>CM057453.1:571685000-572310000 GCA_016271365.2 Neoceratodus forsteri
TGCTGAGTCAGGCCATACATTACCAGGGATACCAGTATCCTTACTGGTACCAACCACCTAACTACCCTTCTTACCCCGCAAGGTACCCAGGTTATGTGCCACCCCCACCTCCTCCACCACCGCAGCAGGAACAGAAGACCATTCCTGCCTAGTGGGAGGACACGAAATCTCAGCTGCTCCAGGAGTTGGGTCAGCCTCAGATAGTGGTCAGAGCCACCCCACCTCACAGGGTGTTTCCTAGTAGCCAGGCACCCTCCAGTCGAGCCTTGGATAGAGGCTTGGGTGTTCTGCCCTCTGGCATTACAGATCACAGACTCCTGATCCCAGTTCCAGAGGCTTCTTCGCCCAGTAGGCCGGAATCATCTGAGTCAGATGAGGAATCCGATGTGTGGGACAAGTCAGAACCTCATTCTCCAATTGAGCCTCTGCCAAAAGAGTTCCCAAAATTCCCTACAGAGAACCCGTCCTTCACGGAGCTTCTCTGGGCAATCCAGAAATCCTGCAGATGGGCCTTCCAAGGATTGGATCCCAAACGCAGACGTTTGCCAGAACATCTGGACTTGTTCAATGCGGACCCCATCCCCATTCCTCCTTGGACAGGGCCACATGAAGATCTTACGTCAGCAACCATCGTCCATCCCAGCCATTTCTAAGAAGGCTGATAGAACATACCTCACCCCCGGAAGGGGCTTCCCACCTCACTGCCCAACCTAAGGCCAATTCTATTGTGATCATGATCACTGCTGCTCATGATAGATTGGCCCAACCCAAGCACCTTAGTGCCTCCCCTCCAGACAAGGAGTCGAAGTAGGTAGACCAGTACAGTTGTAAGATCTATGCCTCTTCCACTTGCGCCATTTTCTCCTTAAATTACGTGGCCCACATGGTGGCTTTCCAGAAATCCTCTTTGCTAGATCTGGAAAAGGATCTTCAGGAGATTCCCAATGAGCAGCTCAGGAACAAGCTCCTGGAGAAGGTCAGGATGAACAAATCATCCTGCTGCCATGCCCTCCGTGCCACCTACGACTTTGTGGACTCGGTGGCACGTGGTGTGGCTACTGATTGTGACACTTGGACAGCTCGTTCCGATTACTCTATGGTATTTTGTAAAATAAAAATGTAGTGTGATTGTCTGTCATGAGAAATGCTGTGCTCCTGGATGAGCCCCAGGTTTCACTTCAAAAGACAGGATATGTTAAACAGCAGATCTCTGTAAGGTGATTAACTTACGAAGACTCACATTTTATGGTCTTGTTGTTGAGTTGCATTTTCTTTGAAGCCAAATGAGACTAACATATCCATTTTATGGCATCTTCAGAGGAAACCCAGTTAATTTCAGCTGGTGTTACAAAGCATATTACACCTCAGTGAGATCTGACAGTCATAAAAAGCTCGTTGATGTCTTTGTGAAAGCAGGAAACTGCTCCTGGATGAAAGATACTGGAAAATCACAGACTTGATTGGGAAGTCATGTGGGGAAATGAGTTTTTGCTCATGTCACCTATTTAATTTACCTTCTGGAGTATATGACATCCTGATTGTACAATTTTTAATAAACAGAGGAGGAGCTAGCTGGGTGACATCATGGAGAAGGCAGGTTCAAGACAGTTTTTTTAATTATGCTGTGACTGACCTTTAGACACATTCTTGTTTGGACTGTCTTGAAAACATCTATTTCACGCACTGTTAGAGGATATACATTGGAGAGACAAGTCTAAGTGTACTGTGGTAGGAATTTGCACTTTTAAACTTTATTCTTTTAAAAGATTCTATGTTTTGTGATATATTGTTCTGTATTTACATTTTACATTTTTTTTCTATTTTAAGTAAAACCTCTTATTTTAAGAGACTACTTAGAGTGCCTTTGAAAATCTTTCTTTGACAAGTGAAGCATATATGGTTAAAGCTGACACTGAAACATAGAAGCATAGAATCTGACGGCAGATAAGGACCGCTTGGCCCACCTAGTCTGCCCATTTCCCTACCTAACGGATAAGCTGCAGATCCTAGTTAATCAACAGCCTACTTCCTCCTACACCCCACTAGAATTGCCTTATGTCTGTCCCTTGCATTCTTGAATTCCCCCACTGTTTTTTGACTCTACGACCTCCTCACGAAGGCTGTTCCATATATCCACAACCCTCTCTGTGAAGAAATACTTTCTCACATTACCTCTGAGCCGTCTCCTCTAGATTCTCAAATTGTGCCCTTGTTTTTGTACAGCTCTTTTTCTGAAAGATGCTACCCTCTTGGACTTTGATTCCCTTGAGGTATTTGAAAGTTTCTGTCATGTCCCCCCTCTCCCTCCTTTCCTCGAGGCTATACATCTTTAGTTCCTTTAGTCTTTCTTCATATGTCTTCTTGTGCAGATCCTGCATCATTTTGGTTGCCCTCCTCTGGACAGCCTCCACCCTGTCTATGTCTTTACAGAGATGGGATCTCCAGAATTGTACACAGTACTCCAGATGTGGTCTTACCGACTGTCTGTACAGAGGGCCAACAACTTCCTGTTTTCTACTGGTGATGCCTCTCCCTATGCATCCCAGTATCCCCCCAGCCCTCCTTACTGCCTTCTCACATTGCTGGCCCACCTTTAGGTCGTGTCATATGACTACCCCCAGGTCTCTTTCCATTTCTGTTGTTGTCAGTATCTCACCCCCCCCTTGTGTACTCTTCCCCTGGGTTTTTGTTTCCCAGGTGCATTACTTTGCACTTCTTTGCGTTGAATCTAAGCTGCCATACATTTGACCATTCCTCCAACCTTGCCAAGTCCCTTTTCATCCTTTCTACTCCACCTTGTGTATCAACCCTGTTGCAGATCTTTGTGTCATCTGCAAAGAGACATACTTTCCCTTCCAGTCCCTCTGCAATGTCACTTATAAAGACATTAAAAACGGCCGGCTCCAGTACTGAACCCTGCGGTACCCAACTAGTAACCCTCCTTTCTTCACTGTGTACTCCATTTGCTATTACCCACTGTGTCCTGTTGTCCAACCAGTGTTTTACCCAGGCCACCACTATGGGACCCACTCCCAGGCTGGCTAATTTGTTTATTAATCTTTTGTGCAGGACTGTGTCAAATGCCTTGCTAAAGTCTAGGTAGGCCATGTCCACATCCTCTCCCTGGTCTACTGCTTTGGTCACCCAGTCAAAGAAATCAATTAGATTTGTCTGACATGACCTTCCCGCTGTGAATCCATGCTGCCTTGGGTCCTGTGCCTCACTGGCCTCTAGGTACTCAACAGTTCTTTCCTTCAGAAGTGATTCCATCATTTTCGCTACCACTGAGGTCAAACTGACAGGTCTGTAGTTTCCTGCCTCTGTCTTGCTCCCACTTTTGTGAAGGGGAATCACATCCGCCCTCCTCCAGTCCTCAGGTACCCCCCCATCCTCCCATGATTTATTAAAAAGGGTAGTCAGTGGTGTTACTAGTTCTTCCCTTAGTTCTTTTAGAATTCTGGGGTGAATCCCATCAGTCCCCATTGCTTTATCCACCTTCAGCTTTAAGAGTTCTTTCAGAACCCTTTCTTCTGTGAAAGGACTAATATCAACCCCCCTATCCAGAGTGCTTCTATTGACTGACTGGATTAGGTATTTCCCCCTGCTTTTCCATTGTGAATACTGAGCAGAAGTATTTGTTCAGTATCCCTGCTTTTTCACTGTCACTCTCTGCCCAACCACCTTCCTCTTTGTTCAGCCTCAGTATCCCTGCCTTAGTCTTTCTTTGCTCCCTAATGTACCTATAAAAGGTTTTATCCCCCTTCTTAACTGAGTTGGCTATCTTTTCCTCAGTTTGGGCCTTTCCTATTCTGACTGCCTTACCCGCTTCCTTCTGCTTTAACTGGCACAGTTCTCTGTCCTGCTGCTTCTGTGTTTCCTTACACTTCTTAAATGCTATCTTTTTCTCCCTAACCTTCACCGCCACCTCTTTTGAGAACCATAGTGTTTTTTTCTTTCATTTCGATTTGTTTATTTGCTTCACACAAAGGCTTATTGCCTCTGTGATGGCGGTTTTGATGTTTCCCCATTGTTGCTCTACCCCACCTTATTGCCTGTTTTGCTAGTGCTTTTCTGAGGCACGCTCCCATTTTGACAACATCAGCCCTCCTGAAGTCCAGTACCTTCAGTTTTGTGCGGCTTGACTCTACAGCTAAGTTTATCGTGAACTACACTGTTTGGTGGTCACTTGTTCCTAGATGGCTACCCACTTCAAGATCAGAGATCCTCTCTCCGTCCCCATTTGAGAGTACCAGGTCTAAGATTCCTCTCTCCTGAGTGGGTTCCAAAACTAGCTGTCTGAGGCATGTCCCCTGTAAGGTCCATCTTGTAAATGAGCTATGCTCAATGATGTTCGCCTGATTAAATAAAGATTTTGATAGATTGATAGATTGATTGATTGATTGGTAAGGCATTGAGAATGGCCCTGCTCTTGGATGTGGTTGCAGCAAAGGTACTCCAGTCAACATCTGGCATATTCATATCTCCCATCAGCAATATCTCCCCTTTCTCTGCCATCCCAAGGATGCCTTCAATCACTTCCTTGTCCATTTTCTCCCCCTGATAAGGGGGTCTGTATATAACCCCTGTGCAGATTGTGGAGCCATTTCCAGTCTCCAGGGTGACCCACAGAGCCTCCTCTCCTCCCTGTTTATCCTTTAGTTATGTTGCTTTTATCCCTTCCCTTACATACACTGTGCATAAGCTTACTGGTTTACCAAACTGGGAAAAGGTAAGAGTTTATCTGAGGTCTTTAATACAGTTCTTAAGGGTTCATTATGTACACCTGATTAGGTGCCCATAGGAAAAAGATATCTGACATTTCCCCGAAGAGCAGAATTATCTGAGCCTGTACATTGAGTACGCTAGCAAGAGGTTCACAGTTTGAATCCCTCCAGAACTTGAGACCAAAGGTTGATTTGAACCCAGGAGCATCTGGATATCGTGGCAGTCACAGAAACATGGTACACACAGAACCATGACTGGGATGTAAACATACCAGGATACACTATCTACAGGAGGGACAGGGAGGGTAAAAGAGGAGGAGAAGGAGGAGGAGTAGCTCTCTGCATAAGGGAAGGAATCAAAGCAACAGAACAAAAGGGTAAACAGATAGGAGAAGAAGCACTGTGGGCCAATTTGGAGACAGGCAATGGCACCACAATCCGCACAGAGGTTGTATACAGACCCCCCACCTCCAGGGGGAGGAAATGGACAAGGAAATAATAGAAAGTATACTTAGAATGGCAGAATAAGGGAGATATTGCTGATGGGTGATCTGAATATGCCAGATGTTAACTGGAGTGCAGTTGCAGCAGCCATTTCTAAGAGTGGGTTATTCTAGATGCCCTACAAGGGCATGCCTTAGACAATTAGTATTGGAACCCACTCAGAGGGAGCAATCTTAGACCTGGTTCTCTAAATGGAGATGGAGAGAGGATCACAGATGTAGAAGTGGGTAGCCATCTGGGAACTAGCAACCATCGAACAGTATGGTTCACAATAAACACAGCAATAGAGTCGAGCCATACAAAGGCAAAAGTACTGACTTCAGGAGGGCTGACTTTGCCTAAATGGGTGAGTGCCTAAGGAATGCACTAGCAAATGAGCAGGAAGGAGGGGTGGAAGAACAATGGGGAATAATAAAAACTGCCATCACAGAGGTAACAAGCCTTTGTGTGAAGCAAATAAACAAAACAAAACGGTGTAAGAAACCACTATGGTTCTCAAAGGAAGTGACAGTGAAGGTTCAAGAGAAAAAGAAAGCATTCAGAAAGTACAAGGAATCACAGAAGGAGCAGGACAGAGAATTGTATCAGTTAAAGCAAAAGGAAGCTGGGAAGGCAGTCAGAACAGCAAAGGCCTGAACCGAGGAAAAGATGGCCAACTCAGTTAAGAAGGGAGATAAAACCTTTTTTAGGTACATCAGGGAGAGAGGAAAGACCAAGGGAGGGATAGTGAGGCTTAATAAAAGGGAGGGCGGTGGGCAGAGGGTGACGATGAAAAGGCAGAGATACTAAACAAATATTTTTGCTCAGTATTTACAAATGAAGAGGGGGAGGTACCTAAAACAAATAATAGAAACACTCTGGATGCAGAAGTTGATACCAGCCCATTTACAGAAGAAAGGGTTCTGAAAGAACTCTTAGAACTGAAGGTGGACAAAGCAATGGGGCCTGATGGGATTCATCCCAGAATTCTAAAAGAACTAAGGGTAGAACTAGTGACACCACTGATGACCCTCTTTAACAAATCATGGGAGGATAGGGTGGTACCTGAGGACTGGAGGAGGACAGATGTGATTCCCCTTCACAAAAGTGGGAGCAGGGCAGAAGCAGGAAACTACAGACCTGTTAGTTTAACCTCAGTGATAGGAAAAATGATGGAATCACTTCTGAAGGAAAGAATAGTCGAGTACCTAGAGGCCAGAGGGGCACAGGACCCAAGGCAGCATGGATTCACAGCGGGAAGGTCATGCCAGACGAATCTAATAGATTTCTTTGACTGGGTGACCAAAGTAGTAGATCAGGGAGGGGCTGTGGACGTGGCCTACCTAGACTTTAGCAAGGCATTTGACACAGTCCCACACAAAAGATTAATATACAAGTTAGCCAGCCTGGGAGTGGGTCCCAAGATGATAGCCTGGGTAAAGAATTGGCTGGAAACTAGGACACAGATGGTAATAGTAAATGGAGTCCACTCTGAAGAAAGGGGGGTTACTAGTGGGGTACCGCAGGGTTCAGTATTAGGACCGGTCCTCTTCAATGTCTTCATAGGCGACATTGCAGAGGGTCTGGAAGGAAAAGTATGTCTCTTTGCAGATGACAAAGATCTGCAACAGAGTTGATGCACAAGGTGGGGTGGAAAGGATGAGAAGGGACTTGGCAAGGTTAGAGGAATGGTCAAACATATGGCAGCTTAAATTCAATGCTAAGAAGTGCAAGGTAATGCACCTGGGAAACAAAACCCAGGGAAGAGTACAATGGGGGGTAGAGATAACAACAGAAATGGAAAGGGACCCAAGCAATAACCAGATGACTTAAAGGTGGGCAAGCAAATGTGAGAGGGCAATAAGGAGGGCTGGGGGGATACTGGGATGCATAGGGAGAGGCATCACCAGTAGAAAACAGGAAGTTGTTAACCCTGTGTACAGACAGCTGGTGAGACCCCATCTGGAGTACTGCGTGTAGTTCTGGAGACCCAATCTCCGCAAAGACATAGACAGGATGGAAGCTGTCCAGAGGAGGGCAACTAAAATGATGCAGGGTCTGCACCGGAAGACGTATAAAGAGAAACTAAAGGAGCTTAATATGTATAGCCTCAAGGAAAGGAGGGAGAGGGGGGGACATGATAGAAACTTTCAAGCACCTCAAGGGAATCAACAAAGTCCAAGAGGGTAGCATCTTTCAAAAAAAGAGGTGTGCAAGAACAAGGGGGCACAATTTGAAGATGGGGGGGGGCAGCTCAGAGGTAATGTAAGGAAGTATTATTTCACAGAGAGTGTTGTGGATGCATGGAACGGCCTTCCAGAGGAGGTTGTGGAGTCAAAAACAGTGGTTGAATTCAAGCAAGAACTGGCAGCAAGCTGTGATATGCGTTTTTTAGCATGGAAAATGCTCTTTTTAGTTGCCATCACGTCAGCTCGAAGAGTTTCAGAGCTTCAGGATTTAGTTTGTAGAGAGCCTTATTTAATTTTCCACAGAGACCACGTGGCTCTGTGGACTAATCCGTCCTTTCTTCCGAAAGTGTTTTCCGAATTGACCCTTAACCAGAATGTAGAGCTGCTGCTGTTCTTCTCAGAATGCTCCAACAGGGGGGAGTATCTCCTGCACACCCTTGATGTGCACAGGATTTTGAGATATCATGTATCAAGGACTAAGGAGGTTTGCAAATCGAACCAGCTGTTTGTAGTCTTTGCTCCCAAATGCCAGGGCAATGCTATCATCATGCAGACTGTATCAAGGTGGCTGGCAAATTGTATACACTACATTTACCAGAAGTATGAGAAGCCCCTTCTGATGACGGTTAAGGGCCACTGTACTAGGAGTGTGGCCACTTCCACTGCTTTTTTCAGGAATGTGTCCACTGCGGACATCTGTGCAGCAGCCACTTGGTCCTCCATCCACACCTTCACTAACCATTACAGTCTGAACATTGCCTCTAGGCATAGGGCTGGCTTTGGCCTTACAGTTTTGCAAGGTCTCTTGTCTTGAATGACCTTCAATTGGCAGGCATTTTCCTCCTCACAGATCCTCATCTCTGACGATTCCTTTTTTGTTTGACTGCTTGGTATTCAGTCCTATTTGTGAAGACCTACTGCAGGAACCCTCTCGAAGTAAGATATAGCAGTTATGTAAGAACTTACCATAACAGTAAAACTTCGAGAGAGGTTCCTGCAGTAGGTCTAATTTTCCCATCCTCCTTCCCCCAACACCTGTATTTTTTTCTCTCTATTCCCTTCCCTTCCTGGGACTTTGTTTCATCCAGGGCACAGGGTCCCAGGAGTTTTCCACTCCTTTTTTCTGCTTCCTCTTTAGAGGTCTCTGGTAGAAGAACTGGAGAGCGGGTTGGGGACCGATGATTGCTAGCTACAATTTTGCTGTATGGTCCTGACGCCAGGGCGCACAGTCCTATCTGTGAAGACCTACTAAAGGAACCTCTCTCAAAGATCTACTGTTACGGCAAGTTCTTACGTAACTGCTGTTTTCTGGCTATGAGGACTGTCACTCCTGCCTTCCTGCTGCTGTTCCCTGCAGCAAAGACTTGATCCACCAATTCTCATGAAAGAGAGCACCCTGGTCTGCCCTGGTGTGGGCTCCTGTAGAAAGGTAACACTGGCTTCTAGTTTTTTGAGGTGTCTAAGAATTTGATGCCACTTATTCCTAGTTTGCCACTCTTTTATGTTTCAGGTTACATAATTTAATGTATTTGCCACCATGATGTGTGTGAAGGATAGTGTCTCACAGAGTAATGTACCAAGTCTGGAACTCTGCTATTTCTTTTGATGATAAATGACATTTATTTATTTATTTAAAACATATTTTACCAGGTAAGCAAACAGAGCCAGGGAGGCTCATTTCCAGTTATGACCTGGGGATACCCTTGCTGATTAGAATCATAGAATTCTGAAGGCAGAAAAAGACTTCATGGCCCATCCAGTCTGTCTGTAACCCTCCCCATTTTAGGAAGACCCCCCCCCACTGGTCTGCCCGCCCCCCAGCAGTAAGGCCTATGTGATTATCCCAGGCTTTTTTTAATTCCTCCACTGTGTCTACCCCAACCACCCACCCACTCTGGCAGACCATTCCATGACTGTGCCACCCTCTCAGTAAAGAACCTCCCCTTGATGTTCACCCTGAACCTGCCCCCCCCTCCAGTTTGTATGAATGCCCTCTGGTGTGAATGTTCTTACTCCTTCTAAAGATGCTGTCAACCCTCACCCTGTTTATGTCCTTCAAATACTTGAATGTCTCGACCATATCCCCCCTCTCCCTCCTCTCCTCCTGCATGTACAAACCCAGCTCTCTCAATCTTTCCTTGTATGACGTGCCTTGTAACCCCCTTACCATTTTGGTTGCCCTTCTCTGGACCCTTTCCACCCTGTCCTTGTTCCCCTGCAGGTATGGCCTCCAGAACTGGACCCCATATTCCAAGTGTGGCCTGACCATGGTTTTGTAAAGTGGTAGGATCGCCTCTCTCCTACTGCTTGTGAATCCCTCCCTATGCATGCCAGCACTCTGGATGCTGACCCTGCAGCTTTGTCGCACTGACTGTGGACCTTCAGTCTGTCTGAGATAGTGATCCCCAGATCCCTTTCTTGTACTGTTACCTCCAACTCTTCCCACCCCCCAAGTTGGTATGTTGCTTTTGGGTTATTATACCCTATATGCATAATCTTGCTCTTTTTGGTGTTAAAGTGCAGCTGCCATTTGCTCGACCACTCCTCCACCCTAGGCAGGTCCTCCCTCATATACTCTCCCCTTCCCCCCTTCCACTTTCCTGCTACATACAGTATTTTCATGTCATCCGCAAACAGACATGCAACCCTCAATGATGTCCCCGATGTGTATGTTAAAAAGAATGGGATCCAGGATAGACCTTTGGGGGACCCCAATCATCACCCTCTCCTCTCTTGAATGCACCCCGTTTACCACCACCCTCTGAGTCCTTCCCTCCAGCCAATGCTCCACCCAATTCATGAGCTTGCTTCCTACTCCCAGGCTGTGTAACTTGCCTATCAGTGTCCTGTGGGGGACAGTGTCGAACACCTTCCTGAAGTCCAGGTAGGCCACGTCCACCCCCCCCCCAGTCCCATACCTCTGTCA
This sequence comes from Neoceratodus forsteri, assembly GCA_016271365.2. NCBI lineage: Eukaryota > Metazoa > Chordata > Ceratodontiformes > Ceratodontidae > Neoceratodus > Neoceratodus forsteri. Next base: position 571,695,323 of record CM057453.1, read on the forward strand.
AATAATTCAGTCGCATTGGTCTGGCATGACCTACCCCCTGTGAATCCATGTTGACTGTCATTTAGGAGGCCTTCCCCTTCCAGATACTTTATCAGCCTTTCCTTAATAAGTGCCTCCCTTAACTTCCTGACCACGGAGGTAAGGGTAAGGCTAACCAGGGGGGTAGTTTCTGGGCTCCTCCCTTTATCCTTCCTTATGCAGGGGTACCACATCTGCCCTTTTCCAGTCCCCAGGGACCCTTCCTTTGTTCAGTGACAGGTTAAATAACCTCATGAGTGGTGATGCTAATTCCTGTTTTAGCTCCCTGAGTATTCTCAGATGGATCCTGTCCAGACCCATCGCCTTATCTGTCTGCAGCTTACCTAACACTTACTGATTTCTTTAATATATTTCCACATTTTCAGATTTGTAGTTAAGAAAGTTGTGTTGTGAAAAGTGAGTGTGTCTTTTTCTTCCCTTTTTCCTTCCTTTTCCCACCCTGGCCATAGATCCCAGAAATGCTTGATTGCCCCTGTTCTATTAAAAAATGTTCACCACAAAAAGTAAGGATAAATTCAACAGCATCAACCCATTATGTTTTTTATTTACTTTTGTTCCTTGGCAATGAGGAAACTCCCATTGGGCACAAGACCCATTTACAGGAGTGGCCCAGGAACACAGGGAGGTTAAGTGACTTGTTTAGGGTCACACAGTATGCAAGTGGTGGCTGTGTGAATTTAAACCCGTATCTGCTGAATGTTCTCAACCTGTTGCTCTCTCTGTTAAACACTCTCCAGTTTTCCTTTCCATGACAGCCATGTATGCTGATATGCTTTGACCAGCTTTTTGATAATTGAACTATCAGTACTTGTGGTATCCGCAATACTATATTGTTTTTTTTTTTTTTTAGTTGTTTAACCAGGAGAGACGCACTAAGCTGAAAGCTTGTTTACAGGTGCGGCCTGGGAGCACAAGGAAGTTAAGTGACTTGATCAAGGTCACACAGTATGCAAGTGGGGGCTCTGGGACTCAAACCCAGGTCTCCAGACCCACAGCCCAGAGTCCCAAACTACTGCACTATACTGCCTCCCATTGTGTTCCCTTTACCTCATTAACTACTGCTGTTTCTTTTCAAATGTCTAAAACATCACATTCCACAATTCCAGACACACCATTCCATGCTATTTATTCCAGTGGCCTGTAAAGGTGTAGCTATTATCATGGATTAGAAAATGGGCAAAAAAATCCTCGGACTCTGATTGGCTGATTAGGCTTGCCAAGTTGGGCATCTATCAGACAACAGAGCCTAAGTTTTAAAAGTACAGGCAGCAGGGACTGCACCACAAATATTAAAGGTCAATAGAATTTTCAAAAGTGGCACACCGCCATTTTTTACGTTAGGGTAACCAACATTTACACAGCAGTCCATATAGAAATCTCTCCTCCCCCGTACCAAAAATAATCCGGAATTAATAAAAGAAGAGTCAAACACAAAGTTGCATGGCAAAAAGTGATACCATCCACAAAAACTCCTGATGTAGGCAGGTTGATCCCTCACTCCATAAAGCTGGCCACTAAAGTACACACCCCAAGCTGTCAGCATGCATCTCTTAATGGGCAAGACAACCAGGCAGAGTCCTGTAGGGTGCCGTATGGCCAGCCATCATGAAACAACTCCCTGCACATATGCAAATGAAGCGACCGTGGCCGTATGACAGCAGCAAAAGATAAAAATGTCGGCATAAAGCATAAATGTATCTACTGTTTAAATAAAATGTTTATCGGTGGCAGACATTACCACGATGGTTCTTTACCTCATGAGAAGCTCCACAGCTCATCTGTCCTGCTTTCAGCACCATGTGTCTTCCTGCTGCTAACCACAATACCTGTAGCACAATCCCATCTACCTTAGCACATTTCTTAACTGTTGTTATCATTTTTGTAGCATCACAAGTGTAAATAAACAGTGCTCACCAGTTATACTGCTCGCAACCCCCCCCCCAACATTTCTATCAGCATACCGAACAGAGATAAGCAAGAATGCAAAAGTACCTTTTCTTGCTTTTCATTTCCTTATTTCTCCTGCATTTGTTTAATCTGTATTTTGATCTTTGATTTGTTGGGGAAACCTACTTATTTCATAGTGTTTTGGCAATTTTAAGTGTGTGTGTGTGTGTGTGTGTGACCATAGCAACCACCTCCAAAGTCAATCATTTTAATGCAGGCGGAATAACTATTTTATTACAAAACCTACTTTAAACTGATTTTTCATGTACATATTTTTATTAAACTTATTTTCTTACAGTACCCATTTTCTAAACACAATAATACCCTCCAGGGTGGGCGGTAGTGTGCAATACCAGACCTTCCAGGGGCTATAAGGCCCTCCACCTGTGGTGTCAGACCTCATTACGCCCTTGGGCGGTCCGGTATAGCACAATACCGCCCACCCTGTTGGGCATTATTGCTTACATGTTCAGGTTGGTAGTATAAAAAATGAGAGCAGCAGATGCGGAGGAATTGGGAGAGAAATAATAAACACATTGGCAAAGGCAAAAAAATGTGAAAACTAATTTGAAGAAGTGGGTCTAAAACATATGAGAATATAGGAAAACAAAAAGGAACCCATTACAGCATATAAAGGTGTAAAAACTGTTTCCGGTCATGGCAGTAAATGACCATACTTAAAATTCAGAGTTGAAAAGATTAAGTTGATTTACTGCTAATGGTCTTAATGTCCACACTTTACACCTCCTAGACAGACTGGGTTTACAAACAAAGGCCTGTGACTAGTGACATCAGAACTTTTTTTGTAACCTGGACATGCATGCAATAGTAAATGATTTGATACAATCCGTTTTAATACTATCTGAGCACTCAAAATGGCCCAAAAACTGAACTACATTTGGTCAACTCTGGCTGACCAGATAAGGACCCTCAAAACCGGATTATCCCGTCTATAACTGAACAGGTGGCAACCCTAGTGCTGCTCCTGGACACAGTCGCAAATCTGCCTGCCATGCATACTGAGTTAAACAAGGAAAGGACAAGGAGAAAGCATCTTTACTAGCAAAAAATTAAAGCAGTACTTAGTATAAAATGAAACAGTTTGTAAATGCACTACACGCAGACATCTATTTTTTTCATTTCATGAATGCTAAGGCAGTACATAGTTAAACCTCCATGAAAAGGACCTGGCTTTAAATTAGCAGTTATATTTATGTATTTATTTGTTTATTTATTTGATACCCAGGTTGAGAATGGAACTGCAGCTTTCCACAGGAGAAATTGCACTAGCCCACCCGAGAAAGTAACAGAGGTTCTGCACTAGCCTGTGGCAATCTGCAGTAGTACCCGGGCTAGTAAATGAATGTTAAGCTTGACCCCTGGATCACTGTCACCCAAGTGTTTCTCTATCTCTACTCCTTCGACACTGTCCCCATTTGTCATGATTAGGTCAAGTAAGATCCTCCCCTGGTTGGTTCCTTTACCAGTTGTGTGAGGAATACTTCCTGAAGAGCTTTGAGCATCTCCCTGCTCCTTGCAGTGGATGCTGCCAGGGTGTCCCAATCTATGTCCAGTAGATTTAGATCACCTACTATTATGATTACCCCCTTGCTGGCCATCTCCTGAATCTCCTTCCCCAACAGCTGGTCCTCCTCCCCCAAATCTGGTGGTCTATAGACCACCCCTATCTCTGTCTGCCCCATCCTTAATTAAAGTGACTCATTAGGGTTTCTGCTGGACTGTCCCCCAAGGACACCCTTCCCCTTTTCACCTACTCTATCCTCCCTGTAGAGCACATACCCAGGTACCTCCACCTCCCAGTTGTATTTTTCGTTTCACCAGGTTTCTGTAGCCACCACTAGGTTCAGGTTAGAAAGTAATCCAGTCTCAAGAAGGCATTATGTGACCTCAAGTAGTATTGCAGGTATACGCTCTGGAATTATTTGTCTGGTAAATTGTAGTCAGGTGCTCTGTGTTGATGATACCACCCTTTACGGCTACAATGGGAAAGGTATCATTATCATATGGCTAGCAATAAAGTTAAACTGTGATTGGCTAGTGCCCATTGGTAGATGACACTACTACCAAGGGGCATAAACTTGTACCAACCACTGTGCCCATTCATATAGGCATGAGATCACTGTTCCACACATTCAAAATAATTTCAAAATAGCTGCCGTTCTTGTCACTACATAGTCAGTACAAATTACAGAGCCACGATGTCAGATGTGCCAGAGATAAGTTTTCTAAGGTGCCCAGTGATGATGATGTCTGAAAATGAGCGACTACAAAAATAGTGACTCATTTTCAGCACAATCATTCTGGACTACCCCGTAAGGATGGCGACTGTACTGGAAAGTGACCGTAGGGAAGGGTGACCAGAAGGGGGTGGGATAGTGAGGGAGAAGGGGGAGGGACAGGGAAGGGGTTTTAGGGGTCTGGTGTGCCTGTTTCTGCCAAGCTATCCATGTGGTGTGGTGGTGTGGGTGGCTAGCTCTGGCGCAGCAGGTACTGGGTTCAGAGCTGGGGACTGGGAGCATGGACATTTTGCCGCTGGCTGCGTGACTTAATTTTTTCTTTTTTTTTTCAAAACCCGGATTGTGCTTCCTCCCTGATATGCATCCCACTGGAGTTGAGAATCTAAATTCAGAGGTGCTGCGGGGAATGCTCCCCCCCCCCCCACAAAAACATTTTTTAATTTTCCAGATGTTGGGTCGCTTGGAAACAGCGATCGCTGTTTATTTAGTTTTCGTTTACCAGGTAGGTGCACTAGCCATAAAATCACTATTTTCAGGCATGACCTGGTAGAGTGCAACAAAGTGTAAGAGACATTACATGAGTGCAGGACAATATCAGATATAGCAGATCAGAAACAGTAACAATGACTTAGCTTAAGTGTCAAAAACATTACAAGAGGTAACAGTGAACTTAACATACGTATGCAAAAACATTACGAGGGGTAAGGGTACAAGAAATCATACTAAACATACTACAGCAAGGAACATCAAGTATAGGAATATAAGAAAGCAAAAACAGGTGTGACAAAAAGGGGGAAGTCGGTGAAGGAGGAGACAGGTAAGGGTAAGTGCTTTTAATCAATAAGCATAGAAAAATAACATAGATAACAGTGTAAGCCTTACTTAGAGGGGGAAATGGACTCGTCCAAGGAGTAATGGGAAATGGATTGAAGGGTGAGAGGGTGTAGGTGGAAAGGTAAGGTGGTAGATAGCAGTAGAGGAGGTGCGGAGGGTCGTTTAGGGAAAAGGTGAAACACTGACGCACAGTGTTATCAAGTGGGGTCAGAACAAGTGCATAAGTCGGCGAGAGATAAATGGCGGCGCAGTTCTTTTTTGAAACAAAGATGGGACTTCGACTGTCTAAGGACAAAAATGAACAGTTTGAGTGCAGTTATTGGGAAAATGTTCTTTAAATTAGGCACTGCATCAGCTCTAAATAGAGCTGACATGCATGGAATGTTCTGATTGGCTGGGGTCATTTATTGCACAATATTCACTAATTGAGCACTTTAAGTGTTTGATGTATCTATATGACACAGCTACTACTGTAAGTATATATTGCACGTACTGTAATGGGTACACAAGCCATGCCTCCTGAAGAAGGGGTAGCATACCCGAAGCGTGGCAGCTGGTAAAGAGTGTGGGAGCATTAAATGTAGCCACTTTGCAGTTTTGTAATGTTTGTAAGTACAATTTAAATTTAAGTAAACAAATACTCTCACTTGAATTAAGTTGTCCAGAGTGCCGGTTTCTTATTTGTATGTACTTGATGTTTTTCCAGCACCTGCTGTCTCCATGAGCACTGCCTTCGTTTGGACAGTTTGACACAATAGGTCACGTAGCCTGCGGGCTCATGCCTCATCATGGCAGCGGGTGTGCGGTGGTGACACCACTACCTGCACTGTGTTGTGTTATATTGCTTACTTAGTGCATTTCAGCAGAATTTGGATGCCTTGGAGAATTGGACTAAGTTAAATAACAAAAATTGCTGTGTTAAGACACAAATCTTGAAAGTAAAGTTTTCTTACTCAAAACATAAAGTAGATTCAAACTTTTCAGTCAGGACAGAAAATACTACGTTGGTTTCAGAAGCCAAACTTTTGGCTGTCTGTTTCTTATGCTTTGGAATAACAAGCACAGGTAGAATCTATGTTAACTAATGTAAACAAAAAAGTGTACTTTTTAATGTCCTAAAGCAGGTAGGACTGGGTGAAAAAAATCATACTTATCTATACAGTCCTAATAAGGCCAATGTTGACATATGCCTGCCAGGTTTAGACACATTTTCTCTACCACAGTTTGGTAATTGTTGGCAGTTTGGAAGTCACTGAGATGCTGGTCCCTGTATATACGGGTTGCTGTGGTGAGTTTCTGTGATTTGGTAATGTCATGATTTGCAGGTCAGAGGACTGCAAAAATATTCCTTTTTTTTCTTAGTGAAAAGTAGTGTGATTTTATAATGAATTATGGCATCAAGACCCACTTGATACTTGGTGGTCTCTGCCGATTTAAGACTGAAAATCAGCAGACGCACTGTGAGAGGTACTGTAAGTGATTCTTTCTGTTCTGGCTCTAACAGCAGGGGCTGCTGTGGAGCAGTGCTTGCTGACAGGCAGCCTAAAATGGAGTGTGAGAATACACTGGAAGCAAATCACAGCAGGAAAATAAAATCCTTTTCTGTGACTCACTGGCTAGGTATGGGAGGCAGTATAGACTAGAGGTTAGAGCACCAAGCTGTGAACCTGGAGACCCAACAGAACTCAGTCTGAATCCCACAACCGCCACTCGTATAATATGTGCATAGTTTGTTCTGCTGGAATGCACATTGACATCTACTGTGCTGCACCTTATTCTTTTCCACCCCTTCTTGTACACTGTATTGCTCATGCGTCTGCCCATATTTTTACTGTGTTGAGTCTTCATGCATTTCCTGTACCTTTTTCACCTGCTACTGCATTGCACTGGTGACTGTATTCTCCTGGGTCATGACTGAAAACAGCCATATTATTGTCTAGTGCAATCGCCCGGTATTCAAAAATGAAATAAATAAAAACTGCATTACCACTTGCAAGGCACCTGGGACTCACCTGGAAAGACACTTTGGGTCAGTGTGCCTTTCCCAGCAAAATCTAGCTATCTAGCTATCCCATACACACCCATACCAACAGTACATTGCGGTTGCTTTGTGGGTTTAGACCTAAGACTGCAATCATGAGGCAAAATGATAATAATACAGCACGCCACTGATTATTTTGCTGAATGTTCTCATTTTATAGTTATTAATGTGTACAGCATTCCCATTTGGATTTCCTCTGTCTTCTGTTATTGTTATGTGTTGTGCTTAATTTTGATGGCATGTCATAATGAGCAAGTCACAAGGCTCCCATAATAAGCTGGAAGGTGTATCTGTGCAGTTTGTGCTTGTTAAATATTTTAAATGAATGAATAATTTATGACTGATATCAAATCTACTAAGAAAGAATGCAAATGATGCAAATCATTGTGCTCACAATATTTTTATAATGTGTGTCAAACTTCTGTTTAAAAGTTGTCTGACTTTGCATTTAGAGCACCAAAGGAAAAACAATCCGTGAAGTAACAAGCTAAATCTAGGAAAGCTTGATTTGCAGCCTTCCTTCACATTATTGTTTCCTTTCATTACCATGTCTCATTCCATTATGTGATGGTTTAATCCAGCTTCTGCGGCTGTATATGTTCACTTGTCTAAAGACATAGTATTTTATTACAATAATCTTTTGAGAAATGCTAAACACCATAGGGACAGAGCTGTTATCTTTGCATAATTCACATTTAAATTGGCCTGCAATTTTCAAAAGCATTGTAGCGTGCACTAGCAAGAGAAACTGTTCCCAAGAAGAAGAAAAAAAAGTTGCACAGACTTATCATGGAGTGTGACAACATACCTTTTTTTTTCACTGTTGCTCCTTTCCCATTCTCTCAAGCCCTCAATATGTTGATGATGTCACAATGGTCCTCAGGCTCATTATTTCTACCCCAACCCCTTTGAAAAATTGTCTCTTTAATAAAAATAATGAAACATCAGTTTATAGTGGCAGGGTTTATTTGTGCAGCCTTTCTTCATGTGTATGTACCAAGGTGTTCAGTTCACCTGTTTTTAGCAGGAGAAAACCTGGGCTGAGACTAAAATGACATCATGCTGTTCCCCACAGAATGCTGTGGATCTGAATACTCTTAGCAAAAACATAAGTGATGAAAGTCACATTTTTGTGTCACACATCAATATTGTTTTTTAAATATAGGATATTTTATTAATATACTATAGCGGTCATAACATGAAGTCAGGTTTTTATATTTTCATTGATCTTTAAGCAGACCTCATAAAATTCTATCAACTGACAAAGGTATAAGATGCATATGGGATGCACAATTTATCACCACATATGAGGGGGCAAGACCATACCTTGTGAGTGGTGAAGCCACGAGTAACTTATGAATGTCTTGTCCCCGCACAAGTCAAGATAAAATTGTGTATTTTGAGTCAAGCCAAAGTGTATTCAATTTATACAACATCAGTTTAGCAGTTATACTTTTTAAATCAGCTTTATGCTTTGAAGATTTTACTGTTTTTCTACAGGTCTACTATGATGTCATTAGTATTATGATAGCTGCTCTCTGATTAGTTCTGTGCAAAGGTCAAGGAATGTTCCTACCTAACCAGCCGAGCTCAATCAGTCAGTCAAGCTAGCCAGAACCACATCACCCTCACTCCCGGTCACCCTTGGGGTCTCCAAAGACTCTGTTCAGGGCCTTTTGTTGTGCACTGTCTTTATAAATTACTTCACCCAAGTTTTCTCCTCCTGTAACATACACATGTATGCCAACGACACAATGATCTGTGCTTCCGGCCCTGCTGTACCATCCATTAATGAACACCTGCAAAAGGATTTCTATGCTTTTGAAAACTGGTTTCAGGAAAACTGACTAGTTATGAGCCAGGAAAAAACATTATCCATGCTGTTTGGATCCAGACGTTGGTTAAGTACAGCTCCTGACTCACCAAATCTACTCACCACACAAAGGGTAAGCTTTGACTTGGTGCCCTCTTACAAATATTTAGTTGTGTACTTGGACCAACATTTGAAAGGCTATGCCTGTAGTTCGATGGGGTGAGCAACCAGCCATGCCCCCTTCCTGAGCTATATAAGCAGTTCCTCCCAGCCTCCTCCTTGCCCCCACCATCCTCCCTTCCTCCTCCAGCGGCACACCTCTCTCCTCGGGGGGCTTCTTCCTAAGGTACCTTTAGCCAAGGGTCTCTTTCCTGCAGCACCTCTAGGGGTGGAACCCTCTTTGAGGGTTTCTTGCCTTCAGTACCCCTACAGGGTGGTAATTCCCTGTGGAATAGAGTGTGACTGGCCAAACAATTATCACAGTTGCACAAGCAAAACACTACTCTGGTTGCGTAGGCCCATTGAACTTGATTTATTCTGGCCACATATCCCAAGTAATAGTCAAGTGCTGCACCAAGCTTGGTGCTCTCTACAGGGTGAAAAGCTGCCTTCAGCCTCATATCAAAAAGCTGGTGGTTGAGTGCTTCGCGTTCTCCTCGCTGGGCTATGGAGACACTGTCTACGAAGGTGCCAGTGACACTCCTCTATAGAAACTGTCCTCCTTATTCAGTGCCCTGTACAAATTCGTTCTGGCTTGTCCCCCCAAAACACACCACTGTACAATCTATAATGAACTCAGGTGGCTACCACCCCTGGAGAGACGATCTCTGCACACTGCTCTAGTTGGGGCTATGTACTAGACAGGAAAACTCTCTAGTTACCTCCTGTGTCTCTTCACACTGGCTATAAATTGCTCTTAAACCCTCAGGTCCAAGGACTGTTGTCACTTCCAGATCCCATGCCTCAGGGGAAATCTAAGACAAGTCTCAGTCACCTACCAACTTCCCTCCATTTGGAACAGTTTGCTTGCCAATATTACCTTGACCATGTCCTTCCCTTCATATAAGTGACAAATCAAATCTTACCATGCCTTCCTGACTACATGCCCCATGTACCCTTGTCCCTGTGTAACCCTTGCACTGAGAATACCCGCCAGAGATCTGACACCACTTAGTGAGACCGCTGGGTATCCAACTTCCCATTTTGCAACCCAAGTGTACGTGGCACATTACCAGAAGTATTGTTAAAGTGGTAACATCTTCTGTAGATAAAGTGAGTCTCTTGTACAGATTCCAGCTGCACCTGCCAGTTATTACACATTGCATGCAATCTGCATTTTATCCAATATTATATGTATGTAGTGCTGCTTTTTTATAAGGTCCCATGTGGAAAAATGCATTTGTGTGTTATGTAGCCTTATTACTGTATTTAATTTCAAGACCCTTGTGGTAAATGTATTCTTTCCTATAACACCTCCCCCACCCCCCTACACACACATCCTCTGTCGCAACTGAAACAAGTCTTCTGGGTTCGGTGTGCTCATTTGGTAAAATATGTTTAAAAACAGTGATTGTGACATATCTAATTTTTAGACAAGTGTATCTGGAGGTGAGATAGTGTGATAAACAAATGTATCAGGGAATATTTATTGCACTGGTGTGTAAATATTTATACAGTAATCACACTGTTAATACACTACCAAACAGTACATAGAGGTGGTTAGTTAGAGGAAACGTACGATGGGAACAAAAAACAAGGAACATGTGAACAATTCATGCAACTTGCAACAATAATAATAGAACATTATTCTCTTTGTACAGTCCAACAATCCTATGTGCCACTCTTTTTGCAAACTGTCTTCTGCATGCTGCAATACTTTATGGTTTAAAAGTGCTGTTTACCTATATTAACTTATTTTTGTTTTTAAAGGTAATTAAAGGAGCGTGCCTATGATTGGAAAGCCCCCTGCATTTTATTACATTCCCCTACTTGTTGCTTTCTGACCTTTTACACTTGTGCATCAAGTACACAGTGAGAGAGAAGCTCAATGTGGGTTTTATTTTTATTTTAGTCTTTGGTAACTGGGTAAGGCCCACTAGGCACAAGTGCCTCTTTTCAGGGGTGACCTGGGAGCACTGGGCGGTTACGTGACTTGCTCAGTCACACCGTATGCAAGTGGAGGTTGTGGGACTCAAACACAGGTCTGCTGGATGTACCAAGCTCATTCAGAGCTCGTTACTCTAACCTCTAGGCTATACTGCCAGCCACTTACTGCTAGGAAGTGGGTAGTCATGTCAGCACAGACCTTCATTGCCAGGCCATGCCCCTTCCTCAGAAAAGTCAAGATGTTGGACCTGGCAAGAGTCTACATAGGAGTCAGACTCCAGCCCACTACATAAGTATAAATAACAAAGTTTGCTGAAGAAATACACATTGCTTATCTTTAGCACCATGTAAACTAAGCAAATGCAGGTTTTGATTGTATAATTTTTCTACCTATTATGCACTGCTGTTTTACCTTTGAATTTGTCAATGGGCCATCAGCATTTAAAAGCTAATTTAATTTCCATTGACATGGCACCAGACAGTCTGACTGAGTCAAAAGTAAATTAGTCACTTCTTCAGGGTAGACATTGGTTCATATGCTGCTACCATACCATGACTGCTTTTTATAAAAACACAATATTAAAATGGGTCTCTTTTGGAGAGTCACGTGATGCCACCTAGTTGTGAAATTTACTGGCATCTGATCTCATAGCCAACATCCATTTATCCTTGTTATGGTTACTGCTACTGGAGACTGCTCAAGCAGTAAAGAAAAAAGCTGAGTATTCCCTTCCCCCAGTGTTGAGATGAATGTTGCAATTGAACCTACTGTTGATGCATAATTACACCATATTCTTCATGATATCAATGAATATTAACAAAATGAGAAGTAGACTGAAATTGTTAGATGCCAAAATGATCAGCCTCATGGGAACATCAGAGGAGAGGCTTTCAGCTATGCAGGACAATGAGGATCAGTTAGCAGGAAATGGGAGGCTGAGGTGCTTGAGGGTAACCTGGATGATACTCCTGCTATTTCAAGGCCTACAGAACTGCATTGAACCTCTAAGTCATTTGTCCCAGTAGATGCTTTTTCCATATTTTTGATTCCTTTATGTTACTGCTCCAACTTTAGTGGCCTTTTAGTAAACACAGTGGGTGTTTCTGATGTACACTCAGCTAGTAAGTGCCATTTTAGAACTTTGTGATGTAGTTTATGTCCCCTTTGGGCCACAGAGTTCCAGAGCAGAACATGACTGCATTGTGAAAACAATTTAAGTTCTCTAAAAGTACATAAAGTACATCATACAGTTCTAAAATGGTACTGCCCACCTGAGTATAAAACAGAAATACTAAGTGAATTTACTAAAAGGCCAGTACAGAGGGAACAAACAGAATGTGAATCAGCATTAGAAACACCGCTTCCACACAACACACAGGCTTACAGCTTCAAGTCAGTTCCCCTTTAAAGCCCCAGATAAAGTCTGGATGTTAATTCACTCCCTTTTTGACCCTCCTACCCAGTCTACTTCCCCAGTCCTCATAGTTCATGGTTCTTCTGTTTCTGACCCTCCCACTGTTGTAGCTCACTTAAAGGAGTTCTTCACTAGTTGTACCTTCCCTTCTCCCCCCCCCCGGCTCCCTTCTTCCCCCTCTTGCTCCTCCCTCCTCTCCACCCTCTCCGGGGTTTCTGTTTACCCCTTGTCACTATTCAGGAGCCCTGCTTGCCCTTTCCTCCATCACCCTGTCCAGATTCATAGCTGATGGACTAGATGCTAAACTCCTCCACCTTTCAGCTCCTGCCATCGCATCCTCCCTCACTCACCTCCTCAACTTGTCCTTCTCCCTCTGTGCCATTCCTCAGTCCTGGAATTTTGTCAAAGTTCTTCCACTTCAAGGGGGACTCCTCCCCCCCCCCCCGGAAACTACAAACCTAGCTCCCTCCTCACCCCTCTTGCAAAGCTGCAAGAGAAACATGTCTATTCCAGGTTTTCCAACTTCTTATCTTCCTCTGCCTTCCTCTCCCCTTTCCAGTCTGGCTTCCAGAAACAGTATTCCACCGTTTCCTCCCTGTTGTGTGTGTTACTGACTCCATCTTCTGCGGGATGGATCATGAGCACATCAAAGCAGCCATTTTAATAGATCTGACCTTTGATTCAGTGGCCCATACACTTCTGGACAAGCTGAGTTTTGCTTGTCTTTTAGCTACCACTATTGAATGGTTCCATTCCTGCCTCATGGGCCATCAACAGTCGGTACAGGATGGAGGTTTTATGTCACTTCCACTACCCATGCAAGCTGGGGTCCCACAGGGCTTCATCTTGGGCCCTATCCTCTTCTCCATTTTTCTTAATGACCTCCCCTCTACATGTGCCAGTTCACAAATTCACATGTATGCAGATTTCATTTCATTTGTTTTTTTTTCTTCAGGAAAAGGCTCTGTTGAGCAAGCTCATTTATAAGGAGGTCCTGGGTAGGACAGCATACAGAGTTAAAAACAATTGAATTACAGAGCATGGAGGTACAAATACATAGTTCATCTCACAGAGAATATAACTCACAAAATAATTAATTCCATTTACATTCAGTTGCCTGTATATCATATCCATTTAGACAAGCTATAGCAGACAGAAAATAGCAAGTTATATGAGTTGCAGAGCATGAAAGTATAAAGACATAGTTCAGTCACAAATAATTTCAAATTACCTTCAGTGCCTGCTTGTCATAACTATTTTACAAAACTATAGCAAAAAGAAACTAACAGATTAGATACTAAGTAGCTCTTTTAATACTACAGCCTATGCAACTCTATAAGATGAGTGCTAATACATTGGGTTTGAGTATCTCATCACATGATCCCACATAATTTAGGCGAGGACTAGGCACATGTACAGGTTTCAGCATATAATTTTCTGATGAGCATCTTAAAGGTTTTTGAGGTTATGAGTACTGAGAGATCTTCCCTTGTCAATCTTCACCATTCATTACTGTAGGTTAGCCGAGGCGGCACCGCCACGGGAGTTTTTGAGTCGGCTCCAACGGTGTCACTCTCGAGGACGGTCGCATCGGGCCATACGTAGGGCGGCCGTTAGTGCCGCAGACTCTCCTCCATCTCAGTTCTGTTTCTCCCGCCATCGAGGCTGCACCTGCTGCGTGGTAGCGTATAGTTTCGGTTTCCAACCTCAAGACTCCTCGTTTTCTCAGATCATCCACTTTCGGCGCGTATACGGTAGACCGTTCCTTTTATTTCTATACTGCGGCCGAGTGTTTATTGCTTTTTTTTTTCCTTGTTTAGTTCGTGCATCATGTCCGGTTCGGGAGCATGTGAAAAAGTCGATAAGTGGCCGCGCCTATGCATCGGTGCTCCTGTGGCCAGCATTTTCCATCTCGGACCGGCATGATGTCTGTCTCCGTTACCTGGGACCCAACCACGACATGGGGCCAGCGTCGGCCTTGTCTCTCCATGGACCGTCGTGTCCTCGAAGTCTGCGTGTTCAAGCTCGGCAAAACCCGCGACCTTCAGGGGACGGCGTCGCTCTGAGGATTCCCAGGTAAGGTCTCTAGGCCCTTCCCCTGGGTTCCCTCCCGGGCCTATACGGTCCGCGGAGGAGGAAGCTTCCTCCTCTTCTCTTGCCAAAAAGGAAGCTTCTCTCGTGGTGTCGGGGGAACATCGTGGTCCCTCCCGGCGCCGTGACGGGGACACCGCCTCGGCAGTCACCTCCTCGGAGGTGCAGGCTCCCCAGTGTCGAGGCCCACTATTTCTGGGCCTGGCACCGGTGGACCCTCGATGCCGCCCTCCAGCACCGTTTCGGATCCTGGCGCTGCTTGCGGCGCCGGTGATCGAGAAGGTGCCATAGGCGGTGCCACCCTGGCCTTTGGCACCGCTTGCGGCGCCGTGGGCCCAGTCTGTGCTCCCGGCGGCACCGGGTTGGGTTCCGACACCGGGAGCGGCGCCGTGGGACTAACTGGTGTGGCAGGGGAGCCAGGACCAGGCCTGGCTGTTGCGAGTGGGCTGGGGTCGTCCAGCTCCGTCCCTGGTACCGGCGCTGTTCGCGGCGCCGTTGCTCCAGGGACCCCTGGGGTTGCCAGCATTGAGGTTCTGCTGGTCTCGTCCTCTTCGGAGGTTGATGACTCAGATGTGGACCCATCCTGGCACCCTGACTCTTCGGGGTCAGGGTCCCCGGTGGCACAGGGTGCTAGGCGGCGCAGCGGGCCCTTTCCACTGTCCCCACTCCCGTCCTCCCCTGAGGGCCCTCGGGCTAGGGGTGGCCCTGGGTCCCAGGGGGGTGATGTGGTGGGGACTGTGGAGGAGGCTCCCCCTCCTAGGGGGCCTGTGACAGCTGCCCTCCCGGGTGCTGTTGCCTCCTCTCGGGGTGGGAGAACGCTGCAGTCGAGGAGGAGGGCTCTCTCAGAGTCCGAGGGGTCGAGGGGCAGGGGACGGTGGTCCCGGTCTCTGCCGGCCACCCCTCGTGGGGTGGCTAGGAGCCGTAGCGCCGAACCCCGCCCTTTCCTCTTGGGCCCCGGGGTTCCCTCCGGTGGCATTGCTGTGGACTGCCCTTCTGGATCCATGCAGTCCCAGGTTCGTGACAGGGGAGGTTCCCCCCCGGGCTCTTCCAGGCATCGCATCCTCAGGGTCTCGTCTTGCGGCCTGGTTTGTTGTCCGGGATCCCGCCAGCTCGGGCTCCGTTCCCCAGATTTCAGAGCCCTGGCAGAGGTCAGTTGCCTCTTCATAGGTGCCCTTCTTCAGTACCTCTGCATCCACCTCCCGCTCTTCCAGGCCATGTCGGTCCTACGGGTCCGTTATCCTGGGAGCAGTTCAGAGGTTCTGCCGCGGCCTTCCCCTCATACGTTAGATACATGCATGAGCGGGTCTTTCGACTCTCCCCACCGCTGCAGGAATCTTCTGGACATTGAGCTCTCCATCATCCTCGTCTTCCACCTCTGAGGAGAGGACCCCTTGCTCATCTTTCTTCGAGCTGATTTCACTGAATATCAGTGATTCTCTCGAGGATGGTGAGGATCTTGAATCTCTTCGTTAGGCGAGACAATACACTGAATGGGAGGCGCGTGAATTCCTTGGAGAATTCAGTGCCCAGCACCTGGTGGTACCTTCCTGGCCTATCCCTTCCAGGAGGCGTCTATCCGTTCCTGGCAGTCGCCAGCCGCCCTTTCTCTGGCTCCGGCAGACTGTTGTCAGTGGATGTGCCTCCTCGGAATCCTGGGTACCCTTCCCAGCCCGTCCTGGTTTGGTGTACCTAGAGACTCCTTCCGGGCGCCGCCGCTTAGCTACCCACTGCCCACCAGAATCGGATTCCCTACAATCCAACCGGTTGGGGCGAAGAGTGTTCTCTTCTTCTCATGCGGTGGCATGCATTGCATCACATCAGGCTCACCACGCTGCCTACAATCGGCATCTGTGGTCGATGCTCTCCCAGCTCCTAGCATCAATGCCTGATATGGAGCAAACCAGACAGGCTATTGCCCTCTCCGCTATAGGCCTGGAGCTGGCAAGACACCAAGCAAGGGCATCTTATGACGCCAATGAGGTGGCTTCCAGGCTTGTGGGGACAGCGATCTGCATTAGGCGGACGGCATGGCTCCGTCTATCAAGGTTGTCACCCCTGGCCCGGTGTAGGGTGATGCGCTCTGCTTTCCGGGGGAACCGTCTTTTTTCCTCCAGAGCTAGGAGACTTTTGCAGGGGCTTCCTCCGTCTCCCCGTCCTCGGGGGGCACCTCCTAGCTCTTCTCCCACTTAGGCTTCTCTTTGTGTTAGCCAGGGTCTTCCCCTTCTGTTCCTCACCAACAGGAGGCTGGGGGTCTTGTTCCCTCAGGGTTCTACCCCCCTTTTTCAAGGGGAGGGGCTTGGTACTCACCCAAGCAGTAATGAATGGTGAAGATTGACAAGGGAAGATATGAAATTACATCACTCTACCGTAATTCTTGATCTTCTCTTGTATCTTCACCATTCATTACCATCTCCACCACCTTCCCTCAGTAGCCTCCTTCTGTGCTCTCCCCCCCTCCGTCTCGTTCCTCTCTCCCCTTTGGCCTTTATGCCAAAAAAAAATCTGTTTTTTTCCCCCATTCTTGTGAATGGATTCTCTTTTTCCTCAAGGTAGGGACCAGTATGGTTGCAAATTTCTTTAATTCTGATGGAACTCTTTCTGACTGCCCTATGGTGCAATTCCTTACCTTCTTCAGGTCATGTAGTTTCACAGCCTGGTGGCCATGCCCTGTCTTGGCCTCCTCAAAGTTTGGAATCCCCCTGGCAGGCATTATTATTCAAGCTTTCCAGCTGCTGACTGAACTTGTCAGCTTCAAGCCTCTGTCTGCCTTGTCCTAGCAAGTCTGATTGAGTTCCTCTCTACTTTTCTTACAAACTGCCTTCGAGAAGGCATAGTCTTTCCCATACTGTTCTGTGTTAGCACTTAACAAGGTGCTAAGGAACTTAGTCCTCTTCCTGGATGGGCGCTCTTCCGGAACAGGTTCTGCTCGGACAGTCTAGGAGCCCTCAACTAGGATGAAGGGACTTGGCATGTTGAGAGTTCAGAGAGTCTGCCCTCTCTTGGGTCTGTTCAGGAGGTTCGGTGGAACCTCTCCTCAGTCCTAGCAACTGGTATTCTTGCTCCCTTATTAGTTTCGAGGCTATAAGCCTCTCAACCAACAATGCTCAATGGGCACTGTTCTCCTTCTCAACATGCCTCTTTCTTTCTTTCTTTCTTTCTTTCTTTCTTTCTTTCTTTCTTTCTTTCTTTCTTTCTTTCTTTCCCTTCTTCTTCTTCTCCCTCTCTCTGTTCCTCCCCTAGAGCCGCCCGGAAAGGAGGTCCTCATGGTCCCTTAGGGTAGAATTCTCTCCTCTGTCTATTCTCCATCGGCTTATTCCTTTTCAGTTTATTTCCTTTCCTTTTTCTATCCCTCGCTCTCTTGCCCCACTTTCTTTTCTACACTTTATTTCGCCTCTCCGGCTAACAGAACTGAGATGGAGGAGAGTCTGCTGGCACCTAGCGGCCGCCCTCGCGCCTTTGACGGCGATGCGATGACCTCCTCGGGGGCGGCGCCCGTTGGAAACCGACTCAAAAAAAACTCCGTAAGCGGTGCGGCGCCCCGCTTAACCCAAGCAGTAATGAATGGTGAAGATACAAGAGAAGATCAAGAATTACGGTAGGTTCGTAATTTTCATTTTTCGTGTGGATTGCAGTGAGTTCCACACACTCTGGAACTCACTGCAATCCACCCTAAAACTCAGTACTCATAAGCTCAAACACCTTTAAGATGCTTATCAAATAATTATACGCTGAAACCTGTACATGCGCCTAGTCCTTACCTAAATTATGTGGGCTCATGTGATGAGGTACTCAAACCCAATCTATTAGCACTCATCTTGTAGCGTTGCATAGGCTGTAGTATTATGACCGTCATCTTTACCTCTGGTCCCTCTACTGCAGCAGTGGAAGGCTTGTTCCAACAAGACTTCCACAATGTCTTGCGCTGGTTTCAATCCAACCAACTCTTAGTCAACACTGAAAAAACAGTGTCCCTGACCTTTGGCACCAACCAGAAACTAGTCAGGCTCCTCACTCGGTCTTCTCCACCCTGGATGACACCCCCTTGAAGCGGTTCAGTCCTTCAAGTATCTTGGTGTGTGGCTAGACAGTAACCTTGACTTCTCTGCCCATATTGGTGCCATCCATGCCAAGCTGCAGCCCAAACTTGGTGCCTTGCACCACAACTTACTACCAGAATGGTGCTCCCAGTCTTTGACTATCCAGATGTGGTCTACAGCACTGCCTCTTCCACTTCACTTGCTAGATTGGATACCCTCTGTAATGTATTTTGCTGTTTTGCTACCAACCCCCCCTTCCCAAACTCACCGTTGCTCCCTGTACTCCTCCCTATCCATCCTCTCCCTATCCTCACATCACCAGTCCCAGTGCACCTCCTTCATCTCCAAATACTGGTTTGGGTCCCTTTCCGCCTACCTTTCCTCACCCCTCTCTCCCATCACCCTACCTCATGCTCTCTCCTCCCCAGGGATCATCACACTGTCTCCAGTCCACATCCCCACTCCTCTGAGTAATCATCTCTCTCCTATCAACTTCCCTCAGTCTGGAACCTGCTCCCTTCCACCCTCTGCCTCTTCACCTCCCCTGGCTCCCTAAGGCACCAGCTGAAACTCCTCCTCACCCACACCTGCTCCGGTCACCCTTCTACGTGACCCTCCCCTGCTTGGAGACCCTACTGTTCTGTTGTTGGCAATATATCAAAAAGCTCCAAACTTCCGTATCCTGCACTCAAGGAGGAGGTGGTGCACTGAAGTGGGCAGCCAGACCAAAATTCAAACACATCTCCCAACAAAAGTGCTCCAAGAAAACACAATGCCACAGAATCCAGCAACTAATGTTGATTTTTAATTCCAACATGTAAGCCCCTTGGAGCACTTTTGTTGGGAGAGTTGTTCTGTTGTTGGGCCTTCTCTTGGGTTCTACCTCGGCCTGAATCAAGCTCCCAACCTTTGTATTTCAGCCCTGCCATCATTTCCCTGTGCAAGTCTCTCTATTGGGACATTATTGCTGCTCACTGTGCCTTGCTGCTTTTGTTTGCACTTGTAACGTGTTATATTGTACTTTGACTGCACTTTATTTGTACTGTTTAATGGGACTGCATATGTTTTTAGTGCATCTCCATTCCTTTTCCCTCAGGTCACACCTGGAAATGAACTTTGGCTCAGTGTGCCTTTCCCAGATACCAGTTTTCAACTAAATAAATAAATACTGAGAATTGTTTATTGTATTGGTTTCCTAGAGTGGGCTACTGGGCTTAATAGGAAAATGTTGCTCTGCTTTTTACAAACATAATCCTTGATTTCTTTGGGCTGGAACCAGACCTAGACTTACACGTTGAGTAGACCCACTGTATTTCAAGGCCCCACCCTAACACCGCTGTCTGCTCATGCCCTATCATAGTTAGATGTCTAAACTGGCTATGACAGAATGTGTTTTTGTGCTGCTAGAGCCAAGTGCGCTTTAATGTGGAAGGGAAACAAAATTATAATATTTCAGGACTATTTGCAGTCTCTTGTCAAGAGGTGGTAACTTCACTCAAATTAAATAAGAGGCCCAAAAGATGGGAGTTGCCTGTTCTTTAAAGTACTGAGCCATGCATGAGATTTCTTTTAATAGCTAAACTATATTTTACCAAAATCCTAAGGAACTTTTCTATGAGATCTAGGTAGTGATTCTTGTTGCCATAGTAGGATGTCCCAGACACATGTCTTGAGCATTATCTCCTCTGTCGTCCTAGATGTGGCACTTGTTTTTGTTCTTTTATGGTTAGCCATACATATTATAGTCTTACTGTTTTGCTGTCTTTGACTACAACCCCCTCTCACCAGAATTGTTCACATTCTGGTAGCTACCCTGGATTAGATGACATTGGTCAGTTCCTCACTGAGAGCCATCGAGTGCGAGTTTTGGCTTTTCACCCTAAAACTTGGAGTTTTTTTTTTTTGGGGGGGTGCCTGTGTTTGCACCTCTTACTATTATTTCTCTTTCAACATCTACAGTAGCAGTACACTTTATTAGACCATGCATGATACATTTACTGTTTGCCATTTCACACTGTTTAGTTATTTATGTGTTTGTTTAATTTAAAAAATTTGATCAGGAAAAAAAGCACGCTGAGCTGTTAGCAGATTATTTCCAGATGTGTCCCGGGGAAGGGAGTAGAAAATCAGTAGTGCAGAAAACAGTTCAGTAGTAAGGTACCAATCCATAATTAAGGCATAATTAAAACAAGAACGTCTTTGCAGAAGGGAAGATAAGTAGTAGATGCAAGGAAACAAGTAGCAATACAGCAGGAACAGTAACGCATTAAAATGTTTAGGGATGTACAAGGTGCAGAGAAGTTACAAAATCCTCAGAGTGATCCTAATCAGTGCAGCTGCAAAGCAGTCACAGTCATCAAGGCAGCTGCAAAGCATTCATAATAACTGTACAGTGGATTGTCCATAAAACAAGGGGTAATCATGAGGGCAATTCTACAGCAGCAAACCATGAATAGGTGCAATATAACAAAACACTAAATGCAATATAACAAACTATGGACCCTATGCACTAATGGGCAGAGTGGTTATGCACCACATATATGCAGCGCATACCTACTCCGCACCCATTGCGCCGCCCCCCATGCTGGATGCACTAATGGATGGCATGCAGCCCCAGTGCACCTGATCCCTAGGTCCGCGGACCACAACACGCCAAGGGCAGGCTGTGGGCATGCCAGCACTATGCGCTGTGCACTAAGGCACATAGTGCTGGCTGCAGGTGTGTGGGGGAGGGTGCTCGCTATGCCAGATGGAACCCTGTCATAGGTACCCTATGTGCCTGGCCCCATGCACACAACTGCCCGACGCAATTGCCCCGGGTGACCTCGGTCCCCACACAGTGTAGCCCCATCCCCTACCAGCCAAAGGCACCCCTGCTGCAACACGGTGCAACCATGTCCCTGAATGCAAGCCCCGAGCACTCCTCAGCACCAACCTTATTGGACAGCTGGCATACCCCCTGGGCCTCGCCAGGCGTGAGGCAACCACACACACACACACACAGTGCATCCCCATACCCAACTGACTGCAAGCACCCACCACGCACATTGCAGCCCCTTCCCTGGTCCCGGACATAGCCACCCCCCGCCCATCATAGCCAGCCCCGACCCTGGTACCGCTAGTCAATGGCCCCCCCCATGCACATATCCAGTGGCCAGGGCCACCAACAGGACCCACCACTTCCGGTGCCCCCACAGTCCCTCCGGTGGACAGTGGCCTCCCCTACCACCCACGCGCACCAACACCACCTCCCCAACCACCGCATACCTCTCAGTCGGTGCCATAGGATGGCCAGCAGCATAGCCCTCTGCACACCTCCTCAGCCATTGGTCATCCAGGTGCTGCTGAGAGCACGCTGCCCATATATAGGGACACGCTCCCAGCAGCACTTGGACAGCCGGTGGCTGAGGCAATGTGTGGAGGGCTGTGCTGCTGACCATTCCTAGATGCAGCACTGATGGGGAAGTACAGCACCAATGCTGGGGCAGGACTTTTGGGTTCAGGAAGGAGGTATGGGTGTGCAGTATTGGGCTGTGCTGGGCACGGACACCCTGCCGTGGCAGGAGGGTACACCTCAGATGGGGTGTGACAGTGGGGGGTTCTGTATGACACTGGGCCGGAGCTGCCCTGAGTCAGTATTTTGGGGTGAACACACAGAGGTGGCGGTGCTGGGCTATGTGTAGGGCGGGGGGTGGGTTACTGACAGGGGCGGGGATGGGGCAACATTGTCAGGGTGGGGGGAACTCCCTGGACATCTAGGGTGGGCCTGCTGTGCGTCAGGAATAGGTTCGCCATCTGGGACCACAGTGGTACTATGTCAGTTGTGGCCACGTGTGTCCGGGTGTCCACAAGTGCTATTCACGCACCCAGACCTGCACTGTGCCGTGCAGAGGATCCACTGTGGCACCCATGCTGGGCATCTGATTGGACTCCTGACTAGGTCCATGGCCACCCTGTGCGGACCTGTGCACCGGGGGGGGCGGGTCCATGGACAGGTGGTAGCCATTGCTGCATACAGCTGGTGCGCGCCTGTCTGCAGGTGCGGAGCTATGTGGGCAGGATATGCACCTCTGGCATGTAATTCCTGCCCAGTGGTGCATAGGGCCCTACATATTCAGGGTATTTACACTGATGAAACAGGCATAGAAAAGTACAATCCCTACAGAGATATTAACAGTAGTAAGGTGCAAACAGGAAAGGGACAACTCAGAGAGTACAGGTTGATTACTGTAGTAGAGGTCAAGTTAATTTGCAAGAGTGAGACATGAAGTCATTGAAGAAGGTTTTCAGAGACAGTGGAAAGGAGGCTGAACAAATAGTTGGATTTTACTGCATTAAATTGCTCATTGTAAGTTACATTTCTGTTCCACCAATGTGGTTACATAGACTTTATGGTCCGTTCATTATTAGGCCTTCCAAAGCCCTTTGAACTATGGAGATTACTTTACTTTAGTTTTGGTGGCCCAATGACTCAGTGATGGTTATCAACAGCTTTGTATTAGTCCCCCTTTTACTTGTACCACATAGCAAGTTAGAAGACATCCACAGCCCCACAATATGAGAAATACGTTTAGTACAACTCAGCAGCTTTCAAGAGACCCAACTGATTCTGGCGGAGGCACTAAAACTGAGCCATGCATGGACGAAGAATGGAGTAGCAAGTTTATATAATCATACAAAATTAGGGTTAACCAGACTTCTACATAAGTCCCTGAATGCTGAGCTGAGAGAGCTTGATACTGATGCTATGGGTCGGCACATACAGTATTCGTAGTGATGAATTATGATAGGAGGAAACCTTTGAGTGACTAAGGGAATGACCAGTCAGTAAACTGCACACCGACCACATCTGTGCCGGGGTTCTCAACCTAATCCTGGACAAATGTAAGAGCCATAACAGGGGAATGGCTCTTTCAACCCCAGCCATTAAAGGCAGCAGCAAATCTGTCCTAATTGGCAGTGGTCGTATTGTTGTTGTTGTTGTTTACAGAAACAAGATTCATACCTCCAAATGATCCATACTAAACTGTACCTGATCAACATCTGAGGACCAAAGCTGACCCGGTGGTGCAGAGCATTGAGGTGCTGGATGCCACACCTCGCACCACACTGGTGACCTGGGTTTGGGAGTGAACTTGGGCCACTGGGGGTCGGCAGGGGAGGGAAGGGATAGAGCATCCAGAGGACTGCTCTCCCTTCCTGGGGAAGGATCCGGGGAATGCGCCGTTCTTGGGCAGCCCCTGATGGTAGTTGGGGACAGCGCAAGGAACAGGTGGCGATGCAGAAGCGGGAGCAGGGCTGCAGCAGACATCAGCACGTAGTGCGTTTGATGTCATTGCACATCCAGGCTCCGAGGGGCAACCAAAGAGAAAAATCCACACTCAGGCTAGGGAGACAGCGAAGGCTCCAGTGGCAGAAACCCACATCCCCGTCACCGGGCTCTCTCCCCGAAGGCTGGCCCAGCCCCCACCAGACAGACCCTCTAATGTCAGAAAGGCTGCCAGGTAGGAGAGGCTGGCCCTCTCCTGGTGGGTGATATGGGGGCCTGGAAAGTCCGGTTGGGGGGTGCTGAAGGGGAAGAGAGCTTCAGGCAGGGGAGTAGAGGTGTCTAGCCAAGAGAGCTCCTCTGAGAGATGCCTGACTGAGAGGAGCAGAAAGATAATTGACAAAAAAAACAAAAAAAAATCTGGTGCCTGATATTCAAAGGTTTTCTTTGGAACTAACAGGTCTTTTCCCAAGCAAATCAGGGATTGTGCTGGATCCCCATATTCAAAAGGGTCTGTTGCATGAGCGAAGAGGTTTAATGCCCTCGCAAATTGTGATGTATACAGGAAGGCAAGGGGAGGGCCATGGCCATGAATAGCCATGCTACCCCATATTCAGTGGCTTTGTGCTGTGCAAAAGGGTATAGTGCAGTCCTTTTGTGCAGTGCGAATATGACCAAACAAAACTCTGACTTACTCCGGCAACCCTAGCAGCTGCTGTAGGAAATGCAGCCACCTAGCTGGTTGGCTGCTAGGGGGGCACACCCACCCTCTGTGGTCCATGGCACCCCCCACCCCAGACTATCGCCAGCCTGTAATGTACTAAAACATATCCCTGGGGCTAGAGGACACCCCTTTCCTATCACCAGCCTGTACTGTACTAAAAAACATCCCTGGTGCTAGTGGTCCCCCCGCTCCAATTGCCAGCCTGTACTGTACTAAAACATATCCCTGCTGCTAGTGGTCCCCCCTCTAATTACCAGCCCATACTATACTAAAAAATCCCTGGTGCTACTCGTCTTCCCCCCCACCCCGAATTGCCAGCCCATGCTGTACTAAAGCATATCTGTGGTGTTGGTGGTCCCCTCCCCCCTCCTCCAATTGCCAGCCCATTGTAATACAGAACCCCCAGGCACGGCCACAGTACCACCACCACAATGCCAAAATCACCGGTGTCTTGCAACCCCCTACCACAGCATGGAACACCCACTCCTCCCCAGTCACCTTAGCAGTACCCTCAGTGTTGCAAGTGCATACGGCGACTGGCACAGCCCTCCTCACACCTCCTTGGTCAGCCACCATATGTCCAGGCCAGGAAAAGTGCCCCTTATTCATAGGATAGGGCACATCACCTTGTCCTACAAATAAGAAGCAGGTTGGCAATTGGTGGGGGGGGGTCACTAGCACCAGGGATATGTTTTAGTACAGTATGCACTGGCGATCGGGGTGGGGTCCACTAGCACCAGTTATATTTTTTAGTACATTACGGGCTAGCGATCAGAGGGGGGGACCACTAGCACCAGGGATACGTTTTTAGTACATTATGGGTTGATGATCATGGGAGGACCACTAGCACCAGGGATAATGCTTTTAGTACATTATGGGTTGATGATCATGAGGAGGACCACTAGCACCAAGGATACGTTTTTAGTACATTATGGGTTGATGATCATGGGGAGGACCACTAGCACCAGGGATACGTTTTTAGTACATTATGGGTTGATGATCATGAGGAGGACCACTAGCACCAGGGATACGTTTTTAGTACATTATGGGTTGATGATCATGAGGAGGACCACTAGCACCAGGGATACGTTCTTAGTACATTATGGGTTGATGATCATGGGGAGGACCACTAGCACCAGGGATACGTTTTTAGTACATTATGGGTTGATGATCATGAGGAGGACCACTAGCACCAGGGATACGTTCTTAGTACATTATGGGCTGATGATCATGGGGAGGACCACTAGCATCAGGGATATATTTTAATACAGTACAGGCTGGCAATCAGAGGGAGGAGGGAACCACTACCACCAGGGATATCTACACATGTCTAGGACTGGGCAATTGGGGGGGGGCAGTGCCATGCTACCCTGCCTCACTATGCATGCAAATGAGCCCATAATGGCCTGGCAAATTGCCCCTTAGTGGCTTGCATGCTCAATGGGCTTATTTGCATGGGTCCCATTGAATACTGCAGATAGCGCTCTGGCACTATCCACTCTGGCGGCATACTTCGGGATCCATGTTGGAGCACACTACTTGACTTAGCACTGAGCAGCCATAGTCCTATAGTCAATTGAATAGCACTGGTGTGCTATTTGACTGAATATAGCATCCTCTGGCTACCGGGCAATCGTAAGGCACAGTGCAAGGTTTTGCACCCTTAAGCTCTTTTGAATATTGGGCCCCTGATGTCAAAAATGAAGATTTCTTTTGTTCCTTTTTATGGACAACATTCAAAATGTTCTCATGGAACCAGTAATTTAGGGATCTTACTCTCTCATCATGGTTTGTGCACAGAATGCAAAACATAAGCAGTGAACCTACTGAAGAGTTCTGAGAGTTTTGTATACAAACTGTGACGGTCAAAACTCCAGAAAATTACTGGTTCTGTGAACAGAACTGTAAATAAAAGTTGCTAATACAACTGAAATGATAGAAAATACTGTTTTTCACATGTATTTTTCTTCTTGGCTGCAGAATATAGTTTCCAACTGAAAGTACATTCAGACAGCTCATTCAGAGCTCAGCAGAAAACAGCTAACAACCAGATCTCAATGATTAATCAATTTCTGATGCAGAGCCTGAACAGCTGAGATGCTAATAGTCTGTTAACTGGTTGCACAATAAGTTTAATGGGAACTGTACTTGTACTTTATAGGTAAATATGAATCATTTGGGAGTATGGATATAATTTCTTAACTAGGCCCTCTCAAACAGCTGCATATTAAAAAATAATTACCTGTCCTCTTTAAGACACTCATACTTGGTAACATGATATTGTGTTGACAGAAGGGACTTGCAGTGGTGGCCACTGATGTCTGTAATGATATCCATAGTTATGACTAGCTATGGCTAGACGTGCGGCATTTGGTTCAGTGGTAGAAAACTGATGTCAATGAAGGCCATGACTGATTACAGATAGCCATGGCTACAATTAGTCAGAAGAAGCCAGAAGGGGAAGGAAGGAAACATATTCAATTCAGTGCTTTAGAGTAACTGGTAATTGCTATTTTTCTTTTAAACTTAGATTGTGGGCTTTTAGTGACAATATACTTTCTTTGTTGTCTTTACTTATAATTGTTTTTGGGCTGTTGAAGATTTAAAACATAGTGGTGGTGTAATTCTGTGCTGTCTTTAATTGCTGCAAATTTTCGCCCCACCTCCCTCCCCTTCCCCCAACTCTTAATTATATGCCCTGTTAAATCTGATTGACAGGAGCTAAACACAGGGTATAGTAAGGGGTGTGAAATAGGAGGGGGCATACAGGGGGAAGAAGCCCACCCTCAGCATGACAAGTGTTTTGACTCATTTACTTATTGGTTTCTTTTTCTTAAAAAAAAAAAAAAATGATCTGAGGATCAGTGGCAGGATTTTTAGTACAGTAAATTAATAAAAAGGGAACTAGGAGAGCTTCAGTAGCAGACAAGTAGTGGAACTGCAGTATAATGTGGGGAGTGGTGCAATGCAGTGGCTGTGGGGCAGCCATATTCAGGCAGACCTTCTGGACACTGAGGTGCTGCCCTATCTGCATGCATCTCTCTGGACTGCGGGATGAGGTAGCCAGACTCAAAGCGGAAGTAAACTGGGTCAGGAGTACCATCACCCCTATCCAGGGACCACCCAGTCCAATGCAACTGCTTCAAAGGATGCCGAGAACGAGGAGCACTTGGATGACAGTGGGCTCAGGGAGGGTTAGAGCAGTCAGGCAGAAGCACATCCCAGATCCTATTCCACTCAAGAACTCATATGCCACACTGGCAAATGAGGACAACCAAATAGAGGTACCCAGAGAAGTGGAAGGAAAGGATGTGGAGGTTAGCCAAGGAGTGACCTCAGCGGGGAAAGCAGTGGACCCCAGAGGAGGAGGAGGAAGCGAATCCTGGTGGGGGACTCCATCATAAGAGGGATCCAGCTAGGAACACAGGAGGGGGAGGACAGGGAAGTGAGGTGCCTACCAGGTGCCACGGCATGGAGGGATGGAAGGAAGATCCTGGGGATCACTGGGAAGGCAAGACGGGAGGGTGAGCTGGATGTCATCCACCTAGGTACTAATGACCTGGCAAATGGGGAGCCAAAGGAAGTTCAGGAAGAGTTTAGGAAACTGGGAGGGGTCTCAAGCAAGTAGCTACTTGTCACTTTCTCAAGTACTACTGTGAGAGGCAAGGGAGAGCATAGGAGTGCATGCACCAGGAACTTTAACTCATGGTTGAAGAACTGGTGCTGTGAGGAAGGGTTTGGATTCATTGGTGACTGGGGACCCACCTGGAGGGATGGAGGATTGTTCAAGCCTGATGGCCTGCATCCATCCTGGAGGGGAATCCAAGCACTCAATGATAAGTTTAAATGCTACATTGACAAGCATTTAAACTAGCAAAGGGGGGTGGCAGGCCAGCAAGGATGGTACCTACTTGCTCACCCCACACAGCTAGCAGTGGAACCAGTGAACCAGAGGAGTGGCTATCTCTGCAAAGCAGTGTGCAAAAGATGGAGATTACTGCCCAAGAGGTGGATAAGCAGAAAAGGCAAAATTCAGCAGAAGGGCAGACAGCAAGGAGAACCAGGGATAAATGACAACCAAGGAAGGGGCTGGAGTAGAACAGTGAAACAGTCTAGGAGGTCAAATCATGGAAAGCGATGTGTGCAAATGCCAGAGCCTTAGCAACAAGATGGAAGATCTGGAGGCTGTCATGGTACAGTCAGACCTGGACATTGTGGCCATCACTGAAACCTGGTGTAATGATAACCACAACTGGGAGATGGCCATACCTGGCTACAGCATATTCAGAAGAGACAGAGCAGGCAGGAAGGAGGAGGAGTGGCACTGTATGTGAAAAATGACATAAGGGCCACAGAGATCCAGGAGGAACAAAATGGGAGAGATACTGTGGGTTAAGCTGGAAAGGAAAATGGGGACAGCCATCCGCACAGGTGTGGTCTATAGACCACCAGCCCAGGAGGAAGAAACAGATAGGGAGCTGATGCTAGCCATCCAAAGGATGGCAGACAAGGGTGAGGTAGTACTGGTTGGAGACTTCAATATTCCAGACGTGGACTGGAACATCCCAGCAGCAGCATCAACTAGGAGCAGATTTATCCTGGACTCCCTTCAGGGTGCCTTCCTCAAGCAACTGGTCATGGAACCAACTCGGCAGAAGGCAATACTGGACCTTGTGCTCACAAACAGGGACAGTGTGATGGGGGTAACAGTGGGGGAGCACCTGGGAAACAGTGACCACTCAGTCATTGTGGTTTGAAATCGCAGAAAGAGCAGAACCAAACCACACAAAAACACGATCCTGGATTTTAGGGGCCAGACTTTGGGAAAATGGGGAGATACTTGAAAGAGGCATAAAGGGAATGGGACAGGAATCAGGGGTTGAGGAACAGTGGGCAGTATTTAAAATGGGATTACAAGAACAACAGAATTATGCATTAAGCAGGTTAGCAAGAGGAAAAGGAAGAGGAAACCATTATGGTTTTCAAAAGAGGTAGCAAAGAAAGTGAAAGCCAAAAAGATTGCATTCAGGCAATACAAAAACACAGGCAGAAGGGGATAGGAGAAGTACCAGGAGAAGCAAAGGAGGCAGGGAGGCAGTAAGGGAAGCCTAAGCTCAGACAGAAGAACACATTGCAAAATCAGTGGGTAGAGGGGACAAAACCTTTTACAGGTACATAAGTGAAAAAAGAAAGACAAAGGGAGGGATAGTGAGACTGAAGGGGGAGGATGGGGGCACGTGGAGGATGACAACAGTAAAGCTGACATATTGAACAGGTATTTCTGCTCCAGTCTTTACTGAGGAAGAGGAGGGTAATGGGTCTGAAGGAGTACAAGGGTGAGAATGGTGCAGAAATGGACATAAGTCCTTTACACAGAAAGGGTCCTGAAGGAACTGGAAGTAATAAGAGTTGATAAAGCAATGGGGCCAGATGGGGTGCACCCAGGGTCCTTAAAGAACTAAGAGGTGGTGGCTGAACCTCTGGCTATCCTGTTTAGCCGATCACTGGAAACAGGAGGTACCCAAAGACTGGAGGACAGCAGATGTAGTCCCCTCATACAAAAGTGGGAACAAAGAGGAAGCAGGGAACTAAGACCAGTCAACCTCACCTCGGTAGGGGGAAGATCATGGAAGCACTACTGAAGGAGAGATGATTGGGAACATGTAGTTGTCAATGGACTACAGGACCCAAGGCAGCATGGTTTCACCAGGGGAGGTCATGTCAGACCAACCTCGTTGAATTTTTGACTGGGTGACTAGGGAGGTGGATCAGGAGGGGCAGTGGACATGGCCTATCTGGACTTCAGCAGGCCTTTGACACTGTGCCACATAGAAGACTATTACACAAACTGGGAATATGGGTGTGGGCAGGACAGTAGTGTGGTGGGTAGGGGTAACTGGCTGGGTGGCAGGACACAGAGGGTGGTGTTAAATGGCTGTCACTCCACAGAGGGAAGAGTGACCAGTGGGGTACCACAGGGATCAGTGCTGGGACTGGTCCTATTCAACATCTTCATCAGTGACATTGGCAGGACCTAGAAGGCAGAATTTCACTGTTCGCTGATGACACAAAGCTCTGTAACAGAGTAGACACACCAGAGGGTGTAGACAGAATGAGAAGCGACCTGCAGAAACTTGAAGAATGGTCAGGGTTTGGCAGTTGAAATTCAGATGTGACAAGGCAGCAGGTAAAGCAAATAGGATGCTGGGCTGTATAGGCAGGGGCATCACCAGCAGGAAAAGGGAGGTCATAATTCCGCTATACAAGACACTAGTGAGGCCCCACCTGGAGTACAGTGTACAGTTCTGGAGACCATACCTACGTAAGGACTTACACAGGGTAGAGAAGGTTCAGAGGAGGGCAACAAAGATGGTGCATGGATTGCATCACAAGTCCTATGAAGACAGGTTGAAGGAACTGAACATGTACTCCCTGGAGGAGAGGAGAGGAGGAGAGAGGGATATGATAGAGACATACAAGTATCTTACAGGGAGGAACAGGTGCAGGAAAACACTATTTTAAGCGAAAAAGATGTTCCAGGACTAGAGGGCATGGGATGAAGTTGGAGGAGGACGATTCAGAGGAAACATGAGAAAGAATTTCTTCACAGAACGGGTGGTGGACAAGTGGAACACCCTGCCAGAGGAAGTGGTGGGGGCTGAAACAATCACGGGATTTAAGAATGCATGGGATAGACATAAAGGAATTCTGGAGGTCAGGGGTAAGGGGCAACAGACTTCTAGGAAAACAAACTGAACTTACAAGCTCAAATGGGCAGACTGGGTTGACCATAGGCCCTTGTCTGCCAACACTGTCTATGTATCTATGTATCTAATTATAGGGTTCACCTTGCCTGTCCCTCCTGCCAGTCACTACAGTAGACCCAATTTGAGTATGGATGCACATCCAAGCCTAACAACCAGATTGGTATCCACTACAGATACATAACAAATATAGCCACCCGGAAAAGGTGTCTGGCCCAGCACTTGATTAGTTACTGCCCACTGAACCTCACAAAATATTTATTAGAACTTAGAACTTTAATCCCATGTGCTAGGCTAGTCCAGCCACCATCAGCTCGGTTTGCCTATCTCATCAATTAGAATGGGTTCCTCTTATTTTGAAAGTACAGTAGCTACAGTGCCTATGCCATGCTATAGCCACCATGCTAGCATACCTATGGGTAAAGCTCATCAAAGATAAAAAAAAAATATATATATATATTCGTTGGTATTCTTCCTGTATGCCACTTCAGATAGAAGGCAAAAAAATCAATGTTTCTTAGGTCATCATTGATGCATCTAAAAGTCTCAACTGAGTGATACCACTCACAGTTTTGAAAACAAGTTTCACAGTTATGTATTTTGTCATACTGTATATACGGTACTTCATCCTCAAATCTTGAGCCCCACAGAGAATATCTAATGTTTAGGTATTAGCCTTTCTGATGAAGGCTGTCACTGAAATAATTGTAAGTGGCAGCTCTTCCTCCTTTCTAAGTTTGGGTGAGTGACATTTTGATTTCTGAGACTGCTCATGTACTGTGCTTGTTAACCAATACAAGAGTGGCTTCCCTGCATTCTGCTCCCATTTGAGATGCAGATAGACCTGCTGTTTTCTCATGCTTCTCACCATAAGATAATTAGTACTGTTACCAAGTATTGTGTCAGGACCCATTTAGAAGAATTCAGATATAGAATTTAGTTTGAACTTTACTTTACGATTTGACAGTCTTTTAATACCAGCTGTATTTTTCAGTAAGTTTTTGTATATGATGGATTATGGCTTTTAGCACTGGTGATTGACACATTTCATTGTGTATAATATAAGCTGCACTTACCATTTACATGAAGTGTGTGGGACCCTTACGTTAGTTAGGTACTCACATTTTTATTTCCATAGCAGCCTTTCCAGTGCTCAGAGCATGTCACACAAATCAACAGAAACAGCAGACAAAGCAAAATAACATAAATTAAAGATCAGTAATAATATGTAAGTTTGAACAAGAAGGACACCAGCTTCTTTTCTTTCGGTATAGTTTTCCCTGCCCTATTAAATTAGTGCATCACATATGTATCACATGACCCATCTGCCTGAGAAACTGACCTTGAGTGAACATAGTTTTATGTCTGCAGCTGACCCTGTGCCAACATAATGTTATGTCCTCTGCTTGAAATATATATGTGTACATCAGATAAAATAACCCAATTATTAAATTAAGTTATTTATGCACAGGAAAGCCCTTGAGCAACAAGTTAGGCAACAGCAGTTCCGTAATGGGATGTTGTTTGTTTCTTCGTTTACTTTTGGTTAACCCTTTGACCACTAGCTGTTTTCATTGTAATAGTTTTCTGGATATTTTATTTGAAGTGCTTACTTTTTTTTACTTACTTTTTTGCTGAATAATGCTGGTCTTCACAGGAACATCACAGTCTATGGCATTTCCCCACCGCCACCACCACTGCCACATGCCAGTTAGCTAAAGCAAGACTAAACTGTCCAAAGGTGGAGAAATCCTCGTGTAGCATTCAGTGGTCTAATTAAATGCACGGTAGTGTCTAAAAGCAGATGACATACATTTATTCCCTTTCCATTAAAGATGGTTTCCCAAAATGTTGACCATATGGCTATGGGAATCATTCATGCTCTGACCCATCAAAACATAGGTATTTGGGATTTAAAATTTCATAAAAGAACTGTAACCCTCCTCAGGTAGCCAAGGCTAGCTCATAGCTACAACCCCCAGTCATCTCCCACCCTTTACCCCCTTCCCAGTACTCTTTGGGCAAATAAAAAGAAAAAGCTATCTGTCATCCTGCCAGAACTCCTATCCCAGAAACAGTCTTTCCAAACCCATTTAAGCCACTATCACGTTTGTGCCCGTAGAGAATCTTGGGGGAGTTGGGCTGGGGAGGGGGGTGGGTTGGAAAAGAAAGTGTTGAACAGGGGGAAGAACTGGCAGGATATTAGATTCTTTATTGATTTGACCCAGAAGGACCAGGAAAGGGGTGGAAATGAAAATACTCATTATTGGGTTCCAAGGACAGAGTACCCCCATTATTCATGTTATTTGGGAATTAATATTGGTTACTAACACAGCCATAATGCAGGCCAGTGAGCTCATGCGCTACCTATGATGTATGTTATACAAGCATGCTCAGTGTTTTGACTCACTTCATAGGGCTGTCAGTACTTTGCTGGGCCAACACAGTGTGTGCAATAGCTTTGTCCTGTTCTACCATGGAGGTTGCTAACATCCTATAGGATACTGTGCCAGACTCCTGCTGGCTGTGTAGCAGTTCCAGGATTAGGACACAAAGATGGGTCTCCTGTGTGCTAAGGAGCAGCACAACCACTCAGGTCATTGTGTGTGGGTGGGGGAGGGGGGTGTACCAACACATAGTCATACTACTGTTGATTTGCTTTGTACTATTCTTGGTAATAATGTTACTGGTGGTGGGGGATTATTGAAGTAAAAAGAAAAACCTCTGATGGGTTTGTAATGGATCATATTTACTGTCCCATGGACAGTAGCTTCACCCTTTGACCCAATAGTTGTAATACTAGCTTTCAATCAGTTTGATTTTATAGTGCCAAGATTTCAGAAGCATTTTATAGAGACTCTTTGTAGTGTTTTACTGGGTTTAGTGATGGACTTCTTGTACAACAGGAACAGATGACAGACATCAATCATAACAAGGAATGCACACCAATCCCCTGAAGGTGTTGCAGATTACTGGAACGGGGAAAATGAAAAAGAGAAAATGGCGCACACACTGAAAAAATTACAAATATTTATATTTATTAACATGCTGAGTGCTCCAGGACATGCAGATGAACACCCCTATGAAAGGCACCCTAACTGTTGTTGGACCAGGGTGTCGATGATGCATCTGTTGGGCAGCAGATAATTAGCAGCAGTTTGCGCCTAATCTACTCTTCACTAGTCATGAAAGTAACAATTTGTAAGAATGTGTTTCACCATAAGAAGCTCAGTATAAAAATTCTGTAATACAAAGAACTTTTGTATAAAGGTTTTATGCACACACACACACACACACGCACACACACACACACGGTGCACAAATGACCCTGTAAATAAGTATTTTTTCTGGCAGTGGTCTAAAATACTTAATGTCAATATACAAAGCAAAGACTCGTCGGTTGTATTCTTTGGCCCGCACACACTACATCTGAATAATACCTTAAACATTTACAAGATATTGCATAAGAAGTAATGGTTATGCCTTACACACCACACACACAGTTAAGCGTATTAAGGTCTTGTTACTTCCATAAACCCAATAGTTCCTCTTTCTATGGCCCTAGAGCCTTACATATATTCCCTTTGTAACCATGGTAGTGCAGTTGTTATTAAGTTAGACCTTTTCATGAAATGCAGCTCAGATTTCACCAGCAGCAGGAAATATTTGACTGAAAGGCAAGTTGGGATCTTTCTCATGACTGGATGCATGCTGTGTAGTTGTGAGTTCAGTATGGGACTACCTAGCATGTTTAATAAATTCTTGCCCCCAGACAGCTTTTAGCTCTGTTCTACACAAAATGTAAGGTGTGTAATTTTAGTTTATAGTCCTCTTTTTCCATTAAAATTGGACATAACATTTTTTTTAAACAACTATCAAATAAAAATGGTAATGGTTCCTACTTCATTCTTAGGCTCGTACTATATTTCAAATCAGTTCCTTACACCCTTATCAGATGAACAAGTTAGCACTTAATTTATTATTTATCATCAAAAAGGGCTTATTTTATTGAATGCACATTTGCTTTCCTTACTGAGTGTTTTTACTTAAAATGTTCTTGTTCACAATCATTTTAAATAATTTACCAAATTGACATTTGTAGATGCAGCCTCCATACTTTATAGAAGTGAATTCCCCAAAATTAAAACATTTATTAATTTTCTTTTTTTGTGTGTGTTACAAAAATAACTGATTCACATATATACAAGATTATGGCACCACAGGAGGTACATTGCAACAGTGATGAGTGCCCTGCCTTTCATTTCTTTAAATGTGCTAAGATTTGCTGAAAGCAAGCTTTAAATTCAATCATCATCACATCCCAATGGATATACCAAGCTGGGTAATGTCTAGGTAGGAATATTGGGAAGACTGGGTTGACTATTGGTCTTTTTTTGACCGCATCCTTCTGTTTATGTTTCTGTAAATCTCTACTGGCTCTCAATTGTCCAGTGAATCCAGTTCTAGGTTGCATTCCCTACTTATAAATCCTTACAAAAACTTACTGTAACCCTCCTTACTACTTTGTTTATAGTTACTTCACTCCCCTCTTTGCTTACTGTACTCAGCTTGTCATATCCTCCTAATTCCATCCCACTAAACTCTGCTTTCCAAGCAGTAGAACTGTTAGATCTTCCAGGAAATCAGTCTTCACCACTGACTCCCACTAGTGGATCTGAGCCAGAAGCGCTAAGACCCCACAGGAGCCAGACATTTTCAGAGGTCTAGTGGCGAGGTAAGCAGTGTGCATACACAGCTCCACCAGTGAGCACACGCGGCCACCTGTTTACATCAGCACCAGATCCCAACTGCCACAGTTCCTTTTTTCCTACCATCAAATGCACATCAGAGTTTCATTACTCAACTTCTGGGAATCAGAAATTCACAACTTTAAGAAAACATGTTCAGTTAGTCTCAGTTTCAGTGTTTTTTTTTTTGTTTTTTTCCCTCTCCTGACACTGGTCTCCGAGGCATCTTGAAAATGGGTCCACGGGGTCTCATGCCTCCAATTCCTGCCTGAACCCTCCCCGATCGGTAAACTGGGTATGCTGGATCCCTCCCCTCTCCCCCAGACCATGAGAGGCAAAGGACCACAGACAGCCATATTGGGTTTGGGCCGGCATTAGGTGCGTGGGCACGTCCACAGGGCACCACCTTCACTTCCCTGGAGCCATTGTTTTCCTCTGCCCAATGCAGGACTTGCAATGCCATCCACCTGAGACATGAGTGAGCCCACCCACATCGCATGAGGGTGCCCCTGTCACATGGTCCCTCAGCTGCTGTGTCCCTAGTCTCCACTAGGAGCCACTAGCTCCACAGGACACAAGCACCCCTCCCTCCCAGAAGAGGAGAGCAGTCAAATGGATGCTCAGTCCTGCTCCTTCCTGACCGACCCCTGGCTCCTGAGTTCATTCCCGAACCCGGGTCACCAGTGTGGCGTGAGGTGTGGCATCCAGCTCCTCAACCCTCAGAGCCACCTGGCTGATGTTAGTTTCAGTGTTTAAAGCTACAGTTTGTTATTTTTGTGTCAGTTTAGTGTATTTTGCCACAAAACTATCATAGTTTTCTCTCAGCCCTATCGAGCATCAACAGTCAAAGACCATAGAAAATGATAGACAGCCTGAAGAGGTAGGCTTTACTGGCAGAGAAGCCACATCCAGTCCACTTTCCCTGTCAGGGAAGGGTTCTGACTATGGGCAATCCAGTGGCCTGGAGGAAGGGTAGTCCTCCTGTAAGCACAAAAGGAAGTGGTCCCGATCCCGCATACACTCTGGGTCCAAGCACCACTCGGCCTTGGCTTCTTCCTCTTCCCAACAGAGGGAAAGAAAATGCACCAGTCAAAGTCACCCTCTACGAGGTCCGCCATGCAATACATGGTTTCTCAGAGGCCCTCACCTGCACCATTGGTGTCACTGAGGCTTCTGGTGCTGGGATATCAGTGTCCCATGCCCGGAGTCCCTCTCTGTCTGTAAGTGAGGACTCTGTAGGGCAATTCCACCACTGGGCAGCTCTTTTCTTTCCACAAAGGTTTTTATTCTCCCATGCAGGATAGGTGGCTGTCAGCCCTGTTTCTGTGAGCCACAGCCATCTTGCCCTCTGCCAGCCACGGGCTTGTTCACCATGGAATCCCCCTCACAGTGGGACTGGTGATGGAGGGACATCCTTCCCCTGCCAGGAACACATATCCAGAGTGCTCCCAGCTGGAAGGCAGAGCAGGCCATGGTTGGCACTGGCAGAGCTTCATGAAGCTTGTCCCCATGATTTTTCCTTATAGTTTTCACCCTCCCTGTTGCTGGGGTGCACATGTCTGGCACGTGTGTGTT
The DNA here is from genome assembly GCA_016271365.2 of Neoceratodus forsteri. NCBI lineage: Eukaryota > Metazoa > Chordata > Ceratodontiformes > Ceratodontidae > Neoceratodus > Neoceratodus forsteri. Next base: position 571,732,981 of record CM057453.1, read on the forward strand.
GATTCACACATGCACTGCAGAAGTCCTGCTGCTCCCTCCCTTATGTGCTGCACCCTAACCATCCTACCACGAGACCGCCACTTGGTGGCAGTCACGCAGTAGAGCCAGCAGTTCTCCCTTCCCAGGAGAGGAAAGCAATCTATCAGATGCTTGATCCTCTTCTGCCCCGGCTGACCCTTGGTGACCAGAGTTCATTCCTGAACCTGGGTCACTGGCATGACCAGATGTAGGGTGTTGGCACCTCAGCTTTCTGCATCACTTGTCTGGTTCTACTGGGCAGCTCTTATGAAGTAATGGTTGTAGCATCTGGACCAGGTGGCACCACTAGTGGAGCTGGTCTCTGCCCTTCAGTGACAGTGAAACTGGTACTGCAGATGGTGTCATTAGGCCAGGTAGTGTGTTCACATCCAACAACAGCATCAGGGTCCTTGCTTGGGGCAGCACCATCAACATTTTTCTCACTGGCCACTCCCCCCATCCTGCATAGTGATTGGGCCAGCCATGGTGCCATTGCCGGTCACTTTGGTGCTGGTTGGGTCATCTACACTGGTTCTGTTACCAGGACTGGTGCCTGGTTTAAGCTCTTCGGGGCCTGGTCCAGTGTTGGATTCTGTGCCAGGTTTGGTGCCATCCTCAGTTTGGGGGACCTCCCTGGTGTCAGATCCAGTTACAGTTTCGATGCTGCCTCTGGCACCAGTCCCACATCCTTAGGGACCCAAGCCAGTGTCTCCAGTGTTTCCTCGGCTATGTTCTGGACTGTTGGACATATGTCTCTAACCCCTCTTTTACTTCCCTTCTGAGGAGTGTATAAAGGGGAATGAGTCTGACCCCAACCTCATCATTTCTGAAGAAGGTGATGATGACCCTTTCTACAGTAGATACCTCACAACAAGTTCCTGTGTCTGTGCCTCAGGAGTATCTTTCCTTTCAGGCTCTGCTCAGAAATATGCATTCAGCACTGAATTTTGAGCCATGGCTTAGGTTAAACTTGAGGGTCAGGTACACGCACATCCACTGTATGATGGGGTGCCGAGCAATGGGTAAACTCTTTCATGTGCAAGTTTTGAAATTTTTTTAATGCGTCTAAAAATTAATTTCTGATATTGCTTACTCTCCTGAGTTTGGCAAAGTCACTCTTTTCAAAACTTACACTCTAACATGTTTTTTTTTTATTTTAAAATTTGAGCCATCACTCCGAGCGTGCACATTAGCGTCAATGCAGACCCACATAAAATGTACTTTAGAAACTAACAAACAAGTTGACAGTGTCCCTTTAATGCAAAAAAGCAGAAAGTCATGCATGTTGTGGGGGAAGGGAAAGCAGAAGTGGAGTCCAAACTGAAGGGGGGGGTGCATGACAATCATGGTGTCTGAAGAGGAGAAAAACCTGAGAACTGCAATTACTAGCACCATGAAGCTCTCTACTTGTCACAAGTCAGTGGTGAAGGCTAGCAGGATGCTGGGCTGCTTAAGTAGAGGGTTCACTAATGGAAGTAAAATGGTCATACTACCTCTGTACAGCTACATGGGGGGACTGCACCTAGAGTGCTTGTGTGATGGACATATGACTAGATTGATCTATTAATTTCTTTTGTTAGTGTAGTTATGTTTCTTTTATAAATTCTGTTATCTGGAAGTGGATGCAAATGTAGCTTCCAGGTCACATGTCCAGGCAGGTCTTCTAAGAAATACTGGCCAACTACTCAGTGTAAATTTCCCACAAGCTCATGTAAGCTACAGACCCTGGCAGATGTGAGGGTGCAATTTCGAACACCTCAGACATCCAGCAAAACAAGGTCATGAAGTTGGACAAAGGAGGCCAGTTGGCTCAGATGATCACACACACACACACACACACACACACACACGCACGTAGGGGAACTGTCACGTAAGGAAGATGTCACTTCCCCACAGTTCTGAGCACATAAATTGGGGGGGCTGAGATCAACTCTGTCTCTCTCATTGGAACACTCATCATCTGACGAAAGGGGAGCCCTGCCACAGGGATCTGGCTTGGTGAGTGGATAGCACAACCTAGGGACAGTGTCTCTGTAGCTAGTGGGCAGGTAAAGAGTTGTGTCCGTAACAAATCTTCAGATTTTTCTAAACATCATCTGTCCATGTATCGTGCTTTATTTTCTTATTCTTAGTAATGTGTAAACCTTTTGTTTTACTGTAAATATATCCTGTTTGTAAATACTTGTAGTTCCTCTAGTAAAGAATCTATTTTTGATAGAATCAGTGAGTTCCTTATATAAAAAGGTAATTTTATTTTAGTGTACGGTGGAACATTGTTACATATGAAAATCCATCACTTGCACAGAGTTGTTATGCTGCAGTTGCTATGTCATTGTAGCTGTTATGCTGCACCAGCTATGCAGCTACTGCAGCATAACAACATAGAATGTGCTCATGCATGCACGTCACAATACCATTGCCAAACAGGAAGTGGCCTCGGCGGTGAGAGCAATAGCTCAGGACAGAGGCTCTGATTTAAAAAACATTAAAGTAAGACCTAAAATGTTGTTCTTTTAACTCCGGATTGTAGACCATACACTATAAAAGACAATGTATGGTCTACAATCAGTAACTAGCATATATAAACATCCTGAGGTCGCCATGGTGACGAACCTCTTGAGCTTCACTCTCGAGGTTCAAACTGTTGCCACTGCAACCTCTCGATGGGTGCACATCCTTGTTATTGATTGTAGACTATACATTATCCTCAGTATTTCTGCAGGACTCTGTTTACAGTCCATCTTCAAAGGGCATTCTGCCAATAGTTTTTGTGTTGACCTTCCTGACCTTAAGCAGGAATCAAAGAGCGGTTTCCGGATTCTAGGTAAAAATCAGGTGGTGGTAGAGTATTAGAAGTCCCCAACCAAAACTGCCCTGTAAGCTGGCACGGCCCAAGGGATGTTTTTTGTCACAACTTGGTACAGTTCTAAAACCAGTACTGCAAAAAGAACATAAAATAGCTGGAGTTGGCGCTGAGAAGTACTACAAAAATAATTTGGGGTCAGCACAGGGTCTTGTACAACAAGAGGCTGGAGAACCTGAATATGTAATCGCTAGAGTACAGAAGGGGACTAGGGGACATGATAGAGACCTTTAGCTGCCTCAAGGGCATAAACAAGGTAGTCCATCGTTGAACATTTCCAGACCACTGAAAACAAAAGCACCAGAGGAAACAGTTACAAAGTGGAGGGGGGCAGGTTCTGGAAAGAGGCTTGGAGGCACTCTAAATGGATAGGGTTGGGGAGGTTAAATGAGTAACACAGAGCCCGCTAAGGTGGACGGGGGTGCTCAGTGACAAGACACTATAGCAACGGTACACAAGTCATGGCACTTGCCTTCAGCACAAAGAGTCAAGTTCTTCTCCCTGTCTCAGGAGGGTTTGTTGTTCATTTTGTTGACAGTACTAAATAAATGGAGACTTGATGCCAAAGTTGATTTGGAACTCTATTTAATTTTTTGTGCTGAGAGTGGAGGAGTGGTAGAACAGGTTGGCAGAAGAGGTAGTAAGCAAGAAAACTGAATGCGTTCAAGAAGGGATGGGATAAATTGAAGGGGGAGTGTAAGAGTGTCCAAGAAGGGAGGGGTCAGAGCAGCATATAACGCACATTAGATGGCCTCCACTTCGAGCAGACTTGATGGACTGTAAAGTGTTTTCCTGCTGGCACAATTCATATGTGAAATGGATGGCTTATGTTTGGACTGAAAACCTCAAAGTTCATGAGCATGAACTCACACTCAATAACTAACGATACCTGACCTATAAATAACGGGGGGTTTCAACCTTGGATGCTGTTCCTAGCAACTAAAACATAGATGTGTGCCCAGGAAGGCCTATGGAGGTGAGCCCGGGCTACTAGAGGAACTCAAAGCCCAGTGAATGATTAGTCTCAAAATCAAAGAATTTAATAATGCAGGTGGTACCGAAAGCAAATATTAATTATTCCCAGTGAACAAATGCTACAGATCTCCAACCATACCAGACATCGCTAATCATGGAGTGAAATGTTGGGGGCGTCTTGTCCAGTCAGAGAGCAGGCATTTTTGCACCAGGAATCAAAACTGTTTGCATTCAGTGCCACTGTGTCATTAGATTCTTTGACTTTGGGACCAAGTGCGCAGTGAGCATTTGTGTTTTTTAGATGATGGTTTTCCCTTTTTATTTTTTAGGCACTGAAATTTACCAGCATATGTTTATTTTAAAGCTTGATTTAATGCAAGTGTTTCCTGGATGACCTTTTGATGGCAGTTTGGTTGCTCAGTGGGGACATGTTTTATGTCAGCTACAGCTCCATGGGTAGGTAGGTAACTGATATTATGAAATGAACTGGTCCAGACTTACTGACCAGTGCAGGAAGATTCTTACCTTGCAAATGCTGGCAGTCAGGTTACTTGCCTTTGCAATGATGTAAATTGCTACCCTCTGGGATGGATACCTTTACCACTTCTTCACTGCTGACAGGGCTGAACTAGTGCAGACCACGGACAATGCAAACTCAGTCACTGAGTTAAAGGAGCCTGCAACTTGTCCAGCCCACTTCTGTCAATAGGGGTTGCTGCTGGACTGTATCTGAAGAGTGAGGAAAATGGAGGAAAAAAACAAACTTTAATGGCCAAAAATGCACAGAGAGCATTTGACATTTTTGAGAGTCTAAATCTAAAGCCACTTATTAAATGATCAGCAGTTATTTTACAGCTGGCTGCATTATTAGCTGTATAAACTCCTGAGAGTAACACGGTTCCTGATGACAGCACAGCTACAGATAGCAGTAAAAGAGCATTTCCCTGAACTTTTGTACCTTAGTCAGGGATCAGAATTTCCCTGGGATGTGTAGTTGTTCCTTGGTTTTGCTTTTTCTTAAATATTTGTTTTGTGTTCAAATATTTATCCTCACATTTAATCTAGTTAATGTCAGACATCTCAGTCATCTAAACTAAGTAGTCTTATCCTACTGGCATGTAAACAATCCAAACGGATGTTTTTTTTTTCTTAATAAATAGTTCAGAGAAATATAAGAAAGATATAAAACAAACAATATATATCTATATCGATATCAATATATCTATACATATATATTTATTGGCTTTAGATACCCAGCTACTGCTGATTGAGAAATAGCATCTCAAAGTGAAGAGATAGGCATTAAAGAGTATTCAGACAACCCCCGAACTCCAGTTCAACTAGTGGTAACTAACTACTGTACATCATCACATTGGCTGGTGTCCCTGGTTGTTTTCAGTGTTTACATTTCTTGAGGTCAATGACAGCAAGGTACTGAGGAATAAAATATTTTACATAAACTGCAAAAATACCGTACATTGGTAATGTTACATTCAGTGATGCAAGTGCTGATCAAGAAGTACATGAACTCAAAAATGGCAAATATGAAATGCAGAGGGAAGATCAACACTTTTAAGGATACTCTGTCAGTCAGGATACATCCCATCTGTATAGATACTAGTGGTTCCAAGTAGAGATTTTAGGTATTGATGAAAAAATATAAATTGTTCTGAAAAGTCAGATTTTGGAATATAATCCCTGGGTTTCAGGCCACAAGCCCAGAAAATGTCATTGTGTTATTGTTTCAGGAATTTCAGTTCCAGTACCAGTGGAAGAAGTACAGAAACAGTGTTTACTGCAAAAAAAAAAAGTACTGGAACTCCATTCTGGTGCATTCCTGTTTACTTTCATAGGGAGCAAGGATGTGAATGTCTGCACTGGTGCAGGTCCCAGGTGCAGTGAAGGGCTACTGGCACTGCAAGCGGTTGCCAAACAAAACAAGGAGGTACTGCACTCCATGTGTGAATGCTAAAATTCCTGCAGTAGGGTAAGAAATTAGAACAGAGGCATAGTTGCATGTCTTGGCCAGTTTATTGAAACTTGCAAGCAAAATGGCCAAAGGGAATCAAGACAGGCAGTGCAAAAAACATTACAGCAGCCACCACATCCAATGGCCTCATTTGGATGAAGTGGCTTGTTTAGTAGTTTTTGCACTGCTGGTCTTGATTTACATAAGGCATTTGGTTTGCAAGTTTCATTAAGCTGACCAAAACTTGCAATTGTGCCTCTGCTCTAATTTCTTGCCTTATTGCTGGCAGTTCTGTGCATTGAGTGCATCATCTGCTTATTTTCTCTGTTTACTTTCATCACTGGTGACATTACTATTTAAATAATGAGAAGCAGGGCCTGTGTTTCGACAGGATCTGCTGCACTGCCCACAACTACCTTTAACATGGCAGCCTGGCACTCAAGGTGTAACAATTCCAGTCATAGTTTAACTGTCCACCATCCAATCAAACCAGGTTCCTATAGGTAGATGGATATCACACTTCAGCTGACAACTGTGTTTCCCCATTCATGACCAGTCTTTATCAGCATGGCTTCATCCACAGCAAAACAATAAGTTTGGTACTGGTACGTGTGCAGCATCCCCAGAACAGTCGGGTTCAAAGCTGTCCTCAACCAGAGTCCAACAAAAAAAACTGGTTCAGGCAACTGTCAGTGGCTGTATTCAGTAGCTGATGAGCAGAATGGCTACTGCTTCATGTATACAGTCATTAGACTACAAGTTCTTTCATTACTTGTTGTGGAATACAATGTGTATAAACCATGCTACATGTATGTATGTATGTATTTTTTTTCTGAACAGTGCAAGAGCATCTTTGAAAAAACATTCTAAGTTCTGGGGCATCATGCACCAGTTGGAGATAATGCACAAGTCTGACAGGGCAGTCCAAATTCATGTTGTTAGGAATTATTATTATTCTTCACCTTGAACCCCACTGCTGCCAACCATTAGATATTTTGTTTCACTGAAGTAGATGAATGGGTCCCTTTGAGCTCCTCTGATTCAGTTGCCATTTTCTTTTTTTTATCATTCAATGTGTCAGTTTTGCTGTTCTCCCCTGTACCCACCCAGCAACCATCTCCTAGTCCTCACACCTGCTGCACCCATGGAGGGGTTGGATCAAGGAATGACTGAAAGCTGAACACCCTATATTCTGAGAAGCAGTGGGGAAGCACCTGTTGTTGGTGTCTTCATGTTCTCCCACCGAGGTTCCCCCCTCTGCTGTCAACAGGTGGATGCAGGCATGATCAAGAGTATTCCTTGTATAATGGCTCCCATCTGCATGGTGTCACCAATGAGCAGCTGTTACATAAGGAGCAGAGGAGACCCACTCTTGAAAAAGTGAATGCATCCATCAGCTTGCCTCTCCACCCCTGACTTAGCCAACTGAAATCAAGTGACAAGATTTCTCCTCAAAGTGGAGGGTGGGCACCCTGACAGCTATGCCACCTGATCTGCTCAGTTTCTTCATTTTTACTAGTTTTTCCTCAGTTTTGGTTGCCTTCCATGCCATAGTAGTACCACAAGCTGCATCTCTTTCTTATATCACCAAGGTCATAGTCCATCCAGACCTTTGTAGACCCAGTTTCTCGCTTCAAGGCTGAAGAGCAATTTGCCTTCCTCTATTTCCAGTGCAAGTCATGTAGTATGGTACGTATGCCTCTGCCTGTTACATGCTGACTCACAAGCATATGACAGCATGGACATCGCCATCTACAGGACCTTTGACCCTAGGAACAGCTAGTCAGAAACCAGAGGATCACAGGAGGAAATATCTGAAGTACTAATGGTTGCATAGTGGCAGTGTGCTTGGCACCTTTTTCTGCACCAATTATGTGTCGAGTATTGCCACAATAAGTGACTGACAGCTGATACAGCCATCAGATGACAGAGAGCTCAAGATCTAGGCTGGAACTTTCCCAGAAGCAAAGAAGGTTTTCAGACAGTCTTGCTCAGGCCTCTGAAGAAGACAGACATGCATGAGAGGAGAGAGCTGAAGTCTTAAGCTGATTCAGAACTGAAGGGTGTTGCTTTGATGCCAAATTTTTCTGAAGTATAATAAGAACTGAACAGTGATTGTATTAATACTGACAAAGTGCTGTTGCAGAAAATTTCCAGGAATGGCTGCTGGATTTCAAATGTATGAGAACAACCACTGTTACTGCTGTTTGTGTGACTGAAGGAAGGGTGAGGTAAGGGAGCTTCGGCTCTGGGTACCATGGTACCCTGATCGCATGCGCACCCTAAGTGGAGGCAAGGGAGCACCCCGGTCTAGGCCTCATTTTGAACGTAACACACTGCCATACTGTTTGTGACCACTGTGCCAGAGGGGATAGCCTGAAAGTGAGAACTGACTTGACCCTTCACAGAGGGATCTGCCTGCTGCTGAACCATCAGTGCTAGACCTCACCCGAAACATCCAGACCATTGAAGAGCCACTCCTGTATTCCCACTGAGCCTGTGAGATTGTAGTTGTCAGATGCATGAGTACTGGCCTAGCCAGACAGACATTTTTAAAAGACACTTGACATCAAAGTTTTCCTTTTGGACTTTAATTCTCACTTTTGGATTACAATTTCCACTGATAGATTACAAAGTTATGATTTATTTTTGGTGGAGTTATTTTTGCAAGCTTTCTGTAAATATTTGAAATGCATCAGTGCAATATGCTAGGCAGTACACGATCAGGGCTGCAACTGGCAGTTTACTGTGAGTATCCAGTAAATGTTTAGAACTGCATTAATTAGTGACTTGAAGGTAAAGTCCTTCGCTTGGGCTGGAAATACTTTGGGACTGTTACTACCATGGGTCGTGGGGTTAACAGTATAGTGAGCCAAGAGATTCCTTGTGTGCTGTGAGGGAGGGACCTTATTCTTGCCGGACAGGCCTAGACTGTTAGGACAGAATTTTCAAAAGGATCTGCCAAAGATGCATCTGCTGCTACTTTCAATTATTAGATGGCCTAACAGCATCCGAAATTCAGTCAAACTGAACACAAGTGCGTCTGAAATGGATGCAACTCACAACTGCATTAGTTATGTGCCACAAATTGTGACTTTTTGTTGTAAATGGATGCATCGAATGAAAATAGCAGCAAAGCTGCTTGGATGCAAGTGGATGGGTACAGAGGCAGGCACAGCATGCTTTTGTGTCATGATTCAACCCTTTTGAAAATCCCCCACTTAGTATTTGCTGCCACTTACATAACCACCTTGTGCTCGATTTTCAAAGGTTCGGGGATGACACAAGGTGCTTGCATCAAAGAGACATGATGCAAGGGCACATTACACCACAACTTGTGTCATTCCCAATTCTGAAATGGTGCTTGTGGCACCAGCAGGACGTCCTGCACCTGACTGCCATGTGCCAGGCTTGCACAGAGCTGCAGGCGGCACTGTGGTGGAAAGGGGACTTGTGCCACCACACGGCTGCTACATCCCTTTTTTGTGGATTCTGGAGGCATGCAGGTCTCGACTGCACTTAGACCAGCTAGAACTGGTCTAACAGCCACTGCATCAGTCCACAGCCCCCACGGCACACAGGCAGGCATGGCCATGAGTTGCAGATGTCTGGGTACTGCTGTGTGGTGGAGTATAGCACTGAAGTGTCCCAGGAAAAACCAACAAAGGAGTGGCCATACGTGCTAGAGGATGATATGCTTGGACAAGGGCAGAGGTACAGCATGCAGTGGTGGGGGTTTGGAGTCCACCATCCCAGACAGGCTGTGGAATGTGCATTGTGGGGGCATCTGCTGTCAGTGCCCCAGGCAGTTCCACCACCACTATGTGTGCTGCAGCAACTGACTGCCTCACCCCCAGTGTTTTGTCGCCTATGTTTCCCACAACAAAGCTGGGACATGGTAAAGATGCTCATTTACTGCCTGGGACATGGGTGCACGTGGCTGGCTCAGCAGTCCCCTGAAACCATCCCCAGGCATGGCATGCTATCCCACCCAGTGGTAATCAGCACCACTGTTGCCAGGGCCATTGGGCAACCATGCTGTGCAGCAGGAGAGGCCCTGTCATCTGATGGGCCTGGCAGGATGTGCGGGTGGTGGTAAACAGTGGTGTTTATGAACTCTGGCCATTAACACAGACACCTAGGATGGCTGCTGACACCGGTCAAACCTGTGACACTATTGCATACTGCCAGACAGGGGAAGGTGACGCTCCCATACAGTAGTGCTCCTGGGACCCCATACAAGCCATGTCATCCACCTCTAGAAGGTTGGAGCTGCACCACTTCTGTCCCATGGTCAAGGCTGGAGTGGTATGGGGGATCTGTGGCTGGCATGCCAGCTGTTGCGGTGGCCTGGCAGGTGACATCAATGCAAGCAGTCTATACGGGGCAAGCCTGGTGGACAGGGTTGCTTCCCCACACAGACTCCTGTCCCTGTCGCTATCCTACAACCTGGCATGGTGCACATCTGCCTTCCCAACCTGTGTGTGTTGTGGTCATCAGGGCTAGCAGCCTCCATCAGTCCCCTCACTCGTGCCATCTATTTGGCACAAGGGACCATTTGTAGCAACTTGGGAACTTATGCTGCTATGTCTGGGATTCTGCCAAAATCCGATGCAGAGTCACTGGTGCACCGGAGGTTGCTGCAAGCGGGTGTGCTGAGCAACTTATGTCGCCCCAACAGGGCTCTGAAAATTGAGCCCCTTTCTATTGCATGACCCAGTTTAGCAGTTAAAAAAGTCTTGTTGTTTTTTTTCATATTTCTGGTGTGTGAGCATATTATTAGTGACCATATTATTTGTAATGGACCAAATGATGGTTTCACTAAATTAAACTACTGCTTTTGTTGGTCTCAGGGTGGTGCTCTTGTCCTATCGGGAGATGGACTGGGACTGCATCACAGGAGGCAATATTTCACACTAATCTGGCCCACTTATTTTTCGCTTGGTGGAGGCACTGTGCTATTTTCTACCATCTTTTGGAACAACCCCCCCCTCCCCCAAACTAGGAGTCTAAGAAGCCCAGGCCTCCCAACATTGTTTGTTTCCCCCCAAAGGTGCAAGTTATGTTAGGGGTGAGATCCGGGAGTAACATCCTGACATCAGCACGGTGACCCAGCTACACAAGTATCAAAGAGGTTTATTGGGGTATCAGGAATGATGCCCAGGGGAAAGAAACAGAAGGCTTAAGGTGGACTAGCAGTTAACTTGTCATTCTGTATAGTATGCCTTCAGAACCAACACAGTGCCCCTGCACAACGGTACTGTAGGGCCTACCCATGCCCCTTTGGTACTTGTGTAACTGTTTGAATCCTAGGGAGCTCCTGGGGAAATCATGGTGCACAGATTTTGAAATCTTGCAAACCTGATGACAGTTGAAGGAATGAATGCTGTTGGCCTGCATTGGTGAACTTCAGTTAAACAAGCTATTTGTAGAAAACCCCAAAATTTTAATCCTGGCCAGATGGCCTTGTCCCATAAACTTGTAACCAACCTGTGACCTTATTGAACTTTTGTACAGATGAGTGCCACTGGACTTGCGGGCCCCATTGAGTTACTTATGATTACCTGGGATTACATAGTGCAGCCACTTCCTGGTCTCTGCAGCCCTGGGTGGATTTACCTGCTCTGTTTCTGCAGACAGACGCACACCTCAAAAGCCTCTGCTCTCCTCAGACATTCCCTCCAGCACCTCTTGCAGTCAGCTGGGCTCTCCCTCAGTTAGTCTATCGGGGTCGTCATCTGGATGCAGGGTTGGTAAGTTCACCAGTTGAAGTCTACTTCCTGGCAATACTTGCTGCAGGTCATCAACAGGCTTTGATGACTGGCATGGTGGCTCCTTGAGTCTTGCTGTCATAGTTGCTTTTTCAAATTTCTCATCCCTGAGTGAAATGAAGCCTCTCTTCTCCTCCTTTCTTTCTCGCTCTTTTTGTCTCTGTGACAGCATCAGCTGTGAGGTATCTCCCTCATCAACTGATACTGTAGCTTAAAGTCATCAGGATAATTGCAAATATTCTGCATGTAGCAACCATCTCCTCACCAGCCATAGAAGCACACTTCTTTCTACTCTGGTATCTGAGCAGTGCAGACTTACACTCACAGATGGTAGATCTGCTTCTTTGGGCAGACAAGAATGCACTGACCGACTACAGTAATCAGGGAATCACTGTAGTTGCCATATTGAAATAGGTCAGAGGTGCAAAAAAAATGGATTTTGTCAACAATCCCCAGTGCACAATCCAAAAAGTCCTGTTGAGGTACTTGCCCCATAAAACACACTGTGTCCCAGCAAATGCCCTGTGTGTGTAAGCACTAGTCAGTTGGTCGTTGCTGCAGTGGCAAGAAAAAAATGCTTGGTGCATTTGTGAAGTTGCATGTCCAGGTGCAAGAGGCACCAAAGAAGTGGGCCTCCACTTCACTTCCTCTTTGACCCCCTCGGCAGCACCAGTCGATAATCCCTGAAGATCATGAGGAGCATCACTAATAGTCTATACGTAAAAAGCTCCACAGTCGACTATACTTATAAGCTTCACTAAAATGGGGGTGGGGGGAGTATCGGGTTACACATGGAAAACTTTACCTGCATTCGTTTGTTTGTTTGCTATATAGTCAATGTATTCTTATTTTTCTTCTCCTCCTCTTCAGGCTGGACTTTGTTAGATTCATGGTCACATGAAGTTTTGGATTGCAGAAATCTGGAAATTGACAATCATGACATTATTGTACCTGAGCGTTAGCTCAGTAAAAGCCCCCCCCCCTCCCAACACACAGACACACACACACACACACAGCTTATGCCAGGAAGCCTTCTCTTTATATGCACAATTGGTGGGTTATTGAGATCAATTCTGGAATGTGCCTTTTTATGAATTACAAAGCTGTCTAAACATTAAGAAGCATAGAATTTAGCCAGCAGAAGAAGGCTTTGTGGTCTGTTAAGTCTGTCCGACAAGGAGACAGACGCACCTAAGGTTTTATGTCCCTCCTTCCTTATCCCCAACCACCTCTACCAGCCTCTTTTAATTTGTCCCACTCCCTCTTGAAATTTCCCATGGGTTTTACATTTGCAACTTCCTTGGCATCTCGTTACACCCTTCTGCCACCCTCTCTGTGAAATAAAACCTCCTGGCATCCCTTCTGAATTTAGCCCCATCCGATTTGTAGCCATTTCCTCTCATATTTTTGTTTTCACTGCATTTAAACTATTGACTATAGTCCACCTTGTTGATGCCCTTCCGGAATTTAAAGTTCTCTGTCAAGCCTACCTGTCCACTAGTTGCTACACTTTCCTGATGATTGTTACAACCTCTGTGTAACCCCTAGGTGGCGCTATCCCAAGGGCTACTACCCCTGCCTGCTTAGCTAGTAGCAGGTTAAGGGGCCTGAGTTCTGAAACGGGTGCCTCCACCTGGAGGTCAGGGTTGGTAGTGGTCAAGCTAACCTGGGCACAGCACTCCGGGACATTGTAACCCCGCTGTTTCCTTACTAGTGGCCGGAACAATACACAATAATCACTTTCACAATACCCCTAATACACCACACAAGTACCCACACTGTTTGCACTTACCACCAGGGCTTTCCTCTGGCTCGACCCTTGGGATCCCCTGTAAAACAAGGTTATACACAGCAAATAACAGCAGTACAGTACTCTTGCACAAACTGGAACCACAGTCAGGGTAAAAGTAAAAGAGTTGGATCTGATTTATTTAAGGGACTTGATCAAGGGAGGGGCGTATTCAGGTTCATTTGCTTAAAGGCTCTATCAATCAAACAATTATGCATGCACTTCAGGGTCCATAAACAGTCACACACTCTGGGTACCCAGATGGACAATGGTGGGCTAGCCAGGAACGTTGTAGCTGGTTGGGCCCTGTGATGGAAGAAAACATGCACAACACATACTATTTGTAATCCGGAGCCAGAGGGCTCAGTTCATGAAAAGAAAACAAGACAATCAGATGACACACTTTTAGATTAGGCTGTTGCAGGGAGCTATCCTGATGATTACTCACGATACCCAAGACTGGACACAGGCTGGACGAAAATTGAGACTGCAAGTGGTTGATCTGGAGTGCCAGGAGAAGCAGGGCCCACATGATTCGCCAAAGCGTCATTCCTTTTCCAGCGTAGAGCAGGGGGCTGATCCCCAGGCAGGTCTCTCGTCAATGGCTTTCTCTGTGCAGCGGGTAGTCTGGCTGGGCCAGTGTAGCAAGGCCCTGGCCAAATGGAGACAAATTCGGATACTGTCCATTTTGGGGCTGGATACAGCTTCCAGCAAGCAGAACACAGTTCACACAGTGGGGAACCAAATCATGACCCACTAACAACTCACAGCACATTTACATGTAAGGAAATTCTACTGTACCAGGCAAACCACTCTCCGGTCACAATCGCAAAGTCTCTGCACAAACTGAGGATTCAAAAGCAGCTGGAAATCCTGACAGGCCAATCGCATTCAGCAAAATCTTTGGTCTTCAGGTATGAGCCTGCTAAAAAAAATCAGTCGCTTACTTCGTTCTCACAAACTTGGATTTATTCCGAAATAATTCTCTTCTCTCCCTCTCAGGGGCAGCAGGCAGACATCCAGGCCACAACTCAGGCCTTTCCACAGTTCCCCCGTGCGAAACTACTCAGACAGCTGCTTGACTGTCTCAAGCTGTTGCTTCTTCAGCTCCCAACTTAGATCTGATTCATCTGCCAGCAAGCCTGGGACTTTCCCCAGAATCCAAAAGGTTCGGTTGGCTGATCTGTCAGTCACAACAAAGGCGCTCCCCCTTCAGGTGCAAAAAGGTGCCAAAAGCCCAAAACTACAATTCCTACAGATTTTGACTTCAGACAGCTCCTGTAGTCCAGCTCCATTTTAGGCCCCACCAGTACTGATTGGTCCAATTCGACAGTCCAGGACCAACATAGTGGAGATGAACCAAACAGTCCTTGCTGCAAAGAAGGCAGGTTAGACAAACTACATTATCATAAACACTCTAAATGATTTTCAGCAAATAGTTACATCTTTCAACAGAGCTCCCTCTCAGATTACTTATGGCTGCAATCCAGGCAGCTCTTAAAGAGACAGTACACAGAGGCTATACAGGCACTCTCTGGCAATCACATTTAAACTGCTAAAACACAGGACACCAGCCTGGCAGTAAACATTTAGGCAAGCTCAAGGAAGACTTTTCGGGAACCCTCATTTGTAGGGGGGGTTACACCCTTCCCTGCCTGGACAAAACTTGGTGACTGCGTCAAGTCTGTACCACCACAGTATTGCAAATGCAAACTATACAAGACATTTATGCCATTAGCATGTTATGTAAGTGACATCTGATGCATCAGTCAACATAAACTTATACCTTTTACTATACATATTCTCTACACTTCACAATACTGTATCCATTCTGACAATACATCATGCATATTTCAAACAGGTCATTTACACATTACTATGTGGAATAATGTAATAACTTCTTGTACATTGAACAATGTAAGAGGGGGCCCTTCCCTATCAGCTAACTTGGGGCTGGATGGGGCAGGGGCACCATGGTGAGAGGGCAGAACAACTAATCTGGAATGGGCCATCAAGCTCAATTTGGGCAGTGAGCTTGGTGAAACATAAGCACCTTTGTGAACCAGATGGAGAGGCAAGTCCACAGGCCTCCCTGGAGAATCACAGCTGAAACGCAATATTGGCTTGACAGCTCGGCCAGTCTTTCTGGGGGGAACAACCACAGTCTCTGTGCTTTCAGCAACAGTCTTGGGGCTTTCATCACTTGTGAGGGGTGCCTCTGCCTGGATGGGAACGTCCAAACTTGGGGCATTGTCGGCTCCTTGTTCTGCAGGCTCTGTTTCTATAACACTTGACTCATTGTGTGAAGGCTCAGGTACAATCAAACTTTGAGGCACTGAAGGGGGGTTGTCGGGACTCTCATAGTGTTCTTCAAGTTCTGGTATGTCACCAGAAAGACTCATTCCATCAGCCCCTCCCTCAGGCAAATCATACAGTTCCACAATACCCAGAGACTCAGCATCTTCAGATGTCATACTTTGCACTTCACATTCAGGGAGCATTGGCTCCAAGGACAAAGCTGGGGGGTTATGCAGTCCAGAAGGCCCAGCTTCATCCACACAATTAATCATGGGGTTACCTCGAAATAGCTGACTTAGCTCATAAGAGAGGTAATAGGCATAGTCGCACTCACTTTTGTCAGAAGTGGACTGACAGTCACTATCATTCTGGGCCTGCTGCGGAGGAAACCTTAAATCTGTGACCACTGGGGTAGATTGACTCTGTCTTTTTCTTGCAGCAGCATGAGTCACCAGCCCAGGGGGCTCAATTTCTGGGGGTTTAGCCTCAATCATGACTTAGCCGATAGGTTGCAAGTGGTTACGGTGCATGGTTTTGACAGCTTTGGAGTTGTTCTTTGGGCGCACCTTGTACACACATAAATCGTCCAACTTTCCAACTACTACATGGGGAAGATGGTGCCACCGATCAGCAATTTTGTGTTTGCCATGCAGTCCCAAATTGCATAACAACAAACGGTCTCCAGGTCGAAGCTCTTGAGCCTTTACTTTTTTATCATGCCTCTCTTTGTTGGCTAAATTTCTCTTGGCGGCCATTGTCTGGGCCAGTTGATAGGCATGGTTCAATTGAGCTTTAAGTTTTTGTACATATTGCAAGTAGTTTTCAGCTTGGACTCCATCTGGAGAGATCCCAAAACAGACATCAACTGGCAGCCAGGCCTCTCTCCCAAACATGAGGCAGTAGGGGGAGAACCCAGTAGCATAATTTTTTGTGCAATTGTCTGTGTGTGCCAAGGTGCTAATCTGCTGGCTCCATTTATGCTTGTCTTTTGGGTGGAGGGTGCCCAGCATGTCTAGAAGGGTGCAGTTAAAACCTTCTGGTTGAGGGTCTCCCTGCAGGTGATATGGGGTGGTTCTTGACTTTCGCACCCCCCATAGAGAGAGCATGTCTTTGATTAGTCAACTCTCAAAGTCTCTGCCCTGGTCAGAGTGGATCCGCTGGGGGGTACCATAGTGGACGAAGAAATTTTCCATTAGCACCTTGGCCACGGTAGATGCCTTTTGATCTTTGGTGGGAAAAGCTTGTGCATACCATGTGAAATGATCCGTAACCATTAACACATTGACAGTGTTCCACTGGTCAGGTTCTAAATGCAAGAAATCTATGCAGACTAGTTCCGTGGGGGTGCTAGTAGTAATAGTAACAAGGGGGGGCAACCCTCTGAGGCAGAGCTTTTCTTTTCAGACAGCGACTACAAGTCTTTACATGGTGCTCAACATCAGCCCCCATCTTGGGCCTGTAGAAGCGAGATCGTACCAGGTCAAGGGTTCTGTCAATACCGACGTGCCCCATGTGATTGTGGAGGGACCTCAGTACCAAATCTTTAAAGGCAGTGGGCAGGACCAATTGTTGCTTGTCTACTTTGCCACTATAATCTACTGTCTCTCTATACAACAACTGCTTGAGCAACTTCAATCTAGGGCCTTCTTTAAACATTAAAACAGTTTGCAAGTCAGTGGAGCATAACATAGACGCATCTTTCCCTGCACGCAGGGCATCAAGTGCTGGCTGAATCATAGGATCTTGTGATTGACCCACTGAATGCTATCATTGTCAAATTGAGGTAGTGCACTGATATCTAGAGCAGAGAAGTGGCAATAAGCAGCTGGTATGCAGGGGTCAGAAGGGCCCAAGCATCTACTAAACAGTCCACTGTGTCCGCAGACATCTGTTCATCTCTATCAAACTTTTGGCACAATGCTCGAATGTCAGGTTCAGACAGCCTGACCCAATCACTCTTGGAAATGGGCCTTCGTGATAGGGCATCAGCATCAATATGGTTCAGGCCCGGTCTGTATTCGACAGCATAATCATAGGTTGATAATGCAGAAAGCCACCGGTGTCCAGTGGCGTCTAACTTAGCTGAAGTCTGTACATAGGTCAACAGGTTATTGTCAGTCTTCACCAATATCTTTGCCCCATAGACAGATTCATGATACTGGTCAACAGTGGCCCATTTTAGCACAAGGAACTCCAACTTATGCACACGGTAGTTTCGTTCAGACGGGGTCAGGCTCCTACTGGTGAAAGCTAATGGTCTCAAGCCATCCTCATGGTCTTGATACAGTACTACTCCTAGACCCTGCAGACTAGCGTCTGTATGTACTACATAGGGTTTGGTGGGGTCAGCATAGGTGAGGATGGGGGCATGAGTGAGCTGGTATATGATCTCATGGAAGGCTGCTTCACAGTCGGGCATTCAGCAGGGCCCGAAGAGTTCACCTGGGTGGAAGTATACTTTTTCTGGTTCTTCAACTGACCCTTTTTTGTATTTACGATTGGTAGGAGGGTAAACCTGGGTAAGGTTCAAGAGTGGGTGAATCACCTTGGAATAGTCTTTTATGAACCTGCGGTAGTAGCCACAAAACCCCAGGAAACATTGTAGTTCTTTCAGATTATGGGGCTGGGGCCAAGTAGTCAGTGCTTCATCCTTACTGGGATCAGTCTCTATCCCTTTTGTAGATAATTTGTGCCCCACATACTTCACAGAGGTTTGGAAAAACTGGCACTTGTCAATGGACAGCTTGAGGCCGAAGTCTTCCAATTGGTCTAGGGCTTTAAACAGTCGGTTCTCATGCTCCTCTAAGATTCTCCCAAACACAATGACATCGCCCGAGTACACCAGGCATTCCAGCAAAGTCATATCTCCCACCGCACGTTCCATCAGTCACTGAGAGGTGGCCGGGGGCGCCAGATATCCCCTGTGGCATCCTCAGAAACTCGTAGAACACCAATGGACATATGAAGGCTGTTTTCTTATGGTCTTCCGGGGCCATCGGGATCTGGTAGTACCTGTTGCGAAGATCCAACACCGAGAACCATTTGCTCCCATTCAAGCAGTCCAGGGCATCTTGTATACGAGGCAAAGTGTATTAGTCTGGGATGGTCCACCAGTTCAGGGCTCGATAATCAACACACATCCTCACAGACCCATTCTTCTTACTCAGAACCCCAATGGGAGAGGTGTATGGGCTCCTGAATTCTTGTATCACGCCAGCAGCGAGCATTTCTTGCAGGTGTCTTCTCACATCATCTGTTTATGCTGGGGCTAGGCATCAGGACCTCTCTCAAAATGGTCGTTCATCGTGCAGGCGTATGTGATGCCCCGCACCTTGGACACATCCCACATCCCATTCCTTCAATGAAAACACTTGGTCTTTCTCGGCAAGTCTCTTGCTAATTCTAGCCTTCTGTTCAGCTGGTAACGGGGAGTCACCAAAGTCAAACAAGTCTGGGGTCACTCTCTCCTTCTCACCAGAGTGCTTGTTGCTTGGCAATACTGCAGTGTCTGCGCAGTGTACCATAGCTAGGGTGCACCCACTGTTCACCCAGATCTCCCGATCTGACACATTGTGAATCTGGACGATCACTCATTGTGCATAGGCATGGGCATGAGCAGGCAAGATGCTGGGGTTGATCAATAATCCTTCTGGCAATTTTCCACCACCTGGCGCATCCAACATCCGTATTTTGTTCTTGACATCTTTCCGGTGGCGGACCTCCCCTTGAATGGTACACTGGGCGTTGGGGGATAGTACCATTGAATCGGGATCCTTCTTCCACACAATCCCCACCGGTTCATCCTGGTCTACTTCCACTGGTTTCTGTTGCAAATCATAGGCCCTCTTGATCAGAGCCAGAATTCTCAGGACCTCTCCCAGTCCGTCGACCTTGTTTCTTGTGACAGAGTTGCGCCAGTCTCCCAAACATATGGCGTTTGTCCCAGTTAACAGGGGGACCCCATCATACAGTCTGGTGGGGGGACACACTAGGGCTAATGTCTCTGCTCGCTCCTTTACACAAGTTACAGATGCAGGAAAAGACAACCAGAGGCAGACATACCCTAGGTAGGGATAAGACTTGTCGCTCAGGCCCCACACATGTAGGCCTTCCAGGGATTGCAAAGGCACATCAGATAAGTGTTTATCATACCAGTCCTGGAATACTGTGGTCACTTGCGACCCACTGTCAAGCACAGCCAGAGTATGAATACCATTCACAGTCACCGAAGTCTCCATTGAAGGGCCCACTATTTTGGACCAGTCTGAGAGGCAGTAGCAGAGGCCTGCACAGACAGTTGTACAAAGAAATTTGAGTTAGGGTTCCTCAACTGTCACTGTGGTCATTTCGGGCACCCCTTGGCCATTGATCTGCTTTTCGGAGCTCCCCTTGGAGTCTGTTTACTACTCTTTCTAAGTCCTTCTGAGAATGGCATTCTCTTTTCATATGGCCATCCTTTCCACAGTTGTGACAAATGATAGACTCCTGGGTCATCCTGGGAGAGAACATCATATGAGGAACTGAAGCAGTATTAAGAGATTGAGGTCTAGTATCTGCTTGTAGCGGTGAGAGTGGTGCAACATGTCTTAACAGTTCCTTTAGAATGGCAGTCAGTCTGGTGATCTCAGCCTTGGAGTCACCCTCAGAAGCGGATGCCTGAGGGTGCACACCCACACCCATGGCAGTCACATCCTGAAAGGGGCCAGAATCTTGTTCCATGGGGGAAACCCTTACAGAAGCAACCATCTTCAACTCTTGGACTTCCTTTAGTAGCTCGCCTTTCCAATGCTGGGCCCAGGGTGGGAAGTCTTTTGCATTCTCAGAGTGCTCGTTAAGTGCCGATTTTTGCCCCTGAGCCTCACTTGGCTGATCACTCTCTGTCTCTTGCGCAGCAGCAGCAGATATGAGTGCAATTCCCCCACGGGGTCACCTTTGCTAACCCCCCAAATTTCTTTCATTAGCTCGTCATATGAGGGGGCGATTCCAGTCGGGTGGCAAGGCGCAACTGAAGCAGTAGCAATTCTGAAAATGGAGCAGACTTAAGGATCCGGTCCAGCCTAGTTCGATCTAATTCATTTGATGGCAAAGTACCCTTTCTGAGGTACTCTTGTAGCAGCTTTTCAAGCCGAGGTACATACACAGACAATGGCTCCCCTGGGTACTGCTGAGCATTTCTTACTCTCCACCACAGATCCTCATCTGAATCTGGGCTCCCATATACATTCTCCAATGCATCAACATAGTCCTGTGCAGTTGCTTCGGGGTTATTGGCCCGCTTGGCACAGATGGTAGTCGGGGCAGGACCTCGGAGGCTCTCACTCAACCTCTTTCATTTCTCTGCTTCTGAGCGTTGCCATTCAATCACTAGAGGGGCAACATAATCTATCCAGGTCTCCCAGTCATCCTCCCCCTGGGGGGAGGGGAGGGTGCCCGAGAAGATTCTCAGCCTTCGGTAGGAGTCGTGACTAATGGCAGGTACAGATATAGGGGCCAGCATTGGCATGGGCACAGAAGGCAGGGCAGTAACAGGTGCTGGAGTGGGAGGGGGTTTTGGGGAAGAAACACCCCCAGGTGGCAGGAATAGTTTCTTAAAGTCCTCTATGGATTTCCCTTCCTCCAGCAACAACTTAACAAATTTCTCCTCAAAAGTCTCAGATAATGGTGGGAGCTCATCCTCTATGCTCAGAATGTGATGTCACCTATGACCCATCCACAGGTGCTCCCCCTCCCTCCCAGCTGAGGACAAGCTTCTAGTGCAGTGCTCTGGTCTTGAACGGCCACTGCCGCCACCGCTAGTGGGAACCTAGGCGTAGAGCCCAAGCCTTGGCGCTACAACCCCCTTTCCCAGCTGAGGACAGCTCCAGTTTGTGGCATGCACGGTCCTGAATGGCCACTGCCACTGCTAGAAAATCCACAAGGACCCAAGGCAAGGAGCCCTGTCCACGGGTGCTCCCCCTCCCTTCCAGCTGAGGACAAGCCTTCTATTGAGGCACTCTGGTCTTGAATGGCTGCCACTGCCACCTCTACCAGGAACCTAGGAATGGAGCCCCAACCTCGGGTGCTCCAACCCCCTCTTCCAGCTGAAGACCACTCCAGTTTGTGGTGTGCACGGTCCTGAATGGCTGCCGTCACTGCTGCGAGCTCCACAAGGACCCAAGGTGAGGAGCTCCATCCACGGGTGCTCCCCCTCCCTCCCAGCTGAGGACAAGCTTCTACTGTGGTGCTCTGGTCTTGAATGGCCACCGCTGCCACCACTGCCGAGAACCTAAGCGAGGAGCCCCAACCTCGGGCACTCCAACCCCCTCTCCCAGCCAAAGACAGCTCCAGTTTGCGGTGTGCACGGTGCTCCCACCGGCACTTTGCATTGGACCCCCACACCCCCACCCTAACTGGTCTATTTTATTTATAGTCTCCTGCTGTCAGGTAACCTGTCTGTTGTGAATGACTAAGTACCTACTTTCCCCTTAGCAGGTTATATTGCGTCGCCTCTAGTGTTTCTTTTCCCATTTCTGCTCAATTTCAATCCCCGCTGAGCTTACCATTATGCAGTCCCCCCCTCACCCTGCTCTCTGTTGCCAAGGCACCCTCTATCCTAATTTTTTCACAAATCCAGCCCCATATTGCAATGTTGATCCTGCTCTCCTCCCTCCCCCTTTTTCTACTCCTATCCCTCTCTCTACCCCCACCACTTACTCACGACATGGCAGTGTTAAATAGCTCAACTACCCCCCACATCCTCCATCTCCAGTCTCCCACTTACATCTTTGCTATTATTCCCACCCCTCCCTTTGAATTATGGTTTCATTTCCGTATTATTCCTCATGCATCATTACTAACTGTGCTGACTTTCTTTGCTGTGCTACATCTATTGCTCCCAAACTCTACTGCTCCCTTCCCCTCCAGGCAACTGGCCTCCTTGGCTTCTTCTTACAAATGCCCAAAGCTTCATTTCATCATCCTTGCTCTGCTCTTGCTTTCCTCTGGGGACATCCACCCCAGCCCTGGTCCTATTGCCCCCAGTGCTCCAGGCCCCTCCGCATCTGCTGCCGCCACATCCTCTGCTCCCATAGCCCTCCTAAAGGATTTCAAGATCCTGCATCTAAATATCTGTAGCTTACTACAAAAAATTGACCTCCTGTATAACATGGTTGCCACTCTAACACCTGACATTCTAATCATCACAGAAACATGACTAAAGAGCACCATCCCTAAGCACTCAGTCTCCATCCCCGGCTACTCCCTCCTAAGGCAAGATTGAGCTGGCAGGGGTGGTGATGTGGCCATATACATCCTTACCTCCCTCCAGTACTCCGTTATTTACTCGTCCTCTAACCTAGCTACCCATGGCGCATTAGCAATTCATGTGTCCCTTCCCTTTACTCTCCCTGTCTTTATAGCTGGCATCTATTGCCGCCCTAACGTCCAGCCCTGTGTCGCTCTCGAACTCCTAACTTCCATCACTTCCCTCTCTTGCTCTAGGGAGTTATACATCCTAGGCGGCTTCAATTTAAATTGGCTGTCACCTACAACAACCAAAACACATAATGAAATTGGTGCCCTCAACCCTACTCAGCTAATTTCGGAATCCACATGCCCCAACCATAAGACACAAAATCACTCCCTACTTGACAGAGCTATTGCCTCCCATCCCCCATAGAGTCACCATCTCTGGTATCCTTCCTGACGCACTTAGTGACCACAATCCAGTATTCATAGGCAGGAAAGTTCACAGACCCAAATTCCCACATAAAACCCTGCAACTACGCTCATATAAATCCTTAGATATAGAACCACTCCTACGCAGCCTAGCCCTCTCCGACTGGTCTCCCCTAGCCACCATCCCATTGGTTGATAAGGCCCTTGCTTATTTTAAAGACATATTCCTTGAAAATTGGAATACCTTTGCACCACTCAAACAAACCTGGGTTAGGGGAAACCATCTACCCCAGATTACTCCTGAACTTTTGACCTGTCTCAGAGATCAAGCCTGGAAATGTCATTAAGCAACTGTCTTCCTAGTGATCTCACATCCTACTGCAAGCTCCGTAATGCCTGCACTAGGGCTACAAGACTAGCCAAGTCCTAATATGTCAAAGTTGCCTTCCTCACAAACCTAAATTCCCCCCTCCAAGTTCTGGAAGGTGGTCCACGCCCTCTTTTCCCCACCATCCCATCCCCCCCCATGCTCAAAATAAATGACACCCTTGAGGTCGACCAGGGTGCCATAGCTGCCGAATTCAACTTCTACTATACCACATGTACCACTGAACTACTAAAATCCCTCTCTACCTTCCCTCCCTCCCTCCTCTCCCCCCCCAAGGCACCTTTCCCCTCCACCCACCACCTCTTCTCCTTCGATACAGTCTCCCCACATGGCACTCTAAAAGCCCTCCTCGCTATCAGCCCCTCAAAGGCTTCTCCTTGGATGGCCTAGACCCTAAACTCCTCTCTCTTTGTGCCCCAGCCATTGCCTACCCCCTCTCTCTCATTCTAAACCTCTCTTTCTCAACTTCCTCAGTCCCTACCCCATGGAAACATGCTGTGGTCCTCCCTCTCCCCCAAAGGCGGCGACTCATCTTCCCCTGACAATCGCCGCCCTATCTCTCTCTCTCTCTCTCTCTCTCTCTCTCTCTCTCTCTCCTCCCTACCCTTGCTAAACTGCAAGAATACCTTGTCATCTCCCAACTTACCTCATTTCTAACTGACACCTCCTACTTCACCACTTTCCAACCTGGTTTCAGGAAAAATCACTCCACCACCACCTCCCTACTTCGGCTCACTGACTCTATCCTTACTGGGATGGGCAATGGCCAAATCACCTCAGCCATCTTTGTCAACCTTGCCAAGGCCTTCGACACTGTTTCCCACTCCCTTCTCATTGACTCCCTCTCTACAGCTGGTCGGTCTCCCTCAGCCACTAGCTGGTTAAAGGCCTACCTCACTGGTCATACTCAATCAGTCAAGGTTGCTGATGTCATTTCCCCTCCCAATCAGCAGTGGAGTCCCACAGGGCTCAGTGCTAGGGCCCCTATTATTCCTGTACAATATGTTCTACACTATATTACCTGCCTGTATGTGCAAAATTATATGTAACTAACTCTGGGTCGCCCCTGAAAAAGGGACCTTCGGGACCCAGTGGGCTTACCCAGTTAACAAAATTTAATTAATAAATAAATTCTACATTTTCCTTAATGACCTTTCATCCATCTGCTCTCCCTTCTCTGCCATACACATGTACGCTAATGATATGGTCCTGTATGTATCTGGCACATGCCCAGCTGAGGTTACGTCCAACTTGCAGCAAGACTTTGACAAGGTTCAGCTCTGGTTTGCTAACCATCAACTTTTTCTTAATGCCAAGAAGACTGTCTCCATGACATTTGGCACAAGGCAGAGACTCTCTAGGCTTCCCTCCTTGCCCACTTTCCACACCCTTGATGGCATTTTACTTGAGGACACATCCTCCTTCAGGTACCTAGGTGTTTGACTGGACCAACACCTAAACTTTTCTGGACACATTGACGCCATCCAGAAAAAACTTACTAATACACCCTAACATCCCCCTAGCCTTACCTACTGCTTTAGTGGCCTGCTTGGATGATTTCAGGTCATCGGTGATGATGATGCCCAAGTCTCTTTCTTCCCTTGTGACTGCCAGCAACTCCCCTCCCAGCCTATAGGTGGCTTCAGGGTTTCTCTTCCCTATGAGCATGATCTTGCACTTCTTTGCATTAAACCCTAGTTGCCACTCTTCTGACCATTTTGCTAGTTTATCCAGATCTCTTCTCATTCTGCCCACCCCATCTGGATCATCTACTCTGTTGCAGATCTTGGTGTCATCTGCAAACAGACAAACCGTACCTCCAGTCCATCTGCAATGTCACTAATGAAGATATTGAGAGGACTGGCCCCAGACTGATCCCTGAGGTACCCCTTGTGACTTGCATCTCTTCTGACTGTATACGTTTACCACCACTCTCGTTTTCTGCCCGTCAACCAGTTTGCCACCCAGTTGACCAACTTCCCATCCACCCTGAGCCTACCCAGCTTATTAATCAATCTTCTATGTGGAACAGTATGAAAGCTTTGCTGAAGTCAAGGTAGGCGACATCAACTGCTCCCCTTGGTCCACCACTCTGGTTACCCAGTCAAAGAAATCTATCAGATTAGTTTGACAGGACCTTCCTTTGTAAACCCATGCAGTCTTGGATCCTGTGCTCCTATGGATTCCAGGTGTTGCGCTGTCCTTTCTTAAGGTGTGCTGCCATAGTCTTAGCCCACTACTGAGGTAAGACTGACTGGTCTC
Organism: Neoceratodus forsteri; assembly: GCA_016271365.2. Classification (NCBI taxonomy): domain Eukaryota; kingdom Metazoa; phylum Chordata; order Ceratodontiformes; family Ceratodontidae; genus Neoceratodus; species Neoceratodus forsteri. Next base: position 571,758,970 of record CM057453.1, read on the forward strand.
AGTCTCTCTGCCTCCTCTCTGCTACCACTCTTGTGGATGGGATCACATGAGCCCTTCTCCAGACTTCTGGGACCTCTCCTGTGTTCAGAGACTTACTAAACAGTTCTGATAATGGCTCTGCTAGTTCCACCCTTAGCTCCTTTAGTATCCTGGGATGTATGCCATCAGGTCCCATTGCCTTGTCCACCCTGAGCTTATTGAGCTCTTGTAGGACCCTTTCTTTTGTGAAGGGACAAGTGCTCACCTCCCTCCCCCCTCTGCCCATGGTGCTGAGCTGTGGGCCCTGCCCTACCTTCTCTTCAGTAAATACTGAGCAGAAGTATCTATTTAGGATAGATGCTTTTACATGGTCCTCCTCCTCACATGCCCCCTTATCTCCTTTGATCTTAGCAATACCCCCTCTGGACTTTCTCCTTTCACTAATGTATCTATAGAAAGTCTTGTTACCTTCTTTTACTGTCTGTGCTAGTGTTTCCTTGGTTGGGCTTTTGCCTGCCTTACTGCCTTCCCTGCTTCCCTTAGGGAAGTTTAGTATGCCTCCCTATCTTCATCCCGCTGTGTTCCCTTATATTTTCTGAAGGCCAGCCTTTTGGCTCTGGCCTTTTCTGCTACTATTTTTGAGAACCGAAATGGTTTCCTTCTTGTTTTGCACTTCCTTTTCTGTCTAACAAAATGGGATGTTGCTTCAAGCATTGTATCCTTAATGCTTGCCAACTTTGCCTGTACCCCCTCACCTGTATTTCTTTTTACCAGGGCTAGCTTAACTCTGTTGGTCAGCTTATCAAAGTCAGCTCCTCTGAAGTCCCATATTTTTGCCTTGGAATGGGATGATTTAGTTGTAGTGACCAAACTGAACCATACCATATGATGGTCACTGGCCCCCAGGTGACCTTCTACCTGGAGATCTGTGATCCTTTCCCTGTTAATCAGTACTAGATCTAGGATAGCCCTGTTTCTTGTGGGTTGTTGTACCAGTTGTTTGAGGCCCTCCCCCTGCAGGGAATCCACCACGTGTCTAGTTCTGGCAGATGTTCCTGCTGGTATTGACCAATCTGTATCTGGCATGTTGAAGTCTCCCATTATCAGAACCTCCCCTTTAGCTGTCATGTTTTGTATATCTTCTAACAGTAATGTGTCTATGTCCTCCCCCCCCTAGTCTGGGGGTCTGTAGTCAACCCCAGTTCACATGGCTGTCCCATTTCCTGTATCCAGGGTGAGCCACAGTTCTTCTGGCTCCTTATGAGTATTCTGAATTTCTGTAGCTTTGATATTTTCATTGACATACAGAGCCACTCCACCACACCCCCCTTTTTGCACCTCGGACATTTCTGAACAGTACATAGCCAGGTACTGAAGTCTCCCAAGTGTGGTTATTGGTAAACCATGTCTCGCTAATTGCTACTATGTCCAGTTTAGCCTCTGTCATTATTGCCTGCAGATCTGGGATCTTGTTTTCCAGACTGCGAGCATTTGTGTACATGTACCGTGTACAGGCAGGGTCCTTAGCATAATTAAGGAACCAGGCCCCGGAAGACCCCTGTCCTTCTCCCAACCATCCACCTCCCATTCCACCCCTTTCCCTGCCTACCCACATAGTCCCTCTCACCCTCCCTTTATCTAGCCCTAGTTCGTCTGACCCCTAATCTCTATTGCACTTGAAGACAACTTGCACATCTGTTCACTTTAGTTAACTTGTCCTGTCTGTGTCACTCCTCACTAACTTGCCCTCGCTCACTCCTATTCAATTTCCTTTCAGACATTTTCTAGCTACATAGCAATGTGTCACTTAGTGTTTGCCCAAATGTTATTATGTGTCATTATATCTACCTAGCTCAAAACTGTTAGCATTTTATCCTTCTACTTCAAAACTGTTAGCATTCCGTTTTCTCATTACTTCTGTACAGCCTGCTACAGTGATTTGAATGTAATCGAATTGTATCTGTCTGTTGTGTACCAAGACTCTGTATACTATCCTCATGTTCCCCTACCCCCCAGGTCACACCAGGAAACGAGCAACCTGTTGCTCAGTGTGCCTTTCTGGTGAAACATTTCAATAAATAAAATAAATAAACATAATTTTAGCCCATAGTAGGACAACATTCCGACACAGGAATGGATAATTTATGCACAGAAATGAACCAATACTACCACAGTAGCCATGGAGCCCAGTCACAGAAATCAGGACTGAAATGCTGTGGAGAACTAAAAGCTCTGTCTCTCTTGGTCTTTAAACTGATTGCCATAGTACCGATGCCACCATCTCTTATGCTTTCAGGTATCTCCTGACCCCTGCTATGATTTGGTCTACCCTCCTTCCCACATTTGGGTAGTCCATTGCTGCTCTTTGTGAAATTTACATCATCTGTGCTAAGAAAAGTGTTTGCTGAATTTAATTATCTGATGTACCGTATTGCTGATGCACCTTATGCTCCTGTTGTTTTTGTTGCAAGGTACTGGGTAGCCTTGCCACCAAGATTCATGCACTGTATTGTATAGCTACTGCTCATGTATTGTGTAACTCTCATATATCTAATGTCATTATTCCTTTATTTATTTATTTGCTTTTGTTGACTGGGTAAGCACACTAGACAACTAAGTGCCTATTTTCAGGTGCGACCTGGGAGATTACAGGGTACATTCATGAACATAAGGCAAAAACAAGTAAAGGTTACATTTAAGCGCATCATGCTACAAGGTCAAATACAAGCAACAACCAGGGTTAACAATGCAGGCAGCAGGTCAATTATCAGTCTGGTACTTTTATGATTGGCAGTGTCCAACAAGTCAGACAGCGTCGCGGTGAAGCTTGCAGGTAGTGAGAGAAGAGGCACATTGGGGCAGAGGAGGTAGCAGAAAGTGGAAATAGATCAGTACCTATGCACACACTGAGTGAGCAGACTGCAAGCTTAGGTAATTGATAAGGTACAGTGGTCCAATTGCCTTTGACAGATAAGTTAGGTGGCGAATCAGCCAGTCGGAGTGGCATGGGTCAGAGGAGTACGTCTAGTGCAGAGGCAGGTGGAGGCTGTTTTGAGAAAGCCCCAGAGGGAGATTTTAAAGCTGTGGTGGGAGGGGGAGGAGCGAATGCTTGATGGAAGGGAGTTCCACAACCTGGGCGCATACGCAGCAAAGGCACGGTCACCCATTTGGTTGTGAGTCTGGGGAACCATGAGGGCGTGAGAGTCGCTGGATCTCAGATGGTAGGAGGGGGTAGCCGGAACAAGGGCTTCAGCAAGGACTAGGGGGGTGGCAGATCTAACAACATTGTCTATGAAGTTGCCCAGGACATAGGAGCGGTGCTTTTCCAGTGGGAGCCACTCAAGGGAGTAGAGCTCACAGCAGTGGGTGAGGCGGGGAGCTGAGAGTGCAAAGCAACATACGCTGTTGTACGCTGTGTCCCATTTAACAAGACTAGTTTTCGCAGCGTGGGCGACGGTGACTAGTCCATAGCAGAGCATGGGTAGGAGGACTCCCCTGGCTAAGGCAAGATGGGCAGCAGGGGTGAGGCAGTTTTTCACTCTGTATGCGAGGCCCAACTTGCAGTTTGAGGCCTTACATGTATTGCTTATGTGCAGATTCAGATCCAGTTGTGGGTCAAGTGTCACCCCCAGATACTTGACAGAATCTACAACTTGTAGTAGGGATCCATTGGCACCCGTGATCTGCAGTGGGTCTGGGACAGCTTTTGTCTTGGCTGTTGAGCCAAAGAGCATGGCCTGCATCTTCTGTAGGTTAATTGTAAGCTTGTGGTCCCTTAACCAGTTTTGGATTTGGTCAAAGTCAGAGTTTAACTTGGTGTTGATGGTAGAGATATCCCAGGAGCTGGTCATGATGACTAGGTCGTCTGCGTACAGAGTTGAACGCCCATGTGCTGGGGCCGAGGGTAGCTTGTTTACGAAGAGGGAGAACAGGAGAGGCCTCAGGACAGAGCCCTGGGGGACTCCGCAGTTTACCCAAGCAAGCTCAGACAGGGCCTTGTTGAACTTGGTGTACTGCTGCCTGCCCAAGAGGTAATTATTTATCCAGGCAAGGGCGGGGGGGGGAGCCAAGGGACCAGAGAGAGGAGCACAGTAGTGCATGGTCAACCTGGTCAATGGCTTTTGAGAGATCAACAAAGATGGCCTTGGTCAGTTTGCCTTGGTCAACAGCTGACCTGATCGCGGAGGTGACAACTGCTTGGGCAGTGGAGGTGCTGTGCCCTTTTCAGAACCTGTGCTGTGCAGGAGAGAGTAGGTTGTGGGTCTGCAGGTAGTGGGTGAGCTGTGAGATGATGACCTTTTCATGTAGTTTGCTGACCGCTGATAGGATCGCTATGGGGTGGTAGTTCCTTGGGTCTTTTGGGTCACCATGTTTGGGGACAGGGATGACTTTGGCCATCTTCCAGATGTCTGGGACTATACCTGAGGTAAGTGATGCATTGAGGACGTGGGCTATGGGTCGGGCTAGAAAGGATGCCCCAGCCTGAGTAGTTTGGGCTCAAGGGAGTCGTGCCCAGACCCAGTATGGGGGGGAGAGGCCAGCAAGGAGCTTCTGGGTCTCCATGACAGAGATGACCATGAGGTAAAAGGGCAGGTGGGGGTTTCCCGTCTAGGTGGAGGGGCCTGTTCCTTGGGGTCGTGTGGCTAGTTGGGGAGAGCTGGCAGGTTAGAGAACTGGGAGTTGAGGGCATTGGCTATTGTGAGGGGGTTGTTGCAGTTTACCCCGCCAATGTGCATATCTGCGACCTGAGCTCTGGTGGACCCCCCAACCGCATTCTTAATGTTCTGCCAGAAACTCCTCAGGTTTCTGGCTGTGGTGAGTAGGGCAGATTGACAGAACTCACTTTTTGCAGAGCGGATTGCATGAGTTCGTCAGCTGTCTGTACTCAAGGAGGTCTGTACTGGAGAGAGAGTTCTTGTATTTCACCCAGCATTTATCCCTTTGTTTCATAAGAGAAAAAAGGCCTCCATGGAGCCACTTTGTGACAGTGCCTCTCACCCTACTTTTTGTGAGAGGAGCATGTTTGTTTTGCAGTGGGGTGAAGACAGGAAGTTATCAAGGGCCCTTGAGGGGTCATTTGTGGTAGTGACCTGAGACCAGTCAGCGTGTCGCAGGTCAGCAAGGTAGTCTCCAGCATTGAGTTTGGAGTAGTCCCTCATTTGGATCACCTTGCAGGGGATTTTGGGAGGGGAGATACCCCATATGCAGTAGGTGGGAGAGCGATCCGATACAGCATCAGGGAGAATGCCACTGGAGACTATTCTCTCTGGTCTTTTGCTGAGTACCCAGTCAATGAGGGAACCCTTGTCTCCACGTGAGGAGAGCCTTGTGGGTTCAGAGATGAGTTGGCTGAGGGCGAGACCGGCCAACAGGGGCTCGTACTGTTGGACATTGTGGCCTCCCATTTGAGGTTGAAGTCACCTAGGACTAGCAGCTCATTTGAGCCAACCATTGGGCTAAGGCTGTTGAGAAGGGAGGAGAGCCCTGGCAATCTGCCCTTTGGGGGTTGTACAATAGGCACAGATTAGGTGTACCTTTTTGGTGTTGCCTAGAAGGAGGAGGGTGTGCAGGAACTCACAAGAGTGAGATAAAGGTGACATGTGTACTATAACTGATACGTTTAGGTGCATCTTATAGTATAGGAGTACCCCACCACCTCTCTTGTTCCTAGCCTTGTCTTTCCTAATAAGGTTGTAGCCCGGGAGGGCACATGCAGAGTCTGGAGTCTGTGGTTTCAGCCAGGTCTCTGTGACACCCATAATGTCAGGGTTATAGAGCGCCACCCATGCTGTTAGCTTGGCAAGGTTGGGTAGCAGGCTGCGTGTGTTTAGGTGCACCAATCTCCAGCCTTTGTCAGATAGCCAGGCGGGGGGGGGGTGTCGGTGAGGGACTAGTAACCAGCGGACCATGATTCTGGGGCTGGGGCCCCAGCTAGACCATGAAGCACGGGGCAGCCACTATGAGGTGGCATCCTGTCTGGGGGGGGGGTAGAGGACACGGCAGATTAGTCCTGTGGGACTCGCACGGCGCGGGGGTGATGATGTAAGCACCCTCGGGCAGTTCACTCAGGGCTGCAGTGCAGGCTGAGGCACCTCTGGAGGGTTATCGTAGTGAGCAGGAGGTTTCACTGCTATCAGAGAGGTAGCCCTAGCAGCTTGACCTAGCTCAAGCTGTACAAAAGGTAGGTTGCTGCTTCAATCTACAGGAGTTGCCAATACAAAAAATTGACTTTAACTATGGTACCCCAAATAGCGAGCTGTTCCTAGTTCGAGAAATGTTAATTGTGCACTGGTTTCACAGACAGTAATTAGTGACTAGCTATCTCAGATATCACTAACACTGGTAAGGGCAGTATTTAAAATTATTAGCTATCTTTAGCAGAGACAGGGTATGAGCTACACATGCACATTTGTTGAGTCTCTATTAGTGTACCAGCTATAATGGCGTTAGGCCAACCAGTAAAGAATGCCTTGTCAAGTGGGAGGAGCTAATGGGCATTTAAAGGGAGGAGGGAGCAGAGTGGGGGGGCCAAAAACTTCCCCACAGCAATCAGCCCCGACCATCCCGTTGTAAGTCCCAACACAAACGGTTTTTTTTTTTTTTTCATTTTCTACTTCTGAAAGGCACCAAAAATGTCCCAATGTGGCCAGGGGAGGTCCACCTGACCTCAGAAACCCCGGAGTCCCTTCGTAGTCCTTTGCAGGAGGGGAGACCCACTGTGGAAGGGTCTCCCTCACCTCCCTCGGTCTCTCGTAGAAGTCTTTACTGTATCTGTACTCCAGTGTGCTTGTACCTGTACTGTATTGTATAGCTGCTGCTCATGTACTGTATTGTGTAACTCTCATATTTCTAATGTCATTATTTCTTTACTGTATCTGTACTCCACTGTGCTTGTACCCATGCTGTATTGTATAGCTGCTGCTCATGTACTGTATTGTGTAACTCTCATATTTCTAATGTCGTTATTTCTTTACTGTATCTGTACTCCACTGTGGTTGTACCTGTGCTGTATTGTATAGCTGCACTGTATTGTGTAACTCTCATATTTCTAATTTAATTATTTATTTACTGTATATGTACTCCACTGTGTTTGTAACTGTACTTTCTTAGGTCATGACTCAAAATAGGCATATTGCTGTCTAATGCACTTACCTGGTAAGCAAAAGCTAAATAAAATAGTTTTCATCCATTTCCTTTAATTTAAAAGGCTGTATTTGAACCCTAGTCTCAGTAGTGATGCATGGGTAATTGGCACTATCAAATTATTACTCCAGCATGTCCTATGACATAGCATCCCTATGTTGCCACTACCCACCTGCACACATCTACACCACCAGATATGGCATCACTCTGTAATATCCACCTTTGACAACTGCTTCAGCCTCTTGCAGAGCTTCAGCTGGATTTCTGTCTCTTGCATTCCCTGCACATCTGTTTTCCAGGAGCAAGGTACACAGCAGGACATATTGGAAATGTCACGGTGGGCGATCGCTCATTCTTTATTAGACCTTTATTAGAAAAACATGAAGCTGATCACCAAGCCTCATACCTCCGCAGGCTCAATTAAACCAATGTGAATTAATATAAATGAAAAGCCCAAATCAAGCTGGACAGAGCTGCAGATTTATGCTGCATATTCTCTATTCCAGCGTTGATCAAAATGGGGGGATATTTATTTTATAACAGTATTACAATGAAACAATATAGGATGAACAAAACAAGTGTTGTCTTCTAGTCAACTTCTGTATAATGTGTTTCTTTTTCCTTTTCCTGAGAGAAAATGACAGTTTTTTTTTTGTCTGGTAGTCCCATTCATGTTAGAGAAAACAAAACAGAAACTCTCACAGAGACAATGCTGAGATTTTAAAGAGGACAAGCTTGATGGGGCAAAATTTGAAATCCTACTGTCCTGTTAAATTAAATTACCTCCCCCCCCCAATTTTGTGCCAGATAGTAAAGCCAAGAGAAAGATAGAGTGAAACAAGCATTAAAGGTACTAAAGCTTCATGCAACACTTTCAGGAAAAAAATGGACTAAAATAAATACATGACACATCTAGAGTGAGAATAACTACTGTGTGATAGTTACACTACAGAGTCATCATCACCTGATATTCTCTCTCTCTGGGTCATCACAATGGAATGCTAAACCAGTGAGAAAGCAGCTTCAACAATGTTTCATGACATCCCAGAGACACTCTGGTGCACTCAGACTAAAGCAGTGATTTCAAACAGAATGACTATCTTAAAAAAAAAATAGAGCTAATTTAAAGGTGATATGTTACAAAACAGTTTGTACACCGCTAGAGGCCCTCGAGTTGTCCCTTTAGTGTCTAACCAGTATTATGATTTGTTTTCAACCTTTTTGTTAAAGTAATAATCTAATTTTGTTGCCTTTTTTACTACCCTGAATCACTCTCTCCTCAGCAGTTGTTGCTGTCTCTTTTCATATTGCCTGAGCATTCTGTGATGTCAATAACACCATCTCAGGCCATTCAGAGCATGGCATGGTGTTATTGATGTCATAGAATGTCTTAGAAGTATGAAAAGAAAGAGCAGTAGCTAGTGAGGAGAGTGGAACTCCATGTAAATATGAGGGCACCCCAAAGTTAGATTATTTACTAATCACAAATTGGCCAAAGCATATCAGAATACATAACTGGCATTGAAAGGAAGATGGGAGGGCAGTTAGCTATGTAAAAACCATTTCCTATCTCCTTTAAAAGGAAAGTCCCTTCAACCTATGTTCTGTATAACTGTGTATTTTGTAGGCATGAACAGTGATTCCTTCTCTTGCATCCCCCTCATTTCGTCCTAATTTAAATATAAATGAGGTTGTTTCACTCTGTTTTGCCCTGGCGAGAAAACCTGTTTGTCTCCATCGCAAAGATCACGATTGTACTCATGCAAGTTATCATGGGAGTTGATGATGTGTACGTGCAGGAGCCAGCAGATATTATACTCTCATTCAGTTCTGTTACATATCTTGTGAAGTCCCTGTATTCTCTAAAAGCTTTTGTTACTCAGACACACTTTAAACTGTAGAAAACAGCAGGGCACTTACTATGCCTAGAAAAGTTTCATGCCAGCATAAAACAAGAACATAGACACTGCAGAAGATAGCAACAGCAGTGATTAATTAAGCAAGAAGTTATAACCAGGGGTTAGATTAACAGTCTATTAATTACCCCCTCGGGTGTAATATGGTACGAGGTGCAGCTGAGTGCCATATTGCCCCAAATGGGTGACTGACTGTTGATCTAACCCCGGTCATACCTTATTTCTATAATTATAATTCAAATTTTCAGAAATAATTGTGGTATCTGTTTTTAAATAATAATGAAAGACTTGTGTTTTTCACTTAAATAGTCCTTCTGCAATTGTTCTGCAGATGCTGGAATGCAGAGAGCTATCAACAATGCAGGTTGCCAAGTGGTATCTATGGCAACCTTCTCTCTTTCCTCCCGACCACCTTCTTTACGATTTTATAAGGCAGTATGTACTAAATATGGATTCTGAGACTACATGATCATCTGTACTGCTGTATGTAATTTGATTTACAAAATGAGCAGTCTAAGTGTCTTTTTAAAGAGCACCTTTCTCGGTGCTGGACTGAAATCATAGGATGCTCCCTTACCTCCATGGGAGCTCCTCTGCACAACAAACAACTTTTGAAAGTATGCCCCAAGGGAAGGGAAGGGATCATATATTGCCCCTGAGGGGGCTAGCAAAGATCCCTTTCCACTTCCCTGTTGCTGACCCTGCCCCTGCACTCTGAGATTTTATGACACCACAATAGGGAGAGCGTGGGGGTGCACACCACTGAAGTACTATATATGGAGCATGATTTTAAAATGCAGTTTTTGGCCATTTAGGTGGCCATTGGGTAAAACTGGAGCCAGGGTTCAACTAACAAGACCCTTGCTAATATTGAACCATGGCACCGATTTTACCAAATGGTCATTTAAATGGCCAAAAACTGTACTTTAAAATCATGCTCCATACACTTCAATGGAGCATGCCCCCTGTGCTCTCCCTATAGCCACGTCATAAACGGGGCATGGCGAGTGACAGGGAAATAGAAAGGGAACGTGCTACTAGCCCCTCGGGGCAATTTGCAATCCCTTCCCTTCCCTTCCCTTGGGGACATAATGTAAAAGCTGTTTTTGTGCAGAGGAGCTCCCATGGTAGTTAAGGGGACTGCCTCTGATTTTGGGGGGAGTTATAAAATTTGCAAGATTGGTTCTCTTTAAATTTTTTTAAATTCTGGACATTAATTACAACACACATGAACCACTGTCTGATCTGCATGCCAAGCCGGCTGTAGTGCGCATTTCCGTTGTCAACATCCTGGTTGTTAAAACAGTTAACAATTACATTTACACTGTTCATGTTGTAAATCAAATTACATACAGCTCTACAGATGAACATGTAGCGTCAGAACCTATAATAAATACATAGTGCTTTATAACATCTGAACTTGTCAATTAAGGAGTTTTCAAGCTGATTGTAGCTGTGCATTCACTGCCATACATACAGTGTCAGCTACCCACACACACGCTAAAAACATTTCTTCACCAGTCTATTTTACTCCCACTGATGGTAGGTTGCCATAACGATGATAGTGTGTGTGTGTGTGTGTGTGTGTGTGGGGGGGTTATACACATAAAATCTACAAAGCAGCTTTCCTTTTCTTTTTCTGCGCTTAACCATCAGTGCGATGGCAGCTCTCGTACATTATCTGGTTGAATTAGTTATGCTGGCTGGTCCCAGTGTAGTGTCCTCCTTTACTGGTGTGCTGTAGCAAGGATGTGATCTCTTAACAGGACAGCCATTTAAAAAAACTGAAAGTTTCAGTAAAATAGCTGGGACTTCATTCAAACAACATGAAGTCTTGCTGTATTCTGACATATGCAGTTAGCCCCAGCACTTGAACTGCTCCGGAGAGGAAAGAGTTAACTCTATTCAAGAAGTATAGAACGTTGAGCTCGAGCTCACTTCAAACCTCTGTCTGCAGCACTTCAAAGTGTAACTGTCAGATTCTTTACTCCGCCTAACTGAACAGTCACTCCAGAGATTGCTCCTTCGCTCAGTCTGTTCAGTTTAAAAATCTGTCGGCTTAACTACCAATTTTGTTTAATTTTCAGCTTCAAATCCATGTCTGCGGTACAGTGAGTGTTGTAGGTAGTGGACTTTAGGTTTATTTGTGTATTTTTTTCTGTGTGGAAATTGTAAAACTTGTCAATCGGTCTGGTTAGGAACCGTTTGTGTTGAGGTTTATTTATTTTTTGTAGTGTGAGGTACCGGTTCCTATTGGTACGGCATTTTATACAGTTTTTTCCACGACCCATAACATGGTTGGTAACTGATAGGAGGGTCTTACCTGGCTATTAAGCTGTAAAGGGTAAGTTTGTAGCCTGGCCATGCCTGAGAAACCCAAGAAAAAACTGGGCCCACTGGGTTTCAACACTGTGGTGCGTGTGAGGATGCCTTTGCTAAGGCAGACCCTCACACCACTTGTGTTTATTGTCTGGGGTTTGACCATCTCGATTCAGACTACCAAATCTGTAAAAAAAAAAAAAAAAAATTCCGAAGGACACTCTAGAAAAGAGGTTGGGTAGGCTCAGGGAAAAGGAGGCCGAGAAGTCCGCTAATCTAGATGGCCAGCTCGGTCTGGTTCTGACCAAACCTGAGGGAGTGTCCACTGACCTGGGCAATACTCCCTCGGGCAAGAGGAGATCTGATCCTGAGGGGTCGGTTCCATTGAAACGAAATCATCCGGTTTAGATCCAGAACCGCAGTGTCCAACTGCCGAAGAAATAGCCAGGGCGATAAGCATTGTAGAATCGCTCCGTCCGGTTCCGTCCGGTTCCGTCCAATCGGGCGCTTCTCGGTAGGCGTTCAGTTTGGTCGGTTCCCCCAGTTCCGGAATATGTTCTGGGTGAATTTTATGAACCAGAATGGGAGGGGGAGAAAGAACAGGATGACGACGACGATGATGATGGTGATGAAGGTCTGGATGAGCCCATTGAACTGGACATCTCTCCAGGCAGGCCTTTTAATGTTTCCCCTCCCAGGCTTTCTGAGTCCCCTTCCCACTATTTGTTCTACAAGAAGGTGGCTGAGACCCTCCAGCTTCCCATGGTTGAAGTTGTTGAGGAACAAGAGGAGCCTGATTTCGTGGAAATGATGGACATCCCAGAGTCCAAAAGGTTGTCTATTCCCCTCCATAAATCTTTTGGGAAACAGACACAGAAAGTTCTTCAAACTCAAAATTCTTTACCTCCTGTAGATAAAAGAATGGACAGGAGGTATATGCTTTCCGGCTTGGGTACAGAGTTCTTGTTCCACCAATGCAGCCACGTTAGGGTAGTGCAGGCTGCAGCCTGTGGCAAGGCTAACATACCTTTAGCTTCACACACCCCATATAAGGACTCTAGGAAGGTGGATGCTATGGCCAAAAAGCATTTGGTATCTTACTTGGGACTCAGGCAGGTGAATTATATGGCCTACACAGCCAGATACCAGAAGTCCAGATGGGATACTGTTTTGGAACTGGCTAAACAGGCCTCCCCCCCAGCTAGCCAAAGAGCTGGAGGAGGTGGCTGCTGATGGGATCGAGGCATCCAAGGTTCAGTTTCATGCAGCTGTGGACTGAAATGATGTGGCATCATGAGTCATGGCTACATCTGTGTCTCTTCAGAGGTTTGCTTGGCTCAGATGTACTAGCCTCTCATAGCACACTCAGGCTAAGGCTATGGATTTCCCTGTGGTGGGTAATTCTCTGTTTGGGGAGCAGACAGAGAATTACATGAAGAAAATGGATGAGTATCGGACCGCCTACAGGAATGCACAGGCCAAGGAAAGGCAGGCAACTCCTTAGAGGCAGCAGTCTAGGGGCAGGGGCAGGCCTTTTCACAGGCCTTTCTACCAGACACAGGCCTCCTCTTCTTTTCCTCAAAGGGGGTTCTTCAGAGGGAGAGGCAGAAGGGGGATGAGCAGGGCTGCGTCCTCCTCTCAGTCCAAGGCTCCTGCCAAGCAGACACCCTGATGTGTCAGCCAGGGTCGACTCCCCAATCCCAGTAGGAGGCAGGCCGGCTTACTACTTCCAGGCCTGGAAGTCTGTTACCTCAGACAGGTGAGCGAGCCCTGGAGGTAGTAAGCCAGGGATTGGCTCTCAGTTTTGCAAAATTTCCAAAATTGAGGACCAAATCCTTTCCACCTACAAACCCTTCCAAGACCACTGCTCTAGAAGCAGAGGTGTCTTCTCTACTAACCCTCAGGGCTGTAGAGCGGGTTCCTATACAGTACAGGGGCAAGGGTCTGTATTCCATATACTTTCTTACCTCAAAAAAGACAGGGAAGTGGCGGCCCGTCCTAGACCTAAGATACCTAACAAGCACCTTTTAAGGTCAAGATTCAAAATGGTGACTCTGGGAGTAATTCTTCCCTCTCTAAGGCCAGGGGATTGTTTAGCTTCCCTGGACCTCAAGGATGCCTATTTTCGCATCCAAATGAGGTGCTCCCACAGAAAGTACCTCAGGTTCGAATTGCTTTCAGGCCATTATCAGTTCAGAGCAATGCCCTTTGGCCTAACATCAGCTCCAAGAGTGTTCACAAAATGCCTAGCAGTAGTAGTGGCCTTTCTCAGGAGACAGAATATCTCCATTTTTCCATACCTGGATGACTGGCTCATCGTGGGACAGTCTCCAGACCAAGTCAAGTCAAACCTACAAGTGACATAACAGTTGCTCACTTCCCTAGGGTTCCTTCTCAATCTACCAAAGTCAGTTCTCGAACCAGTACAACTCCTTACCTTCATAAAGGTAGAGTTGGATACTGTCCAAGCAAAGGCTTTTCTTCCCTTAGTAAGGGTGAAGGCCCTTACGGATCTTGCTTCTTCTTTCCACTTTCTGGTGTCTCGACCAGCAAGACATTTTCTTCAGCTCCTGGGCCACATGGCAGCTTCCATTGCGGTGGTACAAGGAGCCAGATTTCAAATGAGTGTCCATATTTTCTTCTGTGTTGATTCATTTTGATTTGTTCTGTTCTGGACTTTGTACTACATTTTTTCCATGGATTTAGATCTCTAATCCGGGCAGTGAGAGTGCCTTAATTCCTGCCCTCCTGGTCGTGAGAGGACCTGGGGTACAACTATATAAGGATTGACTATTTCCAGTACTTTTTTGGATTTGGATTTATTGGCAGTGAGAGTGCCAGATCTCTTTTTTTCTTTTGTACTTTTTCTTCTTTTGTTTTTAGAATATTATTTAATTGTTATATATGTTAATTTGTGAGGGAGGATTGTAATGTCCATTGAGTGCGGGAGTGACTGACTCAGTGTAAGTGGGGCAGGGTAATATATATTTTAAGTAGTAGTTTATTGTAATAGGGTGGGTTTGTTTAGTGTTTTTCATATATTTGTTAGCGTGGGTTATAGTTTATAGTTCGGGTTAATTGTTTTAGTGGGGGTGGGTTTGGTGGGAATTTGAGTTTTATTATTTTTGTTTATTTATTTATTTGAGCTGCAGAATGTGTTGGATGCCAGCCCCCACAGTTGTGCACTACTCATCCTCTGCCCTTTGTGCCCTTGGCCCTTTCTATACTCCTCCTCTCCAGTTTGTAACCTAGCAGCGCTGTAGAGTGCTGGGTATTATGCATAGGAGAAGGAGGAAGGCGGGGGGTTACGAACAGTGGAGGATGAACGAGGTGGGTCACCGAATTGGGGTGGTTGGATCTAGAAGACTCCCTGGGGCAAAATGGAATTCAGATCATGGTTCACCATGTCTGGTGCCCATACCCAAGAGCACTATGGATTGTGGTAGGCAGATGGCCTGGGCGGCCCACGAGGTTCGTCCAGCTCGGGCGATGTTGTGCAATGCCAGGTCCATTAAGAACAAGACTGTAGTTATTGCAGATCTTGTTGAAATGGTGGACCTGGCATGCATCACCAAGACCTGGCTGGATGAAAATTCTGGCCCCATTTTGGAGGCTATGACTCCAGCTGGGTACTCGATGATACACCGCTCGAGATTGGATCATGGGGGGGTTGCGGTCTGTTTCAAGACTGAACTGAACCTCACGAGGGTACTAGTTGAGGAGGTTGTCTTTTGAGTGTACAGTAGTAGCAGGTGTAGGCTATCGAATCACCCTCGTCTACCGTCCACCGGGTGATGAGAAGCGATTCCTTCAGGAAGTGGTGGACTTCGTCGTCGATATGGCATTTGAGTCGCCCAGATTGATGGTTGTGGGCGACTTCAACACCTGGGTCAATGACGAACTCTCTCAATTTGGTCAGTACTTCCTCCAGTTAATGACATCTCTGGGCCTTACACAGGTGGTTTCCACTGCTACTCACAAACATGGACACTCTCTAGACTTAATCTTCCTCCTAGGGATTGAAACATTTGACTTGCGGGTGGAACCAGTTGGGTGGTCTGATCATTACACTGTGGGGTTTAGTTTTAGCACCCCCTCCTCGAAGGCCTACCCCTGTGGAGATGGTTAGGTACCGCCTTTTACGGGATACAAGTTCTCATGGCCTTGCGGCTTACCTTGACCTCTCATCCCCCACGTTGGCAAGCAGTGATCCAGAGACCCTAGTGTTGGCCTATAATACAGCTGTTTCGGCGATTCTGGATTCTATTGCTCCAGTCCGTGTTTGCCCTCTCTCCCGTCACCCCAGGTCCCCTTGATTTGATGGGACTTTGAGGGAGATGCGGAGACTAGGACGAAGGTTAGAGCGTTGCTGGCGAAAGTCCGCCCTTGATGCTGACCACTTTAGATTGATGGACCATTATTTAGTCTATCAATCTGCAATCACCCATAAGAAGGCAGAATTCCTATCCGGGGAGATTGCAGCTGCTCAGAATCGACTGGGCTCAGCTATTTCAAACTATGGACAAACTGTGCAACCCAGACTGTCTGCATGTTCGGAAAGCTTTTTCGCAATTAGAGTGCGATGAGCTTGCTCGATTCTTTGCAAATAAGGTGGCTGACATCAGGGCGGTACTGCAGCCAGCACACCCTATGGGAGTTGTTTGCGATCAGTACGAGGTCACCATACCTCAGTTTTCCTGGAGTATCTTCAGTCGACCGGAGTTCATGAATGTTATGAGGATTATCCAGAGTGTGCACCCTACGTGCTGTGGTCTGGACCCTGGACCAACTTCCCTAATTTTGGGTTGTATTGACATCATTGATCCGGTCCTTGCACGAATAGTCTGGTGCTCCTTGGAATTGGGAGAGTTCCCCAGCTCCCTGAAAGAGGCGGTGGTGATACCACTCTTGAAGAAAGCTACCTTTGACCCAGACTGTTTCACAAACTACAGACCTATCTCTAACCTTCCCTTTGTTGGGAAGGTGATTGAGAAAGTAGTGGCAGCACAACTGGAAGACCATTTGACCATCCATGACATCTATGAACCACTCCAGTCTGGTTTTCGTAAGAGACATAGTACCGAGACAGTGCTGGTTTGGGTGCTCAATGATCTCCTGATGGTGAGAGATCAGAAGAGCTGTTCCATCTTGGTTCTTCTAGATCTTTCTTCAGCTTTTGACACCGTGGACCACATGGTGTTGATAGGACGCCTAAGGCATATCTGTGGAATGTTGGGGACTGTCCTCAGATGGTATACATCGTTCCTCACAGGTAGAACACAAAGGGTTGTGTCTGGGTTTTTTTCTTCAGGCCCAACTGCTTTGTCTTGTGGGGTGCCTCAGGGTTCTGTGCTGTCAGCCATGTTGTTCACAGTGTACATGCTACCCCCTGGAGACATTGTAAGATGGTATGGGCTGAGGTTTCACTGTTATGCAGATGATACCCAGCTCTGCCTTTCCTTTGCACCCGACCAGGATGGAGCTTGCTCGGTCTTTAACAACTGTCTGAAAGAAATCCAGGAGTGGATGGATTCCAGTTGGCTGAAGTTCAACTCAGAAAAGACTGAGGTGTTAGTTGTGGACCCGGGTCATCAGATAGGGGGGTCGGGTGTGGGTGCGACCTCTGGAATTTTTCTTGATGGCGTCTCTCTCCCGACCATTTAATTGGTGCCTAACCTGGGGGTAGTCTTTGATGATGGACTGACCCTACATTCTCAGGTGTCGGCTGTTGTCAAAACCTCCTTTTATCATCTTAGGAATATCGCCAGGGTTAGGCATCTGGTTCCGTCTGACGACCTTCCCACCTTGGTCCACGCCTTTGTGTCCTTGCGTTTGGATTACTGCAACTCCCTTTATCTAGGGCTTTCTGGGGTTGAAATCCGCCGCTTGCAGCAGGTGCAGAATGCGGCAGCCCAGCTTTTGACAGGTTCTACTCGATCCTGCCATATTACTCTGGTGCTGCGTGAACTGTACTGGCTGCCAATATGGTGGCGGATCACCTTTAAAGTTGGTTTACTGACTTTCAAAGCCCTACATGGACAGGGTCTGGACTATCTGAAAGAGCTTCTAGTTCTATACTGCCCTGGTCGATCACTCTGCTCGGCTGACAAGGGGTTGTTGGAGATTCCAAGCGTGAATTTGAAGTCATCTGGTTCAAGAGCTTTTGCCTATGCAGCCCCTACCCTTTGGAATTCTCTACCCCATTGGTTATGGGAGTGTACAACTGTGGAGGAATTTAAGAAGGGCTTAAAAACCTATCTGTGGCAAAAAGCTTTTTTTAGATAATTGAAGTGTTTATCGATGTATTAGTACTTGATTTAATCTGTATCGTTGTCGTTTGATGTTATATGATTTGTTTTTATATTGTTAGGCGCCTTGGCAATTGAAAGGCACCATATAAATAAAATTATTGTTATTATTATTATTATTATTATTCAGTTCCATCTGAGGTCCTTTTGGTCTCAGAAAAAAGATTATCTAACCAAATTGATTCCAGTGACTCAGACTTTGGTCCAAGCTCTCCAATGGTGGTTGGATCAGGACAATCTTATACAAGGAGTCCCATTCATCAGTCAGACTCATTCAGTGGTGTTAAGCACAGATGCCTCTCTCCTGGGCTGAGGAGCTCACTTAGGAGTCCTCACAGCACAAGGGGTGTGGTCCCCTCAGGAGTCTCTACTTCATATCAATCTTCTGGAACTCAGGGCAGTATTCCTGGCTCTCCAAGCTTTCTCGGACTCAGTAAGGAACAAGGTGGCTCAGGTCAGGACAGACAACACCACCACCATGTGGTACATTAACAAGCAGGGAGGCACTCAGTCTATGGCCTTGTGCACGGAAGCCATGAAAAATGGTCTCTGACTTATGCCCTGCAGGCATCCCTAGTAGCAGTCCATCTTCCAGGAAAGAACAATGTGCTAGCAGATGCCCTGAGCAGGATCTCTCAGGGCCGTCATGAACAGACCCTGGACCCCTTCATATTGAAAGTAATTTTTTCCAGGTGGGGCACTCCAGAGATCAATCTCTTTGCAGCTCCAGACAATCATCAACTTCCCCTCTTCTGTTGCAGACCTGCAGTCATGGGCACAGTTCTCCTGGATGCTCTGGTTCTGGATTGAGGGGAAAATTCCTGTATGCCTTTCCTCCTTTTCCTCTGTTATTATAGGTACTGGTCAAGATCAGGTCACAACCATGCAGGTGATCCTGATTGCACCAGACTGGGCCAGACAGCCTTGGTATCCTCTTTTGATATCCCTAGCAGTCCATCTCCCCCTATCTCTTCCCAAGAAGCACAATCTGTTAACCTCCTCTTAGGGAAGAATCTGGTACCCCAACATTCGGTCTCTCAACCTCAAGGCTTGGCTCTTGAAGAGTTAGAGTATGCAAGTCTACACCTGTCTCAGGGGGTTCTGGATATTCTCAAAGCCTCTTGAAAACCTGCCACCAGAAAAATGTATAATTCCAAATGGAAGAAATTCAACATTTGGTGCTCCAATATGGATGTCTTACCAAATACTGCTGATCTGGCTACAGTTCTGGATTACATGGTTCATCTCTATAGCCTAGGCCTCAGGCCAGCCACTCTGAAAGTTCATTTAGCCGCTATCTCTGCATTCCTGTCAGTGGGGAAGGTTTCCTCCCTGGCATCTCATCCTGTCTTCTGTAAGCTCTTTAAAGGTTTGGTTCATACCAACCCTCCCTTTAGGGACCCTACCCCTGCTTGGGATCTTAATGTTTGCATTGCTCAGCTTATGCAACCCCCTTTCGAGCCATTGACTTCAGCAGAACTCAAGTATTTGACATGGAAAACTGTGTTCCTGGTAGCTATCATTTCTGCCAGGCATATTAGTGAATTACAAGCTCTGTCAGTGGAGCCGGATTTTATCTCATTCCACAAAGATAAGCTGGTCCTTAGAACCAGTAGGAGATTCTTACCAGTCCATGTCTCTTTCTGTGTTCTTCACAGATTACACAGTTTGGATGTTAAGAGGGCACTTAGCTACTACATTGAGCATACTAAGGCACTTAGGTTTGACTGTCCTCAATTGTTTCTTACTTATGGTGAAGTGGGACAAGGCAAACCTGCTACTAAGAGATCTATTGCCAGGTGGATTGTCTCTTGTATACAATTCTGCTATGAAAACTAGGCAAAATACCCCCCTCAGGCCTGAGGGCTCATTTGACTAGGGGTACAGCTGCTTCTCTGGCTGCTGCCAGGGATATACCTTTACTAGAGATATGTAAAGCAGCCACCTGGAAAACTGTCCATACTTTTACCAGGCATTACTCTAGATATCCAGGATAGGAGTGATGCTAGGTTTGGAACAGCAGTACTGATGAGCCTATTCCCAAAATAGGTTCGGTACACCCCTCCATGGTGGTACTGCTTGGTAGTCTGCATATGTCAGAATACAGCAAGACTTCATGTTGTTTGAAGAAAAAAATACTCACCTTAGTAATTGTGTTTCTTCTAATTGAGTCTTGCTGTATTCTATCCTCACTCCCTGCCTCCCCTCTCAGAACCTGTATTTGGGAAGTGGCCTGGCAGGTACAGTGTTGCACCTCAGGGGTGTACTTGGCACTCCATCTTTCTAGAAAGGGGGAGTGGGTTATTGTTTTGTTGTTTTGGTAGCTATATGTTGGTTCACTACCTGATTATTATTTTGGGTTCTCAACTTCAGTCTTTTGAGGGAACCAAATTTGTTGCCTGTTGGCTATGTTCTTTACAATTTCCACTTTAGGAAATGTAGTTAGTTAGTATCAGCTCATAAGTATCTGACGGTTACACTTTGAAGTGCTGCAGACAGAGGTTTGAACCGAGCTCGAGCTCAACGTTCTATGCTTCTTGCATAGAGTTAACTCTTTCCTCTCCGGAGCAGTTCAAGTGGTGAGGCTAACTGCATACATCAGAATACAGCAAGACTCCATTAGAAGAAACACAATTACTAAGGCGAATAATTTTTTCTTTATTGCTGTGCTTGAAATCCTGTGCTGTGAGACAGCTGTACAGGGAAGAGTAACGTGGATTAATGTAAGCTTACTAGAACACTGCCAACCAATCAGTTTGCTTTATGTATTGTTGCATTAAAATAATTCAGCATAACTACTACAGGCTTTAGCACCAAAACATCAGAAAATTCCAGGATGCCTTGCATGAGTCGGGTCATGACCTTTGCAATGGAGTCAAGCAGCTTTTCACACCAAACTTAAGTACCTTCACTCTGTGGTGATTTGCATATGCAGCCCATGATGCTTTGCATTGTGTGGGCATGTGTGATTTTGTATTTTCTTGAAACTTGGCTTCCCAGCCAAATGCCCTTTGGGGTAACCCTTGCCTCGGTGTCTGCGCACAGAGGTTCTTTATCTTTTAAATAGTTTTTTATTTTAATGGGTTCACCACAACATATCCAAGACCCACTGTCTTAGGGTAGCTGGTCCATTCCACTGGGGTGTCAAACAGACAAGGCATACTGATGAGTCCCGTTAGGACGAAACACGTGTCTATGTCTTCTGTTAGCACCCTTTGCAAACTATGTGAGAGGCCTTTTGGCACCATGCAATTCTGCTTAAAGTTGGACCAGCATAACACTCTGTGGTGATTTGCATATGCAGCCCATGATGCTTTGCATTGTGTGGGCATGTGTGATTTTGTATTTTCATTAATATGTAACTCCTGATGAAATTAGGAGGGTGCAATAGAGGCAATCATTGCTTATGCCTACAGACTACATAAGGAAACAGAATAAAAGGCTGAGGGGACCTTCCCTTTAATGAGCTAGTAGCATCAAACTATGAGACATAAAATAGGACACATTTTTTAAGTAGGGGGTTGTTACCTTTTATTTCTGAATCTGAAGTATTTTTCTTTTTTTTTTTTTGCTTTGCTCCCTTGAAGGTTCTCTTCCTGATATTGCTAGATGTGATGTGAAGACTTTACTTGGACACTGGTATATCTAGTTATGTTCCTCTACATACCTCATTGGCATTGTGACCTCACTTACTGGGACATCACAAGTGACCAATGTGGCAGCGGGTGTTTGGCACTTACTGGTCAGTTGTGATGTCACAGTACGAGGTCACAATGCTGATGAGGTATGGAGAGGAATAGAACTAGATACAGTATGTTAGCCTCCAGGTAGAGTACTGTTCCACACATCACACCAAGTAGTGTTAGGAAGACAATCTTTTAATTAGCAGAAGGGAGGAGAAAAAAATTACTTCAGATAAAGGAATTTGACTGAGTGCAGGATTTGCAAAACCAGTGAAAGGAAGTGTGTCTGTGAAGACTCTGGTCCAACCATGTGAGCCTATAGCTCAGTGGTTAGAGCACCAGGATGATATTCCGAGGGCCTGTTTTCAGTTCCCAATAGGTCACATTATTTCTTTTTCACTACAATTTTTGATGTAAATTGTTTAGCAGTGGCTAATACTGCACCAAAAACATTTAATTGTTATTTCAATTGCTCCTAGATGCAGGATTTATAATACCAGAGAAAGTAAGTGTGTCCAGGAAGAGTTAGGTCCAACCATGTGAGCCTATTGCTCAGTGGTTAAAGCACTGTAGGTGATATTATTTCTTTCTCATAACAATTTCAGATAAAAAAAAAGTAATAGCTAACTACTTTTAAACATTAATATTAATTTTACTCAGTATACTAGCAATTTAAAAGGGATATTTATTTATTGAATTTTGTTGACCCGGTAAGCCCACTGGGCTTAGAAGACCCTTTTTCAGGGGCGACTGGGGAGAGGGGGAGATACAGATGGTAAGCAACTGAAATTGAACCAGATTAAGCTGTTGGTGGTATTTTAAGTGAATGGGAGAAATTTGGCCAGGACACTGGGGAAATTCCCCTACTTGTTGGTAGGGGGAGCTGCTGAACCCATGGCCTCCATTTCAGATGGAAGTTAGTCTGCTGGTGCACCAGCAGGTGAGCTGATCTCCCTCTCTGCTATGGAGATTGAAACTACTGGACTTGACACTGGAGAGTGACATACCTACTGTACTATCTGTATCTCACAATGATAGCCCAGATAAGGACACTACATTTCTACAGTCTGATAAGACATTGGAAGAAGCGTGGTTACGTAAAGTTTGTCAGGACAATCCGGGGTATGTTCTTTCCCTGTTGTAAGATGGAAAGTTAGGAGAGATAGTACAACACTGCTTACTGAACGCTGAACCAAAGATTTCTACTGTTGAACCTGACCTCTTTGACACGCTCCCTGATGGTTCTGCTGTTGCTGCTGCTGACGTGGCGTTTTGCTCGGGTGGGGTTCCTCCACCGTCTGTCTCCTTATCATTCGCTATCCCCCTAGATGCTTGTGCTGCCTCAACTCAGAACCCTGCTGCTCCTCCAGATACTGCTTTGCAGCCTGTAAGTACACTGTCTGTAAAGTTTGTCAGGACAATCCAGGGTATGTTCTTTCCCTGTTGCAAGATGGAAAGTTGGGAGAGATAGTACAACACTGCTTACTGAACACTGAACCAAAGATTTCTACTGTTGAACCTGACCTTTTTGACACGCTCCCTGATGGTTCTGCTGTTGCTGCTGCTGACGTGGCGTTTTGCTCGGGTGGGGTTCCTCCACCATCTGTCTCCTTATCACTCGCTATCCCCCTAGATGCTTGTGCTGCCTCAACTCAGAACCCTGCTGCTCCTCCAGATACTGCTTTGCAGCTTGTAAGTACACTGTCTACTGCCATTCCTGCGTTTGATACTGATACTGAAGTGGGGAGTTTGTTGGGTTTACGTCGTGGGAGGGAGGCTTCTCAAACTTTGTCCTGGTTCCTCCCCCTCTCGCAATTGCCCACGGCTCTTGAACTTTCTTTGACTCGGGCTGGCTGGACCAAAACACCGCAAGGACAGTGGCTTCCTGACCCTTTGCATAGCCCTATTCCGGGCTCTCCTGCAAGAGAAGTGCAATGACAACAGGGTTTGACTCCACCTCTGCCTGTTCCTCTTCCCACTCCCTTTGTCACGGATTCTGACCTTGAAATGCATGCGGATGATGTTCAGCATCCTGAACTTTAGAAACATATAAACATAGAATTTGACGGCAGATAAGGACCACTTGGCCCACCTAGTCTGCCCATTTTTCTACCTAACAGATAAGCTGCAGATCCTAGTTAACCAACAGCTTACTTCCTCCTACCCCCCACTAGGACTGCCTTATGTCTGTCCCATGCATTCTTGAATTTCCCCACTGTTCTTGACTTCACGACCTCCTCAGGGAGGCTGTTCCATGCATCCACAACCCTTTCTGTGAAAAAATACTTCCTCACATTACCTCTGAGCCGTCCCCCCCTCTATCTTCAAATTGTGCCTCCTTGTTCTTGCACATCTCCCTTCTCAGAAGTTACTACCTGCACCTTTGAATGAGTCTTTGATTGACTCGGGGTATGAGAAGCTGAGTAAGGGGTCTACTGCTTGAGGGGACCGCATGGACACAGACTTACCTGTCCCTGCAGAGTCTGCAGCTGATATTGCTCAGAATACCTGGGCTTCCTTTTGGAAAAAGGACCATTTTGCACAACAGCCTCTTCCTGCACAATGTTGTAATGCTGTGCATTTACAGTATCTAGGGGGCTTGGATACTCCACCGGATAGACTATATGTGGGTTGAAAATTGCTAAGGACTCTGTTTGTTTTTTCGAATGAATTGAACGCCCTGATACATGCATCAGGTGATATCTTGTATGATATCTTGTATGATGTGAACTTTAAATCTCCTCAGGGCCTGGACAGGTTTTGATCTAAATATGAAAATATCAAACATTCTGCTTTATGGTTACCTTTTAAGGCGATACCCCTTACGAAACCTGCCATTAAATTTGTTACTGTTCTTTTTAGGAATGAAAGTGTTGCTGTGCACGATATCTCTCATTGGCTGGAACAACGTTGTGGCCTCTTAGGCCCTCCTCAACCCATTATGGATGCGGAACATATCTGGACTGGGGGATGGAAATAAAAAGTTAAGCTTAAATCCAACAATGTAGGTCCCCAACATCTTCCCAGTAGTTTCTTCTTGGGTAGAGAGAGGGGTCACTGTTTTTATCCTGGCCAACCTAAGATGTGTTTTTTAAATGTGGCTCTTCCCTTCATTTAAGTTCCACATGTGATAGACTCCGTTGTAATATGTGCTTAGAATTTGGACACTCTAGTTCTTCCTGTCAGAACAAGATGATGTGTAATTTGTGTGAGGAAGGGGGCACACATATCGGTCCTGCCGTTGGGCATCCCATAATAGAACTGATCAAACCTGTCAGGATTCAATTATCATTGATGCGCAAAAGAAGTGCATGGCATCTCACAGGGTTCAGAAGCCTCCTCCTTCTCCTGCTGACACTACACCTGTTTCTTTACCCTCTGAGCCTCTGGTTACTTCTGAGGGGATGGACTCTCCTCCTGACCCTGACCCCCTACCTAATATCCCTGAGGAAACTGTCCTTGATCTGGTTCTGCCTACCCTAGTCCTTTTGGAACATGAATCAATTCCCCCCAAGTTTCTTCTTCACATCTACCTGGGCCTTCTCTTTCCCCTGCAGTCTCGGTAGTGCCGATGCACCCCCCCCCCCAACTTCTGTGGTTGCTACCCGGAAGAGAACTCTGAAGCAAAATAGGCCCAGATCGAAAATTGCTAAATCTGCCACTTCGCCCACCAGTCTTTCCACACAGAATAAGTTTGCTCCTCTTTCTAATTTGTTGTCTGAATCTGACTTTGGGGATGATTCTGAATCATCTTCCAGTGTGTCCTCCCGGCAGATTCTCTCCTCTGATTCTGAAGGGGAACAGACTCCCGTCCCACTGCCTCCTGAACAAAAAGTCACTCGGGGCAAATCCACTCATAAGAGTTCCAGACTATGTAAGGTGACTTGATTTGTTCCCAGTTTTCACAATTTCTCTCCCCTTTTTCACTATCTTCTTCCTCCTTGAGTATTGCTACTGTTAATGTTAACAGTGTGAAAAATGCTAAACAGAGGCTTCTTTCATTTTCCACCCTATATGATTTGGGTTTTGATATAGTTTTGTTACAAAATACCAGACTAAATACATCCTTTCTAATTATGGTGGCACACAGGTTGTGGTGCTGGGGCCCGTCTTATTTCTCCTATGGTACTGATGTTTGTTAAGGGGTTGGGGTTTTGTTTTCGTGGGAATAGATTCTGTATCACCAGAATCATGGGTATTTTCCCTGGTAGAGCACTACTGTTGGATGTCACCTTTGATAATGCATGTTGGAGGGTGATAGTGGTGTATGCACCTCAAAAAAAGAAAGATAGGGTCCTATTCTCTGCTGTACAACCTTATTTATGACAAAACACATTATCTGGGCTGGGGATTTTAATTGTGTTTTGGATAATCAGGATGGGGGGCAAAGACAACAAGAATTTTGTTACACCAACTGCCTTAAGAACATTGTCCTTCTGGATGCATATCGCTGTGTACACCCCACTGGAGGGCGCACCTTTTATAAACGTGTCCTCTCCACTCGCATTGATTTTGTATTTTTATCAAAATTTATACAGAGACATACTGCACAACATCTGCCCTTGGAAACTACTGACATGCCATTGTCTCCATCGGCATTGGTTTGGAGGAGCCCATTCCTATTGGTAAAGGATATTGGAAATTAAATAATACTTTACTGGACTTGCCGTCTGTCTGTGATGACATACGGGATTTACTGAAAGCTAGGATGTCTCTAGCATGTTTGCAGACTGGTCTTAGTCTTTGGTGGGTGGAAACCAAATCAAATGTTAAATCCTTATTACGGAAACATGCTCATACTACATATGTTTCACAGTACCAAAGGTATTTAACTCTTCGGAATCAATTGGCAAAACTATATTCTCTTATTAATGAGGGTCAGCATGTGAACCCCAGTCAATTGTCTAATATCGAGAAAGAAACTGTGGGGCTTCAATATACGAGAGCTTCCATGTTGCATGAACATAGGATATGTACCCCTGGGAAATCTTCCTGTGGCGATGTTTTTTCTAGTTGCAGTACTACAGCTGTAAATTGGGTTATGGCGACTTTGACAGCCCCGAATGGTACTGTGTTATCTGGCTCCAAGAACATTCTAGGACTTGTGCAAACCCATTTACGCACCTTTCATAATGTCTCAGAGTCATTGGATCTGGATATTCAGCGTTATTTGGCTGACATACCCTCCCCTATATGTCCCACAGACAAACTGGATTCCCTGGTAGCCCCTATCTCTAAACAAGAAATTGAAATGGCCATTAAATCCTTAAATAATAATACGACCCCAGGACTGGATGGTCTTACTGCTGAATTCTTTAAAATGTTGCTTGACGTCTTGGTGGATATTCTTTTTGTTGTTTTTAATTGGATGCTGTCTTCAGACACCTTTAATTTTCACTTCTGTGTTGCCCTGCAGATTTTTTTTATATAAAAAAGGAGTGAAAAGTGATATTAATAACTGGAGACCTCTCAGTCTCCTTAATGTTGATTTCAAGATCTTTATGAAAATCTTAATGTCCAGATTAGCTTCTGTTTCCCCCTTCCTGATCACACCGATGCAAACGTGCTCTGTCCCGAGTCGACACATCTCTGAAAATTTGTTGCTTGTTAGGGAATTGATTGAACAGGGGAAGGAAGATTTGCTTTTTTTGTTTCGGGTTTTACTCCATTGTGGCATTCCTAAACGATTCTGTGATTGGTTGTCCTTAGTATATGCAGCTGCCTCAGTAATTCCCTTGGTTAATGGGCACTTAGGTTCTTATGTATACCTCAAGAAAGGAGTACGACAAGATTGTCCGATGAGCCCCCTCCTTTATATCTTCTGCCTTGACCCTTTACTGAGCAGTTTACAGTGTATGATTCTCTTTAAGGGCATACGACCTGTACATGTAGATATGGAGATTAAAGTTATGGCCTATGTGGATGATGTCTGTCTTGTGGCACAAGACTATGCCTCAGCTCTGCAGGCTTTCAAATTTATAAACGAGTATGCAGTTGTAGTGGGAGCTTCTTTAAATAAGACCAAAAATAGGGGATATATGCTTAGTCCTTCTATGGACCTAGTGCATGATATTCAGGGGATATCAGTTACTTTTGATAATCTGACCATATTGGATGTAACTTTTGGTAGGGGTGATAACTCCTTATGAAATTGAACTGCAAAGTTGGATATGGGTAAATGTAAAGTTGTGCTGTGGAAGACTTGGCAACAATCCAAAAAGGAAAAAGTGACAGAAACATAGAAACATAGAAGTTGACAGCAGATAAGGACCGCAAGGCCCATCCAGTCTGCCCATTTCTTTTTCCACCTTATAAATGTGCCATCGGCCTTTGCTCTGTCAGTGGCCTATCTATTCATACTCATCTGTATTGCTCCCTTATGCCTATCCCATGCCTGTTTGAAGCCCTGCACTGTATTCATAGCCACCACTTCCTGAGGTAGGCTATTCCATGCATCCACCACCCTTTTGTGAAAAAGAATTTCTCAATTCCCCTTAATCGGCCTCCTTTAATCTCATGCTGTGTCCTCTTGTCCTGCTATTTCTCTTATATTTAAACATGTTAGGCTCTTTCACCTTGTTAATGCCCTTAAGGTGTTTGAATGTCTCGATCATATCACCTCTCTCCCTCCTTTGCTCAAGGGTATACATATTGAGCTCCATTAATCTGTCCTCATATGTCTTCTGATGCAGTCTCTGCACCATTTTGGTTGCCCTTCTCTGGACTGCCTCAATTTGGTTAATGTCCTTGTGAAGGTGTGGCCTCCAGTACTGCACACAGTACTCCAGATGGGGCCTAACCAGTGTCTTGTAAAGAGGGATTATTACCTCCCTCTTGCGACTGTGATACCCCTACTAATACACCCTAACATACCCCTAGCCTTACCTACTGCTTTAGAGGTCTGCTTGGATGATTTCAGGTCATCGGTGATGATGATGCCCAAGTCTCTTTCTTCCTTTGTGACTGCCAGCAACTCCCCTCCCAGCCTATAGGTGGCTTCAGTGTTTCTCTTCCCTATGTGCATGATCTTGCACTTCTTTGCATTAAATCTCAGTTGCCACTCTTCTGACCATTTTGCTAGTTTATCCAGATCTCTTCTCATTCTGCCCATCCCATCTGGATCATCTACTCTGTTGCAGATCTTGGTGTCATCTGCAAACAGATAAGCCTTTCCCTCTAGTCCATCTGCAAGGTCACTAATGAAGATATTGAAGGGGACTGGCCCCAGGACTGATCCCTGAGGTACCCCACTTATGACTTGCATCTCTTCTGACTGTATACCATTTACCACCACTCTCTGTTTTCTGCCCATCAACCAGTTTGCCACCCAGTTGACCAACTTCTGACCCACCTCGAGCCTACCCAGCTTATTTATCAATCTTCTATGTGGAACAGTGTCGAAAGCTTTGCTGAAGTCAAGGTAGGTGACATCAACTGCTCTCTCTTGGTCCATCACTCTGGTTACCCAGTCAAAGAAATCTATGAGATTAGTTTGACAGGACCTTCCTTTTGTAAAACCATGCTGTCTTGGATCCTGTGCCCCTATGGATTCCAGGTGTTGCACTATCCTTTCCTTAAGGAGTACCTCCATAATCTTGCCCACTACTGAGGTAAGACTGACTGGTCTGTAGTTCCCTGCGTCCTCCCTGCTACCACTCTTGTGGAGCGGGATCACGTGAGCCCTTCTCCAGTCTTCTGGGACCTCTCCTGTGCTAGAGACTCACTAAACAGTTCTGCTAATTCCACCCTTAGCTCCTTAAGTACCGTGGGATGTATGCCATCAGGTCCCATTGCCTTATCCACCCTGAGCTTATTGAGCTCTTGTAGGACCCTTTCTTTTGTGAAGGGAGTAGCGCTTACCTCCCTCCCCCTTGTGTCAATGGTGCTGAGCTGTGGGCCATGCCCTACCTTCTCTTCAGTAAATACTGAGCAAAAGTATCTATTTAGGATAGATGCTTTTACAGGGTCCTCCTCCTCACATGCCCCCTTTTCTCCATTGAGCTTAGCAATACCCCGTCTGGACTTTCTCCTTTCACTAATGTATCTATAGAAAGTCTTGTCACCTTCTTTTACTGTTTGTGCTAGTGTTTCCTCAGTTTGGGACTTTGCCTGCCTTACAGCCTTCCCTGCTTCCCTTAGGACAGTTTGGTATGCCTCCCTATCTTCATCCCACTGTGTTCCCATATATTTCCTGAAGGCCAGCCTTTTGGCTCTGACCTTTTCTGCTACTGTATTTGAGAACCAAAGTGGTTTCCTTCTTCTTTTGCACTTCCTTTTCTGTCTAACACAATGGGATGTTGCTTCAGGTATTGCATCCTTAATGCTTGCCCACTTTGCCTGTACCCCCTCACCTGTGTTTCTTTTGCCAGGGCTAGCTTAACTCTGTTGGCCATCTTATCAAAGTCAGCTCCTCTGAAGTCCCATATTTTGCCTTAGAATGGGATGATTTAGATGTAGTGGCCAAATTGAACCATACCATGTGATGGTCACTGGCCCCCAGGTGACCTTCTACCTGGAGATCTGTGATCCCTTCCCTGTTAGTCAGTACTAGATCTAAGATAGCCCTGTCTCTTGTGGGTTGTTGTACCAGTTGTTTGAGGCCCTCCCCCTACAGGGGAGTCCACCATGTGTCTAGTTCTGGCAGATGTTCCTGCTGGTATTGACCAATCTGTATCTGGCATGTTGAAGTCTACCATTCAGAACCTCCCATTTAGCTGTCATATTTTGTATATCTTCTAACAGTAATGTGTCTATGTCCTCCCCCTGGTCTGGGGGCCTGTAGACAACCCCGGTTCTTATGGTTATCCCATTTCCTGTTTCCAGGGTGACCCACAGTTCTTCTGGCTCCTTATGTGTATCATGAATTTCTGTAGCTTTGATATTTTCATTGACATACAGGGCCACTCCACCCCCCTTTTTTGCACCTTGGTCTCTTCTGAACAGTATATAGCCAGGTACTGAAGTCTCCCAAGTATGGTTACTGGTAAACCACGTCTCACTAATTGCTAATATGTGCAGTTTAGCCTCTGACATTATTGCCTGAATGTCTGGGATCTTGTTTCCAAGGCTGTGAGCATTTGTGTACATGATTTTCCATTGGCCAGATTTTGGTGTGTTAGTTGTGGGGTTAGGTTTGGCATTTCCCCTGTGTGTCGTATGGGGAGACGGACCTTTTTTCTTACCTGGTGATGCAAATGAACTGCAAACATGCTGAATCCCTGTTTGACCACTAGCTGAGGGGGCAGGGGTGTTCTTCCCATTCGACGTATGGGGTGCTGCACCCCTCTCCCCATTTGCTAGTTTAAATATTCTGCAAAGACGTCAAACTTCTGCCCCAATGCACTGACTCCCTCCTTAGTCAGATGCAGTCCATCAAATTTAAAGAACTTTCGCTCCCAGAACTGTTGCCAGTTCCCTACAAATCTGTCCTTTTTCCTGGCACCAGCCCTTGAGCCACATGTTTAGCTCCCCTATCTCCCCTTCTCTGACCTTCCTTCCATCTGCCCCCCCTCTCCCAGACAGGCAGGATCTCAGAGAAGGAGATGCCGGATGAAATGGAGGATAATTTGTCACCCAGCCTGGTCAGGTGTTCCTTGGTCTCCACAACTGACTGGCTGGCGAGATCATTAGTCCCTATGTGTACTAGGATGTCAATGTTTTCTCCTGCTTTGTGAACAATTTTAGCAATGCAGTCAGTGTTTCTCCACGCTGACGTACCTGGGAGGCATCTGACCATTACCCCTGGCTGGAGATGGGTATCAACTCCCCGAAGGATGGAGTCTCCTATGATCAGAAGTGTTTTGGATTTCCTTTTTGCTTTTTTGTTTTGGTTGCTGATTTGGGTGAGTTTTGTTGTGCTAGCTCCTGTGCTGCAGTGTCCTGCTCTACAGTGTCCTCTGCCCCTTTGTTTGAGTTCAGAGATAAAGGCAGATATCTGTTTGTAGTGTTTTATATGGTTTTTGGAGGTAATATGTTGGAGAGCAGAGAGTGATGGGGCACCCGATTTGCCCCTCCTAACCACCTGTCAACCTCCTGGACCAACTACCCTCTGCAGTCGAGGTTCTTCTGTTGGATGTTGGGGAAATGGCGGGTGGTTCTTATAATGTATTTCCTCTTGAATATGAAATTTGAGGCATGCAATCTCTGCCCATGCTGCCCGGAGCTGAGCCCTAAGATCTCCAATGGCCCAGCATGTAGGACAGCATCCTAAATCCTGTAAGACTGCCATTCTGAAAAGTGTTCCACAGTACCTGCAGTTAATGATATCCATTCCAGATAAGTTGCAGGGTTTATAACCTAGTCAATAATTAGAAGGAAGAAAATGCAAGTAATGGTTTGATTTTGTGTTTTGTTAATTACTAGTGCCCCTGTAAATGAGCTCACCTTGTGGATGCCCCACTGATCCGCCCCTTCCTGCTTTGCCACAGGAAGTGTCACAACTGTGGTACCCTATAAAAGGAATGTAGTGGGGGGGTGGCTGGGCCCCTTCCCCTGCTGAAAAAGAAGAACCACGGACAAAAGAACAAGGAGGTAAGAGCAGAAACAATCAGTTAACAACAAATGCAGTAACCCTGAAAGCTTATCATAATGTTAGATAAAACTGTAAAACCTGTAAAGCACTACCTGTAATAATTTCAGAGAAGATATACCCTGTAAGAAACACTTTGCTGCAGAGAAAAATAAAACAGTAACAGAAGATATACCTTGCAAAAGACAATTTGAATCAGAGGATTACAGCAGTAATCTATTAGCACACACCTGTAGGCACACCTTGTAATGATGCAGAAGAAGGTATACCAGCAACAACAATTTGAATCAGAGAAAAATAAAGCAATGAAATGTTAGCAACAAACAGTAGCAATCCCTGTGAGTACAAAATAAAAATAACACACAGTAAATCTGCTTAGCCAAAAGAAGTCTTAATCCTTTTCCCTTGCTCTGGTAAGGTTTTCTGCTCTGCCTTTCAAGCAATCTTAGAAGGAAAGAGCTTAGGTGAAGCTATGTGCCTTGGCCAGCAAACCCAGTCTTCTACCTCCAAGATATCAACTAACCTGACCTTTTAACCCTTCTTTCTGTTTTTCTATTGGAAATTACTAAATTACTGACAGTTTGCCAGCTCCACCCCCAGATACACACCTAATCCTTTGGAAGAGCTGTGGGAGGAAAGCAATTAGCTCCTTCAATGTGAGAAGGAGACTGAAACACCTCTGAGACAACAAACCTTTTCAACAAAAAAAGAATAAAATAAAACAGCGTCAAACAGTAATTTTGCTTAGCCCAATGATAAAATAGTCACAAAAATGTAAGCTCCACCTGTAATAATTTCAGAGAAGATATACCCTGTAAGAAACACTTTGCTACAGAGAAAAATAAAACAGCAACTGAAGATATACCTTGCAAAAGACAATTTGAATCAGAAGATTACAGCAGTAATCTGTTAGTTCACACCTTTAGGCACACCTTGTAATAATGCAGAAGAAGGTATACCAGCAACAACAATTTGAATCAGAGAAAAATAAGGCAATGAAATGTTGGCAACAAACAGTAGCAATCCCTGTGAGTACAAAATAAAAATAACACACAGTAAATCTGCTTAGCCAAAAGAAGTCTTAATCCTTTTCCCTTGCTCTGGTAAGGTTTTCTGCTCTGCCTTTCAAGCAGTCTTAGAAGGAAAGAGCTCAGGTGAAGCTAGGTGCCTTGGCCAGCAAACCAAGTCTTCTACCTCCAAGAAGATGATGTTAAAAACATTTTTTTCCCTTATTCTTGCACATTAGCATGGTATACCCTATTCCTACCTCTTCAGAAGTGGTATTGTTGAGTTTAATGTTCCAGACTATATGGGGTAGTCATTTAAATCCCATTAAGAGGGACGTATTGTATTTACCAATTAATAAGGGCAGTTTGGCTCTTTTAAATCCTATTGAACATTATTGTAGTTTATTTTTTCATTATAATATTTGGAACCTGTCTGCTCCGACCCCTGGATTGTGGACCTTATTGGCGGTACGATGGTATAGATCTTTTTACATGCTGGAATGATAAAAACATTGTCCCTAATTCCTTTCATGCTGTTCCCCAATACTTTAAACCTGTCCTTACTAAACTTAGGAAATGGAAATTGACCCCTTTACAGGTCATAGGTAGGCTGCGAAAACTTTTATATCAGACACTTCAAGAGTTTCATTATACTATATCCCCGACTTTTGGTGAGTTAGACGATCGATACCATCAAGCGATTCTTCGTACTTTGATGTTAGAACCCCCTCTCCCAAGATGTGGGCTGTCTTGTGGTTATGTTGCCATGGGAAGCTTCCTGTTAAAGGCAATGCTAAACACAAAAGTATTCAGGAAAGGGCATGTCCTAGAATTACATGTACCACTGTGTTAGAAACAATGGATCATTTTTATATTTCTTGTCCCTTTGCCTGTGATTTTTGGCAGTTGTTGTCTCAGACATGGGGTGACTCTCGATGGCTACAAGTATCCTATCTTGAATTGATGGGAGGGTTTTCTTTCCGGTTCTTAGAATATGATGAGGGCACGATGAGGCTTATATTTGCTTGCATTAAATTCATTTTCTGGCAAAGCAGATGTAAGTTTATTTTTCAACAATTGGTCATTACTCCATTTCAGATGATTCAGAATATTGAAAATGAATTATGTACACAGTGCAATCATGACAAACTCCTGTATTCTGACACTGTTTGGAAACTTTGTTGTAATGTAATCCCTTTTTTGAAGGACAAAATAGGCTAGGCTCTAGTCCTACTGTTTGCACTGTATTATTACAATGTTCTGGGATTTCTTCATTTTATGTGTTTTGTTTTATTTTCATGCATTACTTTATGACTTTTGCTCTGTCCCAGTTATTTTTCCTTAGTTTCTTTTTTTTACTCCATTATGACCATTTTCATTGTCTGCTTGCATATTTTTAGCTTTTCTGTACTGTCATTACTTGTCTGCTGTAATATTATTGATATGTTTTGTTCTTGTTGTTCAAATAAAAAAATTCCCCTACTCTTTTTCGATAAGTGCCATGGGATCTTTAGCATCCACCTGAACTACCATAGATCCAGGATGATGGGACCTCGGTTTAACGTCTTATCCAAAAGACAGCACCTCAGAAGTGCAGCACTACAGTGTCAGTATTGGGATATTAACCCAAATGCCAGATGTGGGAAATGAACCCACAGCCCTCTGGTCTCATAGCCTCAGAGGCGAGTGTGCTACCTACTGAGCCACTGACACTGTTATATGATATGGTGTTGTATAAGTTAAACAAGTAATCGTCTGACTTAAAATATGAAATTCATCTCCACTCGTGGAGCGTGGGACTTTATAACTTGCTAAAGGTGTTACCACTCAAGAGTTATTGTCTCACCCTCTCACTCTTGTACTAAATTGCACACTGTATTTCCAGTCAGGCCATCACATATCACCTTTTTTATTTTTTAACTGGATTGTGCAGCGGCGAACAACTAAAATAAACAAAGAAACTGTGACCATAAGCTATGGAGAATGTCTAGACAGGCTAACTATAGTTTTCCTTAAAAACTAAGATGTAAGATTTCAGAATTTAAGGAAGAATACAGCAACTTCTTATCCCACACTTGGAGTGCTGGAGTTAGGAGTAATGTAAAGAACATCTTTTCACTAAGAGAGTGGCAAACCTATAAAACAAGTTCCAAAAAGAAGCAATGGTACTGGGGCATGTTGAATCTTTTAAATTCAAGTTTGATCAGTTCCTCAGTGAGAAAAACATCTCTGTTTACCTCATATAAATACAAACAGAGTACCATAGACTTTCTTGGCAGATAAGGACCACCTAGCCCACCCTGTCTGCTCAGTATGTCCATGCTTATATAGTCACCGCAGACCCTATCTAAACTCCGGCTACCCCCTCCCTCACTTTCCTACTAAGTTTAATTTGTGCCTATCCCATGCATGCTTGAAGCCCTTCACTGTTTTCGCTCCAGCCACCTCCACCGGAAGACTGTTCCAGGTGTCCATCACTCTTTCAGTAAAGAAGTAGTTCCTCACATCATCCCTCCTAAATGTCCCCCCTTCCAGCCTTATTGCATGCCTTCTTGTCCAGGTGCACCTTCTCTTCTGAAAAATACTCCCCTCCTGCACCTTGTTTATCCCTGTGAGGAACTTTTGGTCTCTATGATGCCCCCCCCCATGGTGTACATACTGAGATGCCTCAGTTTCTCCTTGTAGGGCTTATGATGCAGCTCCTGCACCATTTTAGTTGCCAACCTCTGGACAGCCTCTACCCTGTCTGTGCCCTTCCTGAGATGTGGTTTCCAGAACTGGACACAATACTCGAGGTAGGGTTTCACCACTGATCCATACAGTGGTAACACCACCTTTCTCCTTCTGCTGGTGATTCCCCTCCCTATGCACCCCGGTATCCTGCTGGCCCTGCCTACTATCCTGAAGCACTGCCCACACCAGCTTGAGGCCATCAGATATGATAACCCCAAAGTCTCTTTCTTGCTTTATGATCATCAATACCTCTTCCCCATTTTATGCACTGCCCCTGGGTTTCTGTGACATAGGTACATGACTTTGCACTTTTTTGCATTGCAAACCCAGCTGCAATACCCTCGACCACTTGTCAAGGTTTCTTAGGTCCCTACTCATTTTCTCCACACCCTCTAAGGTATCTGCAGATCTTGGTGTCATCTACAAAGAGGTACATCTTTCCTTCCAGTTCTTCAACAATGCCATTTGTGAAGACATTGAAGAGGACTGGTCCCAGCACTGAGCCCTGAGGTACCCTGCTGATCACTCTCCCCACATTAGAGTGAGTGCCATTTACCCACCATCCTCTGTCACCTAACCATCAACTAGTTCTGTACCCAGTTTACCACCTTGGTCCCACCCCTAAACTGCCTAGTTTCCTTATAAGCCTCTTATGTGGTACAGTGTCAAAGACCTTGCTGAAGTCTAAGTAGGCCACATCCACTGTCCCACCCTGATCTATTTTTCTGGTCAGTCAGTCAAATAAATCAATTAGGTTTATCTCACTTGACCCCCCCAATGAATCCATGCTGCCTCGGGTCTTGCAACCCACTGGATTCAATATACTCCACTAGCCTTTCTTTCAATAGTGTTTCCATTAGCTTTCCCACTGCTGACGTTAGACTGACCAGCCTCTAGTTGTTAGCCTTATCCATGCTGCCACTTTTATGAAACAGGACTACCTCTGCCCTTCTCCATTCCTCTGGAACCACTCCTGTTTCCAGTGAGTTGTTGAATAGGATTATCATAGGTACAGCCAGTACCCCCATGAGCTCTCTGAGCACCCTTGGATGTACCCCTTCTGGCCTATAATCTTATCCTGTTCCAGATTTGCAAGTCCTCTCAGGACTCTTTCCTCTGTGAATGGTCTTGTGTCCACCTCCCTTCCCACAGTGTTCCTGCTGCTTCTATGTGATCCGTTCACCTCTCCCTCCACTGTGAAGGGTGAGCAGAAGTATGTGTTCAGGAAATCTGCTTTTTTCTGATCCTTTTCTTCACAATCTGCCCCTGCCCTTCTTAACCTTACACTCTCTCCTGTTGTCTTCCTTTTTTTGCTTATGTATCTGAAAAAGGTATTGTCCTCTTTAGGTACGCCTTTGGCTATTCTTTCTTCCGTATGTGCCTTTGCAACCCTCACCACCTACCCTGCTTTCCACTGCTTGTCCCCGTACACCTCTCTAACCTCTTCCCTCTGCATCCCCTAGTACCTCCTGAATGCCACACCTTTAGCCTTTATCTTTGCTGCCACTTCCCTCGAGAACCATAGTGGTGTCCTGGTTTTGCCCACTTTTTTCATGTAGAGGTTTGTTGCCTTCACTATGCCAACCCTTAATTTGGCCCATTGTACTATCACGTAATCCAGGCAACCCCCAGTTAGGTCATCTCCATTTTCTTTTAAATCTGCCCTCCTAAAGTCCAAGACCTTCATCCTTGTGTGGTTTGTTTCTGCCACTGTCTTTATGTTAAACCACACTGTATGATTATCGCTGGTTGCCAGGTTACATCCCACCTTGGCATCTGCAATATTGTCCTTGTGAGCACCAGGTCCAGTACTGCCCCATCTCGAGTGGGCTGTCTGACTAGCTGCCTGAGAAATGTCCCCTGGAGGGAGTGTAGGATGGCTCTGTTTCTAGCCAAGGCCATGGCTGGGATGCTCCAGTCTATCTCAGGCAGACTGATGTGCCACACCAGCAGCACTTCCCTTTTTTTGCCATTGTGATGATGTCTTCCCCCAGTGTCTTATGCAATTAGTCCCCTTGTGTTGGAGGTCTGTATATCACCCATTGCCCCTATTATCTGAGAAAGGAAAGTACCCAGAGTTTTCTTAGAATTTACATAGAACTAAATGCTGCAGCTTCCTGTATGGCAGGAGATGAATGCAACAGATATTTTGTGTCTGTCATTTCCTATGTTCCTGTGTATATATGTGTCTGACAAATATTTGATAAAGAGTGCACAGTTCACTCACACATTGTGAAATTTTTGTTAAAAACAAAAAGCACCAACTCACAGAAA
The DNA here is from genome assembly GCA_016271365.2 of Neoceratodus forsteri. Lineage (NCBI taxonomy): Eukaryota > Metazoa > Chordata > Ceratodontiformes > Ceratodontidae > Neoceratodus > Neoceratodus forsteri. Next base: position 571,796,860 of record CM057453.1, read on the forward strand.
TTTGCACGGTGTGGCTTTTGTTAGCAGAACAGTGTGCATGTCAGGGCAGGGGTCAAGTTCACATAGCTTCCTATTAACTTGATCAGTATTTCCAAAATCACCACTCTTACAATAGCATCATCATAGTTTATAGTGTCCAGATCATAGCAATTTCTAGATATTTCTTTTTACACAACATACTTAGATTAATAGTAATTAAACAGGCATGGTTCCACTGTTTTTCATGACATCACAACCTGCACTTGGTTCTGCAAATAACCCCATTTTCCAATAACAGAAATATGATGCATGATGTTACACTAATTGCTTCAAGTCCATGCATGCACAGTACCCTGTAATCTTATGGATTTTCAAAGGATGCCCTCTGTACTATGCTGATCATGTGCCTCCAACCTTCCAATGGTAGGCCTTTCTTTTTTCTGCTAAGAAGAGTGGTTGCCTTAGATCATCGCTCCCAACTGAACTCCTTTATGTTATACTAGTTCTAGCTGAAGTCAGACTTATAGTTTATTTTTAACTTAAAACAAGGTGCCCTTGATTATGCACTGTGTTTTCTTTAAAAATGTTGTTATAGTTTTATCATCTTTTTATCTCAGTTCTCTGGCATTTCTGTAAAACTCCAAGTTTGTTGCTTTTTATCTGGCCCTATAATACTGAAGTCAAAGGGCAGTAATCTGTTTTAGAAGTTCTCCACGACTGAGGTAAACAAATTAAGTGATTTTTGACAAAAAATGTTAACACATAATAGACCGAATACATTGGTTTCCAAAAAAGCTGGGGCCAGAGAAAAGAAATCAAAAGTGAAACTTGCTGCCATGAAATAAGCTCTTCTGTGTCACTACTCATTGTCAATAGGTAATCATTACAAATGGGGTGTCAAACAGATGAGGCATACTGATGAGTCCTGGTAGGATGAAACACATGTCTATGTCTTCTGTTGGCACCCTTTGCAAACTGTGTGAGAGGCCTTTCAGCACCATTCATGTCTGCTTAAAGTTGAACCAGCATAATATTCTGTGGTGATTTGCATATGCAGCCCATGATGCTTTGCATTGTGGGGGCATGTGTGATTTTGTATTTCTTTGAAACTTGGCTTCTGGCCAAATGCACTCTGGGGTAACCATTGCCTCAGTGCTTACGCACAGAGGTTCTTTGTCTTTTAAATTGTTTTTTGTTTTAATTGGGTTCACCACAACATAACCCAGATAGACCATCTTAGGGTAGCTTGTTCAGTCGACTAGGATGTCAGACAGACAAGGCATACTGATGAGTCCTGGTAGGACAAAACATGTGTCTATGTCTTCTGTTGGCATCCTTTGCAAACTGTGAGAGGCCTTTCGGCACCATGCATTTCTGCTTAAAGTTGAACCAGCATAATATCCTGTGGTGATTTGCATATGCAGCCCATTATGCATTGCATTGTGGGGGCATGTGTGATTTTGTACATCATTACAAATGGGTATATATGCACCCTGAGTAGGTATCGCTGGCACAGCTATAGCTTTAAGAAGCTATGCCTCTAGCTTGGAATGTTGACATCTTCTGTTTTCTGAGGCTCTAAGTTTCTCAGTCTTTCTGTACCTGTGATAGATATCACTGCTACGAGGCAGATCTCTACACATTTTCACAGCAAGCACTGTCAAATTTATTTTTATTGTTTGTTACGGAACTTCTGTTTAAGTCTATGAGACAGGAGCTGAGTGTATCCACAGACAGCTTAATTTTAAAGCAAACTGAAGGCTACACTAAAATTCAGTGCATAGGCTGCTGTGCATTCCAGTTCTAGTTTACTGAAGGTCTGAATGTCCTTACCACTGCCTGTAATTTGGTTAACATTTTGAAAAATGAACTGAGTGCATTGTATGTGTTTTTTAATCCCCCTCCCACACACACACATTGTTTCAGATCACTCGCCTTCTTTTACATTTTTATCGATGCATTCAAACCGTTGCCACAGTTACAAGAAATTGATATATGCCTAGCCAAGGTGTTAGCCCTTTGTATGTACAAGCTAAATGACTGCTATATCCCATTAAACTAAATAAGCATTGACCTTGATATTTTACAGTCCATATCATCAGTTTCTGTGTAACTTACAGAATCAGTTTCCATTCTTATGATGTACTCCTGGTGGTATAGTCCCTCTATTCAGGTGACTGCTTGATTGTGCAAGGTGATTAAACTGAATAGTGGGTTCATATAAGCTGTCTAGGTATAGTTCAGCTAGCTGCTGTGGTCCAGATGAATTGTTATACATATGGGGGTCATGTTTTCTTCAGTATTCTGGAAGGAAATGTCCCTTGGGGACTTTGCAAAGTCTGAGGAGAAATATCTTCCCCAGATCCAAGTGCAAGTATGTCATTTACCTGCTCTGGACACACGTTGGACCCTTTAATAGCTAATTGCTTTCCTGAACTCTCCTAAACCCTCATCACTGTCTGATGCTTTACTTTCTCTCCAGTGCCTGAGGATGACCCTTTTTGCCATTATCAAGCCTACTGTCAACCACTCCCCTTCCCTTTCCCCTAATCCTCTTGGTCCCATGTGTGTTGATGTTAGGTATATGTGTAACATTACAAATGAAGAGGTTAGTGTGAAGGAGGGGTGGAGGATGTCCCTACAGACCTGCCGAACCCTATCACAGAAGAGTTTTAGAGTTGGACAGTTCCATAATATATGTGTGATGTTTTCTGCTCCTGTCCCACATCCCTAGCAACTGCCTGAGTTAATGAGCTCCCATGCATGTAGTTTCTCAGTGGTTCTGTGCCATCTCCACAGGACCTTTGGTTTGGTAAATGTGTTCAGGGAGTCTTTAGCTCTCTTACTGGGTGCTCTCCAGCATTCCCTCCAATGATGTAAGGTGATCTTATAATTTACTTCCATGCTCCATTGTTGAGAGCTGGTCTTCTCTTCAAGGGAATCTGAGTCCTCCTGCAATGTTTGCTAGCACTTTCTACTTAATTTTAATTTTTTTGTCTGGAGACTGGAGTTTTTATCTTTCTGTGCCTATTCTGGTGTTGATGGGGTGATTGGCCATGGTTGGCACGAGCACAAGTTCACATTCTTTTCCAATAGCCAGTCACACATTGCAGTGCATGTGCAGTTGCACTGAACAGTGGGTGCATGGGCACATTCTCAGTGTCAAGGGGACATGCACACACTTCCGCTCATGCCCACACAGCAGTAAAGCCTCTGGTCTTTGCTTTTTGCAGTAATCTTGGCTTGCTTACAGAGTGGTATGGCCTGTTAGGCAAGCACTACATTTTGTGGGTAAAAGTGCTTTAACTGGAGATTTAGCTGGTTTTCTCTAAGGGGTCCTATAATAGCCTGGGGGAAGGGGCTTCCTGGCTGAGTGACTCTGCTTTGTGTTTATAGGGTTTTAAGTAGGGCTTTGAGCATAATGTTTCACTCTAGAGATTTTTCTCAGTCTGTCATTCCCAGAGGAGGTTAAAAAAAATCATAAAAAAAAGGACGGTCTATTTCTGGCCTCATCTGTGTGGCACTGTAACATTTAGAAGCCCAACTTCATATATGAAGTGCAAGACCTGCATGAAGACAATGAGACAGTCCCCATTTCTCTCCTGTTGTACAACATGAGCAAATGCAGTTTTCTTGGCACAAAACCACCAGACATCCAGCAGCTCAGGGGAGGGTACATCTGGGAAGCAAAAAGGCAGCAGCAAACTTGAATTACGTAGGTCCCAAGTAAAGATTCTTAATGAAATGTTCTACTTGGAGGAACCACAGACTCCTCCCACAAAGACTCCTGAAGTAGACCCCATGCAAGGGGGCATTCTGCAGGCATACCAGCGCATGAGAAAAATGCTTCAAATGAAGAGCAGACAGATGAGAACCCTGACAGGTCTGAACCTAAACCCAGGAAACAAAAGATAGACAATGAGGATGGTTCCGGCCTAGCTACATCTGCTGAACCATCAGCAGAAGGTGAGTTTTTTTTTCCTCTAAAGAGGAGAGCAACTGGTCAGGTCACCCACAGGTAGCATCCATCCACTCTTATCTGATCCCCCATTTACCTTGTATGTGGTGTCAGAGACTTGCAGGGAAGGCACTGGATTTCACTGAGGTCTAGTCCATAGCTTCCCTAACTGTAACACCTTTTCTCTCAACTATGGGCAAAGCCCTGAAGTGTTTTCCAAGTTTCCAGAATTATGACCGGTTCGTTAACCAGGGATGGTCAGATGTGAACAAAAAGAGGCCATTCCACAAGAACAGATCTAGGTGCTATCCTTTTGCGGAGAATATGCAGAAAAAGTGGGAATCTGGTTGGATGCTTCAGTGACCAACACAATTAAGCACACCTTACTCATTATGCATAACACATTTAAGAAAGTAAAACAAATCCTACAGCTACCAGCTTCTGCAACTACTCTAGATAAAAAATAGTAAAGATATATGGTTACAAAAGCGGCAGAGTATTTATATGTTAACTGTAGCTCATAAACTGTGATTTAAGCTGCTGCTTGTCAAAAAGCTAGGACTAGCTTCTCAACAGTCCCACCAAACAAAGACTCCAGAAAAATATATGCCTGAGGAAGGAACTCTTACTCACCTACTTTAGAATGCTGTTATGCTCTTGTGCGATAGTCTGCAATCAAAGGAGACATCTCACTTAATGCATACTATAAAATCAGGTCTAGAAGCAGCAAAATATCAGTTGGAAATGGTAGTTCATGTCCATGCCTCTGCAACAAGGTCACTGGAAATGCCATTACTACCAGGAGATAGTTATGACCTAGACCCACTTTGTTATCTGTAAAGTTGCAAAACAGCATCAGCCTTCCCGTTTAAAGGAACATCTCTTTTTAGTGATAAAACAGAGGACTACATGAAAAGTTCTGACACAAATAAAACAGCCTTTAAAAACTTGGTAGAGAAACAGTTTGGTGCCTTGGCAGGGTACAAGATCAATCTGTTCGAATTGCAAGCATTGATATTGAGTAGTACATCACCAGCATGTTTCCAAACGAGTTTTCCATTTATGTGGGCAAAACATAATCGTACCAGGTCATAATGTCGCATGCTTAATAGCATATGGCATTATGGTGAAACCCTGACCTGTGTGCTCCTGAGTGGACCCCCGGAGTTGAGAATCTTTAATGGGGGTGGCCGGAGGTGTGGGGGAAGAGCCCCCACAGAACAAAATATGATGCCTCATGGCATTAATCACATAGCGATTGTACCCATCTTACGTTATGTCTTAGACATAATGACCCCATGCCAAACATAGAAACATAGATTTTGACGGCAGATAAGGACCGCTTGGCCCACCCAGTCTGCCCATTTCCCTACCTATTGGATAAGCTGCAGATCCTAGTTAACCAGCAGCCTACTTCTTCCTACCCCCAACCCCTAGAATTGCCTTATGACTGTCCCATGCATGCTTGAATTCCACCACTGTTTTTGACTCCACAACCTCCTCCGGAAGGCCATTCCATGCATCCAAACATAATATCTTTCACTGTCTGGGAGTGCAGGTTTCAACTGACAGCTCTTTGTTATTCAAAAATAGCTATAGGAAATTATATATATCACTTTGCAGGCCATACAAAAACAAACAAACAAAACACAAAATCAAACTTTAGCTTTAATTTTCTTCCTTCTAATTACTCTGACCGGGTTATAAACCCAGCAACTTATCTGGAATGGATACCATTAACTGCTGGTACTGCGGAACACTTTTCAGAAGGGCAGTTTTACAGGATTTAGGATACTGTCCCACATGCTGGGCCATTGGAGATCTAAGGACTCAGTTCCAGGCAGCATGGGTAGAGATTGCATGCCTCAAATTGCATATTCAAGAGAAAATATATTATAAGAACCACCCACCACTTCCCCAACATCCAACAGAAGCACCTCGACCGCAGAGGGTAGTTGGTCCGGGAGGTTGGCAGGTGGTTAGGAGGGGTAAATCGGGTGCCCCATTACTCGGTGCTCACCAACATATCACCTCCACAAACCATATAAAAACTACAAACAGGTATTTGCCTCTATCTCCAAAATCAAACAAAGGGGCAGAGGACACTGCAGAGCAGCAGAGGACACTGCAGAGCAGGACACTGCAGCACAGGAGCTAGCGCTACAAAACTCAACCAAAACAGGGACCAAAACCAAAAAAGCAAAAAGAAAATCCAAAAAACTTCTGATCATAGGAGACTCCATGATTCGGGGGAGTTGATACATATCTTCAGCCAGGGGTAATGGTCAGATGTCTCCCAGGCACATCAGCATGGAGAAACACTGACTGCATTGCTAAAATTGTTCAGGAAGGAGGAGAAAACATTGACGTCCTGGTACACATAGGGACTAACGATCTCGCCAGCTGGGCAGTTGTTGAGACCAAGGAACACCTGACCAAGCTGGGTGACAAACTATCATCCATTTCATCCAGCATCTCCTTCTCTGAGCTCCTGCCAGTCTGGGAGAGGAGGGCAGATGGATGGAAGGTCAGAGAAGGGGAGATAGGGGAGCTAAACATGTGGCTCAAGGGCTGGAGCCATGAAAAAGGGCACAAATTTGTAGGGAACTGGCAACAGTTTTGGAAGTGAAAGTTCTTTAAATTTGATGGACAGCGTCTGACTAAGGAGGGAGTCAGTGCATTGGGGCAGAAGTTTGACATCTTTGCAGAATATTTAAATTAGCAAATGGGGAGAGGGGTACAGCACCCCATACATCAAATGGGAAGAACACCCCTCCCTACTCAGCTAGTGGTCAAACAGGAGTTCAGAATGTTTGTAGTTCATTTGCATCACCAGGTAAGGAAAAAGGTCCAGCTCCCCATACGACGCACAGGGGAAACACCAGACCTCACCCAACAACTAACCCCCCGAAATCTGGCCAATGGAAAATCATGTACACAAATGCTCGCAGTCTGGGAAACAAGATCCCAGACCTGCAAGCAATAATGACAGAGGCTAAACTGGACATAGTAGCCATTAGCGAGACATGGTTTACCAGTAACCACACTTGGGAGACTTCAGTATCTGGCTATGTGCTGTTCAGAAGAGATGGAGGTGCAAAAAGGGAAGGGGGTGGAGTGGCCCTTTATGTCAATGTAAATATCAAAGCTACACAAATTCAGAATACACATAAGGAGCCAGAAGAACCATGGGTCACCCTGGAAACAGGAAATGGGACAGCCATACGAACTGGGGTTGTGTACAGACCTCCAGACCAGGGGGAGGACATAGACACATTACTGTTAGAAGATATACAAAACATGACAGCTAAAGGGGAGGTTCTGATAATGGGAGACTTCAACATGTCCAATACAGATTGATCAATACCAGCAGGAACATCTGCCAGAACTAGACACATGGTGGATTCCTGCAGGGGGAGAGCCTCAAACAACTGGTACAACAACCCACAAGAGACAGGGCTATCCTAGATCTAGTACTGACTAACAGGGAAAGGATCGCAGATCTCCAGGTAGGTTACCTGGGGGCCAGTGACCATCACATGGTATGGTTCAGTTTGGCCACTACAACTAAATCATCCCATTCCAAGGCAAAAATATGGGACTTCAGAGGAGATGACTTTGATAAGATGGCCAACAGAGTTAAGCTAGCCCTGGCAAAAAGAAATACAAGTGAGGGGGTACAGGCAAAGTGGGCAAGCATTAAAGATGCAATACTTGAAGCAACATCCCATTGTGTTGGAGAGAAAAGGAAGTGCAAAAGAAGAAGGAAACCACTTTGGTTCTCAAAAACAGTAGCAGAAAAGGTCAGAGCCAAAAGGCTGGCCTTCAGGAAATAAGGGAACGCAGCAGGATGAAGACAGGGAGGCATACCAAACTTCCCTAAGGGAAGCAAGGAAGGCAGTAAGGCAGGCAAAGGCCCAAACCGAGGAAACACTAGCACAAACAGTAAAAGAAGGTGACACGACTTTCTATAGATACATTAGTGAAAGGAGAAAGTCCAGAGGGGGTATTGCTAAGATCAAAGGGGATAAGGGGGCATGTGGGGAGGAGGACCATGTAAAAGCATCTGTCCTAAATAGATACTTCTGCTCAGTATTTACTGAAGAGAAGGTAGGGCAGGGCCCACAGCTCAGCACCATGGACACAGGGGAGGGAGGTGTGCACTAGTCCCTTCACAAAAGAAAGGGTCCTACAAGAGCTCGATAAGCTCAGGGTGGACAAGGCAATGGGACCTGATGGCATACATCCCAGGGTACTAAAGGAGCTAAGGGTGGAACTAGCAGAGCCATTATCAGAACTGTTTAGTGAGTCTCTGAGCACAGGAGAGGTCCCAGAAGACTGGAGAAGGGCTCATGTGATCCCGCTCCACAAGAGTGGTAGCAGGGAGGAGGCAGGGAACTGCAGACCGGTCAGTCTTACCTCAGTAGTGGGCAAGATTATGGAGGCACTCCTTAAGGAAAGGATAGTGCAACACCTGGAATCCATAGGAGCACAGGATCCAAGACAGCATGGGTTTACAAAAGTAAGGTCCTGTCAAACTAATCGCATAGATTCTTTTGACTGGGTAACCAGAGTGGTTGACCAAGGGGGAGCAGTTGATGTCACCTACCTTGACTTCAGCAAAGCTTTCGATACTGTTCCACATAGAAGATTGATTAATAAGCTTGGTAGGTTCGGGGTGGGTCAGAAGTTGGTCAACTGGGTGGCAAACCGGTTGACGGGCAGAAAAGAGAGTGGTGGTAAACGGTATACAGTCAGAAGAGATGCAAGTCACAGATGGGGTACTTCAGTGATCAGTCTTGGGACCAGTCCTCTTCAATATCTTCATCAGTGACATTGCAGCTGGACTGGAGGGTAAGGTTTGTCTGTTTGCAGATGACACCAAGATCTGCAACAGAGCAGATGATCCAGATGGGGTGGGCAGAATGGGAAGAGATCTGAATAAACTAGCAAAATGGTCAGAAGAGTGGCAACTAGGGTTTAATGCAAAGAAGTGCAAGATCATGCACATAGGGAAGAGAAACCCTGAAGCCACCTGTAGGCTCAGAGGGGAGTTGCTGGCAGTCACAACGGAAGAAAGAGACTTGGGCATCATCATCACCGATGACCTGAAATCATCCAAGCAGACCACTAAAGCAGTAGGTAAGGGCTAGAGGGATGTTGGGGTGTATTGTAGGGGTATCACAAGTCATAAGAGGGAGGTAATAATCCCTCTTTACAAGACACTGGTTAGGCCCCATCTGGAGTACTGCATGCAGTACTGGAGGCCACACCTTCACAAAGACATTAACCAAATTGAGGCAGTCCAGAGAAGGGCAACCAAAATGGTGCAGGGACTGCATTAGAAAACATATGAGGACAGATTAACGGAGCTCAATATGTATACCCTAGAGCAAAGTAGGGAGAGAGGTGATATGATCGAAACATCCAAACACCTCAAGGGCATTAACAAGGTGAAAATATCTAACATGTTTCAATATAAGAAAAATAGCAGGAAAGAGGACACAGCATGAGATTAGAGAGAGGCCAATTATGAGATAATGTGAGGAAGTTCTTTTTCACAGAAAGGGTGGTGGATGCATGGAACGGCCTAGCTCAGTAAGTGGTGGATATGAATACAGGGCACGGCTTCAAACAGGCATGGGATAGGCATAAGGGAGCAATACAGATGAGTATGAATAGATAGGCCATTGACAGAGCAAAGGCTGATGGCACAGTCATAAGGCAGAAAAAGAAATGGGCAGACTGGATGGGCTTGCGGTCCTTTTCTGCCGTCAACTTCTATGTTTCTAATATGGCTAGATGGCACTTATTACCTCTGACTTTATATGGGAGAACACAGGTTCTGAAGATAAATGTCCTTTCATGCCTACTGTTTCTTTTCCAGATCCTTCCCATCCCAATCCCAGTTATGTTCTGGAACATGTTACGGAAAGATATTGAATGTTTTTCTTGGTGGTGGGGGAGTAAGCACCCTATGGTAGCAGAGAAGATGCTCCTTCAATCACTTGAAAGTGGAGGATTGAGCTTCCCCTGTGTCTGGAAATATTACTTAGTAGCCCAAGGGAAATTTCTTTGCACCTGGGTGAAACAGAGGATTCAGTCTGGTACATCATAGAAGAAAACTCTCTCCCAGGAAGGCTGCTATGGATTCTTCCTACTGTGGGTATACCATCACAGATTTTGCCCAGTGTTCACAATCCCTGGATGAAACACACTCTACAGATCTTAATCCATCTAAGGCGTTTGACTAGAATCCCAAATGGAATGGGCCCCTTTAATTAATCTGGCATGAAGAAGCTTTCATACCACCCTCACTGGATGGGGGATATGCATACTTGGAGGGAAAGGGGCTTATAAGATTTGCCCAGTGCTTATCTGCACAACACTGAGCCTCATTTGTGCAGCTCAGAGAAAGGTTTGGGATTCAAGAGAAAGACCATTATAGGTATCTGAAGGTAAGGCATTGTGTTCTTTCAACCAAAGCAGGGCCTAACCTCATATAACCCCTTACAAATTTAGAATAATTCTTTTATGATGTGGTGGTCCAGACCACTTGAGTGAGGTGTGTCTCAGAAATATATAAAGTGTTGATATTGGATACCTCCCTCCCATTGGACGGGATCAGACAAAGTTGGGAAGGGGAGGCAGGAGTGGAAATACTGCAGAAGCAGGGGTGGGCAGGAACCAGAAGGGTCAGAGTGTCACATCTTCCCCCACCTGGAGGGAATACAAGTGAAAAATATTGATTTTATTTTTTCACACACCTGTAATTACTAAACACTTTTCTACAACCAATGCAGACTTCTGTTGGTGCCAGTGTGGGTGTGTGTTTGTGTTTGGGAGGGGGGGGGTGTCCATTTACATATGTTTTGGGCATCCCTAAAACTGGCAAATTTCTGAGAGGAGGTCCATAAGGCCATGCAACACATTTTGGGCAGGCAATTTTCAAAAACCTTCTCTGACCTGATCTTGGGTTTCCCATGCTTAATCTGGGGTTCTGTCCATTTCAAGAAAATGGGGCAAATGCTGAGGGTAGTTACATTAAAGTGTATCACAATTAAATGGCTATCACTGACACCACCCACATTAGAACAGCGGAAACAAAATGTTAATGACATAGAACACATGGAACGGATCACAGTTGAACTTCGCCTGCGCAGAGATAAACCTGTGGAGCTCCTGAACCCCTGGCACAGATCTTTTGCTCCCTCTGGTGAGGTTCCTTCAGACTGATGACTTGCTATAGCAGTATTTCTGCTTAACAGGATTTGGGATAGCTCCTATAGGTATATTATTTTTCTTTACAGGTACTGTAGGCAGAATTGTGCCTATTATGGACACTGGCTCTCTTGGACATTTACAGCGGCATAAACTTATAACAGGGAATAAAGACAGTGAACATGCTAGACAACTGTTACTGCTAGCTGGGAAATTGTTTACTATTCTCTTTATTCTCTCCTTAGCATGTCATTACAAGATGGTTATAACATGTATCATAGACAGGGCCATAATGTGACCACGGCCCACAACTGCTCTTGAATTGTACTGTGACTTTGTTCTGACTCTCAATAAACACACACGAAGTGAAAAAAAAAAAAATTGGTAGAGAAAGATAAACCTGGAGGGTGCTTCAGATCCTATAGAAAGGGGTGGTATGGGAATGGCCTAATACAGCAGCCAGTATAAGAAGCATGATTGCGGTACTCATAGAGGATCTGCAAGAGAAGATGCAGGAGGGGAACCAGACAGCACACCATCTTAGCCCCACCTGCACAGGCAAAGACTAATCCCTGATTATGTCCCTGTCACCATAGACCATTTACTAGTGGGAGGATGCCCTAACTTACTATCTCCAAAAAGGGAAGAAAATAACAGATAAACAGGTCCTGAATATAGTAAGAGAGGGGTTGTCTCTCTCTTTTCAGTTTTCTAAAACTGAACCACTTAAACATTTACAGTATGTAACAGTGTTGCCCAAAGAATAGGAACAACTTACTTTGGAAGTTCAAAAAATGCTCAGTTTACAAGCTGTGGTAAAAGTTCCAGTTTCTTACTTAGAGTGCTTCCTAATGGAGAGTGCCAAGCTGTCCTGGATCTCAGGTGCTTCAACAGGCACATGAAAAGAAGTCCAGAACAGTGTTGCTTGAAACAGTGATTCCATCTCTTCAAAAGAAGGACTGGCTTTGTTCAGTGGACCTAAAAGAAATATACAATCCTTATTACTTCGACATCCCTATTAGGTCCAACCACAGAAAATATCAAAGGTTCAGAGTAGGCCTTTCCCAGTATCAGTTCGGATCGATGTGAGAAGACTTGCATCAGCCCCAAGTGTGTTCACAAAATGCCCATCTGCAGTGTTAGCAGCACCACACAGACAAGAAGTGATGGTCTATCCATATCTAGATAAGTGGCAAATGTGTGGAAAAAGAGAATAAACCCAGTCAGCTCTCTCTGGACCAGACAATGTCAGGTCGAGGTTTCCTGGGTAACAGAAGACCTCTCGAGCTGCGCTGTTACCAAGGAAACCTCTTAATTCAAGCACAGCCTTGTTGTGTAGACCTGCACATACACAATCCTATATGTTTTATATTTACCCAGGAACAAATCTTCATCCCAGTTGATGAAACCTCACTTATCTCACATTGTTGTGAATTTTGGGGTCAGGAATTAGTAGAGCAAATCCAAAGAATGTGGGTTCCCTCACGATATCTTTAGTTTTCAGTTGGGGGCTGGTGGGTGGTGATAAGGCATAAAAAGGAAAAGAAATGCCAACCGCACCTTAATAGTTTCAAAAGTTTTTTTTCTTCTTTCTTTTTTTTGCCTCATAGGATCCCAGTTGCCCAAAGTTTTGCCTTGTTAAGCTTCCTCAGGGACGGAATCTATGCATAAACATATTTACAAATTGAATGTAATATTTATTTTCATATCATAAAAATTTTATAATTTTTTATTAAAAAAACATTTTTTGGTAATAGTTGAATCATGCTACTAGAGGGAGAACGCCATCTGTTTCTAACGGTTAAGTTAAAACATGTTTTTTTCTGAATGGTGAGGCTGTTCTAAATATCTTATCTTTTATATAGGCAGTGGTTCATATAATCACTAATGCATAGACTGGGCAACAGTGTAGACCTCCTTAGGTCACTCTCAGACTGCTCTGTACACCAGTTTTCACCACGCTACTCACTTAACATGTTAACTCTTTACTTGTATGTTCACATAGTCTTATTCAGCTTAGTTTATCTGTTATTAACACTCTAAAATTATATTGCATGTCTGTAATGTAGTATCACATATCTGTACAGTTTATCAGCGTATGCTACTTAATTGTTAGCCCATTAAAGAAAAATAAAACTTAATTCGGACTACATACACTACCTGAATTACAGGCATAAGACATGAAAAGATTGCTTTAAGATAGATTTAGTTCAATTAGTAGCACTCTGTCTGTATACTATGGGCAGGATATTCAGAAGGGTTGTGCATGGCGCAACACAGTTGCACCATGCGCAACCCACTGATGCACCCTGGCACGATATTCAAAGGGGGATTGAGCCTGGCACAAATCCCGATGCGCCGGAGTGCATCAGTAATGTATGCAGCGCAGGTATGTGGGGCGTGCCCATGCATACTCTGCACATCCCGATATTCAGCCCGTGATGTGCTGAGCCCATGCATGCGCAACCCATACCTGAGCTGCACACAGGTGAGCCAAAAAAAAAGGAGCAGCAGCTGGCCACCCACAGGTGAGCTGCCATATTGCAGGGCGCAACACTGCAGCTGCCACCTGTGGGTGGCCACCCGAGCTCCAGCTGCACCTTAGTGGTGGCACCCCCCCCATGCCTGATCGCGGGCATATGTAGAAAAGTATAATCGTCCTATATCCCTGGTGGTCCAGTGGACCGCTTGCAGCCTGATCGCTGGCATATGTGTGAAAGAAATGTCCTATATCCCTGTTGGTCCAGTGGACCACTTGCAGCCCAATCGTGGGCGTCAGTAAATAATGACACTCCAATCCAACCCTGGTGGTCCAGTGGTACCCCCCTCCCAGCCTGCCCACTGAGCCCCACTGCCCCGCTGCCCCCCCCAGTCAGCGGTGGGCGGCAGCATCCCACCCGCCTGCCGTCCCGCCGCCCGCCGACTGACACCGTACGGTAGGGCTGTACGCCCATTGGTCCACAGTGCGGGCCAATGGGCGTGCAGCCGTATGCCGCCACAGTCAGATATGTGAATGGATCCATTCACATATCTGGACTGTGTATAGTGATGGATGCATGCCCATTGGCTCACGCTGGACCAATGGGCTACAGCCCTACCGTATGGTGTCAGTCGGCAGGCGGCAGGGCGGGTGGGGTGCTGCCACCCGCCACTGACTGGGGGGAGCGGGGCGGTGGGGCTTAGTGGGTGGATGGGGAGGGGGGTACTGCTGGACCACCAGGGTTGGATTAGAGTGTCATTATTATTTACTGACGCCAGTGATCGGGCTGCGAGCGGTCCACTGGACCACCAGGGATATAGGACATTTCTTTCACACACATGCCCACGTTCGGGCTGCAAGCAGTCCACTGGACCTCCAGGGATATAGGATGATTATACTTTTCTACATATGCCCGCGATCGGGCTGCAAGCGGTCCACTGGACCACCAGGGATATGGAACAATTATTTTTCACAAATGCCTGCGGTCGGGCTGCGAGCGGTCCACTGGACCACCAGGGATATGGGACTTTTATAATTCAACATATGCCCGTGATCAGGCAGTGGGGTGCTTTGCTGCTTGTGCAGGGGGCGTCTGTCCCCGACAGCTGCAGCCTGGCAGGGTGCCAGGCGCAAGTCGCCGGGGATCAGCGCACCTGCATGCAGATGGGGCCATAATTACATGCAAATGGCCCCATTTGCACCTTGCATACATTATGGCCCCATTTGCATGTGCACTTTTGAATATCGCGGTTGTTGCGCCTAGCGCAACGGAACCTGCACTAGCTCATCCCCCTGCTCCACTCTGGCCACTTGCGCTGGCGCAGTGCCACTGCGCCGTGTGCACTGCGGGTGGCCAATGTGCAATATTCAACTATGCTGTGCCATGGCACAGCTCCATTGAATATCAACCAGTCAACGCCCCTGCACAGCTAAGTTGCGCTGCGCCCAGGCTTGCACCACAGCCTGGCACAGTCTGAATATCCTGCCCTATATGTACAAAACTTAAAAAAGGGGGGGATCAGACATACATTTCAGTAATGGTTTACTTAATTACAGGTTAATAATTATTTCATTCAGTGCATATGACTGATCTGGAAACTCCTGGTTAGCTGCTTTCAACAGGACAGAACTGACCTTACCATGCAGTAGGACCCAATCACGAATTAGGCAAGGTTGCCTGTAATTCAGGTATGTACTTTGAATTAAGTTTTATTTTTCTTTAAAGGGCTAACAATTAAATAGCATACACTTATAAACTGTACAGATATGTGTTACTACATTACAGACCTGCAATATAATTTAAGAGTACTACTAACCGATAAACTAAGCTGAATAAGACTATGTGAACATACAAGTAAAAAGTTAACATGTTAAGTGAGTAGCATGGTGAAAACTGGTGTACAGAGCAGTCTGAGAGTGACTTGAGGTCTACATTGTTGCCCAGTCTATGCATTAGTTATTATATGAACTGCTGAATATAGATATATATGATATTTAGAACAGCCTCACCATTCAGAAAAAAATGTGTTTTAACTTAACCGTTAGAAACAGATGGTGTTCTCCCTCTAGTAGCATGATTCAACTATTACCAAAAAATGTTTTTATAAAAAATAATTATAAAATGTTTACAAATTGAGTATAATATTTATTTTCATATAAATATGTTTATGCATAGATCCCATCCCTGATGAAGCCTAACAAGGTGAAACGTTGGGTAATTGGGATCCTATGAGACAAAAAAAGAAAGAAGACTAAAACAAAAATATTTTGAAACTATTAAGGCATGTCTGGCATTTCTTTTCCTTTGTATGTCAAGAATTAGTAAACAAGAAAAAGTCTTTCTATACTACACCATGAGAGTAATACTGATTATTCAAGTAGCATAAGATGTTAAATAGGTAATTAAGAAATAATTAAGCAACAGTCTTATTCATATACATTGGTACCAAAATTCTCTCGTTAGAAGGCAGTTACCTTGGTGACGGTATTTTACCTTTCCATTGGGAGGGGGCAAAGTTGAATTATTTGAACTGTTCATTTTTAAACTGATACTGTCATAATGGCAGTTTGGATTTCAGCTTGGTATATTCCCATTCTAGACGATGACAGTTTAAACAGTTCTTAGCCCAATTACAGTGGAGCCCTCCTGGATGCAGTAGAATACTGCATCATTTTGCAGCAGAGTTACTGCAGGAAGCAAGGCAAATTCAGTGACTGTTAATCCCTCTTTTCATGCATGAAGCTGAGATACTGCATTGCATCCTTGAAATCTCCACTGTATATGCACACAAGTTAGCCACTTGATTAAGCTTCAGCTCCCTAAGGTAAAACCTTAGTCTCAGTCCTTTTACTCACTTGTCAAAGATGAGATGTTAATCAGGGAGCACTGTCTGGTGAGGGTTTGCATTCATTTATGAACATTTATGAACAGTGGTTTTCACTTGGTTCATGATGGGGGCATTTATGTTGGATTGCATTCTATCCCTCGATGATCAGATCTGGTGGTAGATGTTTGGAGTTGGTGGGAGTTGCTTCTATGGATGGGCGGGTCAGCAATGACTCAGTTCTGACTCCAACTCATATTTTTTCCCACAAGGTTCAGATTTACTCTGAACTGTAGACCTATGTTAGTCTATTTGACTATGAGAAACGCATCAGTATTATTATTTTAGATCCCTCTGTTAACATTTTTTTTTTATCTTTCTTAAAAAAAAATGTGTCTGTATTTTATGTGGATGGTACTATAGTGGGGTGAGATTTTAATTTAGAGGGGATGGGATTATAGATAAAGGAGGTAGCAATGTTGTTAGCACAAAGGGAGGCTTCCATATTAACCCATAAAGGTGAATTGGCGTCAGGTTGAATAAACCATTTGATAGTCTGGGCTGCACGAAAAGCCCAAAAGTAGGCCTTAAACCAAGGGAGGTCAGCAAGCAACCAACAGCAATAAAATAAACTGACACTTGTTCTTGCCAATCTTGTGTGTCAGCTGCCACATGACATTTATAGGAAACAGTGGGCTGGATTCACAAAACTCTTGAAAATCCCACAGCTGCGGAAGAGACTTGGTGCAAGTAGGTTGCCACTTGTGAAACTACAATTTCTCCTGCAGCTATGATATGCTCAAAAGTGGAGCTGGTTTACGACCAGCTCCAATATTTATGGCAGCTTGTTGCTGTGGAAGTCCCTGCGGCTGCTGAAAAATGTTGTGGCCAGAGGGACCAGCTGTAACATCTTCAGCAGCTGCCGTGGATGTGAATAGCAATCTCCGCAGCTGCAGAGATTTCAGTCCACAACTGGAATTGGGAGGTGGGACTTAGTTCCAAAAATGTTTGTGAATCCAGCCCAGTGTATGCAGGTCATTTGGGGCTTTGCAGTGAAAGGAGGCAGTGTGTTAAATGTTAGTCAGAAAGAGAGAGAAAGACCAGCAAATTCAACAGCAGAGTGCAAACAGACCTTCACTGAGTTTGTCATGTATTTTGGTGGGAGACAGGCAGCCAGAGCAGGATATGTGATGTGGACCCAGCCACCCACCCCCGCCCTTTTGACTTGAGATGCTATTTTTTTTCATTTGTAATTACTTTGCTTGCCTGCTTGGTGTTATAGCAAGCATCATGGGCTCCAGCCATCCCACACACTCCTGCCTGATTGGCCAATTTTTTATCACTTGTGTTTTCTAACTACCTTACTTTTTAATTTGATTGACCTTGCCCCCCAGCATTGCAGTGTATTTATTTATTTTTTTTCATATAGCTGTTTGGTCCCAACCGCCACCTACTCCTGCCATGAAGCCCACGTGCCACTCCCCAGCCCCTTCACCACCCTACCCCCAACCCCGTCATGAAGCCAGTGGTGATTCACACGGTACACTCCTCCTGGGTTCCCAAACTGAAAAACACATACAGCAGTACATATGATGTAATACACACTGTGACCGCACAAGTAGGGATTTCTTTTTGCTTGATCTTTCTGTTATGGCTGTTGACCTTTGTCCTCTGAATTCAAAGAAATGAATCATTAAATTAAATAATATCATCACCATCATCTTCAAGCACCGCCAAGGTATCACCCTGATTAGGAGACACCTGTTGCAGCCGTTCATCATCATTGCTTTTATGTTCCTGCCGCTCTTCACTGAACTGGTAAGAGAATTTGTTGAGATTGACTTTTAGGAAGGTAAGGCACGGCACTGTACATTTTCAGGAGTAAGCCTTGTGCGGCCATCTGAGACAACATTTCCAGCTGTGCTAAATATACTCTCACAGTAAACACTAGTGGGAGGGCAACAAAGAAGCTTAATAGCAAAGCAAATAGTGCAGGGCAGATGTTTTTCTTTTCCAGCCAGTACTCAAAAGGGTCATCAGTAACATTAATGAGTGGTTCTCGTAAAAAGACATCCACAATATCAGACAAAGACAAGGAAGGCGGCTCCACGACAGACAAATCTGAATGATCAGTTTCCATGGATTTTGAACAAAAAGTGCGAGTCATCTGTGTGCATTTCAGAATGACATGCATTTTTCAAGGGCCGTGAAATAGGACTTGGTGCAAGACTACCCAGTGTTGATGACGTACATGGTGGCACTAAGTGGAAGTTATTGCTGTCACCACCAATGGATATTGCAGGTGGCATCCTCTACCTCTGTTATGCACAACAAACGGCTCCCACAGCAGCTGTCTGTGGCCCCCGAGAACCTAGCAGCTTCCCCTTGCAGCCTTTGTTTATTTGATTTTGTTTTTAGTTTTAGTAACATATAGATAGATAGATATATTTTTTGATTTATTTAATGTGTACATTTAATAATGTCTTGCTGGACATTTGTCACCTTGGGCTGTTTTACAGTGACCCTCAGCCAGTGGCCCTTGGCCCTCGGCCTTGACTCAAGTTTTCAGTCTGGTCTTCCACAAAAAAAAGTTGTGCACCACTGCTCTACCTCATCAGTGTCACGTTCTAATTCATCACCTTTGGAAGAGTGTAACTGTGATACATCGTGATCATGATCTTGTTCTTATGCATTTACAACCTCTTCTTCATCAGAGGTACTGCTTTCTAATGAAGGAGCCCCATATGCATGAGTGGCATATCATGGAGTGCCACATCTGGTGGTACTAGATGGAGCCTTTTCCTTAATCATTGACTTTCTACTGTTTCTAGGTCTAAGTGTTTTGGCTACCTGTTTTGTGTTTTACTTTTATCTGCTTTTTCTGGCAATGCCAACAGTGCTGCATAGCTTTGATCAGTGGATTCACCAACATTCTTTAATTTTTCTGGTTGTGTTGCTTCATTTTCATCAGTTGTATTAATGACATCTTCAGCAGTGAATGTTACTTTTTTTCTAAATGTGTTTTCGGGAAATATTTTTATTGTTACGTGTACCAATTTCAGCCATACTGCTGGTGTTGGCCACATGTTCCATTTCCATAACAGACTCTGATTCTGAATTCAGTTTTTTGGGTCCAACTTAATTGCTTACTTAACAGTATTAGTTTGGATGCAGAGATGGGCAACACAGAGTCTGAGATATGACACCCCCCTCTCAAAATACGTGAGGCGCTATATGACCTAGTAGTAGGCACAGAGATGGGCAACACAGAGTCTGAGACATGACACCCCCTCTCAAAACATGTGAGGCACTATATAACCTAAGACATGTACAAAAAAGTCGAGCACTCACTACCTCATTTAGAAACCACTCCAGACAGTGTATAAAGTCACAATATTGACTACATTTATTATATAAAAAAATTGAACTTTTAGGCTTATACTAGCGACTTGTAAATATAAGTTTTGGCTCACACAATGCAAATAAAAGCAAGTGGTGCAGGCAAATATTAGCCTGATGCATTTCGGAACCTGTTGTTCCTTTTTCAAAGGCCTTTGAAAAAGGAACTACAGGTTCCAAAACACGTCAGGCTAATGTTGCCTGCACCACTTGCTTTTATTACTTTTAAATAGTAAATGTAGTCAATATTATGACGTTATACACTGTCTGGAGTGATTTCTAAATGAGGTGGTGAGTGCAGTGCTCAACTTTTTGTACATGTCTTGCTTCACTGGTCTGGAATCACCACCATCCCAGTGTGACCCTTCTTTGTGATTTTGGCACTACTGGTAGTAGTTTAGGGACAGAGATGGGCAACAAAGAGTCTGAGACATGACACCCCCTCTCAAAATACGTGAGGCACTATATGACCTAGTAGTACTTCAGGCACAGAGATGGGCAACACAGAGTCTATGCCATGGCTGTATTACCTAACAGTTGTTCGGGCACAGAGATGGGCAACACAGAGTCTGTGATGTGATGCACAAGTGGGGGCATTAGGTATCGAAGCTGTCCTAAGGAGACTGGAAAAATGGTCCAGAAATTGGCAGTTAAGATTTAATGCCAAGAAATGTCAGGTAATGCACCTGAGGAAGCTGAACCCAGGAAAAAAGTATGTACCAGAAGGACATTAATTAGAAGAGACGAAGATGGAACTGGATCTGGGCGTGATCATTACCAAAGACTTAGAGGTAGGAAAACAAAGCAAAAAAGCCGCGCAGAAGCCAAGTGGTATCCTCAGATGCATAGGAAGGGGTATTGTGAGCAGAAAGCAGGAAGTTATCATGCCCCCTCTACAGATCCTTGGTGAGGCCACATCTCAAATACTGTGACCAGTTCTGGAGGCCTCACCTAAAAAAGGACATCAACCATCTGAAGATGGTGTAGAGAAGGGCCACAAAGATGGTATGGGGCTGCATCATGAGTCATACAACAAAAGACTCAGAGTTTAATTTATTCTCTCTGGAACAGAGAAGAAACGGGGGGGGGGATGTGATAGAAACATTTAAGTACGTCAAGGAATTAATGCAGCTCAGAAGGAAAATCTCTTCCAGAAAAACAGGATGACGTGTACAAGAGGGCACAACTTGCGTCTGGTGGGAGGCAAGTTTAAAAGCAACTCTAAAAAGTACTTTTTTCACTGAAAGAGTGATAGACCCATGGAACAGCCTGCTACCAGTAAGGGAATTCAAACTCACTTGGGACAGGCAATGTGGGCAACTTAGGAAAAAAATATAATTGAGGGGGGCACCTTGGGCAGACTAGATGGACCACATGGTCCCCATCTGCTGACATGTTTCTTATGTGCTTATACCCCCTCTTAAAATGTGTGAGGCACTATATGACCTAGTAGTTCAGGCACAGAGATGGGCAACACAGAGTCTATGTTATGGCAGTATGATCTTGCAGTAGCTTGAGCACAGAGATGGGCAACACAGAGTCTGAGATGTGACCCCTTCCCTTCACAATCTGTATAGCAGTATGACCTAGTAGTAGTTCAGGCACAGAGATGGGTAACACAGTGTCTAAGCTATGGCAGTATGACCTAGCAGTAGTTCAGGCACAGAGATGGGCAAGACAGAGTCTGAGATGTGACCTCCCCCTTCACAATTTGTTTGGCACTATCACCTAGTAGTAGTTCAGGCACTGAGATTGGCAACACAGAGTCTATGGCAGTATGATCTTTCAGGGCAGCACAGACATGGGCATGTCCGAGTCTAGGGCAGTATGACCTTTCAGGGCAGCACAGCAATGGGGAACACAGAGTCTGACAGGTGGGTGACACCTGCCTTCAAAATCTGTATGGTACTATAAGCCTCACCTCAAAATTACTGAGCCACTATGACCTTCAGACAGAGTCCTCCTGTCCTGTCTGACTCTGCTCCCCTTTTTACGTACATATTTTTAATTTTTAATTTCTGCACTCTGCTGTTGTCTGTTGTTGACTTCATTGCTCTCTCTCTCTCTCTCTCTCTATTAAAAACAGGTGTTTTTTTCCTGTTTTTATACTGTGGAGTCTGCAACATCTGCACTCTGCTGCAGTTTACTCTGCACTCTGCTGTTCAATTCGTTGGTCTCTCTGTTCTCTCTCTCTCTTTCTAATGGAAAATCCTTTTTTCTTTCAATAAATGAGTACTCTGCAGTCTGCTGCAGTATCTGCATTCTGCTATTGAATTTGTTGGTTTCTCAGTCTGTATTCTCCCTCTCTCTCTCTCTCTCTCTCTCTCTCTCTCTGTAGCAAAATGATTTTTGCCTTTTCTTTGAAAAGCTACATGCACACACACAGCTGTCTACACTGAATGCAAAGCCACAAATGTGCTCGTTACTCAGTTTCCTAGGGATGTCCTGTGTTGGCTGACACAGAGGATTGGCTAGAACATATGTTAATCACAGAACAGGGATCCTCATTGGTTGGCTACCTTCAGTGCCCCAGGATCACAAGTGTTTCCTTTGTTAGTCATGTGATGGTCCAGGGACTCAGGGAGTCTTTGGCAGATATCAGAGAAGAAAAGAAATGTTTTTTTTTCTGCACATTTCTAAACCCTGCCCTGCCTTTTCCATGCAGTACTGGTGGTGAAAGTGTTATTCCGGACTGGACTGCAGTTCCCAGCTGGGCTAACTCAGCAATTTGGGTCAAACCACGAAAGGCTCAGTTTCCCCAGTCAGAGCCGAGCCAGCCCGGTCTGGAAGTGGGTTCGGAAGTTCACCAGAGCTGGTTTGCCTATACCTAGTTGCTTCTGTTTTACATATGGGGCAGGGTAGATGACACAGGTGACTGCATGTTGGCTGCTGCAGTGAGAATTGTTGCTTGCTTTTTTTATTGAGCATACTTTATTAGTTTTTAAGAACAATACAAAAAACAAAGAACAAACCAATACACACAGTGCAAAGGAAACAACAAGACAAGAACCTTGAAACAAGAATTTGGAGTTGAAACTCTGCAGAGGGAGGCAGGCAGCTGGAGCTAGAAGATGAGTACTTTCTCTGTGCTGTTTCTTTTCTTTTAGGATTGTGGTAGCATTTAATGAGATTGTAATGTGTGCTGTGTGATTTAAACAGTGTAACTACAAAACAAATGATTTTGTCTTGGCTGGGAGGAGGGGGCATTTAACTGAGTGAGGGAGAGGTTGAGAAATACACAGGAGAGGGAAGGGTGGTCACGTGACTCAGACCAGCCAATAGTCGGGCTGGGATCCATTTATATTTCAAAGGGGACCAAGCGACCCCAAAGCTTGAGTGCCACAAAGCAGGAGTGTAGCATCTTGAGTAGCGTCTGCAGGGTATCAGCAGGGAGGACAGCAGGCAGCAGGCCATGCTGATAGACAGGGAAGAGCCTAACTAGGAGGGCTGCATATTTCCTGTAGAGACATGGGGAGTCCAGGGTGGGGGAAGAGTTCCATGGAGTGGAGTAGGACCAGGATAAGGGAGGAGAGGATGTGCAGGGGCAGTCAAATAGGGTGGGAGATGGGAAGGGTTGTATGTTGCCAAGGATGTGGAGCAGCCATATTCCTGGGAGTGGCTTGGAGAACAGAGTTTGCAGGGTGTGTTGGTAGGTGGCCCAGCTCAGGCAGGAAATAGGGTGGTTGAGGAGGGAATTGGAGGCATGGAGGAGACAGAATAGAGATGAACACAGCCAGGAGGGGAAACTAATGAGGTATTCAAAAGAGCTCAAAACAGACAAAAATATGGGGGGTCTAGGTGGGACAGCAGGAGGGTCACACAAGCTGGTGTAGCCAAGGGAAGGAAGTGATGACTGGAGGAGGGTCAGGCACAGGAGCATGACTAAGACTTGGACTGGAAAGGGGACTGGACTGATTCAAGGAAAGGTGATTAGCACTGCAAACAGATTCTCATTGTTGGCTAGTCCAGAAGACCAGGTAGCAGAAAGGAGGGAAGCTACAGTGAAGGAGCAGGGAGAGGATGCTACAGGGGAAAAGGTATACAGTGGGGAGACAGTAGGCAGTACACCAAGAAGATACATTGGCAAGGGGGGGCAGCAAGGTGATAGTGATGCAGTCTCTCTGGAGGGAAGGAAGGAGCAAGGAGACAGGAGGAAGGGGTAAGTGGCAGGCAGCCCAGGGAAGGCTAAGGATATTGAGAGGAAGGGAGTCCGAGTGGGGGAGGGCCACATTTCAGGGAAGACACGGGGAAGTAATAGTAGAGGAGGTGGTAGCGTGCTGGACGGAGCAACAGGTTAGTGCAAAGGGGAGGTTCCACAGATGGAAAATAGTTCAGAAGTGGAGGTCAGTAGCCTGGTCATGGTTGTGAGGGGAAGGACAGGGCAAAGGTTAGGGAGACAAAGGGGGCCAAGACAGGGGGGATGATATGGCTTCGCAAGTTGGTGGGCGGGGGAGTGGAAGGCAACAAGAGGGTGAGCAGGAAAAGCATCAGTCATAATTCTTGGGGATTCTGTACTTGAGGGTATAAGGTGGGGGGAATGGGTGCCAGAAAAAGTAACATCTAGGTAGAGTGCATGCCAGGCATGACAACGAGTAGAGTGGAGCAGCATATGGGCAGATATATGGGGAAGGTGGGGGGTAAGCAGTACATTGTGTTGCACCTGGAAATGAACGATCTGAAAGGGAGAAGGATAGAGGAGGTACATGACAACTTCAGGGAAGTGGGAAAACTATGCAGCAAAGAGGGAACAATGGTAGCCTTCTCAGAAGTTCTGCCAGTGCCAAGGGCTAGTACACACAGGAAGAGAAGAATCAGTGACTTCAGCAAGTGGCTGAGGGAATGGTGTGATACCAAGGGGTATGGATTGGTGGGGAACTGGGATAGCACATGGGATAACACAGATCTGTATGCAGGGGATAGGTTGCATCTCAGCAGGCAAATTCACAGGTGTTTTTTTTTTCATCCTGCCTTGCTCCTGCCCTACCTGAAGTCCTCCTACCTATGTCTCCTTTCTCCCCCTCCTCTAGCCACGATCAGTACCCCCAGCTTAACCCCTCCAGAGTGGGGCCGCCCCTCCTCTTGGGCACTCTCAACAGTCGGCTCCGATGTGGCAGAGGACCCAGGCGGAGGAACCTGGAAGGCCAGACAGGAAGGACCCGGCTGTGGGCATGGGGGCAGGTGCCGTCGCCTACCCCACAGACCGGGGTTTTCCTTGTTCTGGTGAGCACTTCTCCCACCTCCCATGCATGTGCACATCCCGGCGCATGGCAACCCCTGCCTGCGTCGGGTCACGCCAGCTATGTGCTGCTTAGCAAGCTACAGCACTCCCAGTCTCCACCATTACCTGCTGATGCGCCAAGCAATCCCCAGACCCCCCCAAGGAAGGAGAGCAGTCCTGTGGGCACTCAATCCTCTCCCACCCCTGCTGTCCTCCAGTGCACTGAGCTCGCTCTTGAACTCGGGTTACTGGCGTGGCGCGAGAGGTGGCGTCCAGTGCCTCAACCCTCAGTGCCACCAGGCAGGTTCACAGGTACTGAAGCAGAAGCTGGGGGATTTCATCAAAGAGAGGCATCATTTTTTTTTTTTTGCATTATTTCTTTTTCCTCCTCCGATGTGCCCGCTGTCGTCCTCTCCTTCAGTCGACCAAGTCCTGCCGTTGCCTCCTCTGACCGATCCACCATCCAGCTGCTCCAATGCCCTGAATGTCCCAGATGTATCCCTTTACCAGGGTGGGGCTCTCCCATATCCTGCCGGGCCATCGGGAGGAGAGACCGGAGCGCATGTAGTGCTCCCTTGCAGCTTTACCGGGCCATGGTAATGCAGCCTGGAGGTATCTCTGGGAGATGCAGGGAGGTGGGCTGCCATCATCCGGATGGCATGCATGCATTTTTCACACTTTTCTGGTCCCCTCTTGTGCGCTGCTTCTTGTAGTACCCCCTGGTCTCCACCGGGGACATTGACAGAGCGGGTGGCTTCCACCCAACTCCACCCTAGGAGAGGAGAGCAGTCCTCCCGGATGCTCAATCCTCTCCTTCCCCTGCCAGCCCCTGGCGCCTCGAGTCCGTTCCTGAACCTGGGTAACCGGCGTGGTGTGAGGTAAGGCGTCAGCACCTCAGCCCTCTGCGCCACTGGGCCGGCCCAAGATATATCATTTAAACTAGGTAGCAGGTAGGCATTGGAGCCAGAAATCATCAGGTGAGGGGATCCCTTGGACCTCCCTCCACCACAGGGATAGATATGACCTTAGGTGAAATAGGGGTTGCAGTGGAGGGTAGGGAAGTAGGAAAGATAGGTACAGCATGGAGAATGGTTTCATTAAATGCTTGGAGCCTGGGGAACAAGTTGGCAGAGTTGCAGGTATTGATGACAGAGGGAGAGGTGGACATAGCTGCCATTACTGAGATGTGGGCAACCAGGCGCCATGACTGGGACCTAACCATCCCAGGGTACAAACTATTCTGGAGGGATAGAGATAAAGGGAAGGCTGGGGGGTTGCCATTTACATAAGGGAAGGGATCAGATGTAATAGGGATGAAGGGGAGGAGGGCAGGTTGGAAGTAATCTGGCTGCAACTACACAGCCAGAAAGGGACCAAGATCTGTCTGGAGGTTGTTTATAGACCTCCAGCCCAGAAGGAGGACATTGACAGGGAACTGGGGGAGCAGATAAAGAGACATAGTGCAAAGAGAACACAGTGGTGGTGGAGGACTTTAATCTACCAGGGGTGGATTGGAGCATCCCAGCAACCAATTGCACCAGGGAGCAGATTCTCCTGGAAGCATTCCAGGATGGCTTCCTTAACCAGAAGGTAATGGAGGGGAATATACTAGACCTGGTACTGTAAGATGGAGAACAGGTCAGGGATGTAAGAATGGAGGAATCTCTGGCAAGCAGTGACCACTGCACAGTGTAGTTCTAAATCAATCTGGGTAGGGAAGTAGCCACTACAAAACTAGGGTCATGGACTTCAAAAGGGTGGACTTTGGCAGGATGGGAAACATACTGGAAAGTCATATGGCAAGCATCCACCCAGAAATGGACATGGAACAGAAATGGACAGTCATCAAGACAGGACTGGCTGAAACCACTAAAACTTGGGTCAAGAGCCAGAGCAAGAAAGCCAGGACCAAGAAACCTAGTTGGATGAGTAGAGAAGTAGTGGAGAAGGTGAGGGAAAAGAGGAATGCATTGTGGACCTACAAGCGATCTAACAGGGCAGAAGACAAAGAAGAATATGTGAAGAAATCCAGATGAGTGAGCAGAGTGATAAGGGCAGCAAAGGTGGCTAGGGAACAGAGGTTAGCGCAGGGGATCAAAGGAAGAGAAAAGTATTTTTTCAGATGTATCAGAGACAAGAGAAGAGCAAGGATCAAATTGTTAGGCTCAGGAGGGGAAGTGGGTGGGTGGGTAAAAGGGGACTGAGCAGGCAGAAGTACTTAATGAATACTTCTGTTCAATCTTCACCAAGGAGAGGGATGGGCCCATACCTGAGAGGAAGGACGAGGTGGGAGAGGGTGGGGAAGAAGCAACCACGGATGGGGAAATCATGGTGGAAAGGGTGAGGGAGGGCCTTAAGTCCCTGAAGGTGGACAGGGCACCTGGCCTAGACGGAGTCCACCCCAGGGTGCTGAGAGGGTTGGCAGAGGTCCTGGCAGGGCCATTGGTGGACTTGTTCAATACCTCTCTGAACTCAGGGTGCATACCTAGGGACTGGTGGGAAGCATATGTGGTACCTCTCCTCAAGAGTGGGCCCAAGGTCGAACTGGGGAACTACAGACCGGTGAGCCTTACTGCAGTTGCCGGAAAACTAATGGAGGTGATTCTCAAGGAAAGGCTGGTGCAATTTCTTGAGGATAACAACCTCCAGGACAGGAGGTGGCACGGGTTTGTCTCAGGCAGATCCTGCCAGATGAACTTGGTTGATTTTAATGACTGGGATACGATGGCACTGGACAGGGAACATGCAGTGGATGTCCTCTACCTGGATTTCAGCAAGGCCTTTGACTAGATGCCACATGGTAGACTGATGTGCAAGTTGGAGAGTCTGGGAGCGGGGAGGAAACTGGTCAGATGTGCAAGTTGGAGAACTGGCTGCAGGGTAGACAGCAGAAGGTAGTAGTGGGGGAGGGGAGGCATCTGAACCCAGGGCAGTAATAAGTGGTGTACCACAGGGCTCGTTGCTGTCACCGGTTCTGTTTAACATTTTCATAGCCAATACTGCAGTAGGGATTAAGAACAAGATCAGTCTCTTCGCAGATGACACAAAGATTTGTGCCAAGGTAGATGGGGGGGAGGGAGCAAAAGTACTTCAGTGGGATTTGGCAAAACTGGAGGAATGGTCTCACACTTGGCAGCTTGGTTTCAATGCCAAGAAGTGCAAAGTGATGCACTTAGAAGGCAAGAACCCAGGACACAATTACTGTCTGGAAGGTGTCCTGTTAACAAAATCCAAGGAGGAGAAGGATCTGGGACTGCTGGTAACTGGGGAGATGAACCACTCTGCTCAGTGCAGGAAGACAGCAGCGAAGGCAAACCGGATGTTAGGGTATATAGCAAGGGGGATTACTTCTAGGAGTGGGGAGATCATCTTGCCCCTGTACAGTGTTGGGTAAGTTACCTTTTCTATTACTTTTGGAAACTTGTTCCAGGAAGCTCTGTGCAGTCACTAGCAAGGTTGGAGAAGTAATAGAAAAAGTAATACACCTTACAGTTACAATTACTTATGTCTTTTTAAACAAAAGAAATACGTAACTGTAACTGATTACATTTATTTGAAAGTAGCTAACCTATTACTTTCAAAAAATGTAATCTATTATATTATTTGTTATTTTTGTATTGTTTTTGTATAAAAAGAAATAAGTACCTATAGCTGTAAGGTGTATTACTTTTCTAGTATTTCTCAACCTTAATGTTACTGTGATTCCTGGAACAAGATCCTAAACGTAATACAAAAGTAATAGAAAAAGTAACTTACCCAACACTGCCCCTGTATAGGTCCCTGGTGAGACCGCACCTAGAGTACTGCATACAATTCTGCACCTCCTACTTGTAAAGGGACATCAAACTACTGGAGGGAGTACAGTGCAGCACAACAAAAATTATCTTCGGGTTGGGGGACAGACCATATGAGAAGAGACTGAGAGAACTCAGTGGCCCTGATATTCAGACTGCACCAGGCTGTGGCGCAAGCCTGGGCACAGCGCAACTTGGCTGCATGGGGGCGTTGACTGGGCGATATTCAACGGAGCTACGCCATGGTACAGCATCATTGAATATCGCACCCTGGCCACCCGCAGTGTGCATGGTGCAGTGGCACTGAGCCAGCGCAAGTGGCCAGAGTGGAGCAGGGGGATGCGCTAGCGCAAGCTCCATTGCGCTATGCAGAACAACCACGATATTCAAAAGTGCACATGCAAATGGGGCCCTAATGTATGCAAGGTGCAAATGGGGCCATTTGCATGTCATTATGGTCCCATTTGCATGCAGGTGTGCCGATCCCTGGTGACTTGTGCCTGGCGCCCTGCCAGGGAGCAGCCGTAGGGGACTGACGCCCCCTGCACAGCGCGGCAATGTGCCCCACTGCCTGATCGTGGACATATGTTGATTGAAATAAATGTCCAATATCCCTGGTGGTCCAGTGGACCGCTCTCAGCCCGATCGCGGGCTTATGTATAAAAAAAAGCACATGCTATATCCCTGGTCGTCCAGCGGTACCCCCCATTCGCCCACTGAGCCCCACTGCCCCGCTCCCCTCCGGTCAGCAGCGGGTGGCAGCACCCCACCCGCCTGCTGCCCCGCTGACTGACACTGTAGGTACAGTTGTACGCCCATTGGTCCACAGTGTGAGCCAATGGGCATGCAGCACATACCGTACTACACATTTCAGATATGTGAATTCACATATCTGGACTGTGTAATGCAGTGAAACTACATATCAGCTCACACTGTGAACAATGAGTATGACAACCTACTGTGTCAGGCGGCGGGCGCGGCAGGCGGAGTGCTGCCGCCCGCCGCTGACCGGGCGGGGTGGGCGGTGGGGCTCAGTGAGTGGTGGGGGGTACCGCTGGACCACCAGAGATATTGGACGCTTGTTTTCCATACCACAGCCTGCGAGCGGTCCACTGGACCACCAGGGATATAGGACGTGCTTTTTTTTTTATACTTAAGCCCGCGATCGGGCTGCGAGCAGTCCACTAGACCACCAGGGATATAGGACATGCTTTTTTTTATACTTAAGCCCGCGATCAGGCTGCAAGCAGTCCACTGGACCACCAGGGGTATAGGACGTTATTTATTTATACTTAAGCCCACGATCGGGCTGACAGCGGTCCACTGGACCACCAGGAGATAGGACGTTATTAATTAAAACAGATGCCCATGATTGGGCACGGGGGGGCGCTGCCACGGAGGTGTAGCCGGAGCTCGGGTGGCCACCCACAGGTGGCAGCTGCCATGTTGCGCCCTGCAATATGGCAGGTCACCTGTGGGTGGCCAGCCGTTCTTCCTTTTTTTTTTTTTTTTGGCTCATCTGTGTGCAGCGCAAGTAGGGGTTGCGCGTGCATGGACTCAGCACATCCCAGGCTGAATATCGGGATGTGCGGAGTATGCATGGGCACACCCCCCACATCTGTGCTGCATACATTACTGATGCGCTCCAGCGCATCAGGATTTGTGCCAGGCACAATCCCCGGGTCACATCAGTGGGTTGCGCATGGTGCAACACTGTTGCGCCATGTGCTACCCTTTTGAATATCCGGACCAGTATGTATACCCCGGAGGAAAGAAGGGAGAAAGGGGATATGATTGAGACCTTCAAGTACCTGAAGGGTTTAAACAGAGTAGACACCAGGTGTATGTTCAGTC
Source organism: Neoceratodus forsteri (assembly GCA_016271365.2). Classification (NCBI taxonomy): domain Eukaryota; kingdom Metazoa; phylum Chordata; order Ceratodontiformes; family Ceratodontidae; genus Neoceratodus; species Neoceratodus forsteri. Next base: position 571,827,587 of record CM057453.1, read on the forward strand.
TGAAGGGCAGAAGGGAAACCAGGGGACACTCTATGAAGTTGGAAGGGGGAAGGTTCAAGAGAGAACTGAGGAGGCACTATTTCACAGAAAGGGTGGTGGTAAGATGGAACACTGTGCCACAGGAAGTCGTATCACTGCAGAGTGTTGGGGGCATCAGGAGGGGGTGAGACAGATTCAAGGGGAGTGTACAAACGGGAGGGGCGTGAGATGGGGAGGGCATATGGGGGCAGCTGCAGTCTAATGGACTGAAGTGCTGCACACTCCAGCAGATGAGATAGACCGAATGGCCTGCATCTGCTGGCAATTTCATAAGTTCGTAAAGAACAAACCAATACACACAGTGCAAAGGAAACAACAAGTCTAGAACCTTGAAACAAGAATTGTTGTTTGCTGTTGACATGATCATTCTTAGTGGATGATTTTATGTCTCTGCTGAAAGTACTGAGGTGTTCAGATACTGTAGTGAAGACAGCCTTAGGTGTTTAGAGATACCACAGTGATGATGCTTGGTACCTAGATGTTGAAAGGTACCATAGTGATATATTCATGGATATTCTCTCTCTCTCTCAATCGTCATATTTTTATACAGTAAATTTTATACTGAGCAAACATTTTCCAATCCACATCATTTTGCTGAAAGATGGCTATAAGAAAAATTTTTTTTTTTTCATTCCAGTCACTCTATTAGATAAGGATGTTCATAGCTGAGAAGGCAGAAATACGATTGAACTGTGTCCTAGTTCTTGGCAACATAGAATCCATACTCAGGTTGCAGTACACAGAATCACATACTGTACATATAGTACTGGACTTATTACAGCAGTTACAATTATGGAGATTTCACACAATATTTATGTTTTGACAGGTATTTACTAATGTTAGAGGCTAATACATTATAGAACAAACTGAGAATTTTTTAAAAACATTTTCTTAAACTACAGTGTTTATACACATTAGTTTCTTCACAAGGCCACTTCAGGGACTTGTGTTTGTAAACTTTAATAGGCAAAATTGGCAATACAGTGTTTATTGCAAGGCAAGGCAAATTCATTTGGTAGGTGCCTATCTAAGGCTGTAGGCACCGTACAAACAGCAAACTTAACAAATTAAACATAAAACAAGTATAAAAACAGTGGGCTTGATTTTCACAAACACTAAGTGCTAAAGTGAAATGCAAGGTGCTTGCACCAAATGAATACGATGCAAGTGGCACCTTGCATCAAAGTTTTTGGCAATCTCGATTTTTGAACGTAAGCTACATTGAAATCAGGATGCCTTGTGCCCAACCCACCCTGCACCACCCTTGTGGCAAAAGTGCTCCTGCACCAGGTCGTAAGGGGGCTTGCACCATGGCGGGGCTGTACCATCACCATTTTGGGGATTTTGCAAGCACCACTGTGGATGCAGCAGGCGGCTCGAGTTAGACCAGTCAGGAGGTGGTCTAAGAGCCTTGCGCCAGTGCAGAACGATGGTGCCAGTGGGAAGGAGCTACCAGGAGGGGGCCAGGGGCAGACAGAGCATGGAGGGGTGCCCCAGGGGGTGTGGGGGAGCAGGAGGAAGGTCAAGGTTGTACACTGGCACCTTGCTGGGGTGCAGCGTGATATGCCATGCAGCGATGGAAAGGCAATCCATGCAGAGTTGGTAGGGAGGGAAACAGACCTGGCCCCAGGTGGGCACTGCCATGGCACCTGCCCCAGAGGTGTCACGAAACACAGGCATGTATGGGTGAGACAGCCTGCCACAATTTGGGGGGGGTGTGCCAGAGGACTACAGCGGTGCCCAGGGAACATTCCCCTCCACCACTAGTGCTCTCACCCTGCAGCCAATGCATCCCCTGTACATACGTTTGGCACATGGCACCTCTGAGGTAGGTGCCATGGCAGAGCCCACCAGAGGCCAGGCCTGTTTCCCTGCCTGCCAAGCCTCCACAGAACTCCAGTCCATCATGGCTTGGCATACCACACTGCACACTGGCTGGGTGCCAAAATACAACCTCAACCTTCCCCCTGCTCCCCCATGCTCCCAAGGCACCCCCCATGCTCCATCTTCCCCCAGTCCCCTCCTTGCATGCACAGTGACCCCCACCTACTTTTGCGGCCACTCTACTGTTGTGTTGGGTGTGGGAGGGCCGATCCCTGTATCCATTTTGTAGGTGTGCCACATGCTTGACACAAGCATGTGGCTGTGGCAGCTCCTGGCTTTTTAGTGCAGGGACACCCCTTTTCTAAATTTGGGCACAGGGTCCCTGACACACCCTGAGTTTGCAGCAGCCCTAGAGTAATGCATCTTGCATCGCTCTAATGGGTGTTTGAAAATCAAGCCCAGTATATGCATGTCAAAGCAAAAACTCATAAAACTAAATACAGATTAAAATTCCTATTGCTTAGATGGTCCCAAATGCCAGAGTAAAAAAATATGTTTTAAGTAAACTCTTGAAACATCCCAGAGAGGGGGCTCCTCTGATTAAAGCAGAAAGTGTGTTCAGCACCTCAGGAACTGCAGCACAAAAAGCTCTACCTCCCAAAGATTTAAGTTGGGAGCATGGAACCAGAAGGAGACTCACCTCAGCGTAATGAAGAGTGAGGATGGAAGTGTATCCTATTAGAAGGTCTTTCAGACAGCTGGGACCCAGATCATGCAGGGCTTTGTAAGCCAACAAGCATCCTGAACCTGATGCACCACCTCACTGGCAGCCAGTGCAGTTCCTGGAGAACCGGTGTGATATGCCCAGACCGAGAGGTTCCAGCCATCTGTGAGACTGCTGAGTTCTGCATGAGCTGCAGGCAATGCACCAGACCCACAGATAACCTTAGGGAGAGAGCATTAGAGTAATCCAATCAGGAAGAGACACAAGCATGTACTAGTGTTCCCAGGTCAGAGCAATAGATAGGTTCAAATTTGGGCAATATTTCATAGATGGTAAAAGCCACTACAGACACAGATGACACCTGATATTCTAGTGCCAGTCTATTATCCACAAAGATGAACAAGTTCTTAACTCTATCAACAGTTGATAGTGTGGTGTGACAATGTTGCATAAGGCCCTGTCCCATTTGTTATGTAGAAAGAGTTAAATGCAAGAATCTGTTCTATCCTCTCCATTTCTGTCTCTTGTCTGTCTGGTTGCACAACCAAATGTTCTTGTGAAACCTAGGAACTAATCACTCTGATGGTCTCGTGATTCTCTGCCTCTCGCTATCTTTCTACCTTCACTTGCTGTTTCTGTCTTTTCTTTCCCCTTGCATATCTGTGGTTATAAAAATACATGTGAATCTTTGTGTGAAACTGTAAGTGATACTGGGATCCCTTTTTTTGAAACCGTGTATAGTTATACTGTTGAAATGATTGCAAAAGCGATTTGGAATTTAGGGTTTAACCTAGATGCAGTTTGAGTTCCTCTCAGGCTTGTTTGCAAACTCTTTTGCAGAGCTGTCAGCAGGAGGCCAGCTTGGGACACTGTTCTGTTTGCAAGCATGTTCTGCAAAGAAACTGACAAGAACTCTGATACATTTTCTGAGAAAAATGATGTTCTCTTAACAAGTTCCCAGGCAAAGACTTGTAAAAAGAACAGCGATACTTTTACTAGAGAAAGACTGAGAGACTGAAACTTGGAATTAGAGATACCCTCAGATGAAGGACTTTGATTTCTCTGTACTGCCTTTGTGAATAGTTATACTGAACAATTTTAATTTTTTATTTTACTGTTATTGATCATAATGAAATGCTACTTGTGAATTTTACAACTGCTCCTGGTCTTTCTGTGCTTCCTGACCTGTGCCTCGACAACATGTGGTGACATTTAGTGATGGCAACAAGCATCATCACTATTCATTGCCACAGCCACCCAGCCTGATTTCATGAGTAGCACCTCTGCCTTCGATGAGTTGAGCTGACGCTAACTTGAAGCCATCCAGTCCTGGATCTCTATAAGACACTTGTCCAGCACAGCCACTGTATTTACCCCATCATGTGCACATGACGGATAGATCTGGGTGTCATCTGCATAGCAGTGAAAGCCCAGACCATCCCAACTGATGATCTCCCCCAATGGCAACATGTACACAGCAAACAACATAGGTACCAGAATCAACCCCTGAGGCACACTGCAGTCAAGAGCAACAGCATCTGAGATGTTTCCACCCAATGCCACCTGCTGTTCTGCCAGATAACTAGGACTCACACCACTGCATCATGATACCTGGGAGTCCTACATAGTGTTTCAAATGGGATTATAGCACTCTGTGGTCTACTGTGTTAAATGCGAGGACAGATCCAGCAATACCACGATGGAACAATGGCTGCTGTCTCTAGCCCAGAGAAGATCATTGAACACCATGATGAAAGCAGTCTCCATACTATATTGAGGTCTGAATCTGGACTGAAAAGGCTAAAGAATCTCAAAACATTCCAAACAGTCCTGTAGCTGCACTGCCACTGCCTTCTCAATAACCTTCCCTAAGAATGGGAGTTTTGAGACAGGCTTGTAATTCACCAGATTATCAGGGTGCAGAGATAGTTTCTTCAGAAGGGGTTTCATCACTGCCATCTTCAGTTCAGTGGGGAATACACCCTCCCAAAGTGAACACTCAACAATCTTGGCAATAATTGTAACCAAGGTCAACCAGCAACTTGAGAGAAAACTGGTAGGCCCAGGTTCCAAAATACAGTACGTGGGACACAGCCCCAGGACCACTCAGGAGACCTCCTCAACTGGGACAGGATCAGACTCCTCCCAAGGTGAAAGAATGCTGAAGTCCCTCACCACCTGAACACTGCCAGCCCATGACAGGCCAACTAAGGAAACTTCAGCCCAGATACCAGACTCCTTGCTAGGGAAAAATTGATTAAACTCGATGCACTTTTCTACTGTAAATACTCTTCCTGACTGCAACAACGAGGATTTAGCAATCTATCTATAGTGTTGAAGAGCTGAGCTGGACAATTGTTACCTTTAGCTATCACATGTGGCAGGAATGTTGTCTTTTTAGTGTGATAGCCCACTGATACCTACCCTAGTGAGCATGCAATGCCAATTTGTCCTCAGAGCTGGTTCTCCTCCATGAACACTACATTCTCCACCCCTTATCGCTCCCTAACCCGGTCTGTTCTACCTCTAGCACTTTAAATTACACTTCTATGCAATTGTATCGTGTTTCAAAGAAATACAGAATCACACATACCTCCATAATGCAAAGCATCATGGGCTGTATATGCAAATCACCACAAAATATTATGCTGGTTCAACCTTAAGCAGAACTGCATGGTGCTGAAAGGCCTCTCACATGGTGTGCCAACAGAAGACACAGACACGTGTTTCATCCTACCAGGGCTTATCAGTGTGCCTCATCTGTATGACACCACAGTGGAATGAACCAGCTACCCTAAGTCAGTCTATCTGGGATGGGTTGTGGTGAGCCCAATAAAAACAAAAAAACAAGTTAAAACACAAAGAACCTTAGTGCACAAGCACTGAGGTAAGGGTTTTAACCCAAAGGGCATTGGCCAGGAAGTCCAGTTTCAAAGAAATACAAAATCATCCATACCCTCATAATGCAAAGCATCATGAGCTGTATATGCAAATCACCACAAAATATTATGCTGGTTCAACTTTAAGCAGAACTGCAAGGTACTGTTTTTTGACAGAGGGGAGCGTTGCTTTCAGAGCAAGAAACAGTCTGGAACTAAGGCTTTTTTTACTGATTAATCACTTCTATCTTAGCAGGAGTCAGTGCCTGTTTGGATTAAGCAGACAGATACAGATACTTTATTAGAAGAAGGGGGTCTCATTTAAGTAAAAAAAAGAAGAAAGTCACTGTGTTTCTCTGAGGAAGGGGATTGTACCAGCTTAATTTACTGAGTCAGGAGCAGAGGGTGAATCTAATTGGGAGTGTGGCTTAGGAGTACAAAAGCAGGTGTCTCCAATTACAGCTTCCTGCTGTTTTTGACAGAGGAAAACTTTGCTTTCAGAGCAAGAAACAGCAGTCTAGAACTAAGGCTTTTTTACTAATTGCCCACCTTCCCACCCTAAGCCAGTTCTACTTTTATAGCCACTGGATTTGACTGACAACAGGAACTTCCTGTTTGGCAATTGGAAGGGAAGGATCACTGAGACACATTAGTTTCATTAACCTTAAAGGAACCTGAAAAAATATATCTCTTTCTCCCCCAGCTGCTGGAGGTCTAAATCCAAGCACGGAAGAAAGAGACTACTGAAGACTACAGGAAGTTATTGTCCCAGAACAGGAAAGGTGAGAGTTGTAAGGGCACATAGGCAGTAGGAAAGTAAGTATAAAAATGCATAGAGGGAGGAGACAGTAAGCATACAAAACAGGAGAGGGAACACAAAATAAGTCAAGATGGGAGTGGTGCAGTGTAATGGCTGTGGGGCAGCAGTGTTCCGGGAGACATTTTGGAGGCTGCGATGCTGCCCTGTTTGCAGGCACCTCTCTGGTCTGAGAGAGGAGGTTGCCCATCTCCAGGCTGTCCTGGCTAGGATTCATGAAACCTCTTCCCCCACTCAGGGGCCACCACCGCTACCTCAGAAGTTGCCAAGAAAGAGGAGTGGTTGGACCAATGTGGGCTCAGAGAGGGAGGGTGATGGAACAGAGGTGTATCCCTCCAGTTGTACCTCTCCACAATTCATATGCTGTTCTGGCAAAGAGTGATTCCTCTATGGAGGCACCTGCAGTGGAGACCAAGAAGGATGCTGGGAACCTCCACAAAGGAGACCCACAGGAGGGTGGCACAAGACCCCACAGGGGAAGGAAACAACTCCTGGTGGGGGACTCGATCATTAGGGGGGGTAGATGTGGGAGAGGAAGGGGATAGGGAGGTAAGGTGCCTGCCTGGTGAAATGGCTTGTAGGGACAGGAAGCGAATCCTCAGGATTGCGGGAGCAGCTGCACGAGGGAGGGAGCTGGATGTCATTGTCCACCTAGGGACAAATGACCTGGCTGTGAATGGGATCAGAGTGTGCAAGAGGAGTTTGTAGAGTTGGGGAGGGGCCTTAGACAAGCAGCATGTACGGTAACCTTCGCAGAGGTGCTGCCTATCTATGGCAAGGATGATGCTAGAGTATTCCGCACCATGGGATTCAATGAATGGTTGAAAAACTGGTGTGGAGCTCAGCGTTTTGGCTTCATTGGGGACTGGAGGGATGCAGGTCTATACTGGCACGATGGTCTGCATCTGTCCGGGAGGAACCAGGATCCTAGGTGATAGGATTAAATGCTTCTTTGGCAAGCATTTAAACTAGCCAAAGGGGGAAGGACTGAAAAGGAGCAGGAAAATCCCAGCCTCCCCCCCCCCAACAAAACACAGTAGTTAGAGAGGTAAACACCAAGGTAGAGAAGTCAGTAGGGAGCAGGGTAGGGGTAAATACAGAAAAGGGCAGTAAAGACAGGGATGGGGCTAAAAGGGGTAAGGCCATAAAAAAAAACAAATGGAAGGTGATGAGTACCAACGCCCACAGTCTGTGTAACAATCTCCCTGAACAAGTGGCCTTGATGGAAGAGGGATGCCTGAATATTGTGACAGTCACTGAAACATGGTACACAGAGAACCATGACTGAGATGTCAACATACCAGGATACACAGTCTACAGGAGGGACAGGGTGGGTAAAAGAGGAGGAGGAGAAGTTCTCTATATAAGGGAAGGGATTAAAGCAACAGAACTAAAGAGTAAACAGGAAGTTGTTGAGTCATTTTGGGTCACCCTGGAGACAGGAAATGGCACCACAATCTGCATGGGGGTTGTGTACAGACCCCCATCTCAGGGGGAGGAAATGGACAAGGAAATTTATTTATTTAAGTGTTTTACCAGGAAGGCATACTGAGCAGAGTACTGCTCGATTACAGATGCGTCCTGGGGGAAGGGAGAACATAGGAAGACAGTTTAACACAGTATAGACAAGAAAATACATAGTGGGAGAAATACTAACATTTGGATCTGATTACAAGTCAGAAGTAGCTTGAGAGAGACAATTGGTAACCACAGTACGTACGGTATGAGATAACACTTGAAGTCAGGATAGACAAGTGAATACATTGTGGAAGATCACTAACATTTAGTTCTGAAATGATAGAAGGCATCCTTAAAATGGCAGAAAAAGGGGAGATATTGTTGATGGGGGACCTGAATATGCCAGATGTTAACTGAAGTACCTTTGCTGCAGGCACATCCAAGAGCAGGGTCATTCTTGATGCCTTACAGGGGGCATGCCTCAGACAGCTAGTGTTGGAACCCACTCAGGAGGGAGAAATCTTAGACCTGGTACTCTCAAATGGGGAAGGAGAAAGGATCTCAGATTTAGAAGTGGGTAGCCATCTGAGAACAAGTGACCACCAAACAGTGTGGTTTACAATAAACACAGCCATAGAGTCAAGCCATACAAAAACAAGAGTATTGGACTTTAGGAAGGCTGACTTTGGGAAAATGAGAGAGTGCCTCAGAAAAGTACTAGCAAACGGGCAAGAAGGAGGGGCGGAGAAACAATGGGGAATAATCAAAACAGCCATCACAGAGGCAACAAGCCTTTGTGTGAAGCAAATCAACAAAACAAAACAAAATGAAGGAAACAACCACTATGGCTCTCAAAAGAGGTGGAAGGGAAGGTTAAGGAGAAAAGGATAGCATTCAGGAAATATAAGGAAACAGGAGAAGCAGGACAGAGAACTTTATTAGTTAAAGCAGAAGGAGGCAGGGAAGGCAGTCAGAATAGCAAAGGCACAAACTGAGGAAAAGATAGCCAACTTTTATAGGTACATTAGGGAGCGAAGAAAGACCAAGGGAGGGATACAGAGACTTAATAAAGGGGAGGGAATGTGGACAGAGAGTGACAGTGAAAAAGCAGAGATATTGAATGAATATTTCTGCTCAGTATTCATAACGGAAGAGGAGGGGGAGGTACCTAAACCAAACAAGAGAGAAACTCTGAATGGGGGTCGATACCAGTCCATTCACAGAAGAAAGGGTTTGAAAGAACTCTTCAAACTGAGGGTGGACAAAGCAATGGGGCTTGATGGGATTCACCCAAGAATTCTAAAAGAACTAAAGGTAGAACTAGTAACACCACTGACTACTGTCTTTAACAAATCATGGGAGGATGGGTTGGTACCTGAGGACTGGAGGAGGGCAAATGTGATTCCACTTCACAAAAGTGGGAGCAGGGCAGAGGCAGGAAACTACAGACCAGTTAGTTTGACCTCAGTGGTAGGGAAAATAATGGAATCACTTCTGAAGGAAAAAACTGTTGAGTACCTGGAGGCCAGTGGGGCACAGGACCCAAGGCAGCATGGTTTCACAGCAGGAAGGTCATGTCAGACGAACCTAATAGATTTCTTTGACTGGGTGACCAAAGTAGTAGACCAGGGAGGGGCTGTGGATATGGCCTACCTAGATTTTAGCAAGGCATTTAACACAGTCTCACACAAAAGATTAATATACAAGTTAGCCAGCCTTGGAGTGGGTCCCAAAGTGGTAGCCTGGATAAAAAACTGGCTGGACAACAGGACGCAAAGGGTAATAGTAAACAGAGTCCACAGTGAAAAAAGGAGGGTAACTAGTGGGGTACCGCAGGGTTCGGTACTGGGACTGGTCCTCTCTGTCTTTATAAGTGACATTGGAGAGCACCTGGAAGGAAAGGTATGTCTCTTTGCAGATGACACAAAGATCTGCAACAGGGTTACATACATAAATACATAGACAGTGTCGGCAGATAAGGGCCTATGGCCCACCCAGTCTGCCCATTTGAGCTTGTAAGTTCAGTTTGTTTTCCTAGAAGTCTGTTGCACCTTAACCCTGACCTCCAGAATTCCTTTATGTCTATCCCATGCATTCTTAAATCCCGTGATTGTTTCAGCCCCCACCACTTCCTCTGGCAGGGTGTTCCACTTGTCCACCACCCGCTCTGTGAAGAAATTCTTCTCATGTTTCCTCTGAATCGTCCTCCTCCAACTTCATCCCATGCCCTCTAGTCCTGGAACATCTTTTCGCTTAAAATAGTATTTTCCTGCACCCTGTTCCTCCCTGTAAGATACTTGTATGTCTCTATCATATCCTCTCTCCTCCTCTCCTCCAGGGAGTACATGTTCAGTTCCTTCAACCTGTCTTCATAGGACTTGTGATGCAATCCATGCACCATCTTTGTTGCCCTCCTGAACCTTCTCTACCCTGTCTATGTTCTTACGTAGGTATGGTCTCCAGAACTGTACACTGTACCCAGGTGGGGCCTCACTAGTGTCTTGTATAGTGGAATTATGACCTCCCTTTTCCTGCTGGTAATGCCCCTGCCTATACATCCCAGCATTCTATTTGCTTTACCTGCTGCCTTGTCACACTGTTTCCCTACCTTGAGGTCATCAGAGATGATAACCCCAAGATCCCTTTCCTGCTTGGTGCATGCTATATCCTCACCCCCCAACTACAGTTTCTGTTCTGGTTTGATAACAGTGAAAGAAGTGGTACTTCGCCTGTGGGGCACCTGCAACGAAAGGGTTGATACACAAGGTGGGGTGGAAAGGATGAAAAGGGACATGGCAAGGTTGGAGGAATGGTTAAATATGTGGCAGCTCAGATTCAATGCAAAGAAGAGCAAGGTAATGCATCTGGGAAACAAAAAGCCAGGGGAAGAGTACACAATGAGGGGGTGAGTTAATAACAACAACAAAAATCGAAAGAGACATAGGAGTAATTATATCAGATGACCTAAAGGTGGGAAAGCAATGTGAGAAGGCAGTAAGGAGGGCTGGGGGGATACTGGGATGCATAGGGAGAGGCATCAACAGTAGAAAACAGGAAGTTGTCATCCCTCTGTACAGACAGTTGGTGAGACCCCATCTGGAGTACTGATGCAATTCTGGAGACCCCATCTCCACAAAGATATAGACAGAGTGGAGGCTGTTTAGAGGAGGGCAACCAAAATGGTGCAGGTCTGCACTAGAAGACATAAGAGGAGAGACTAAAGCAGCTTAATATGTATACCCTTGAGGAAAGGAGGGAGAGGGGGAACATGATAGAAACTTTCAAGTATCGCAAAGGAATTAACAAAGTACAAGAGGGTAGCATCTTTCAGAAGAAGAGATGTGCAAGAACAAAGGGGCACTATTTGAAGATAGATGGGGGGACGGCTCAGAGGCAGGGCTGCAGCTATGAATTTTGGGGCCCCGGACAAGTCACTGGAAATGGGACCCTGTTTCCCAAACCAGCTAATGCCAGCTCCTCAGGTGGGCCCCTCCTGAGCTCGGGGCCCCGGACAACATCCCCACTTTCCCCCCATTACTGCGGCCCTGCTCAGAGGTAAATGTTAGACAGTATTTTTTCACAGAGAGGGTTGTGGATGCATGGAACAATGTTCCTGAGGAGGTTGTGGAGTCAGGAACAGAAGGAGAATTCAAGAATGCATGGGACAGGCATAAGGCAGTTCTAGTGGGGAGTATGAAGAAGTTAGCTGTTGATTAACTAGAATCTGTAGCTTATCCATCAGGTAGGGAAATGGGCAGGCTAGGTGGGCCAAGTGGTCCTTATCTGCCATCAAATTCTATGTTTCTATGTGCCGAAAGACCTCTCACACAGTATGCAAAGGGTGCCAACAGAAGACACAGACACATGTTTCATCCTACCAGGACTTATCAGTGTGCCTCATCCGTATGACACCCCAGTGGAATGACCAGCTACCCTAAGTTGGTCTATCTGAGTTGGGTTGTGGTGAGCCCAATAAAAACAAAAAAGTTAAAAGACAAAGGGCCTGATTCACAAAGGGGGCTCAAGCTGCAACAAACCGCTGCATGCGCCGCAGCCCCATGCGCCAGGGACCCTGCACCAGATTCTAGCACAGAAGGGGTCCTGGGCACCTGAGTCCCAACACTTGTGGCAACCCCAACCATGCGGCAAACACATGGCGCATGGGAAGGTTCGACGCAAGTCCCTTGTACAGTCTGCTGCATGGTCCGCACAGTTGAGGACTGGCTGCAGAGGTGAGCAGAGGGCTGTGCCAGTCCCCTGGCCTAGCAGGGAATGTGGAGGAGTGCCACCTGTCTGGGTGGGGGGCACGGGTCACTGGTGGGAGGGTTGGAGGTATGTTCATGGTACAGGCGGGGGCACCAGGATCTGGGTCGGGGGTCACCATGTAGAAATAGGTGACAGGGCACATCGGGGATCGGGTGGGTGATCCTGCACTGTATGCCCTATAGGGGCATGACGTGGACGGGGTCCAGAAATGTGATACATTTGACTGTGTAGTACGGTACGGGTTGCACGTCCATTGGCCCATGCTGTGGACCAATGGGTGTACAGCCCTACTGTATGCAGTCAGTCGGCGGGTCGGCATGCGGGTGGGGAGCTGCCACCCGCCACTGACTGGGGAGCAGGGTGGTGGGTCTCAGTGGGCGGGTGGGGAGGGGGGTACCGTTGGACCACCAGGAATGGATTGGATTTTAATATTTTATCACTGACTCCCGCGATCGGGCTGGACGCAGTCCACTGGGCCACCAGGGATATTGGACCTTTAATTCTATACATATGCCCGCGATGGCTGTGAGTGGTCCACTGGACCACCAGGGATATTGGACCTTTACTTTATACATATGCCTGCGATCGGGCTGGGAACGGTCCACTGGACCACCAGGGATATTGGACCTTTACTTTATACATATGCCTGTGATCGGGCTGGGAGCGGTCCACTGGACCACCAGGGAGTTTGGACCTTTACTTTATACATATGCCCGCGATCGGCCATTGGGGGGGCACTACCACGAAGGTGCCGCTGGGCTCGGGTGGCCACCCATAGCTGGCAGCTGCCGTGTTCGCCCTGCAATATGGCAGCTCACCTGTGGTGGCCAGCTGTTGCTTCTTTATTTTTGCTCAACTGTGTAAAGCGCGCAGGTACGGTTGCACCTGATCCTGCTTAGCACATCCCGGCTGAATATCGGGATGTGGAGTATGCACGGGCACACCCCCACTTACGCCACCTACATTACTGATGCACTCCGGCGCATCGGGATTTGTGCCACACACATTCCCCTTTTGAATATCGCGCCGAGGTACATCAGTGGGTTGCGCATAGTGCAACCCTTCTGAATATCCCACCCATACTGTACAACGTATTTCAACTTCATCAGGTATCTAAGTGTAAAAGAAGACATGGGGTCTGATTCTCAAAGCATCCTGCATGATGCCAGGAGCTTGCGTCAAACTGAATGATGCAAGGAGCAGCTTGCATCTTGAATTGCGCTGAGAGAAATTCTTAAATGCAGCCTGCATGCACCAAGCAGGTCTTGCACCGTCCTTGTGGCACATAAGGGGGTGTAGCATGGGGCAAGGGGGTTTGCACCAGGGCATTGCTGCACCATCCCCTTTCTTGGCATTCACAAACAAGTGCAGCCGGAAAAAACAAACACCCACTAGACCAGCCAGGGTTGGTCTAACAATCCATGTGCCACCTGCAGAGCCTTCCCTGGGTGGGAGATAACAACAGGATGGTAATGTATGAAGTACATTAACTAGAATACCTATGGTGGACTAATACTTATGTGCAATACATGTCTGACTCAGCTGTACATTGTCATTTTTTTTTATTTTATTTGAACAGCAGTTTGGAAAACCTTTGAGCCATAGGCTCATTTACAAAGGTACCTTGTCACAGTAAGACAAACCAAAATACACAGTATAGCAGTACAACACATAAGTATAACAGTAAATTAAGACATAGATACAAACAAGCTGGTACAGGTAGGATGGATGCAAACAATACCAGAGTTATGTCGTCCTTAGCAGCTTAGTAATAAGCTTTGTCATAAGTATTGAGTCGGCTTTGACTAGTGGCAGTTACAGCATCGGTGTTAATAAGGTGGTTACGTAGGAAGTTTTGAAGCACGATATAGTTGGAGCTCGGAGATGGAGGGGCAGTGTGTTGAACCAGGAGGGGGCCCTAAAGCTGAAGGCTCTTTGGCCGAGAGGTCCTAGCTCTAGGGATAACAAGAGAGGTTTTCCCAGAGGTCCCGAGTATGAACTAGTGGGACAGGAGCGATGGTGGTGGTCAATCCTGGTGGGAAAGCCCAAGGAGGGTCTTTTGTAAGGGTACAGGTAAGATATTTGAGGCGCCATCGAGATCACCAGCGCTTTAGCATACAGTAGACAGGTGTGTGTCATCCTAGGTGCTCCAGTAATTAACCCACAGGCCTTATTCAGAGTAGTGAATTTTATGGAGTGCGGTCTGATCAGCAGCACCATACACCGGCAGTCCATAGTCCACTAGGGACAGGATAGAGGAGGTGATCATGTAGTCGAAGAGTCGGAGGAGGTGTTTATACCGTGGTGTAAGATGCCCAATCGGATATTAGTGGCAGTGGCTAGGGCAGCGATGTGTCCATGGAAGGTGAGGGAGGGGTCAAAATGGATCCCTAGGTATTTATAGGAGCAAACTTGTTCGAGTGGGAATGAGGACCCAGAGTGAATGAGGAGTTTGAAGTTGCAGGACTTGTTTTGGGGATGAGTGAAGAACGTGGTTTTTGGTTTTTTAAGATTTATCACCATTCTCATCTTGCCGGATGGGTATAATATTGATCTGCTGATGGTACCTATTTTAGCATGTTTATTTATACAGACATTTGCAGCAATGGACTATGCATATGTGTTGGTTAGATTTTCATAAATATGCGACGTGTGACCAGGGGTTTCCAGTGAGAGTAATATGTTTACCTGTACAGTATAGAACGATAACATTACATTTTCCAACAGGATGTTCTACATCTAGCATGTATAACCAGTGCAAGTGTGTGTAGCCCATAGAGGACCATGCCCCAGTTAACTCATTTAATACCCTCAAAATATACCATAGTACCTTTCCTTCAAATGTCTGTTTTGCTATGTCTCTCTAATTTATAATCCGTATTCGGCATGGTCTGTTACTTTAGGTTACTTCAGTGGTAACTATAGTCTTGCACATACTGTATACACATTGCATGTCTACTCAGGCATGTGTCTGGGTGTTATGCAGTACTATAACAGGCATTTCTCTCCGTTACAGGGTGCCGCCTGACCGCACCCGCAGCTTGTGTCAAACCGTCCAGATGCACCATCTGTTCAGCACACAGCCACAGCTGCTGCATGCTGTGGGACTTTACCACTGGGACGTTACCCAGTAGGGAATTGGGCACAGGGTCCCAGGCGCACTGTGCTTTGATGCAAGCTGCCTTTTGCCGCAGCTTGCTTCAATCTAAGGGCCTTTTGAGAATCAAGCCAATGATGTTTTTAACAATTCCATTTCAAAAAACTTCTCAGAATCATTACATTAAGTTGTTAAAAAATATAATCATTTCAGTTCTTTCAGAAAACTAATTGTAGCACTCTATTGTGTTAAACTAATGCTCTACTTTCTGTCTGGAAAAACTACAACCGTTTGTTTTAAGGCACAGTAAGCGAAACAAATTGAACCCACTTCTCATTCCCTTTACAGAATTCTATTCTCTTATTGTAGTCTCATTTTCAAAACATTTTTCACCTCTGCATTTGTTATTTTTTTTTTAGGCTAGGAAACGCAACAAATTACAGTTTGCATCAGTTTGTATGTTAAAGGGCTCAAACCTTTGCTCAGAGTTTATATCCTCTTATTTATCTTTTAAATTCTTCTCTCAACTACCTTTTTAGTTTCTTAGGCTAGAAAAAGATAAAAAATACATTTCCTGTTTATTAAATTTATCTTGTGTAGTGCAGCGCCATGTGTTTCAGCTTCTCAAAATGCCATTGCAGGACTGAAAGCAGTCTTCTTCCTCTCCTTTATGGAGCAAGGCACTCTGGGCAGAAAAGGTAGAGCCAACAGCGTGATTGGCTCCCTGTGTCATGTGGCACACTTGCCTGACCAATCCAATCTTGAAAGTCCCAAACAGACTGAAAACAGTCTGTTAGCACAAACGTGCTTGCTGGGACTCAGTACCACTTATTGGTCACAGCCCCCCTAAATGCTTTCTCAGAACAACTTTGCACACAACCTACGTGAACTGAGACCAGCAAAATCAGATCAACACTTACTCTTTCCTTAGATGTTTATTTTAAGCTTTAATTTGTTTTTTGTTGCATGATTAGTTTTAAATTATTTTCTGGACACAACACTTTTTCCAAAGGTCACAGAGATACAGAGATTAGGTCCAGGTGTACTGAAGTGGGGGGGAGCATACAAAATACTCATTCTTTTTAAACAACTATTCTGAATTTGGCTAACAGAATCATGTAAGGAAGCATATGGCAGGTGGGGGGGGGGGAGAGCAGAAGAAACCATATTACATAAAACCTGTCCACTCAGTTCTTCATTTAAGCCATGTCTAGGGCTGAGACAGTTTAAACAGTCAGTCCACCAACCCTCTCTTTATAAAAGGGCTTTGCCCCAGTTTCCTTCTTGTTCAGGCTTATTAACCCTTTCACGTGCCATGAATCTTAGCGAACTAATGTGTCTTGCTGAGGCAAAGCGCCTTGCTAGTGCTGATGTTTCCTCATTGTCTCTGATTGCACATTTGTGTTCACCAGGGTGGGCTTTGAGTGGTCTTGTTGTTTTTCCTACATAAATCAGACCACAGAGGTATTTTATCATATACACTACATGGTCTGTGTCACAAGTTATGAAGACCTTAATTGTAAAGTTTTCAGCACTGTGCTGGGTCTTGCAATGTCCGATGATGTGGATCATGGCAAAAAACATCACAGAGCAATTAATGGAACAAAAGGAAGTTTTGATTTCCTTTTGTTCTGTTGCTTGCCTAGAGCATTGTTCTTGATGCAATTTGCTAAACAACCATGGCAGAAACAGACACAATGTCGGCTACAGCGGTATTGCACTACAGTCTAGAAGACCCCCATGCTGGGATCAGATTCATGTTCTAGGCACCTGGCTACCAGAACCTGGGGACATCATGGTGATCTTGCATTCCACCCATAGGAAGAGAGCTTAAAGCACACTGTTCTGCAGGGCCATCTATGAACCGAGTCATAAAGCAGTTCCAACATTAGTTTTTCCAATTATTTAACCAGGTGAGACACACTAAGCTGAAAGCTTGTTCACAGGTGCAACCTGGGAGCACAAGGAAGTTAAGTGACTTGCTCAGGGTCACACAGTATGCAAGTGGAGGCTGTGGAATTCAAACCCAGGTCTCCAGATTTGTAGCTCAGAGCCTTAAACCACTGCGCCATACTAATGCTAATGGCTAATGCTAATGGCAAGCTGTTCACCTAATCCACTCAGTGAAACCAGATTGCTGATGGTACTAAGTTACGGCAGAGGTACTTGGGGAGTGCTGCAGAATGCAGAGTAGGCAGGAGACTGGGTTTTAGCACTGGGGTCTTCCCAGTCTCAGGGCATGTACCATCTGGATACACGAATGAGGCCTCCATTAGGATTACCTTTTTCTTGGATGAGGTGTGGTCATTCAGGGTGTGACTGGAAACCTGGAGAAGGGGGTGAAAAGTATTAGAGGAGAAAATGGAGATAGAAAATAGCACAAAAGCGGAAACAAAACAAGGTATTTATAAGCCTTGGGTTGTGTAGATGGATTTGTTGATATCTATTAAATACCAACTCAGTTTCGTTTGCTTTGGATTAAAATAATCCATGGTTTCCACATGTTCGTCTTGGACTCAACTCTAGTTTAATTACTAAAGGATGTTAATCAGTAAAAATGAATAAGCTACATATTTGTTTTTCAAGATACAGTTGTTTATGCCATAAATGGTACGAGTGACTAATCACACAATAAAGAAAATGTTTCTTACCTCTACGATACCTCCTAGTTATTGTATATCATCACTTTTGTAATCCATACAGTAAATATGTGATATTATATATGACATAGATACTGTACATATATGGTACAGCAGAGAAAATGACTAAATATCAGTCATGTCTGCCCTGTTGTTCCTACAGTACCTAGAATTCCTTAATCCTTTTGGAGTTCCCAAAACCACCTCCTTATCCTTTACTTCTAATTACCCCATTGTACATATCCCATTAGGTTTTGAACCCTGAGATAGTTCCAGCATTATTCACATTATAGGGTAGATTATTTCACCTGTCCACCACCCTCTAATCTGAGGAACCCACCTTTTTGTGTCCCTGCATGTATTGATAGATTTCTAGCATGTCCCACTCTCTCCTGTTCCCTATTGTGTACATGTTTAGGGTCTCTAATCTTTCCTGATATGTCCTGCCTTGCTGTCCCTGAATCATTCTTATTGTCCTCTGCTTTTTTAACCTCAATACCCATTCCCTTCCCCTAGCCACTAGCCTCATGACCCAAGGTCAAGTCACAGGTCTGGGGACATGCCCCACAAATTGGCTACTTTGAGATACTGGTCTGAGGCCCCAATCAAAGAAAGTTATGGCTGATCTCCTGCTTCAGGAAGGGCCCACAGGGTCCTGTGTAAAGAAAGTTATGAGTGATCTTCTCTTTCATCTAGGGGCCTGTGTGAAAAAGTTATTACTGATTTATAGCTTTGTGCAAGGCCCTGCACAAAGAAAGTTATGACTAATGTGCTGTTGTGGGCCCTGCATAGAACAAGTTATGACTGATTTCCTACTTCTGCAAAAAAAACCCTTATGATTCATGTTGTGCGTCGTGCAGGGCCTGCAGGACTCTTTGCAAAGAAAGTTATGACCAATTTTGTGCTTCGTACAGTACCTAATGTGCCTGACAGCCAAAGTTATGGGAATTGTGTTGTTTTTCAGGCCCTGCATTAAGTAAGTTAAGACTGATCATGTGGGCCTTACATAGAGCAACAGATATGTGGGTCACAGACCTAGACCTGTAGCTTGAAACAGCAGACCCATGGAACATGGCCGCAGATCTGCAGCTTGGTTTTGGGTCATGAAGCTAGGGGCTGGGGAGAGAAATGGACATAAGGGTTTGAAAAAAACCAACACCACATTTCCCTCCTTAAATATGCGATAAGTGCTGTTCCACCCGTGCCCAGTACCTTGCTCATACCTTCCTCCAGTACACCGCGGTACAGCCGCCCACAGCCCCAATGTAAGCGCTCCCTGGGGATGCGGTATTAGTGCCTGGCAGGCTGCCTGCGTCCTGCTCCCTCCAAGCATAACTACACCTGCTTTACTCATTTGTGAACCGGTCAAGAAAAAGCTGTATCACTTACTTCTGTCTGTCTGTCTGTCTGTCTTGATAGCAATACCTTGGGCTAGCCTGTCCTTTTTTTCTATGAAAATTACTGTATCAATATCCATCACTGTATCTCTGTGGATTTGCCTGTTTCCACTGCTCATTGGTCTTATTGATGCTCTAGAATCACCTGTAATGTTATGCACGTGAGCTTCCTGATTTGCACTTCCACTATGTTTTTATTACCACTGTAAATACTGATGCTTGTTTTGTAATATAATCTGGACTTAACCAAATCCATCTTGCAAATGAGCTTGCTCAACGATGTTCACCTGGATAAATAAAGATTTGATTGAATGATTGATTTTGTGGCTATGGAACCCTAATGATGCATTAAAGTAGTAAACTGTATACAGGACTCTCTATTTTTGAATAGAATAGAATAAAATAGAATGTGGCTTTAAGAAACTTTCAAAATTTGTAAGAGGCTGAAGGGATGTCCCACAACTCCTGTATCGATAGACTGTACTTACATGTTAGGTGTCAAGCTGCGGAGCAGACGTCGGCTGGCCATGGAAGTGAGTGGAGGATAAGTGTTAGGGCTGTGGTTTTACTGGTGTTGGTGGCTAACTGGTTTTGAGGAGGTTATTGGCTCAGGTGGCTCTGGTTGGGATGATTGGTGCATTTTGGTGCTGGTGAGAGTAGGGGATCCACTAGGTTACCAGAGAATTTTGTTTTTTACAAACTAGCAGTAAGACTGGCATGGGATGGGGGGTCCACTGGACTACTAGGGAGAATTTCATTTTTTACAGACTCACATTGGGATCAGGGCATGAGGGAGCACTTAGTGCTGGGCTTTTAATTGTTTTAATAACATGGCACCAGCAATGCCTGCATGGGGGAGTGCAGTACCAAACACTACAGGAGGGACATCCTACCTTGCAATCCTAGGAGCAACTTCTTACTAATCAGTTGCAAATGAGACAATAATGTGATGCAAATGTTCTCTTAGCACCTTTTATGAGCAAAGAGGTAATTTGCATAGGGCCTTTTGCATATAGCTGTTAGTGAAGGAGTGCCAGCAGGTTTGGGACACCCGAACTGCTTTTGCTCCTTGACGGCATACAGTATGTTCAGTATAGGCACATACCTCTCAGTGGTCTGCAGGGGGTTGTGCTTTGTGTCAAGTGCACCTGTTAGTATGTTAGGGTTGTGCTATAGGGGGCTACAGTATATTCAAACAAGTTTGGGGTACTGACAGTTTGCTCCAACCTTGTTTGAATATAGTATATTGAAGGCCTTATGCTAATATGTGCTTACGATATGTAGTAGTAAAAAGTAGTAAAAATATTTATTTTTAGACAGGGTAGTACTTTAGGTCCAAGGACCTATTTACAAAGTAATCCTGTTTCACATTCATACAAAATTACACAGCATTTATAATACAACAATAGACATAAACAGATATCATACAAAATTCAAAAACTTCCTATCATTAATCATAAAGAACGAAAATTATCTACAATACAATTCATCATTCATATCAAATAGATAGACATACACAAATTAAAATTGTCAATACATATACCAAAATGGAGCAAACAGTGCATTAACATTTTCGCCTTAAATTGGAAATACTTCTAACATGTACATTCTGTAAGATAAGTTTCCTCCAAACTGGATTTAAATGTAGACAATTTTACAAGGTTTCTCATCTGTGGTGGAATCTCATTCCAAGTTTTAGCAGCCCAAACTTGTAACATCATACTTCCATGTCTAGTATTTATTTTTATTTTTGGACATTGCACAGTGCAAACTCTGAGACCTTGGTGTTTGGGGCCCTATGTTTGTCACAGTCTCAAAGTTCTAATGATCTATAAAAAAAAAATATTGTACCCACAATGGAATTTTCCTATTTTGCTAGCCAAGGAATGATACTGATTATTACATATCCAAAATTTTATGAGGATCCCCTTTTCATTGGTGGTTGGGCTTATAATCGTCACATCTCAGCTGATTTATGAAACCAACAACCCATTTTACAGTCATGGAATAATGAAAAATGGTGACTGAGAAAGTAGAAAAACCATGATGATTGGCAGACTGTTTTGGGGTAGTTTTCTTTCTTTTTTTTTGTAGGGGTTGAACAGAATTATATTTGTATTTGAACCAGCTATAAATAACAGGTCTGCTGAAGGGTACACATTGATTTCTGCTATGGATTATTTTCCCAAACAGCTCATTGCCAGGGCACAGTAATCACAGCTGCCAATGGAGAAAACATGGGCAGGCTATCTGAGAATGGTCAGGTCACTTAGTGAACAGGAAACATTGAGGGCCACATCACCTACAGTGTGGAAGTTTTCCAGCATTTTGTCATGTTGCTGGTATGACTGCATTGTAGTTAGGTTCTGTGGACTAGAATCAGTCTTCTCCATAGCTTCTCTCATGGGTCTCAGCTGGAAGGTGCTAGGACCCTTGGTAGGCAAATATTTGTGGGGCTGGTGGCACAGGTTTGTCCCATGTGAATATCACCTACATCTTCCCACTGGTATGTAGTGGGGCCCACTCTCAATCCCCTTAGTTCCTTTTTTCCCTGCCGTAAAAGCACAGCATTGCCCTCACTCTTCTTGTCGGGGCCAGAATTTCTTCAGTTTATGTACAAATAGGGTTCTGTCTAGTGTGTCATGTTCATACTTCATAAAGTATTTCTAGAGTTTGTAATTTTTGTGTCATTTTAGAAAAAAAAAAGTTTTCACACAGCCCTACCTTTCAACAACAGTCAACCACATGGCAGGTAGGGAGCCTGAACAGGCAAGTTGCTCAGCAGTTAGGTTGTGTCTGACCATCATTCCTCTCTGGTTAAGTGTATGGGCTTTGGGCAGTCTCATACCAAGGAGGAAGAGCAGTCCTCTTGGAGTCATAAAAAGAAAGGGTCCTGACACTGCTCATACTCGACGTTGGGTTCTAGGGACTGTTCAACCTTGACCTCTTCTCACAAAAAAGAATAAAGAGAAGAAAAGGCACCAACTGAGGTTAACATCACACCACTCTGCACTGAGGCATTTGACGCGTATAGGCCCAGAATCTCCACAGTCACCCCCATGGATCAAATTGGATTTTTGGAGGCCTGCAAGCCTGATGACGTCATCCACTTGTCTCCCTCTGTCTACTGGGAAGCCTTCGGGTGAGCAGTGGTTTTGGCGCATGCTAAAAGCGGTGGAGCCACTGGCAGTACTGGCTCTGTTTGGTCCTAGTGGTTCCTTTGCCATTGGGGCCTATGATAGTGTTACTTTTAGTGACATCATCCAAGGAGCCATCGACTCAAACTGCAGTTCAAGACCTTCAGCGCCACTGCTAGCAGTGTTTCTAATGGCTCCAGTGTTGGTGCTATCGCCATTGCCGGTGCACGTGAGGCACTGAGTAGTTGCTGGCCAAAGACATGGTCCGAGGAGGACAGACTGGCTTTGAGAAGTCACTACGGTGAATATCAAAGGGCAATCAACTCTAAGAAGGCAGAGTTCCTGTCCAGGGAAAAAACAACTAGCCCAGCTGTTTCAGACTGTAGACAGGCTACTTCATCCTGGCTGTCTGCAGCTGAAACAAGCATTTTCAGTCGTTTTGTGCTAGGAGTTTTCTTGGGTTTTCTCTGACAGGGTTTCCTCCATTCAGCTGTGTATCTCCCCAGTGTGGCTAAATCAGCCTCACAGTGGTAGGCTTTGTGTGGGCAGAGGCACTCCTATTGTTTGGGAGAAGTTCCAGCCGGTGGGGGTGGCGGAGGTCATCGAGGTAATCGTGAAGCTGCTGCCCACCTTTTGTGAACTAGACCCAGGCTCAACATGTCTCCTAGTGGGATGAGCCGAGTCTGTGGGTCCAGTGTTCGCCAAGATAGTCTGGTGTTTGCTCTCAGAGGGGTCTTTCCCCGGCACCTTGACGAAGGTGCTGGTGAAGCCACTTCTGAAGAAACCACCTCTCGACCCTGATGTCCAGGCAAACTATCGACCAATCTCAAACCTCCCATTTTTAGGGAAGGTTGTTGAGAAAGTGGTAGCTCTGCAGCTCAAGGCCCACCTTGTGGCCTTTGACATCTAAGAGCCATTCCTGTCTGGATTTAGGGTGAGGCATAGCACTGAAATAGTGTTGGTCAGGGTGCAAAATGACCTCCTCAGGGCGAGAGATAAAGGAGACCGGTCAATCCTCGTTCTCCTAGATCTCTCCTCAGCATTTTTTTTTTTTTTTTTAGTTGTTGTTGACCGGGTAAGTGCACTAGACAATCCCCTATTTTCAGGCACGACCCGGGAGGGATACAGAATGCCAACTGACTCTGAACCAGATTAAGCTGTTGGTGGTATTTTTTAGTGAATGAGGGAATTTGGCCAGGACACTGGGAAATTCTCACTGTGCTGCTGTTCCAGTGGCCAGAGGGGAGTATGGGCGTAGTGGTGTGGCGACTGAGTGCAACATGGCTCAGTCAGAGCATCAGAGAGAGAGAGTGCTGGTAAGCGCCGGAGTTGGCTGAGAAAGACCAGGTTGTTGGACGAAGCAGAGCGCTTCTGAGAGGTCCATTTCATTTAAAACTATGGAAGAGATGGAGAATGGTATGGAGGAGCGGGTTCCTTTCAGGCTGCAAGAGCGGAGGACCCTCATTGTTGGATGCCTTTTCGAGTGTTCTGTGCCTTTAAACCGCAGAGGAAGCCGGCAGCTCGAAATGAGATCATGGAGAATGGTGACGTGGTGCCTACACTAGCTGTCTTGGCGAAGGGATTCTTCTTCAGGAAGAAATTAAATGGAATAAGGAGGTTGGAGGAATGAGACGGACTCAGAGGAGAGAACGGGAACACAGCTGGAAGATCTGATCTAGAGGCAGGAGCGAGTGGTAATGGATTCGAGTCAAAACCCTCGCAGCCTGTAAGTACTACGAACCTTAAAAAAAACTTCACTACTTTTCAGATGTCAAAGGATGCAGGATTTGTATTTAATCCTAGGGTGGTGACTGCTTCAAAAAATGATACCGTGACTTTTCAAACTAAACATGGACAACAAGAAGGTGTGACTGATTTATTTTTCTTTTCTGAAAGTACAGACTTAAAAGTATCTCAAAAGAAGGACTTTGGTGTTAAAATAAAAGGAGCTGCTGGTAGTCTGGGGGTTGTGGGGGAACATGATAGCTCCTGGTCACCCCAAACTCGTAAGTAGCTGCTGGCTGGAAGCAGCAGGATCAGGGGTATGGACTCCAGATTCCTCATGGGATACTGCTTGGGGATTACAGTCTGCTTCACCAGAATGGAAACCAGGGGTAGGGAAGGGAGCGGGTTGCTACTCTGATGCTGTTAATTTTCAGGAAATGGCAAGGAAGAGCCGTGTTCTGTAAATGGGGAAAGAGAATAATTATGTACCACTAGGTCGGGAAGAGGGTGAGCACAGGAACAACTTTGAACAAGTGGAAATTAGTGGGAAAAGCCAGGAAAACCACTTTTATCCAGTCTATTTTCACAGTGTAAAAGGAAGCAGCACCTAGGAGGAATGCGTGAGGATTCGTATAGAGGTGGTTTAAAGGATAGACCAAACAGATATTAGTTGGTAAAACATTAATTAAAGAGTCTTTGAAGTTTTCTCCTAGGGATGTTTTTGCATTTATCAACATTTCAGGGAGGATAATTTTGATATTAGTTTTCGCTCACCTGCTTTGCTTTGACCTTTTCTGGGAAAGATATAACCAGGTGAAGTTTTCCCTTTATGGACACCCTTTTCGTGATTCCTTTGTCTAAGCCCCTGATTAAATTTGTAGCAGTGATGTTCAGGAACGAGGGTGTTCAGGGTGGAGGATATTAAATTTTGCTGGCACAGAAATGTGAATTTTAAGTGAACCTGAACCCATTTTTAGATTCAGAATTTTTTGGACAGGGGATGGAAATTTAAGGTTAAACTTAAGCAAACAGCAACAGGGTGGAACATATTCCCAATTCATTTCTGTTAGGTAGAGACAGGGGGTCTGCTTTATAGCGGCAGCCCAGGGCCTGCTATAAATGTGGTTCGAAACTCATTTATCTAATGTTTGTGACCAACCAAAATGTGATAACTGTGGTGAAGTGGGCATACGACTTTTATTTTGTACAAATACTTTAAAATGCGATTTGTGTGAAGAGAAGAATCATGCTTTTAGAGACTGTCCATGGGCGGCCCAGAATAAACTAGGTTGTGGAGGCAGACCTTTGATCCAACAAGCACAAGAGGCTGGAGTGTCTCAACAGGAGGTAGCAATTAGGTGGAAGAGGTGTGAACTCATCAGATTAGGGGTCCTCAGAAAGAGAAAGTTCAGACAGGAAAAATAAGGTTCAGGAGAAGGAAGCTGGTGAAGGAGGGTGCAGCTTCTTCAGCCGGTTTGCTATTCGGATGATTTAGAGGAGAAGAGGGGAATGGGTCAGGGTAAGCTTAAACCCCATTAGGCCCTCCATTATTACGTAGGTCTAGTAGGACGTTGAAGAATGTGGCACCGTGGAGGCAGAAGGTATTGAATCGAAAAACTGCTTGAGGAACTGTCCTGGGGATTTAGAGATGGATATGGGGGATACTGATTCCCAAATATCCATTCAAGAGGGAGAGAGAGTAAAAAGATGATTATAAAGGAAAAAAGAAAAGAGGAAGAAATGAGAATAACATTGGTAGGCCCGACTGTCTTGGTAACCTTAAATGGATTTTACATGGGCTTCCTTTAATACCCATAGTCTGTTAAACAATCTGAAAAGACGGCAGTATTCCAAATAATAGCTGATTTACATATATCTATTTGTTTTTACAGGAGACATGGATGTTCTCTAGTTATCAAATGAATGCTTTTACTAAGGATTGGCCGTGGGGACCTCGCTTTGGTCTTTGGTGAAGAAAGGGCGATGGATAGGAATTTCTTTAACTCCTTTAATTTTAGGTTACTTAAGTTAATTGAAGTCTGTCCTGGGAGAATATTAATTCTAGATGGTTTGTGGTTTGACAAAAAGATCAGGTTAATTAATATTTATGGCCCCCAATCAAAAGCTGGAAGGGTAGCATGTTTTTCGAACATACGACCTTTCTTAATAACAACTATTCCAATCCTTTGGGGAAGGGATTTTAATTGTAATATACAAGGGATCAGAGGTAAAGGTAGTTTGGGAAAGGGAAGAAAATCTATTGTGATTCGGTATGTCTTCAGAATATTGTGAAAATAGCAGACCTGGTTAATTGTATGGATAGTAAGGAGAGGGGTGGGTTAGGTACTTTCTTTACAAAAGGAAGAGTTTTATGATCGATTATTTGTTTATATCTAAGAGAATCCAGTTCCATGGTCCACGGTTATTCCTATGGAATTCTCTGACCATGCTTTGATACTGATAAAGGTGGGGACAAGGCAAGGGTTTCTTAGGCATAAAACTATATGGAAATTGAATACGCCAATACTTCAAGAGAAGGTAGTTCTAGATTCCATCCATGGTATTTTGAAAGCCAGGTTATCTGTGGCCTTTTGTATCAGGATCTTGGGGTTTGGTGGCACGAAACTAAAGAGGATTGTATTGGATGGTTCAAATATTATGGATTAGGAAAAGGAATGATAATTTTCTCGATTATCTTAAACTCAGGAGACAGCTTCATTATGTTCTATCATGTGCTAATTCTTCTAGAGATAATTTTTCAGAGCAGATAGCTGAAATTAAAGGTTTGATGAGGATTAGACAATATGATAGAGCAAAATCATTGCAAGCATTAATTCAGAATCATTTAAAAAAATCTGTTTTTGGAGATCCTTTTGAGCTGTGTAAAGCAGTTAAGGAGAGGGAGACATTAGACTTTTTAGTCCAAGGAAATACAAAGGTTTCCTCTATTATTGCACTGGGAACTCTTATTAAAGATCATTTTAGGGGACTGGAACCACAGGTTGCACCATCGTCTCTCCTGATTAATCAGTTTTTAGGACCTAGTTTAAGAGGAAATCGAGATACTGATGGTCTGAAGGAATTAGGGCGGCCTATTTCAAAATCTGAAATTCTGGGAGTTATTGAATCCCTAAAGCAGAATGTGTCCCCTGGTATAGATGGGTTATCCTATGAATTTTATAAAGTGTTTTCATCTGAATTAGTAGAAAGCCCTGGTTAGTATTTAATTTTTTCTCACATCTGGGGTGAGTTCAAATGCTTTTATAGAAGGGCGCAGATATATATCTTTAAATCTGAGATAGGGAGACTTTCGAATTGGAGGCCTCTAACTCTTTTAAATTCAGATTATAAGATTTTGACTACTTTAATTAACAATCGCTCTGAAAGGGGTGGTCGAGAGGTTATTTTTACCTGTACAACATAGTGGATTCCAAATAGAAGAATCCATTCTATATTAGGACTAATTAGAGATATAATTGAGCAAGTTGGATGGTAACCATTCAGGGGTAATTGTATCAGTGGATCTTGAGAAAGCATTTGACAGGGTCAATCATGAGTTTTATTTTTATCTCTCCAGTGGTTTGGGATTCCACACAGTATTATACAGCTCATAAGGGGTTGTACAATAATGCAAAAGTTTTTCCAGTTTTGAAAGGTACTTTGGGAGAAGGCTTTATCATGAAATGTGGAGGAGGCAGGATGCCCATTAAGTCCGCTTCTGTACAACTTTTCTTTAGAACCTTTAATAAGAGCAATATGCTCCTCCCTTATGGTTAGGAATAAATGTACCAGGGATTTCAAACTCTAGTCTGATACAGTCTTTCGCTGATGATATTTGTCTGTTTTTTCTAACCATATGGAATTTTCAAAATTCCTTAAAGTGTTTAAATCTTATGCGAAGTATCTAATGCCAGGCTAAATACGATAAATCAAAAGGGCTGTTATTGGGTAATTATCATAGGAATTATTTTTTTAATTTGGTTGAATTTTCTCAAAACCTTTGAATATATTAGGGTAAAATTTAAGAATCAAAATAGCCCAATGGAGGTTTGGTCAGGGGTACTAGATGGAATTCTACGGAAAATTTTGATCTGGAAAAGGTTTAAATTTTCCAAAATAAAGAGAATTCAGATAATAAAGCAATTTATTTTGCCTTGGCTGCAGTATATTGCAGTTATTTTTCCATTACCAGTACAGCTGGAAACAAAATTATATAGTATATGCTTCCAGATGTTATGGGAAGCAGGTTGAATCCAATCAAGAGAGGTTGTACATACTTGAATAGAAAACAAGGGGATTAGGGATGGTTGACCCGGTAGTATTTTGTTTTCACTTTTTGTGCCTTTTCTTTAAAAAATGTTTAGGGGTTCTTCAGAATTGGACAGTATAGTATTCGAATAGGTTCCAAGCATACCTGAGTATGTGGAAACCTTTAGCTCAAATGGTCTGCAAGATTTAGGATTCCGGATTATTTTAAGCCAGTGGCACAGAAACTGTTCAGATGGAAAATCTCAAAGGATATGATTTTAAGATATACAGCAAAGGGTTTGTATAAGGTAATTATGGTACAATATGTTCAGATAGAGCCTAACTTTAAAAATTGTCCAAGTGAGAACATAAACAATGTATTGGAGCAGCTAAATAACAGTAGGCTACCTCCTTATATGTGGGAAAATTTATGGTTAACTATGTATGGGAGACTAAATATAAGGGGCAGAGACAGCGCTAGATAGGGCAAAAAGGGAAAAAGTTGCAGCTTGCCCAGAAATGACCCACTTTCCACAGGACAGCGGTCCAAAGTGGTGCACCTGTCTCTAAATAATAGCTTATAGATGGAAAACTAAACAACAGAAAAGTATTTTCACACAACAAATTTAAGCTTCTGTACTAATGAAATTTCTACTTACGATTAGGTTTGGACCCAGTTGTTTCTCATTTTGACCCACATTTTTTACACCTATGGGTCTAATTTGACCCATGTTTTAAAACCCCTAGCGCTGTCACTGATAAGGGGTACTGCCAAACACAAGGCAATCGAAGAAAGAATTTGTCCTTATCCTGACTGTGTTAATGTGGAAGAGACGATGGAGCATTTTTTCTTACATTGCTCTTTTTCCTCTAAATTATGGGGTTTCCTAGCTCAGGTTTGGAATCTCCCGTGGTTAGTAAAAATAGATTATGATCTCCTAGTAATTGGTATTTTTCCTTCTTTTTTGAGTGGTTTTGAGAAAAACACACTAAGAATCTTTTTTGCCAGCTTGAGGTTTTGCCTATGGCAAACTAGGGTTAAATGGGTGTTATACCAAAAAAGACCTTCTTTTGAAGGTTTTAGAATTTATGTAACCAATGTTTTGAATAAGGTTTATATGGAAGAATGTCAAATTTATGATGTTGGGACGGTCAAAAGGTGGTGGAAGGGATTTCTTCACTTTGTTAAATATAAGTAATTAAATTACAAAATAGGAAAGGGTGGAACAAACAAAAAGATAATATGTGTAATACAAAATTAGTATGAATATGGAAAAATTTGTTTCTTGTTAACGGTGAGGTATTGGTTTTGTAAGGGTTTAAATTTTAGTTTTATGTTTTGCTTTCTTGGTTTTTCTTATAGAATTTCAGAAATGTATTAATGGGATGTTATGTTTTCTTGAGTTGGATGTATATGTGAATATTTAATAAAAGTTACCCCTACTCTTTTCAATAAGTGCCATGGGATCTTTAACATCCAACTGAACTACCACCAATCCAGGCAGATGGGACCTCGGTTTAACGTCTCATCCGAAAGATGGCACCTCAGAAGTGCAGCACCCCTCTCATGCTGCACTATAGTGTCAGTACTGGGATATTAACCCAAGTGCCAGATGTGGGAACTGAACCCACAGCCCTCTGATCTCCCAGCCTCAGAGGCGAGTGTGCTACCTACTGAGCCACTGATACTATCTGACATTTAATACCATGGACCACATTGTACTTCTTGATCACCTTAGAGAGTATTTTGGACTCACCGGTACTGTCATTAACTAGTTTGAGTCCTATCTCACAGGCAGGATGCAACAGGTAGTGATGGTGAATTTCTCCTCCTGTCCGAAGCCCCTGCCTTATGGAGTTCCCCAAGGTTTGATCTTGTCGCAGATGTTGTTCGCAGTGTACATGCTGCCCCTGGGTGAGCTCATTAGACGTTATAGTCTGGGTTTTCACTGCTATGCAGATGATACCCAGCTGTATATGTTGTTTGCTGCCAGGACAAATGGCATTGTGGAAGCGCTTAATAGGTGCCTGGCCAAGATTCAAAACTGGATATCTTCTAACTGGCTGCGACTGAACCCCGACAAGACAGAGGTACTGGTGGTTGAGCTTGGCCAATGGCGTAATGTGCCATTGGGAACAGGGTTGTTCCTTGGTCCTGCTCCATTGGTGGCTGCTTCTAGGGTGAGAAATCTGGGCATTATCCTCGATGACAGTTTGAATTTCAGGTGTCGGCCATCGTCCAGAGTGTTTTTTACCACTGGAGGGACATCACCCAGATTAAACCCTTAGTTCCGCTTGGTGACCTGCCAGCACTGGTGCATGCCTTTGTCATGTCAAGGCTGGACTACTGCAATGCTCTTTACTTTGGAGTCAGTGGAGGGAACCTCTGTCGGCTGCAGCTGGCACAGAACCTAGCGGCCAGGTTGCTGACGGGTCTTTTGAGATCAAGTCATGTGACCTCAGTCCTATGTGAACTGCACTGGCTGCCTGTCAGATGGAGGATTCTCTTCAAAGTGGGCTTGCTCACCTATAAGGCCCTACATGGATTGGGCCCTGGTCACCTGAATGATCTCCTCACCCGGTGTGCTTGCTCCACTCCTCTGCTGAGGGCCTCCTAGTGGTTCCAAGGGCCAGGCTAAAAACCTCAGGAGACAGAGCATGTGAGGTGGCCAGTCCGGCCCTCTGGAATTTACTCCCCAGACCACTGAGGGAGGCCCCATCAGTGAAGTTTTTTAAAAGGGGTATAAGGACGCACCTTTTTAATCAAGCATTTGGTAATTAGCTTGCTTTACTGATTTTACTGTCATTCATTTATTGATTTTAATTGCTGATTTATTGACCCTGCTATTTAACCATTTATTTGTATTGTTTCTGTATGTTATTGCACTACATGTAAGGTGCCCAGAGCCTCCGGGATTGGGTGCCATATATAAATAAATTCTTATTTACTTACTGTTGTTGCCACACATTATGCCACCTTCAGTGCTGAGGCCTGCACCCTGAGTGCCAGCAGCAGTTCTTATGCCAGTGTGGCCTTTGTCACTGGTCTCATTGGGACCCTTGTTTGTGCCTTCATCTCCTGACATGGACGACAATGAGTACAATCCAGACTTAGTTGTGGATACTGACTCTGGTGATGAGGATCCCCTAGAACTTGCAGAGTCTGACCCTGCTCCAGTCAAGGTTCCCCAGGAGGACATCTAATTTCAAACACTGCTCAAAAACCTACATTTTACTTTGCAATTTGAGACGTGCCTATTGACCAAGCTAGTCGACTACAGTTGGAATTTTTGAATGGGGCTTCTATGCGAGTGTCCCTGGTTCCACTAGTCCAGCCTCCTCTGTAGACCCTCAGGGAGGCTGCCTGGACCAGGCTAACTTCTATACTGGCTGTTCGCAGACAGCTGAATAAAAAGTACTTGGCTCCTGCGCAAAGCCGGTGTGCCACATCCATCCTAAAGCAGATGCTATTGTGATTATGGCTAATAATGACAGGTCTAAAAGAGCTCACTGTGCTACCTACTAACAAGGAGTCTCACAAAGTGGACATTATGGGGAAAATGATATTTGCTTTTGCCACTTTGGGTCTGGGATAGCACATTTCATAGCATGAGTACCAGATATGGGCCAAGCTTAATTCCATTGCAGAAAGCTTGCCCAACTCTGCTTCAAAGTAGGAGCTACTGGTGGTGACTATTACTCAAAGGATTGGTCTAACAGTTACCAGTTAAGTTTCCATAGATTCCTCCAGTGCAGCAGTTTGCTCTGTGGCTGCAGGGATTTGCATTTGGAGGCACTCCTGGTTGTGTACCGCTGGTTTTGCTCCCAATGTCCAACAGCATATAATAATTATGCCATATGATGACACTTATTTATTTGGACAGCAGGTGAAACAGGCCCTAAGGATTCAAATGAAAAGAAAATGACCCTAAAAAGCACCAGTGAATATCAGTCTACACCTGACAGGGGAAGAGGCCTTGACTTTTACCACAACAAGCAGTCCTTTTGTGATAAAGGATGAGGGGACTACCAGTCTCAACAGCAGTACAAACCTCAACCTTCCCAGCAGCAAAAGAAAGCGTAACTGAAAGTACAGGCGCCCAAGGCACCCAGTGTGACCCTTTGAATTGTAGGTCCCATGTCCACCTCGGCTGCCAAAGGTGGATCACTACTCTCTGGTAGGGGTAATCTAACCCAGTTCTATAATCAATGGGAGTCCATCATAGAAGCATAGACTTTGATGGCAGATAAGGACCGCTTGGCCCACCTAGTCTGCCCATTTACCTACCTACAGGATAAGCTGCAGATCCTAGTTAACCAACAGCCTATTTCTTCCTACCCCCCACAAGAATTGCCTTATGTCTGTCCCATGCATTCTTGAATTCTCCCACAGTTTTAGACCCCACAACCTCCTCAGAAAGGCTGTTCCATGCTTCCACCACCCTCTCTGTGAAAAAATACTTCCTCACTTTGCCCTTGAGCCGTCCCCCCCTCTATCTTGAAATTGTGTCCTCTTGTTCTTGCACATCTCTTTTTTGAAAGATGCTACCATCTTGGACTTTGTTGATTCCACTGAGGTACTTAAAAGTTTCTATCATGTCCCCCCCTCCTTTCTTCAAGGGTATACATATTAAGCTCCTTTAGTTTCTTCTCATATGGCTACTCTTGCAGACCCTGCACCATTTTAGTTGCCCTCCTCAGGACTGCCTCCAT
Source organism: Neoceratodus forsteri (assembly GCA_016271365.2). Lineage (NCBI taxonomy): Eukaryota > Metazoa > Chordata > Ceratodontiformes > Ceratodontidae > Neoceratodus > Neoceratodus forsteri. The sequence goes on from CM057453.1 coordinate 571,860,550, forward strand.
CCTGTCTATGTCCTTGCAGAGATGGGGTCTCCAGAACTGGACGCAGTACTCTAGATGGGGTCTCACCAACTGTCTATACAGAGGGATAACAACTTCCTGTTTTCTGCTAGTGATGCCTCTCCCTATACATCCCAGTATCCCCCAGCCCTCCCTACTGCCTTCCCACATTGCTTGCCAAACTTAAGGTCATCTGATATGATTACCCCCAGGTCCCTATCCATTTTTGTTGTTGTTACTACCCCCATTGTGTACTCTTCCCCAGGGTTTTTGTTTCTTAGGTGCATTATCTTGTACTTCATTGCATTGAATCCCAGCTGCCATACTTCTGACCATTCCTCCAACCTTGCCAAGTGCCTTCTCATCCTTTCCACGCCTCCTTGTGTATCAACCCTGTTGCAGATCTTTGTGTCATCTGCAAAGAGGCATACTTTCCCTTCCAGTCCCTCTGCAATGTCACTTATAAAGACATTAAAAAGGACTGGAACCAGTACTGAGCCCAGTGGTACCCCACTAGTAACCCCCTTTCTTCATAGTGGACTCAGTTTACAATTATCTTCTGTGTCCTGTTGTCCAGCCAATGTTTTACCCAGGCTACCACCCTGGGACCCACTCCCAGGCTGGTTAATTTGCTTATTAATCTTTTGTGTGGGACTGTGTCAAATGCCTTGCTAAAGTCTAGGTAGGCCATGTCCACAGCCCCCCCCCGGTCTACTACTTTGGTCACCCAGTTAAAGAAATTGATTAGATTTGTCTGACATGACCTTCTCCCTGTGAACCCATGCTGCCTTGGATCCTGTGTCTCACTGGCCTCTAGGTACTCAACAATTCTTTCCTTCAGAAGCTATTCCATCACTTTACCTACCACAGAGGTCAAACTGACAGGTCTGTAGTTTCCTGCCTCTGTCTTGCTCCCACTTTTGTGAAGGGGAATCACAGCCACCTTCATCCAGTCCTTAGGTACCACACCATCCTCCCATGATTTGTTAAAAAGAGTAGTCAGTGGTGTCACTAGTTCTACCCTTAATTCTTTTAGAATTCTGGGGTGAATCCTGTCAGGCACCATTGTTTTGTCCACCTTCAGTTTTAGTTCTTTCAGAACCCTTTCTTCTGTGAAAGGAATGGGATCGACCCCCCCCCATCCAGAGTGCTTCTGTTAATTGGATTAGGTACCTCCTCCTCTTCCTCTTTTGTGAATACTGAGCAGAAGTATTCGTTCAGTATCCCTGCTTTTTCACTGTCCCTCTCTACCCACGCATTGTCCATTTTATTCAGCCTCACTATCCCTCCCTTTTTCTACACTCCCTGATGTACCTATAAAAGATTTTATCCCCTTCTTAACTGAGTTGGCTATCTTTTCCTCAGTTTGGGCCTTTGCTATTCTGACTTCCTCCTGCTTCCTTCTGCCTTAACTAGTACAGTTCTCTGTCCTGCTCCTTCTGTGTTTCCTTATACTTCCTAAATGCTATCTTTTTTTCCCTAACCTTCCCCGCCACCTCTTTTGAGAACCATAGTGTCTTTTTCTTTCATTTTGATTTATTTGCTTCACACAAAGGCTTGTTGCCTCTGTCATGATAGACAAGTGGGTCTTAAGGATTATCTGAGAGGGATACTCACTGTAATTGTTGGAAGGCCCACCAGATAACCCTTTGGAGAAGCAATTCCCACTTTCAGCCCACATGTTAACACAGCTGTCCTGCTAACTCAGGAGATTGTGGCCCCCTTATTCAACAGGGCAGTGGGGGAGGTACCGGAGACAGAGCAGAACAAAGGATTTTACTCAAGGTTCTTTCTTGTACCCATAAAATCTGCAGGCACGAGCCCCATACTCAACCTCAGAAAACTGAACAAGTACATGGCTCAAGAAAAATTCAAGATGGCGTCTCTGGGGTCCCTGCTTCCATGCCTGAAATTGCAGGATAGGCTAGCATTGCTGGATATGCAGGATGCCTACCAGCACTAACTGGTAAACTCCAGACACCACAACAACCTTCGGTTCTGTGTTGAGGATGAACATTAGCAGTTCAGAGTCCCTTTTCTTTGGGCTTTCCTCAAGGCTGCATGTTTTTACAAAGTGCTTTGCAGTTCTTGCAGCACACCTCAGAAAGTTAGGACTTCAAGTCTTTCCATATCTGGGTGATTGGCTACTAAAATGTCCATTCAGAGAGGAAATGGAACAGGCTGTTGCTGCTGCTGCCTCACAGTTCCTCACTTTGATAGGAGTATTACTGAATCCTTTCAAGTCTCAGTTAGTACCCTCCCAAAAACTCCAATTTATAGGAGCTGTCCTGGATACAACTTGGGGGCTGAGCTTTTCTCCTGGATTGCAGAACAAACTCTGTAGTTCAGATGGCATACTTTATCATGGATCATCCCTCAGTGCCAGAACATTCCATGCAGTGCAAGCTAAGTCTCATGCCCACCCTTGGTGTTCACTATGCCCCTGGCAAGGCTGCACATGCAGACAACTCAGTAGATGCTCAGCACTCAGTGGTTACAGGTATTCATCCTCGAAACTACACACTTCAGGTGATCAAATTGCTGGTGCAGTCACCCCTGTGGTGGTTACTAAAGAAGAATCTTCTCCATGGTTATCCCTTTTCTCCACTAGAGCCAGAGGTGTTTCTCATCACAGGTGTCTTCTTTGCAGGGTGGGGAGCCCACTGTCAAGGTCTCCAGACAGAAGGGGACAGATTTTTAAAGGCAGACGCAGGGCCTGCATCACATCCTTGTGACATGGCAGCTGCACCAAGGCCAAATGCCACACACACACCTGATTTTATAATCTCAGATGCAGTAGTGGTATTTGGACCTCTTTTATGGCAGCTTGTGTTTAAGTTTGGCTGCAAGCTGTGTGTTGCAGGCCCCAGCATTGACACCACACACTGCACCAAAGAAAAGTTTCTTGCGGGCTTCAGTTTGATGTACAGGATTTAAAAAATACCACTTTTTGCCACAAGCCCAGCAGCTCATATATTTTATGCACCCGAGGCTTGCAACAAAAAATAGCCTTTGAAGATCCAGCCCAAGGACTCTGGAACAGCTCAGAGATGCATTTCCACATTAATGCACTAATGATGTGATCGGTCCTATGTGGCCTACTGGCCCCATCAGATCTGGTCAGTCAGAAGGCAGTACTCCTCCAGACAGACAGCAGATGCATCAAGTACTATGTCCACAACCAGGGAAGAGTCCTTTCTTAATCCTTCTGCAGAGAGGCCATGAAAGTGTGGAAGCAATATCTGGAGCAGGGGACCCTGCTTCACGCAATCCATCTGTCAGGATTCAAGAACCCTCTGGCAGATTGACCTCAGCTGAAGACTGTCAGATTCTTACAAGTGGTCTCCAGTGAACAACATTGTGAATTCTCTGTTCATCGAATGGGGGAACCTGACGTGGACTTTTTTGCATCCTTCATCAACATCAAACTTTCCTAATTCTGCTCCAGAAATCGAGTTTGTGCTTTTAGTCAGAATGTGTTCAGACTGCATGGAAAAGTCTATTTCTGCATGCCTTCCCTCCAATTCCTCTAATTGAGAGAGTGCTATTCAAGCTGGAGGCTCAAGGTGGGTCACAATGATTCTGACTGCCCACAAGGCAGTTATGCTATTCACTTTTGATTCACTTGCAACAGCAAACTGAAAACCCTGCCAACAAAGACGGATTTATGGGGCTAAATGGAAGCATTCTATTTGGTGTTCCAGAATCCACATTGACTCCTTCAGGTGTCCCCCTGAAAAGGTTTTGAAATACATATTGGACCTGTCAGACTCAGGACTGCAATACCTCACTGCCAAGGTCCACTTATCTGCTGTTTTATCATATCATGAACTTGTGGGCACCCTGACATTAGTTCAGTTGCCAGTGTTCAAAAGATTCCTCAGAGGAATCTTGCCATGAGAGCCTCAATGTGAAAGCTAATTACTCCTCGGGATCCCAGTCTTGTGCTGAGCACGCTGAGTTGTAATCCTTTTGGGCCAGTTGCGTCCTGCAACATGAAATTCCAAGAAAAGGAAAAAAGAGAAAAAAGAAATAAAGAAAAGAAGCAGAGCACTCACTGAGATTGCTGCTCATAAATTAATTTACATTGTATGCCAACACCGCCTTGACAGCTTTACAGTGATGCTGTCAACAGCAACAACATCAATGCATCACTGTAAAGTCTGCTCAGGACCCTGGTACGGCTTCCCAGGGTCTTGCACCCACTTCCCGAATCAGCTGCGACTCAGAGTTGATTATGTTAAAATCACGGGGGTTGAGAGCTGGCCCTAAAAAATGCTTTATTTTGCTAGCACAATGACATGCAGCCGTCGCTGTGACGTCGGGTTGACATTTTTGTCGAACTGGCATTGTAGATCCCCATTACATATGGGGCCTCATCACAATCCATTGCCTGTCCAGGTAGATTATTAATTGCTTCTTCTACTGCTACTCCATGGTGGGGATAAGGTTAGAGTTCTTTGTCCATACACATTCCATAACGACAGTAGCCACTTCATTGGCAGAGCTGCACTCTGTGCCCATTGCAGGGCTCTGCAGGACTGTCACATGGAGCACTGTCCAGACTTTCACCCAACGCTCTGCCCTGGATGGCCATTCCAGGGGACATGCCAGCTTTGAACAAGGCTATTCTGATTGACTTGCTTTCTCAAGAGAGTCCTCAACTCTAATTTACCCAGTCCGGGGAATTGCTTTTGAAGCTTGATACTCTTACCCGTGAGTGTAACTTCATGGAGAAGATTGATTCTTGGAAGATAAAAAAGTTACATACAGTACTTACCATTACTAAAGAGATTCCTGAATATCTTCTCCATAGAGTACCTTGACTTACCCTCCATCCCTTGGACTCACTACACTGTTATTGTTGTGTTTATTGTCTGTCTCCCTTCTCCAACAGGTAAGAGCTGTGAAGGCAGTATGCTTTATGTTGGAATTGTTTGCCCTTCTTATAGGAGCCAACAGGGCAATCTTCTACCATTAGATAGAGGTTATATAACTCGTGTGTTTGAGTTCTTGTGCTACTCTCCCCTGTAAAAACAAAACAAAACAACAGTACAGAGGCAGTTGGGGGCCGGTGTCACGATATACCAGTGGGCATGTGCAGGTGGTGTGTGCATGAGGCATACCCATGCCTTCAGCCCTCGAAAGTTCTGGCTCTGTTGGGTCTTAGTCTTCCAACTCAGACCCATAACTGGTACTGTATGAAGAAGATTTTCAGGAAGATCTTCAGTCATTTTTTTCCTATTGCTTGCAAATGTAAATTCCATTTTTTAAACTGAAAACGTACCGTGATTTATCATGTTTACATGTACAGTTCCTGTGTCTCTTATGTAAGTTTATGCGTCCATTTGGAGGGCCTCTTATGGATATTAGAATGTCGCCTTGCACGTTCATAGGACCAGAGGACTGTGAACTGAAGGTGAGCAGTTCTGTGGTCCTAAGGATGCATGTGGTGACACTCTTATATCCCCAAGAGACCCTCCAAACAGACCCATAAACTTATTATAGATCACTAACTAGTAAATTAAAAAATGTACTTAATACATTTGTATTAACAGCACAAGCAGCCAACAAGAAGCCTGTTACAGTAGCTTATGGTAATAAGAGTGCCTCACATGCAACTGAAGGGAGGGCTGTGATTGGCTGGGGATACTCCCACAGTCTATAATGGTTATAAGAGTGTCTTCTCAAGTCCTTTGTATGCCAATACTGTTCAGCTTTGCTTTGCAGTTTTCTGACCCAAAGAATGCAACAATGCACTCCTTTAACCATAAGAAACACAACTGTACATGCAAACATGTCCATTTTTTTTACATTGTCTTTTTTTTTCTCTCAGCACCAAGTACAGTACATGAGCTATTTAACACACATTTAATCCTGCTGAATGAGAAGGAAGAGTCAGTTGCAGTAATCAGCATCCATATTCTCGGAGGTCTCTGGTGAGGTATCAGTTATATACATCTATAATAATTTGGGGAGGGGGGTTACCCTAATCTTTCACTGCCTCCCATGGCATGCTGTTTCTGGAATGATGTTTTCTATACCAATATGCTACACTGCAGTCCAGCCTATATCTGAGGGATTCTTGCTCTGTCGTACGTGGGTTCTCCTACTGCCCAGCACGCGGCACTGTCTGCCCATGACAGATCAGCCTCCGGCACTTCCTGCCTAGTTTTCAGTCTGGTTTCATACCCTTACCCGTTTTGGCCTTCTAGGCTTCCCTTCCTCATTGTATCCTGCCTGTTCCTATTTTCCTTCCTCATGCCAGCCATCACAGCTTCATTCCAATCATGGCTTCGTCCCATTGCCATTCCTCATTATCGCACCTCCTCCATTTCCTACAATTTTACTCTCCTCACCATTGAGCTCTCTCCGGCTGCCTCATTATGGCCTGCGATCCAGAGTTCTCTTTGGCATACCTATCATGACCTCTCATGAATCATATCCCTCCTGCGGTTCTCCTCCCATACCAGCTATATCTCACCTCGACCTGCTCATCCACTTCAATCCCCACATGCATCTGGTTACTGACTCCATCCATCAACCATCCAGGATTCAATGCAGTCATGGCTTCTATATCTCATCATGCCACGGTTTTCTATTAGCTTGTTCTGCTATTCGCATCATTGGGCCATCTTTGGCTGACTCCACCTGGCCTTCCTTCAAACCTGGTCTGTGTGCCATCTCATCCAGCTCGCCTTACTGCTGTTCTCATTCTGTATAGGCTGGATCCTATGCTACCCCCTTGACCACCCTCCACCCTTTGTCCTGTTTTGCCTCGCTTTCCTGTACCAACCTCCATGGCTTCAGTCCCTCATTGTACCTCATCCATTTCCTACTTTTACCTTCCTTGTCCTAGCGCCTTTTCTAGTACCAGTCATCATGGCTTCACTCCGTTCTTCGCTTCACTCCTCATCGTACATCGTCCACTTTTTCTCACTCCTCATCATACCTCATTCTGTTTTGTTCCTTGATTGCTCACCTTGAGTTGCCTCTGGTTCCGGACTTGCCTTCTTGGCCTCGGAGTCTGCCTCCTTTTGAGGGGCCTACTTCCTCACACTGTCTTTGTACCAGTTCATTTTCGAGTTCATTCCTGTCTCCTACTACTTCCTGTCTTCTCCTCTTCCAATTCCGTCTGGCCATCCAGGATTAACTCCACTCGTAGCCTGCTATCGTTATTTCTTTTTGGGTGTACCTATCCTGACTCCTATGCTACCTTATCAACCCGTGACCATCCTGCCGCACATATCGAGTTCATAATTCCCGTCATCATTCCCTCAGCCTTACCTCAGTATTCATTTACTTACATCGTTTCCTCGAACAGTCCTATCATCGAATCCTATGGACTCCTATGCTTCTTCGACTACCACGTCTGAGTCTCATCGTTCAAGTCACGTAATCATGCTGCTCCGCCTGGCCATATCTATCATGGATCATATACCGTCTAATCAGACTCTCCTCGTGTTTTTCTCATCCCATACCAGCTAGGTCCTATGCTACCCTATTGACCTCCCTACTTTCCTTTGTCCTTTCCCACCTCACCTACCAGTACCTACCTTCATGGCATCAATCTCTCATCGTACCTCATCCATTCTTGTTGCCTTCCTCAGCCTTTCGCTTATTCTAGTTCTAACCATCGTGGATTCTTTCCACTCCTGGCTTCCCTCCTCATTGTACATCTCTTGATTTGTCTCCCCTTGATCGCTGTCCTGTGCTTACCTTCTGATTCGCATACCCTCTAGTTCCTGTCACACTTTCTTGGCCTCTGGGTCTGCCTCCTATTGGGGAGCAGTTTGGTTCGGGTCACTCCATAGTGCACGATACCTTTGTTCGGGTTGTTTCTGTGTTCCTTCCCATCTCCTCTTCTTCCGCTTCCTTACCGGCTCTTCAAGATTCAGTCCCTTCGTGGCCTAGTGTCTATTTCTTTTTGGGCATAACTATCATAAATCATATAATGCTTATCAACCACAGCCATCCTGCCGTATATGTCGAGTTCATAACTCCAGTCATAGAGAGTTCTTAAATCCAGTCATTTGCATCGCTTACTCTGCCATTCCTATCATTCAATTCCTTACTACCTCATCGACTACAACCTCGGGATCTAATTGTTCGGGGTCTAATCGTTTACATCGCATAATCAAGCATGCCTCTTTAACCTCAGTGTCTGCTCACTTGCATCGCTCAATCAAGCCAGTCTGCAGTATTATTTTTCTCCTCATCGGCACATCAGGAATATCCTCGTAAGCACATCTGGATACCCCTTGCTGCTCTGACTCATACATGGATTTACTCCCTCCCATCCTTGCTCCCCGATCTATTATGTCTCATCTACTCGAGCATACCCCCCCCCCCGGGTCCAGCAAGGTTATCTAGTTTCATCATTCCCTCGAGCATTCCATCATTGACTCTGATGGTACCCATTGACCACAACAACAGGATCTAATTGTTCACATTGCATAATCATGCCTTATCGACCTAAATGTCTACTTCCTCACCTCACTCAATTGATCATACCTATTATCGGATCTTATGCTACCTCATCAACCTGCTGACCTCCTGTGGTGATCATCACCATCAGTATTCATTGTTGCCTCATGTTCGTATTCGATCTGCGTGCAGCCTCATGTTCCATATTCGATCTGTGCTTTCTTTTAGGGATCCTCCCTACTCGTATCCCTCTAGTTACTGAACCTTTTTTTTTTAACATATACATCCTCAAATCAAATGTCGTCAGCCTGGAGGGAAGGCGACCTAGGCCTTGGACCCCAGAGGTTTACTCCTCAAAAGGTTTTTTTTTGCGCTCCTCCATGCCAATGGTCATAATATTAGTTAGAGTTAGTGCTTTCTTCTCATTAGTTAGTTAGGTTCCGCTGTTGGATGGAGGCGGATGGTCGCCCGGCTTTCCCCTCTGTCCTCAGGAAGTTAGACCTTCTTCTCACAGAATTCATTCATCATCCTCGCCTCTTCAAAGCTTGACATCTTTCGGTATTCTTTTTGGGCTTCTTCCTAACCTACCTTTAGCCAACTCATTCATTTCTGGCACCTGTAAGGGGGGAACCCTCCTCTAGGGTTCCTTGCGTCGTACCCCTACAGGGTGGTATATCCCACAGATAGAGAGGCGGAAAGCCACAAAGCAGATCAAGTTACAGAAACATCATCTCATATCTCATTCAGTTGCATAAGCACATTGAATGGAAGGGCTTTAAGCCTGGGGTTCGATGGGCGGGGCAACAAAATGTCACTTCCCCATCGAGCTTAAAGCGTCACAACATCCTGGGCTTGCCAGGATTCTTTCTCATTACCCACCATCCACCCCTCCTCCTCCAGTGGCTCGTCTCTCTTCCCCGTGGGCTTCCTTCTAACCTGCCTTTAGCTGACTCATTCATTCCCAGCACCTGTAAGAGGGGGGATCCCTCCTCTAGGATTCCTTGCATCGTACCCCTACAGGGTGGTGTATCCCACGGATAGAGAGGCGGAAAGCCACAAAACAAATCAAGTTACATAAGCATCATCTCATATCTCATTCAGTTGCATAAGCACATCGAAGTAAATTTATAACCATAAATGTAAAACACTTTTTTTATTGTTTAGGTTGATCAGGTCTGAATAAGACCACCAGTTTATAAGAGAGGAACCAGTCCTGGCTCTCATAAACCAATGACAAAGGGCCATTCATTTTTAGTTATTTAATGTTCTTCATTTGTATGATGGAACTGTGGTACGTTATTTGGTAAAGATTGTCTTTCACATGTGTTGTGTGCTATCTGATGACATGTCAGAGCGCTTGGGCTCTAGGAGGAGCATGTAACAAATAAAAGTAATACTACACTACTGATTTACAGTACATTAGCTAAGGGCCAGTTGCTAGCCCTTTTTTTAAGTTCAAGTCTTTCGGAGAGAAAGTGGAGAAAATGTTTTCTGGAGACTTTTTTCGTAGTTTGAAACTAATACATTGGAATCATTTATCATATACTGTACTTATACTGCAAATACGGCAGCTGTATAAACTACATGGAGAGTATTCTTCCACGTGCCATTTCACTAGCAAACACAAGGGCCAGCTTTAGTCTGCGTATTCGTGTAACTTAGCAACTGGCTGTTTGTCGCGCACGTGGGAAAGATAAAAGCAGCAGAGCAAGCTTTCATTTACATGTACTGTACATGTACTGCAGCTTATCACCTGGCTATCTGTAGTGCAGCTGGAAAAGCTAAAACGTGCAGAGCTAGCTTTTGTTTACGTGCATATCTAGCTTCGCACCTGGCTGTTAGAAGCACAGACAGGAAAGGTAAAACAGCAGGGCCTGCTTTAGTTTACATGTACGTAGAGCTTAGCACCTGGCTGTTAGAAGCACAGACGGGAAAGGTAAAACAGCAGGGCTGCTTCAGTTTACATGTACGTAGAGTTTAGCACCTGGCTGTAGTGCTGATGGGAAAGGTGAAATCAGCAGGGTCAGCTTTTGCTTACAGGTACTGTAGAGATGGACCTCAACACCTGACTGCCTGTGCAGACTGGAAAGGTGAAAACAGCTGCACTTTTCATCATTTACAGTCAATTGCTCCATTGGTAGACATGCCCAGTATGTATCTTCTGGTGCTGAAATGCCATTAAAATCTTGTACAGTGAAGCAGCTGGTAGACTTGCCCTACCAGGTGCTGTGGAAGCACAACATAGAACGAAGGAGAATATAAAGAGAAGGATTCTTTTCTGACGGGGTCTTGTTATTTTACTGTTTCATTTACATTTTTGATGTAGGCATCTAAGAGATTTTAAAAGCCCATCTAAGGTTGTTATTCAGCTAGTCAAGCCAAGTGAAAAACATTACCATAAATGTAACTTTCTGGATATGCCAAGGTCAGGCCTAACATGTATTCAATGGGGAGAGTTTGTGTAGCTTTTTGAAACAGTGTAGAAAAGAAGAAACACCCTGAAATGTGAGAAAGAGGATTTGAAAGAGATAGGGACTCCTTTGTTTCCGCTAGTAAAACAAGCATTTGTCAATGCCAGACATGTTTGTTTGCATACTGTTGCAAGTTAGAACAGCAGTAAAATCTCATTTTCAGTGTGGTCCTGTTTTTACACAGTTTTACAATGCATTTACCCAGGATAGTACAACTAAGCTGCAATATCTTGCTTATAGTGGGGTCTTACTTTTTTTTTTTTCATCTTCCACAAAACTGTTTGTCATTCCGGTGTCATCTGGTGGCACCCCACAGCAGGCCAGCCAGTGGTCTTCTCACAAATGTACAGGTTATCCAGGACTATAATGTGGTGGGTGGCCAGCCAGGCTGGTTGTGTGAGAGCCGGGGGCACCTTGGCCAGTCAGCATTTTCAACTTGTCACCTAATGTTCTCCCCTGGCGTAGTGGCATACAATGAGGCAGTAATGCCTATATGTGGCAGCACACATGCATGACAGGTGTCTGATGGCAACCCTCCCTTGCTGGTGTTCCTGAATGTGTTGATGACCAGGCTCTACCAGTCAGCTGTCATGTAGGGGGGACAGTGTCCTCCCCTCTCCGAGGAAGGAGAGCAGTCTCTGGGATGCTCAATCCTCCTCCTCATCCCCTGCCCAGCCTGTGACAGCTCACATTCATTCCCAACACACATCACAAGCATAGTAAGTGATAGGGCTACTGCAGTGTTACCAAAACAGCTTGAGGTCCTGCTTTGAACCATTTTTAAAATGTATTTTCCTAGGGTAGGCCAGCTGAGATACAATCTCTAACTTTCAGTGGGGTCCTGCTTGTACCCAGTTTTACACTGCATTTACCCAGGACAGCACAGTTGAGGACCAGCATCTCGTTTTCAGTGAGGGCTCAGCTGCTACCAATTTTTTACAATGTATTTACCCAGGATAGGCCACCTGAAAGGCAATATCTCATTTTAAGTGGGCTCTGGCATTTTGACTCCAAATGTCCAATATAGTCTTTATGATCTCACGTTATGATCAAGACAGGTGGGATTTTTTTACATCCCATCTGAAAGATGATTTGTGATGTGACTGCAAAAACATGTTTCAGAGGGGATTTAAAAAATGACACCTGTCTTGTTCATGAGGGGGATAAAACAAGGGATATGTTGCTAATCTGCGGTCAAAATCGGCAACAATAAAGTTGAGTAAACATTAGAGAAAGTCAACAATTTTTCACAGTTTACTTGGTTTTTCACATTTTGACTCCAGATTTTCAACATTATCATTTTACGACCCCACTTTATGATCAAGACGGGTGGAGGTTTTTAAATCCCGTCTGCAAGTTGATGTCACAGAGCAACTGTAAAACATGTTTTAGAGAGGATTTATAAAATGACACCAGTCAAATTCATCAGGTGGGTTAACAAAAGGGTTATGTTGCACATTTGAGGTCCAAATCTGCAAAAATCACAAAGTTATAAGCATATGTAGAGAAAATACACCAGTCCTCATAACTTTGTTAGTGTTTGACATTTTTCAATGTTGTCTTTTTAAGACCCACATTATGATCATGACAAGTAGAATTTTTTAAATCTCGCCCCAAAAATGATTTTGTAAAGTGACTGTGAAAAAACACATTTCAGAGGGGATTGAAAAATAACACCTGTCATGTTCATGAGGTGGGGGTAACAACAGGGTTATATTTAAAACTGGGCCCAAAATCTGCGGAAAGCACAAAGTTATGAGTAAAGTTTGAAAAAACTCAATGTTTCTTAATAACTTTTTTGTTTTTTAACATTCTGACCTCAGATTTTTAACATAGATGTTTGATGACCCCATATTGGGCGCTATACACCAATGGGTGGGTAATATGCACCGGTGGTACATTACCCACCCGCAGAGTTTCCACCTGTAGACAGGTGCACACCAGCAGCATTCATAACTGCTGGCCACCTGTCAGTGGCTTCCCCCGCACATACAGGACTCCAGGGTGGCCGGGAGGAGTCGTCATCCCTCGTCCCTTGGTGGGCATCCAATGAGATTCCCCTGGGACCCTTAGTGGATCCCACACATAGGGAGGCGTGGGTCCAGGGCTGTGCATGCTGTTTGCAGGCACCCAGACCTGCACAGCACCATCCCGTCCTGCTGCCGCTGCTCCCAAAATTGCTGGGCGCTTGCCCTTCCAGCTGCCCCTGCCACCTTCTGCTGCCCAGCTGTCAAGGGCAGCATGGTGTGTCCTGTCCTGGTTCCCCAGCTACTAGAGGCCTGTATCTGTGGGGGTGAGCAGTGGGTTATGGCAGGGTCTACCCTGGTGTACCCTGCACCACACTCCACACCCATGTGGCCAGCACTACGCAGGTTAGTGAATACTACGTAGTGCTGCCATGCCCCTGGAACACCCCCAGTGCGGAGCTGTCCACAGACATGGGGGATTGGGTGCAGTGGGTCTGTGTGTCCCCTCCTTGAGCATGCCATGCAGGAGACACAAGGGATGCGGAGTGGCTGTGTGCCCCAGATACGCGTGTGTAGCCACTCTGCCCCATTTGTGCATAGGGCCCTATATGAGCTAGACAGGTAGATTTTTTTTAATTCTATCCCAAAGGTAATTTCAGAGAGTAATGGTGAAAACATGTTTTGGGGAAATTTGAAATATGACACCTGGTTCATGAGGTGGGGTAAAAAAAAACCCATGTTAAAAAAAACCGGAGTCAAAATATTTAAAAGAATTACAAAGTTATGCATTCAAAATGCATTACAAAGCTTACCAAACATATTTTTTTTCCATCAACTCAGTCAGAGCTGGAAACAGCAGGATATTCGTGCTAGTGAGAGGAGGACCTGCCAGGTATGTGAGGGGGTTTGCAGTGGTGCTAAGAGGTGGGCCAGGGTGGGGGGAAGGGGAGAGAGCCAGACATTGATGGACTCTTTCTTCATTTCAGGTAAAAGCAACAAACAAGATGATGAGGAACTGTTTTCTTCATTTCACGTACCACCACTGAGGACTGGACACCACAGTGTCAGTGTGTTGTTCAAACAACATGAAGTCTTGCTGTATTCTGACAGGTGCAGTTAGACCGACTGGTTCAGCTGCCCCGGAGAACAATGAGTTAAACTCTGTGCAAATGCATAGAACGTTGAGCTCAAGCTCAGTTTTCAAACCACTGGCCTCAGTACGTTCTAATAAATGATCAGATTCTTTACTCCGCTGACCAGTGAAGATGCCTCAGAGATTTCTCCTCATTGTCTTTGGTTAAAGCTGAGTTTCGTCTGTTTATTCGACCACCGCTTTCTTATTTTCTTTAAAAAGTTCTCAAACCATTGTCTTCGGTATCATGTACATTCCTAGGTTGGGTAAGTGTTTGGTTTCCGACTGGTTCCGTCGACCGTGAGGAGCCCTAACTTTATTTTCTCTTCTCTGTATAGATTGTTTCAGTTCTGAGGACCCGGTTTGAAGCCCTGACCAAAACCAAGTTTTTTTCTCAGTTTTCTCTTCAGCTAGCGCTAAACTGTTAGCCAGTCAGGACTTTGTCTTTCTAATACCCAGCCTAACTAAGCCTTCAGGGGTAATTTATTTTAAATTTGTTTATCCGGGCCTAACTAAGCCACCTTCTGATAAAGTAGTAATTGGATTTTATTTGCTTAACCGGCCTAGCTAAGCCATTGGATTAAGCAGTGCAAATTTTAGGGTTATGTCACAGAAACCCAAGAGAAAAAACAGTCCCACTGGGTTTCAGTGCTGTACCGAATGCGGGGAGCAATTTGCTACGGTTGATCCGCACTTGGTCTGTCTGTACTGCTTGGGTTTTGACCACTTGCAAACAGACTGTGCTATTTGTCAGAATTTTCCTCAGTCTACCATCCACAGACATCTTAGTAAAGTGAAAGAAAGGATGGATAAGACATCCGAAGAGGGCGGCTCCGGTTCAACCGAACCTTCAGTTCTGGCGGCCAAACCCTCAGGCCAGGGTGAACCGTCGACGGTTAAAAAATGTTCGGAGTCGGTTTCAGAACCCACACCGTCTAAAAAAGCCAAGCAGTCCGGTTCAGAACCACACAAGCAGTCGGTCCCAATTCCAGCCGCTGAGGAAATTGCAAAAGCCATCTGCATAGTGCAGTCTTTGCAGCCTGTGTTTGGCAAACTGTCACAGGTACCATCCGGGCAGCCAACAGTTCTGGATACTAGTTCCATACTCTCAGGATCTATTGATCCTGAGGAGTACTATTACTCTGACTGTGACTATGATGAGGAGGAAGAGGATGAAGGGGAGCCCATAGATCCTGAGGTTTCCCCTGATCATCCAGGTATGAAAGGGGGCACCAGAGAGATGTCTAGTGGTAAGATTGGGCAGCTTGATCACCACACATGGAATGGGGAGACCAGAGACTACTCCAGCAGCAGAATTGGGCATCCTGACTGCTGGACATGAAGGGGGGGACTACAGACTTCTCTGATGGTGGGATTAGACACCCTGTCCATTGCATATGAAAAGGGGGGTAATGACAGACTTCTCTGGTGGTGGGATTGGGCACCCTGACTGTCAGAAATGAAAGGGAGGGAGGGGAATCACAGACATCTCCAGCTGCTGGCATTCAGCACTGCAGTGCTGATGATTATGCCAAGATGGTATGCTAATGGGAGAAACGTCTTGCAATATAAGTGGCTTTTTTCTTTCATGTGTAAGAAATTTTCACCCATCAGCAAGCTGACCAGGCATCATCACCTGCCTGCTGCTAATATGCGGCTCCCAGTCAAGCCTTTCCAGTGCTTAATGATACTGGCCCCAACATAGCCACACCCACAAAAGTCCTACAGTCCTGGCACAATGCCAGTTGTTCGCTGCACATGTGCACAAGCAAACATAACAATTAATTTCAGTTATCAAGTAAGAAAGGCTTACATTTACATACGTATATGGGTCAGTACACCTATTAACTTTCAGAATGGTAACTGAAGCTGACTTCTACAGTATTTAATTTAGGTTATTAAATACGTGAACAGCAAACACTGCCCCCGTATCTGGAAATCATGACATCCTCTGTTATGTAGTGTATCTGAAGCATATACACTTCTTAGGGGAAAAATAAGTTAACTTTATGGACAGCCAGTATAATGTCTTGACATTCTCCAGTTGGTAGTTCGGCAGTGGGAGTGGTAAAAATACACAAGGACAGCAATGTTGCTGATTGTAGCAACACCTCTAATCCCAGAGCAATGCCTAAAGCCACTAACAAGACAGTGTCAATTATGTGGTGTGTTGAAACCCTTACTTAACTACATTTATATTGGTTTATGTTACACCATATATTGGTGTATCAAAGAAATGCAATCATTTACTGAAAAAGGAGTGATGGATATACTGTAAAACAAAACTGACTTCCATTCAGGGATATCTCTACTGGTATTAACAATGGGAATGAGCTATGAAAGAAAGAACTAAAAATGAGCATGGCTCTAGTTTAGTATGCAATGCTTGTTCTTGGGTACGCAGTGTATTCTGCTTGCTACAGTTTGGCTTTCACTGCGGACCTTCTGCAGGGTCACTTTATGACCATTGCGGTGGCTTACTTTTCGCATTTTTTTGAGGTTATACAACTTCTGAAAAGCTGCAGAGGTACATGATATTTATGGCAAGTAAAGCAGGCAGGAAAAATCATAGAATTTTGAATGAAAAGAATGTTTCCTGACTTTATTTCTGTACTTAAGGCTGTATAAAACTGAGGTAATGTTCCTTCGAGGGGTCTGAACCGTGTTGGTTTTGGCTCATTGGACATTACCTTGATCCAGTCTACAAGAGTATAACATTACAGTGTCAAATAATAACAAAGCATGATGACCAAACCACTGCAGGATGTTATCTCAGCATATTCTTTGGGGGGAAAGACTGCATTTCAGATGTGCCATGGGTTTTCATGGGCTTCATTTTAGGAGGTCATAGACAGTAGCTCACAGAAATATTGTATTGCTTTTTTACATTTCTTGGCTAGAATTCCCTTTGTGTTGGCCAGAACTATTATCTGAGGGCTAGTCAGGCTGGTAATTGTAGTACCTTACTTCAGACTGTATCCTCATGCTATTAACAGCTTATATAGATTTATCTCAGATCAGCTTGTAAAACAGGCTTTAAGTACCTTCAGCAAAACAACAAAGGAAAGTTTTCCAAAAACTACCTCTCTGTGAAATGTTTGGAAATTTTTCCTGTAAGTTTAGGATTTTTTGTTTGTATGTTCTAGATACTTTTGTATTTGTAGTTGCTTATAAGAGATGATTATCAAAATATACATCACAAAACCAGCAATAAACAGGCATGTCATTGATCCAACTGTCTCCCATATGTACTTTTAAGATCGAGTTACTGTTGAGGTTGGAGTTCATCACATTAATGGCCTGTTGTTGGCTGGTCAGGGTTTCTCTTACAAAGACTGTAGACATCAAGGGAACTTTTAGAGGTTTCATAGACAGCACGATCATAGCAACTGGGCAGCTTGGATTATTACAGTTTTGTCCCAAAATCCCTGCAGATGAGCAGGAAAGGTTTTTGAGTTTGTTAACCAGTTGCATGAACTAATCTGACCTCAGCACTCTTCGCCTGGCGTGCAAAGTGATCTTAAATATATGTGTCTCCTACTGATGCAATGTCGCTTTTCTGAAGACTTTATTAGGCTATCATATCACAAGGAATGCAATGAGAGGGTTGGAGAACAGCTAATGAGTTCCTTTGGTTTTGTATGAAATAATAGAATAATTGTAACAGGTGGGTATTACAATAAACTGCTGCTGGGGTAGAATACATAATAACATGGATATAAACCATTCTTGTTTTCTGTATCACGAAGACAACAAAAGAGCAAAGTAAATGTACATTCCTAAGTTTAATAACAAAGCCGGCCTCCATTTTACAGTTCACAGTTGCTGCTCTGATGAGCAGGTTCAAGCTTGTTTGCTTTAGAGGGAGAGCTACACAGGAGCCAGGCTAATGTTTAGGACCCAATCCACAGAAGCTGAGGAGGATTTTTGTTTTGCATAGGGGTACAGAGGGAGGCTGCGAGTGTGCAGGGGTCCCACTTTGCACATGCAGAGTTCTTGTGCATTCACAGCCCCTATTGTGCCCCCAGTGGTGACCTGTCTTCACCTGATCTGTACCACATTGAGGGTCAGAGGTGGGTTTGGGGATGGAAATGTGCATCCACATGAAACAGAAATGATTTGACACTTTGGGGATGGAAACTGGAGAACATAAGCATTACACAATGCATGGGGACAGCACTATCACACCATAAGGTTCAGCTTCAGGGCCCCCCCCCCAATAGATCTGCCCCTACGGAGATGGTTCAGTACTGCCCTTTAAGGGGAGTTACCCCCAGTGATCTGTCGGCGGTGCTGGGCCTGTCGGGTTTGTCGGGTGAATGCACAAGTCCAGATGATCTTGTATTAGCCTATAATAAGGCTGTAGAAGATGCCCTGGACAAGATTGGTCCTGTTTGTGTTCGACCTCTCACTCTTCACCCAAGGAGCCCTTGGTTTGATAGTTCCTTGAAGGAGTTGAGGCGAGTTGGCGAAGGATGGAGAGAGCCTGGCTGAAGTCCAGCCTTGATGCTGACAAGCTTAGGTTGATGGCACATTATGATGGCTATCAATCAGAAATCACCCGTAAGAAGGCAGAATTTCTGTCCAAGGAGATTTCTGCTGCGCAGAATTGACCGGCTTAGCTTTTCTGGACTGTTGACAGATTGTGCAATCCAATGTCTCTCCAGCCCAGAGAAGCCTAGTCTCAGCTTAAATGTGAGGCGTTCGCTCAATTCTTCGCAGATAAGATTGCCAGCATCAGGTCTGGCATCGGCACGACCTCCCCTATGAGGGATTGTAGAGATCAGCAGGAAGTGGCATGCACACGGTCTATCTGGTCAGAATTTTGTTGGACGGAATTCATGGACAGTGGGAAGATCATTCAAACACTGCGCCCAACCAGCTGTAGTTTGGATCCGGGCCCTACACCCCTTTTAGTGGGATGTGTAGATGTTATCTGCCCGATCCTTGCTGAAATTGTCTGGAAGTCCTTGGAGAGAGGGGTCCTTCTAGACCCCCTCAAGGAGGCTGTCGTTTGACCACTCCTTAAGAAATCTTCCTTGGATCCAGATTGTCTAGCTAACTACCGGCCTATCTCTAACCTGCCATTTGTTGGTAAGGTTATTGAAGGTGGTTGCGCTGCAATTGGATGATCACCTTACAACTCACAATGTCTGTCATACTCTCCAGTCTGGTTTTAGGAAGAAGCATAGCACAGAGACTGCACTTGTCCAGGTACTGAATGACCTCCTAATGGCAAGAGATCAAAAGGCACATACCATTCTGGTCCTTCTTGATCTCTCTGCTGCAATTGACACTGTAGACCACAGTGTGCTGTTGGAGTGCCTGCAGCATCTTTGTGGGCTGTCTGGTACAGTCCTCAAATGGTTTTATTTGTTCCTCGTGGGCAAGTCTCAGAGAGTTGCCACTGGAATTTATTCCTCTGGTGCTCATTCCCTTCGGGCTCCATCTTGGTCCCCATGTTGTTTGCAGTGTACATATTGCCATTGGGAGATATCATCAGGTGATACAGTCTGAGCTTTCACTGCTATGCAGATGATACTCAGCTGTATATGTCCTTTCTACCTGGACAGAATGATGCACTCTCTGTGCTAAATAATTGCCTTACTGAGATCAAAACTTGGATTAGTACCAGCTAGCTGAGACTGAATCCAGATAAGACTGAAGTGTTGGTAGTGGTCCCTGGTCTCCCAGGGGCAGGTTTGGGGGCTGGACAGCCATCAGGTTTATTGCTTGATGTAATACCGCTCAGTACCTCAGACCAGGTGCATAACCTGGGCGTTATTTTTGATGATGGTCTGACACTAAAATATCAGGTGTCGGCTGTCGTCAAATCCTCTTTTTACCTTCTGAGGAATATCACCCTGGTGAAACATTTGATTCCCCCTGACGATCTTCCAGCGTTGGTCCATGCCTTTGTCACTACCCACCTTGATTACTGCAATTCCCTCTACCTGGGGCTACCAGGGGTTGATATCCACCGCTTGCAGCTGGTGCAGAACATGGCGGCCAGGCTTTTGACTGGGACCTCTAGGTCCAGTCATATTACATCTGTGCTCCGCGAGCTGCACTGGCTGCCCATTCAGTGGTGGATCACCTTTAAGGAACCCAGTTATCTGCAAGACCTCCTGGTACCCTACTGCCCCCTCTGATCCACCGATGAGGGATTGCTAGAGATTCCCAGGGTGCGATTGAAGACATCTGGTGCCCGTGCTTTTTCTTTTTCGGCTCTAACCCTATGAAATTCTCTGCCTCGTCGGTTAAGAGAATGCCTGACTGTCGACAGGTTTAAAATTGAGCTAAAAACTAATTTATTTACTTTCCCTAATTATGGTTAATTTGTTTTATTGTGTCTGCTTTAACTTATATTTATATTTGTCTGTATTCGATTTTATGTACAGCACCTTGGTTCTGAAGGCGCTATAAAAATAAAGCTTGATTTGATTTGACTAACATTGCACACCCCAGTGAATGTCTTCCCTGGCCCTCCACAGACTTTCCTATGGTCTGATCAACCATCTAACATGTTGTCCCTAGCCCTCTGAGCTGGCGTTGTGGTCTGAGAGTTCCAAAACACTAATTACAGCAAAAGTTCCTTTAAGAACAGGATGCGACAGTTCATGGAGGACTGCCATATCAGACAATCCCCTGCTCCATGCTGCTCCGCAGAAGCACGAGATCCACTCCAGCACCAGCACGGGGAGTGTCTGGCCTTGCTCCATCCCCTGACGTGCTTCAGCTCTTCTGTGCACCTTTCTGTGCATGCGCTGGGAAGACCAGGAGCTGTGAATGCTGCCGCAGTTGCAGACCTGTATGGGTGTGGAGGGTCTGCACCAAAATATATGCCTTTGCAGTGTATCCTGGTGATCTCTGTGGATCAGGGAGCATCTGACAAATGTAGTGGAAAAACATATTTGACCAAATCTAGGTAATACACCACCTTCCCTCCTACCTCAGATATATTCTTCCAAAAAGCAAATCTAAGACAGTAAAAATCTGACTGTTGAATTACCCAGTAATGTTAGAATTTAGCACTCCTCCTCAAGTCACTGCTACCCCAAAAGGGCCTGCAAGTTATTCAAACGTTTTTTGTGTTTGTTTTTCCACCAGTTTGAATTGGAATGTTTAGTTATCAGCTTCTCATCCGAAGCGTGGGTAAGCGTCACGATCAATGGCAAGGTATCTCCAAATGAGACAAGTACCTATGCTATTGTGCAGTTTAACCTGCTATACTGAGGTGCAGTAAGGCTGCTTTCTCACTGTTTTTAATGCCAAGCAACTGTCAATGCTAGATTTAGTCTTAAATGTATATATTTTAGCTCATGAGGTAACACTGGTAGCTAATTAGGGAACAAGTTAGACAGAAAAGGTCACATCTCTTCCTAATTAACAAACAGTCCAGAATGCAGCCAGCTCAAACCAGGGCCTTTTAAATATTACTATAATTTTTTTTTTTTTTTTACAAGAGTGCAGCCGTGACTTGATGATTAGTGCAGAATTCTGCTATTACTGATTAGCCACGTTGTGTGCACCCTTGTACAAATTGTCTAGAAAACCTTGAGATCAGCAATGACTACTTAGTACTCTAGTTTCCTTTGGCAGTTGGTGCTGGTGTGCCACTGCTGTGGATTGCTGATTGTGGTGTTATGACAGAGTCTGCAAGCCACTAAGATTGCCGTGGCCCAGTGATGAGCTACAGTAACAGTTAAGGAGCTAGTGGAACCGAAACAGACGGACAGGAAAATGATAACACATTAAGTAGTAGTCAGTTGTAACCTTTTATTTCTGAAGTATTTTCTTTTTTCCTTTTGCTCAATAGAAAGTTTTTTATGTGATAATATTGTGTTGGATGTGTGGAACAGCTCTTAGCCTTGCAGCTTGACATATCTATTTCTATCTCTGTCTCCTTACTACATCACTAGCATTGTGATCTCACCGACTGTGACATCACAGGTGAATGCAGAGGCAAAAATAAGGGGCCGCTGAGTGCTAATTTGCACATGTATTTCCTGTGATTAGCCCCTGCTGCTTTAAAAGTCAGCAACTCAGAGGTGCTTACAGCAGGTAGGGCAGCAATCAGAAAGTAACATTGCTGTCTGTGACCCTACACATGGGAGGAGGATTCCCAGCTGACATATGAGCCACCAAATGTCTGGAACATGTAGAGGCATAGGGGAGATGGTCAGACTCTTTTCCGATTGGTTTACAAACTGCTGCTATGCCGCTGGAATGGAATACACAGGCGGGTCCACATAACCACGACAGTTTGATGCTGTTTCAGCATGGAGGCAGTCAGATCTGCACAGATGCTGTGCACATACTGCATAGAGGGAGCATCTCTCTGAGGTAAACCTCCAATGATGTTTTACTTCCACTAGGCTGGCTACAGGATATGGCAAGCTGTTTTTAATTTGATGGCAAAATGAGCATGCGGATTACTTCTTTATTTGTTTATGATGTTTTGTACAGTACTATACTGAGAACATGCTCTGAGAGCATGCTAACTTTATACCATGTAACCTTCCCTCTAACACTTACTTCCTGCTGAGCAGCCAGTAACAAAACCAGCACCAAATGTGTACAGTTTGGTCAGTCAGTCAGTTAGTCAGTGTGAGCCAAACGTTTTATCTTCCTGGACTAAAAGTCTCCGCTAGTCATTCACACTAATAGGACTAGCTGGAGGCACTAGGATCACGCGGGAGCCAAAAATTTTCAGGAGGGCCGGGGCTGGGATAGAACCGCGCATACGAGGTGCCGCAAGACTAACTCACTGCTGTGTAGGCTATCTCGGTGTTGACCCTCCAACTGCCTCAGTTCTTTTTCTCCCACCGTCAAGTGCGCTTCGATGATGACATTGCTCGCCTGCTGGGAGACAAGTCTTTGTCTGTACAACAGCAGCTATAGCCATTCAGTATTTGATTTAACTTACCATTTTTAGTGTTCTTTTCTTATTTAAAAAAAAAAAGATGATGAAGAAGAATAATAATAATAATAATAATTCTCAGTCTGCCATCAATGAAGTCAACCTTAGATGGTAGAGGTGATGGTAGGAGACTTTGTTTGAAAGCTGTGATGGCAGTGGGGCTGCGTCTGGTCCGCTGCCCTTTGTGGGGGTGGTCTGACCACATGCAGTCCAGTGCTCGGGGGTGGGGGGAGACAGCCTGCCCGAAGCACAAAAGTAGCGGTCCCGTTCCCAACCTCATTCGGGGACCTGGCTCCACATGACCTCGAGCTCTTCTTCCTCCTGTCGATGGAAGAAGATTCAGTACCGCTCGAGGTCACCCTCTGGTACATCTCAAAGGGGTCATCGGTGGTGGGGAGCAGTAGACCTGAACCGACTCCGGTGAGTTCCTTTGTGGTTCTGCTCTTAGTGGCCATGATCTTCGACACTGGATCCCGTCTCTGTCCTCGATGGGGTCCCGGTGAGCAGTTTCACCTCTGGGCCGCTGTTTTAGAGCAGGGGGTATGGTGTACTGGCCAATGGAACCGGTTCTCAGAGTCGCTGTGCCACAGCCAGGTCGGTCAGGCCAGGATGTGTGCAGGGCCTTCTCCAGTGCCAACACCATCGACACAGACTCCTTGTGCCTACTCCCTCTCCTTTTTCGCTGCAGGGGGCCAGCACAAATGCCACTTTCCTTCTCCCCCCTTTTCTTCAGGTCTGGGTCCAGCAGCAGTTCTGGCACCGCGTTTGGTGCCGGTGCCGTTTTTGGTGCCAGCACCATATTGGTGCCGGCGCTGAGTGTGGTGCCAGCACCAGGTGTGGCATTGGTTGGTGCTGACACCATGCCATGTCCAGCGCCTTGTCCGGTGCGGTGTCTGGCACTGGGTCCTGTGCCGTGTCTGGTGCTGTGTCTGGCCTTGTCTGGTGCTGTGTCTGGCACTACATGTGGTGTGGGTGTCAGATGTGGTGTCAGTGCCGTGGATGGTGCTGAACTGTTCGCCGCTCCAGGAGGCAGCATCTACCATGTTCCTGGCCTAGACCTGCCTTTTGGAGGTTATTCTGGGCTAGAAGTGGATCTGGATGTGTCTCTCCCTATTCTGCTTTGTCAAAGATGCAGTGGATTACTCATTTTATGGGCTGGAATGCAAGCCTCTTGTATCAGTGTGATGGAAGATCTTTCCAGTTTTTTCCTCAGGGATATGGGGTCCACCATAACATTTCAGCCTTCATCTGTGGACCAAAGCAGACTTTTAGGTCTTGAGTTCCTACATTCCTCAGTACGAGTACACCCTGTGGAACACACTCAATGCAATGGTCGAGAACCTCCAGAAATATAACACTCCATTGCTAGGAGCATATAGCCCAATAGTCAGCTGAAAGCTTTTATGGGTGTCTACAACTGCCTCTAGAGCAGCCACCACTGGCAGCAGGTGGTTAACATCTCCTTGCCGGTGCTTATCTGTTTGATCCTCAGGTTGAGCTTTGGAGGCCACTCAAAACAATAGGGCTGACATTTAAACAACAGGGGTGCTGCTGCCTCTCAGAGGAATGGGAACTGTCGACATTCTCGTAACAGGCAGTCCTTTCAAGGTAGAGGCCTAGTTGCCTTTATCAGGAACCAACCTCTCAGCCAAGAAGAGAATGCAGTAGATGACACAGGGCCCCAAAGCGCCCTGTACGAACCTCTGTGGATACAGCTTAGATCCCACCTCAGCTGTCTGAAGGGGATGCCTCTCGGTGGTACGAGGTGGGTCTAATTTGGTTTTACAACTAGTGAAAGTCCATTACAGTGGACATTTGGGTCATCAGGATTGTCGAGAGGGATACTCTCCCGGTTTCACAGATTTCCTCAGATGGCAGTGCAGTCTGTCTGCCTCACACAGTTCAAGGAGGAGTTCACTAAAACCTCGGCATTCAAGCCTTCACTTCCTGGACATTTGGCTCCTAGCCAGCCCATCCAGGCAAGAGACACAGGAAGCAGTCACCACAGCTTCTCATTTGTTCTCTCCAGGGGGGTTTCTGATTCAGGGAAGATGACAGTTTCATATCCAGGGCATCAGTTTTCATTCCAGAGGACGAGAGAAACAACATCTTCAGATGGCTTGTTATATCATGAAAAACAACTCTATTTGAGCCCTTTTTGGTTGAGTGGATGCCAGGACTCCAGGCGTCCTCTGCAACAAGCGATGGTCTCTGACCACACATCCACAATTCTCTGTACAAAATGACAGCGCCTCGGACAAAATCTCTTGTGGGAGGCTCACTGTCAAGATCTCCACACTCAGGTGTGGAGCCAGGAGGAACCTCATCTTGTCATAAATATCTTAGAGATGAGGGCTGTCTTATAAACAAAGTCCTGAAGGATGCCCTCTGCCACAAAGTGATCCTTCTTTGGACGGACAACAAAGCTGTGATGTATTACATCAGCAAGCAGGGTGGGGCACCCTCCTACCTTCTCTGCAGGAAGCCGTTCAGCTGAGAGTGGTACCTCGAGCACGATGCATCAGTTCAGATTTCATGCAGTCATTTTCAAAGAGTGGGGCAGTTTGGACCGGGTCCTTTTTGTGCCCTCTCTCAATGCAAAACTGCCTCTATCCTGCTTCAGGAATCCTGACCCTGATGTCTTCTGTCAGGATGTATTCATTGCAGTAGACAAGACATTCCCTGTACATTTTCCTCCTCTTCCCTTAATTCAGAGGGTGCTGCTCAAGTTGTAGGTACAGTGGGGCAGGATGATTCTCTTCATCCCAGACTGGCCTCGGCAGATATGATTTGCATTGATCTGCAGTCTGTCAGAACATACAAACATATGAAGAAGTCAGCAGAAGAAGGCTATTTGGTCTGTCAAGTCTGCTCATGTTGCAGGGTCCACAGCTTGAGATACTGTCCCTGCCCCCTCTCCCCGCTCCTCCCATCCTCCCTACCCATCACCCTTACCCTCGCCCTATACCTGTCCCGGCCTCTCTTAAAGCTGCCCACTGTCTTCAATGAGATTACCTCTTCTGGCAGCGCATTCCAAGTGTCCACCACCCTCTCTGTGAAGAAGTGCTTCCTGACCTCCCTCCTAAACCTCCCACACTCCAGCTTAGGACTGTGCCCCCTTGTGTTATGGTTGCCACTCAGCTTAAAGAGGCTCTCCTTATCAACCTTATTTATCCCTTTCAAGTATTTGAAGGTCCCAATTATGTCCCCCCTCTCTCTCTCTCTCTCTCTCTCTCTCTCTCTCCTGTCTTCCAGGGAGCACATGTTCAGTGCCCTCATCCTCTCCTCATATGCCTTACCCTGCTGACCAGATACAATCTTTGTAGCCCTCCTCTGGACCTTCTCCAGCAGGTTAATGTCCTTTTCGAGGTGTAGGTACCAGTACTGAATGCCATACTCTAGATGCGACCTTACCAGTGACCTCTACAAGGGCAGTATAACCTCCTCTCTCCTACTGCTGATCCTCCTAGATATGCATCCTAGCATCTTGTTTGCCTTTGCTGCTGCTTTCTTGCACGCGTTGAGTGCTTCAGATCACTAGTGATCAACACTCCTGGGTCCTTCTCCTCCTCTGATGCAGATACTCTGACTCCACTCAAGTAGTACTCTGTCCTAGGATTCTTGGCTCCAATATGCATACCTTTGCATTTCTTGGCATTGAAGCCAAGCTGCCAGATCCTGGACCACCTCACTAGCTTTTCCAGATCTTCCTTTAGGTCCTGTATCCCTTCAGCTGTGTCCACTCTCCCATAGAGCTTGGTGTCATCCCAAATAGGCACATTTTGCCCTTAATGCCATCTCCAATGTCATTGATGAAAGACATTGAACAACATTGGCCCCAGCACCGAGCCCTGCGGGACCCCACTGGTTACCTGTCTTGTGCCAGATAAACCACCCCCCCCCCCACAACCACCCTCTGGGTTCTGTCCTTCAGAAAGTTTTCCACCCATCTGGCCATCTTTTCCCCAACCCCAAGATCCACCAACTTCCTGATCAACCTTTTGTGGACACGGAGCCCAAAGACCTTGCTGAAATAAAGGCAGAGGATGTCTACTGCTTGGCCCCTGTCTACTGTCTTACTGACACAGTCAAAGAAGTCAATCATTTGTTTGACATGATCTCCCCCCCGCCATGAACCCATGCTACCTCCCATCCTGGAGACTGTGCTCCTCTAGATATTCCACCAACCTTTCCTTTAGTATGGTCTCCATGAGCTTGCCCACAGTGGAGGTCAGACTGATTGGTCTATAATTCCCTGGGGCATCCTTGGGACCGCTTTTGTGGAGTGGCACTACATGTGCTGTTCTCCAGTCCTGCGGTACTATGCCTGTCTCTAGTGAACTATTAAATAGGTCTGCCAGTTCCTCAGCCAGTTCCTTTAGTACCCTTGGATGTACTCCATCCAGGTCTGGTGATTTGTCCACCTTCAATGCCAGCATTCCCTCACTCTATCCTCCTCTATCACTACATCTGTGTTCCCCCTGCCTCCGCTCCTCTTTTCTCTCCTGAAGGCACTGGCCCGTCCTTCTCCCTGGTGAAGACAGAATAGAAGTATTCATTTAGTATCTCTGCTTTTCCCCCATTATTCTCCACCCACTCCACCCCTTTCTTAAGCCTAACAATCCCTTCCTTCTTGTCCCTTTTCTCACTTATATAGTGAAAGAAAGCCTTTTCCCCCTTCTTTATTCCTTCAGCTATCTGCAGCTCCTTCTGTGCCTTTGCTTGCCTGACTTTCTTACTTGCCTCACTAGCCAACCTTAGGTAATTTTCCCTATCCACCTCTCTCTCTTGGGCTTCCTGAATTTTCTATAGGCCAACATCATTTACCTTACTGCCTGAGCCACCCCAGACCTGAACCAGCTAGGCGCTTTGGCCCTTGTGTTAGTACCCCTGAGCCTAACGCACTCATCTGTGGCAACCAGTATTCCTTCCTTAATGATGGACCACCTTTGGTCCACCCCCATATCTGCTCTGATGCCCACCAGATGGCTCCTTAGCACTTCACCCTTTTTCCTGAAGTCTGCCCTCCTGAAATCCAAGATTTTGGTCTTAGTCGGGATGCTTTCCCTGCTCATATCCAACTGGAAACACACTGTGCAATGGTCACTTCCTCCCAGTGGCTCCCTGACCATTATTTCCTGTACATGCTCCCCATTTGTGAGCACCAGATCAAGAATTGCCTCAACTCTTGTTGGTTCAGTGACGCCCTGAGTCAGGAACCCACTCTGCAGTCCTTCCAGGATCACCTGACTCCTAGCACATGTCATGGATGGTATGCTGCAGTCCACCTTGGGAAGGTTGAAGTCCCGAACAATTACCACCTCTCCTTTCCCCATAGCTTCCAATATTTGTGAGCTCAGTTCCCTGTCCCTCTCCTCATCCTGACTAGGTGGTCTATAAACCACCCCAACCTTACCTTTCTCCCTCTATTGGACCTTAACTGAACCCATAATGCCTCCACCTCCCCTTCCTCTGATTCCTTACTCATACAAGTTATTCCCTCCCTGATATAAACTGCCACCCCCCCAACTACCCTGTCCCTCCTGTATAGTTTATATCCAGGGATCACAAGGTCCCAGTTATGGTATGATATTGCCCAAGTCTCAGTTACTGCAGCTATGTCCACCCTCCTGTTCGCTAATAGTGTCTGCAGATCTTCCATCTTGTTTCCAAGACTCTGTGCATTCAGAGACACCACCCTCCACCTAAACTCTGATCTTCCTTCTCTTCCCTCTGTTCTATTCACATTTATCCCATGTGCACTCCTCCACGTACCCTTCTTATGTGTTCACAGCCCCTCCACCCTTTGCTAACTGTGTTCTTGCCCCTTCCACCTCCTCCCTCCAGACCTCTTCCTTCACTGTGGGGGGAGGTTCACTGGCCTCCTCCTCTCAGAGTCTGTGGGCCTGCACACCCACTGTCCCACCTCAGTAGTTTAAATTAAGTGTAGTGGTTATGTATTTCCCCAGTTTGTCCTCAAGTACCCTCAAACACTCCCTACTGAGGTGTAGGCTGTCTGGTGAAAAGAGTGCTTTGTTTGACCAGGTCTCCTCCCAGTCCCCAATACAGATGATTATCTCCTCCCTGCACCATTTCCTCAGCCAGTCATTGAAATCCTCTATTCTTCTTTTCCTGGCTGTGCTAGCCCTTGGTACTGTTATCACCTCTGAGAAGGCCAGTGAAATTCCCCCCGAGGCAACTCCCTCTACGGACGGACCCTCTGACACGAAGACTTTAGTCCATCCTAGCCTACGCTCCCTTCATCTCTTTGCCAGACTCTGGAGGAAATGGAAGTGGGCAAGTTTTAGGTTTCCCAGACCATCTCAGACATCTTCTAAACTGTGCATAGGCCTTCCACTAGAAGGGCTTACACGGCTAAGTGGAAACCCTTCTTCATCTGGTGTGCAAGTCCCGTCTGGACCCTTCGATTGCCCACCAAGCAAGGTGTTGTGGTGCCTCTTGGACCTGTCGAATGCAGGTCTGTAATGCTCAGCAGTGAGGGTGCAGCTCTGTGCATTTTTGGTCCATCTTGAACCAGTAGATGACATGTCACTGGCTCAGTTACCTTTAGTCAAGTTTTGCTTCTCTCTACTTACTTCGTTAAATTCGGAATGAAGGAGAGCGCTTCCTTCATTTCTCTGGATGTTAAGAGGGTTCTGTGATTCTTCATTGACAGAACGAAGAGATACCCATCCTAGCAACTGTTGTATCTTTCACCATGCCTCGGCTGGGTCTGCTTGTTGCCATGAGATGTTTTCTGCTTGGTTAGTGGCATGTCTTCAACACTACTAATCCATGACACAGGTCAAGTTGGAAGGCCCGGGTTCACACCACTCTGCCGGAGTGGTTGAGGGTTTCCTGGTGAAGATTCGTAATGTACCCATTGCAGACATCTGCAAGGCGGCGAGTTGGAGCTCACTGCATACCTTTGTAAAGCACTATGTTCTGGATGTCCATGCCAGACAGTTCACTTTCTTCGGCAGGACAGTCCTTATGGACTTCTGTCCTGAGTAAGCTCTATCTCCTACTGCCCTACTTGGGGGGGGGGGGCCTGATTTTTAGCTCAGTACTCTCCCATTAGTGTGAATGAGTTGTGTAGACTTTTAGTCCAGGAAAATATGAAAATTACATACTTAGCATAATTCTTGATCTTCTTGGACAAAGTCTCCACCACTCATTCACATGCCCACCCACCATCCCCCGAGGCTCACTCGTTCTGCTTTGGTCTTCACTTCCTTGTTGTTTGGGCTGTGAGGTCATTGTTGAATTCACCCTTCTTTCATGGATTATCCAGGCCTTCACATACTCAGAAGTTAGGGTTAGGTTTTCTTTCATTAGCCTACACTGCACCTCCTCGGTCGAAAAGGTACTGAGGCGGATGGAGGGTTGATGCCGAGATAACCTATATGGTGCAAGCAAGTCTTGCAGTGCCACGCATGTCTTGATTCTATCGAGCCAGCCCTCACAAGATTATTTGTTCTCGGTCCTACGCCTGGCTAGTCACATTAGTGTGAATGAGTGGTAGAGACTTGTCCAAGGAAATCAAGAATTTCAGTAAGTACATCATTTTCATTTATGATAAGTTGCTCAGCTAAAAATTCTCATGTGTTTTATGAGCAGCCAACTGAAAACTAGGTTATTTATTACAAATGGCATCATGCAGGGCAATGTTTTAGTTTAGCCTCCCACTGCTGATAGAATGTGACGGGGCCAAAATAAGGATTTGGTTGCCAAGAGGAACTTAATTTGGAGCACTTGCAGATCTGTTTTTAAAAGGGTAATTCCGACTACTTTAGTGTACCCTGTCTGTTGGTACATGGCAACATGTCACTTGCCAGTTTTAGTGTGGCAGTATTAAATATGTTGTAAAAAAATCCCTTTTTTCATTTGTCAGCTGTTTTTTATATTAGCTCTCAGGCTGGCCTAAGTAGCTCCTGGTTGACTGGAAGATGCCAATACCCAGGAGCTATTCATAACTCTCAATTGTCAAATTCTTATTTCGGCCCCTGGAATGACCTGGCTGCTACTGAGTGGCTGTTCTGAAGCAGCAGTGATGTCACTGTCAGTGAAGTCTAATTACTGATGATGTAATGGGTGAAACAGAGCTAGATATGTCAACTGCCAGGTAGAGTGTTGTTCCACACAGCACACCTACTAACATCAAGTAAACAATCTTCTAATTAACGAAAAGAAATAGAAAAAGTTGCTCCTGATATAAAAGGTAATAGTTGACTGCTTTTAAAAACTAATATTAGTTTTAGGCAGCACACTAGTTCTTTAATATTCATTGCTGACTTCAAGACTTATACAGCCCCTCTGTGCTCACTGCATCACCCCATACCAATAATTATATTCTTCCTAACCCCAGAGATTTTCAAATTATGTATTACTATCCTCCCCCCCAAAATAATGCATCAAGAAACAGAAAAAACAAATGAAAAATAAATATAAGGCATTGTAGTTCCCTTCACCTCTTCCTCTCGTGCTTCTTGCTCTTCTACCTCCCCAATCTCATGCCCCTAATCTGACAAGTCCACTTCCAGATCCTCCTCACCGGCACGCTTCATTACAACTTGCTTTGGTGGCAGTCCTACACACTTGTTTATGCAGAATTGGGGAACACGTCAATTCATCCAAGTCAATCCGCTCTGTGACAACTCACACTGCACCATTAGCTCTGGCAACAGTTGACCCCCTGTACAAATTGTTCCCAAATTGCCCCCACCAGAAATGTTATTTTATAAAATTTATGCTGGAGTGAATTGTCCAGGAACAATTTGCACAGAGGGCCGATTGATGCCAGAGATAATAGTTTGGTGTGAGTGTTCGAGGAGTGGATCGATCAGGAGGAATTGACATGTAGCCATAGAATTGTGGGTTTGATATACCTTGACCTGCCCATCCTCATCTCTTTGAACCACTGTACTTTTCCCTTGGGGACATAACAGTAGTTTCTGTTTCAGACCCTGACTCATTGTCACCTTCCTCACAGGATGACTAAGCAGTGGCACTGGGCTTTGTGGTACTGCTGCTGATGCATGACTTGTGGATTCGGGGTATGATATAGTGGTTCAGTGCAGACTAGTAATTGTCAATGCCAACACACTGGTGGCTGTGTCAGCTGTCGTCATGTTGTTAGTATGAGACAAAGGATAAGAGTTTGCCTTTGCATTCATGAATAGATCCCTTCTATTCTGAATGGGGAATTGGAAGCTCTTTAAGGAGGAAGGGGGGAAACTGGTGTACTCCTGGACTGATCAGGGTGGTTTCATCACCAGGTGCTCTGGATGACCAGCTGGGAGGGCTGCTTGGTGTGGGAGTGGAACTACAGGACTTTTGGGGACTAATGAACCATGGTGAATGAGACCATCAGATCATACCCCACTGACACACCCTCAGACCATCCTGCTGAGAAACACTGAGACCCTCTGGCCCACACAGCAGCCTACTCCACTTTTCACATACTGGCTCACTGGCAGGCTCACACACAGACAAGAATTCAAAAGATGGATTTCTATGCCCTTCACCACCAGCAGTTAGTAAAATAAAAATTGTTTGCAAAATAAAAGATTCAGACCACCTGCCCACCCTTTCCCTGTCTGCTAAAGTAATGGCCCTGCTTCGGCTTTAAAAAATACACACTGCACTCTGTTCTCTGAGGCAACACAATTTAACTGGCTTTTTTGCTCAAAACTACAGTTTCATGTTGTTAACTAGCTAACCAGATTGATAATGCACAATTCTCTGATTTATAGCTTTTTCTGATAACAAATACCTCTTCTGTCAAAGAAATGAGGACAGCTGTCTCTCAGGAGTGCTGGAAATAGAACTGCAATGTGCACAGTGTAAGAAGTTATCGATTTTCAGTGTCACTGACTGACTTCTTCAGGTCATGTGGCTGGCACCTCGCACATTTAGTTATTTATTTCTTTCAAATGTTTTGTTAGGATGTACATACTCAGCTGCTAACAGTTTGTTTCCAGATGCATCCTGGGGGGAAGGGAGAGTAAGCAAGGGTGTAGGCAAACATACTCACTGTACACATTTGTGTGTTCATATGTTCGTATGTATACACTTTTGCTGAGTGCCTGTCCCAAACCATATGCCTTTTTGTTAACATTATCATTCTAATCTGTAGTATTTGAATTAGTACAGGCCATTGAGTAGTATCTCTGTTTAATGGGAGGGCTAAAGCCCGAGGTTCAATGTGGCGGAATAGCTCCTCCCACATCCCTAATAAAGGCCAGCCCCCCCCATTGCAGTTTCCCAATTAATGTGTTGCGAACCACTCCCCCTTTGGTCCTTGGCACCTGTGTGGCTCGTGAGCTGAGTTTCCTTTGCTTCCTGTGTACTCCTCTACCACTTCATCCCCTCTGCCCCTTCAGTACTCAGTAATCCTGCTTTTCTCTTGTGTTTGTTTTGTGTTGCCCGTAACCCCCTCCCATTCTTGTTTCTCTTTGGTTTTCCATTCCTCCCCATACCTTGTGCTGCTACTTCCCTTTTTCCCCTTGCTAGCCTTTCCCCCACCCCACTTCCCTTGGCCCCTGGTTCTCTCGCTTTGCCCTGCTCACTTCATTCCTGTCCCATCACTTGCCTGGCTGTTCCTTTCCTTGGGCTCGTTCCTTTCTCCTTGCGGTGTGCCGCTGTTCCTAACTTTTGGCTGCTCCCTCCTGTCCTCACTGTCGTGTCATTCGCTGGCAAGTACTAGTTCCCCCAAGCAGCTACTATGTTGCGGCCAGCACTCTCCTTGTTGCTGCTGATGATTCTAGTCCTGCATTTTTGCTGCCTATGGCAGCTCCTGGGGGTCCTGTTCCTTCCGCGGTGCCGTCCCGAGTTCCTACCGCCCTGCTTCAGCTCTGCAGGGCTCTCTGCAGTATGCTATTAGCTGGCTGCCTTTCAGCTTTGGACCTTGTCTGGGCTTGAGTATGGTGCTGTCTGTCCTAGCACTTTTGTTTTTGTTTCCTGGCTTCATGTCTGCCCTGCTGCCTGGTGTGTGTATGTGTGTCTCTC
Organism: Neoceratodus forsteri; assembly: GCA_016271365.2. Classification (NCBI taxonomy): domain Eukaryota; kingdom Metazoa; phylum Chordata; order Ceratodontiformes; family Ceratodontidae; genus Neoceratodus; species Neoceratodus forsteri. Next base: position 571,894,477 of record CM057453.1, read on the forward strand.
GATGTTTATTCGCATTGCAGTCTGGACCCCTGTTCTGGCTCCCCCCCTTTTCCATTCTGTTATTCATTCCCTCCTCATTCTCCCCTCTCCCTTGTCCTGCACCTGTTTCTTCTTCTTCTCTGATTTGTTTCCCATTGCTGCCTCTGGTCAAAACCCCATCCATTGCACCCTTCTGGTCCTCCTCATTCCCTTCCTTCCTCTACCTACCTTGCCTCATAAGAAAAATGAAAAAAAAAATTCTACATTCCTCTCTTCTGGTTTGGAACCCCCCTTTCTGGTTTTCCAGCCCCCCCAACCCTGTCCTCCTCCTTGTCATCCACCCCACCCTCCCATTCTTACCCTGTCCCTCGCTCCTCTCTGTTTTCTTTTGGGCTTTCTCACTCGCACCAGCTCTCCATCTCCATGCCCCTTCTCCCACATCAGCCCTGCTGCACTTCTGACCCTCTCCTGGAGCTTGCAATTCCTCGTATTTCCCCATTCTGCTACCTGCTGCATCCCCCTTCCTTGCCAGTCTATGTCGACCCCATGCTACTTCCACCTGTCCATTCTTAGTCCCTTGCCCAGTCTGTCATTCCTAAGTTGCCTTGTTCTCCCTTTGTACTTCATGAATTCCAGCTCCCCAAATAACTGTAATGCTCAGGCCAGCTCCCTCTCCTGAGTCTCTCATTGTAGTTCCCACAGTACGGCTGCAATTGGTGCTCCTCCTCTTCCGACGTTTGTTTTGTTTGGTGTTCCCCTGGCTCATTACTGCAGCAGTGTTTTTCGCCTGCCCATGTTCCCCATTATACCTACGGCTTGTCCTTTACTGGGACCTTGCCTGTACCAAAGCCTCTTTGGTGGTTTCTGCCCTTCCCTATTGCAGTGCTCTTTGGTCCATGTTGCTAACGTGACTCTCCTGTTATTCCCACGGCTGGGGACTGCGATGTCACACTGGGGCATCGTGGCTTATATTAGCTGGAGCATGCGTTAAGTACCTATATGATTTTACTCTGCTTTCTTCCTACCCAACTTTCAGTCATCCTTGCATTTCTCATCAACCTCGTAGCCTCCCTGGCCTTAGAATTTTCCATGCATTCCATTACTGTGCTGCATGCTCCTCACTGCATCCCCCTATATCCACCTTAATGGCATCTACAGTACTCATATTCCACCCGTCCTCTAACTTCTTGCTTACTACCATCACCTTCATCCTTCTGTTTTACCTACCTCCTACTCCTCAGCTGTCAGCTCCCCTTTCCTCACTCAGCCCATACCAGCAGTCCAACATCCTCTTCCCTAACTCTGCATACTGAGGCATAGCAGTGCAAGTAGGCTTCCCCTGTCTACCAGGGATGTGAGCCTATTTTTTCTACCTTCAGTCTCGCCTGGTTATTCTCTTGGTCAGCTTTCCACAGTCTCTATCTCTATACTCTGGCACGGCATCATGTGAAGGTTAGCTCGCTCTGGCTACCAGAGATGGTAGCCTGTGTCTTCAATCTATTGTTTCAACCAACTGCATTCCATACCTGATACCTGGTTGCCACATTCCCTTCGGAAACAGGACCACTGTTCACCATTTGCCTTCAATCTACTGTTTCAACCAACTGCATTGTATACCTGATACCCGGTTGCCGCATTCTCTTCGGGAATGGGACCACTATGCACCATTTGCCTTCAATATCCTACCCCACTCGACTACATCCTGCACTTCCATGGACTCAGTATACTTGTTCCTGCCTTGGCCTCCTCACGTTCTGGATTTGGACCCCACCAGCTTGTTCAGTCTCCACCTCCACTCAGTCTGACAGACTCCTGGACTTCCTGTCTGCTTGTCTTCCACCTCTTCTTGTGCTCCTGGGCATTATTGTCGTGGCTTACCTTCTGGCTCAACCTCATTGGATCTTCAGTCCTGAAGCTCAAGCTGCCATCTCCTCCCTCATTGCTACTGTATGCCGGATGTCTACGTTTCCCTTTTGCCTTCCTCTTGAACATGTCTGCCCGCCTTCCCTTTGCTTACTGCTGGATATGTGCCATTTGCACCTCTTCAAGAATGTGTGCCTGAAGCCTTCTACAAGTTTTCCCCTGATGCTCCTCTTATCCCATCCAGTGGTCTTTCAGCAATAATTTCAGTGCTTTCCCCATCTGTAATTCCAGGTTGCCATCTCCTTTGGAGGTAGGAACCCATTCCTCATCACTGCAGCACCTTGCTACCACCTGTTTCAGTTCGCCATCTCCTTCAGTGGTGTGAACATCGCACCCAACTTTGCAGCACTTTGTACTTGGATTCGCTTCTTGGTTTTACATGGATCTCCCAACGTGGCCTGATTCAGCTTTTCTGCATTCTATTCTGGCATGCTGTGCAATTGCCCCAGTCCCATATCTTACCTGCACCCACTGATGTCTGTACTGCTCAGCCTCTGCTGTCTGCTTCTCCAGCTCCATCCTTCAGTCAGTGGGCTTCTGCTTGACCTATTCCCTCCCTCTTTGGACTGCTGCCTTCCTCCTCTCCGCCTGGGGTCTTGGAGCTCCTGCACGTTTGCCATGTCTCTTTTTGAGCATTCCTACAACTATCGATGTCCAGCATTCCTTCCTGATCAACTACTCCTATCCGTTCATCTGTCTCGTACTCCTACCTCGGCCATCAACGGATCCCTTCCAGTGCTCCATGTAGTACCTGTTCGACTGAGTGACCACTTCCCTGTATTGTGTTTTTGGATGAATAATGCCCACAAGCCGCCAGCTAAAACTGTTTATCATTGGGTCCTCAAAGAGGAAATCTCACCTACTTTAAAGCCTATCTTGCTCAGTGTGACTGGTCCCCCTTAGTAGTTTCAATAATGTGGATGACACTCTCTCCTACTTTATCTCCCAGTTCAATAAAGCCTGTGATCTCTTTGCCCCATTCCGTAAAATAAAGATTAAGGGTCCATCCACCCCTGGATCTCTGCTTCCTTAATTAATCTAATGAAACAGAGGGGTAATCTATGGCATCAGGCTAAGGCCACTGGGAAACATAGTGATGTGCAGCCTTACAGGGCTGCCAGAAACCTTTGCACCTGTGAAATCCATGGGGTTAAAAAAAGAATACTTCAATGGGGGAGCTTACTAACTCATGAGGTAGCAGCTGTAACTTCTGGGAAAAGCTCAAAGACCTCACAGGCAAGCCTAATAAAGCTTCCCCTTCATTGCTCCAGGTAAATGGTGTTAACACACAAGACAACAAACTTATAGTGAATGTTTTTAATGACGCATTTACTGATCTAAGTGGTATGCTCCCACCCGACTTCTTCGATTCTCTCAGCTGTGCCCAAGTGGCCACCTCTGCTGCCCCCTCTCCAAATATCCCTCCTTTCTACTTCAAGCGTGTAACACTGTCCGAGTCCAAAACATACATACAAAGGGTCCTTGGTAAGTCCAGGTTCAGCAGTGACACCTTGGATCTTAAACTTATCCACCTCTCCCTTGATGCTGTCATTACACCCCTCTCCAGTCTTCTTAACTTATCTCTCTCACTTAGGCAATTCCCCAGCCTTTGGAAAGCTGCTATTGTCATGCCAGTCCATAAAAGTGGTGACAAGACACTAAGTAATAATTATTGTCCCATATTCATCCTCCCCCTCCCCCCCCCAAAGCCCTTGAGCGCATTGTCGCTAACCAGCTTACGGAGTATTTTGCCAAATATGCAATGCCCACAGTAGCATGGCTTTAAAAAGTCACACAGTACCACCACTGCTCTACTTGCTTACACCAATTACATTCATAAGGCCTTGGATGATGGCCACCTATTTGGGTCAATCTACATTGACCTAACTAAGGCATTTGATACAGTTAACCACTGTCTCCTGCTTCACACTCTTCCTTCTCTTGGGCTCTCTTCAGAGGTTACTAGCTGGTTCAAAAGCTACCTTGGTTGACAAACCCAGCAAGTTAAGATCTGTGACACTGTCTCAAACAGTCTTTCCGTGCAGTCTGGAGTCCCACAAAGCTCCATCCTCGGACCCCTACACTTTAGCTTGTTCATCAGTAATCTCACCATTGCCTGCAACAACAACATGGTCCTTTATGTGGATGATGACGTCCTTTTTTCTCACAGCCCCGACCCACTCTCGCTAAAGGCTGACCTTCAATCAAACTTCAAAATGGAGGAGACCTGGTTTGAGCAACAAAAAATGTGCATATGAATTACAAAAAGACCAAGGTCATGCTCTTCTCTAACCCTCACAATACACAGTAAACTGCTAACCTAATTATTTGCAAGAACCAAAACTAACCACTTGAACAAGTTCAAGCATTTAAATACCTTGGTATAACGCTTGATACTGCTCTCTCATACAACCTCCATATTAACCAAATTGCTAAGGTCATTAACTCTAGGATTGGGATCTGTATCGTTATCGATATAACCACTGCGGCTCTGAGACTGGCAGTAACTAGCTCAATCCTTTCACTTGTCGACTGTGGGTTAGTTATCTATGGTGCTGCCTCTGACACCTCCCTAAAGAGAATTACACTTGCGCTGAGCAAGTCCCACAGACTGGTCTCTGGATCTGACAAGAGGACCTATACCTGTGAACTCTATGAAAGAACCAGCTGGCTTCCTCTCAAGGCAAGGGTCTCCCACCATATGTGCCTACTTACAAAAAAGATTAGTGTTGGCCTCACTCCCCCTTTCACTGAAAGCCTTATCTTTCCAGCGCCTAAAACCTGGTGTACATGGAGCACCTCTAAGCAATCTTGCCTCATCTCCTTTTTCAGGACCTCTCTGGCTCAGCAGATTTTTGCCTTCAGAGCACCCACTTTTCCTAACTGTCTCCCCTCAAATGTCACTGCTAAACCTAAACTAAGCGCTTTCAAACTCAAGCATCAACACCTCCTTGCTCTAAGTTGCTATGTTTGCTTTGCCTAGTTTCAGCTTCCTTGCCCCTGCCCTTACACCCTTTTTCCTCTATCCCCTCTCTTACCCCTTCCCTCACTACATTCACATAGCCCTTCCTTTCCCTACTACCCCTCCTCTTCCTCCTCTTCTATCCCACCATCACTATATGACTTGCTGCCTACTGCACATTCCATGTCCTATACTTTTTCTCCCACCTTCCTCTCCTCCCCTCCTGTCCTCTCCTCCCTCCCCTTGACCTCTTGTCCCCTGTCTTCTCTGTCTCTCTGCGTAGTCTCTCCTTAATCTAGTATATTTAGACTTATTTTAATGTATTATGATTTTTATTAATGCTATATTTATTTTCTGAAGTTCTATGGATTTTAATATTTTTTCTTCCTATGGTGGTTTTAAATTGTTATGTTTATTCTATGTACAAGCACCTTGATTTTAGAAAGGCACTTTTTATAAATAAAGAAATTAATCAATCAATCCTCTCCTCTCCTCTCTCCCTGTGACTCTCTCTGGTCCACAGGAAGCCACATACCATCTCTTCTGCTGTTCTTCCCCTCCTCCCCCTCTGTCCCCCTCTCTCACTACTCCTTGCCTTGCACTTGCAGCCCCACATCAGCACTTACTGGACTAGGTCATTCTCTGACTGCTTTACTGTACCTGCAATTTTTTCTCATACTTGTAACTATGGAATCATGTGATTGCAACCACCTTGTTTGTACCCATATTTGTTGTACCCCTCCATGCTTAACGTGGAACCTTTGTAAAAGAACCTCTGCTTCAAAGGTTATTATAATCCTAGTATTCAATAAATAAATAAAAATAAATACAAAATCTCACCTGAGGAAACCTTCTTCTAGCAACGTCCATTGAATAGCATACCCTATATGTCTTCATACAATCATCAGTACTTCCCAGTCACCTCCCCAGGATCCATTTCTGGACTCCCATTCGATTGGACTATAGATGTTCTCATCTCTCAACCATCTGTGCAGAATGACTCCTCATGTATTCTGTTAATCCAAGCAGTATGGGCATCCCTACCTCCCATGTCTTAATAGGATCCAAAGATTTAGTGAAGCCTTCTTCACTCCTATCTTCTTACATGGAAACATCACCCATATTCCTTCTGAGATGTACCAACTCTGTAGTAACCTTCACTGTTTAGGATAATGGGAATGGTAGGATACCTCATAGCAGTACTGGCATAATCAGCTTTACCTTCTCCTCATAGTATTCTCTTACATGCCTTGACTCAGTTTAATTACGTTACTCGACTTGTACTCCCTTAATAGCCATTGGATGTTCCGAAGACCTTCTCCAGCTACTATTCCAGAACATGTATCATTAGATATCTGGTGCCTAGCTGCCTTGCTAAAATTACTCTATCCAAACCACTGTTCCCTGTCCCCTGGACATCACCATAATTCATAAAGTTATCTACATCTGTTCAGCATGCTACCCTAAATCATGCCAGCTACCCATTCAGTGGTCCTCCTAACTCATCCCTCAGGATTTACCTCCCATATTTCCTCCAGCGAATACAATCACCGAGAGCAGGCTTCCATTGATTCCTTAATCTGCACATCCACAACCGATCTGGCTGTCTTACTATCCCAGTCATGCCCTACAACAGTCCTATATCTGACTAAGCATGCTAGGCACCCATGTGATTCTATGCTGCTCTCAACTTCCCTTTGCCACATCAGTCTGTAGATTTATTCAAAGACCCATTCTCGGCTCCCCTCAACATTCTGACATTGGATGCTCCAGCACTGCAAAGCCACTATGGCCACTTTAGCTCCTGCCACAGGCAATTAAGCCACAGCAATACCCATATCCATCATTTCCCACTAGCAGTCCTTCCTGAATATGAGCCTACGCAAATCTCATCATAGCAGCAATAACTCTAGTCAACCCTTGAATTCATTGTACTGAACTTTTCAATTATTCCCATCAGTATCCAGTTACCATTCCTACAGCATATACCACCTTTCCTTCATATCATCTAAAATCTTCCATGTTACCCCTCCTACCAGGCACCTAAAGCTTCTGTCCGACTCCTTGATCATCTCCATAGATGCTTACATAGCGACATATTGCACATTGCTGAACTCCAAACCTTGAGACCCTAGTCCGGATGTCAAACCCTCTGCAAAGTCTGACAGATTACTTTAAGAATTTCATAACCCATCATACTTCCCACAGTTCAAAGTCTGGCAGCTCATTTAATCAGCTTATGCTCTTCATGCTCGCATTGACTCTGTAACCCCATTGATTATCAACCAATATCACATTGGAATCCTTGACCAAATTCACCCCTTTTCAGCTGGACTTAACCCATATTCAGGATCCGGGCACTCCTTCAGAATGGACCTGCCTCTTCAGCCTCAGAATCGACCTTCCAGAACACATCATCTAACAAATTGAAGATGGAATGTCAGCTCTACAAACACTTTACCTTACTCAGAAATTAGAATATGGTTGTAGGAACCTAGGATCATCTCCTCTTTGTTTGCACTGAGGATGGGTGGGTCAGTAGCCATGGGTCCCCAGAGGTTTCCTCCACCTGTATTTTTTTTTTCCTCTCTTGCATGCTACTGGTCATACTCTCCGTGAGTTGGAGGAGGTATTATTTTTGGGCTTTCTATTCGCTACTCACTACATGGCTTCCCTACCAAGGGTAGGAATAGAGAAAAGCCAAAAAGTAAACTACAGTTACATAAGCACCACTAACCCCATACTCTATTCACCAAAACTTTGAATGGAAGGGCTAAAGACTGAGGTTCAATGTGGGGGAATAGCTCCTCCCACATCCCCAATAAAGGCCAGACACTCACAGCAGTTCCCCACTTAGTGCATTGCAAAACATTCACCATCCACCGCTACCTCCTTCTTCTCCAGCACTCTGCTCACCCTTGGTGCTGGGATTTCTATTCCCTACTCACTACCTGGCTTCCCTACCAAGGGCGGGAATAGAGAAAAGTCATAAAGTCAACTACAGTTACATAAGCACTACTAACCCCATACTCTATTTACCAAGACATTGAAATGGCAACCTGTGAAGTGGGTGCATGAGGAAGGGTGCCGTCCATTATGGTGACACCTTCCTGGCGCAATCCACTTACGGCAATGGAAAGGTAGGGTGACGGATGAGGGTGGGAGAACTAGGCAACAGGATGTCGCTATATGTACATGCGGGGGTGGGAGCGAGCACAGCGGCGTGGGCTGGGAGGGGTGGAGAGGCTGTAGGGGTGGCGCAGTGGTTGCCAGTCGAGCTGCATCATGGCATCAGGAATTGGCTAGTGGCTGAGGTATCGAGTTCGGGTCCGGGTGCTGGTGTGATTTTATTGCCCCTGGCGAACCTTTTATTTTTACTGCTCCCCGACATGCATCCCCCTGGAGTTGAGAACTTAGTAGGGTGGTGCGGGGCAAAGCCCTCGAGGAAGTACAGCCCCCCCACAGAAAGCAGTAAAATATGTCCTGGCGCTGTTGTGCTGGTGCGCCGGGGTTGTCGGAGTGCTAAAAATGTGTTCGACACTCTGACTGAGCGATAACAGAGATCGCCTTTAGGCATTCACCGTTATCACATAGACCCCATTGAAACTTAAATTGTTTAGGAGATGGGTATGTGTACAACCTGTTTAGAGATTAGAGTGGTCATCTGACAACATTCTGGTTTGTTTCTAATGGGGGTAGCATTTGGAGAGGATGTGTACAATTTGTTTTAAATGGGGGGCAGCAGTTGGAGGCTACGAGGGACATTTTTAAAGGAGATGCACCAGCGCATTTCAAGAAATGCGCTGCAGTGCGATATTCAAAGTGTAGAGACACATCGTGCATCTCCAGCTGCGCCGAGGCACAGCCATAATGTATGTGGTGCATTTCCAGGGGGCATGCCCATGAATATGTGGCACATCCCCATATTCAGCTGAGATGTGCGGCGCATCTGCCCACACTTCTCGGAGATGTGCCACACAAAGTTAGGTGAGTCAGAAACATGCCTAACCCATAGCCACCCACAGGCGGGCTACTGTACTGCACACAGCAGCACAGTGGCGAGCTTCCCCATCCCTGAACCCCGATTGTGGGCATCCAATACATATCTAGGTAGATTTAATAGTTAAGCCTGTTTTTTAAGTGGGGTTGTGAATATGTATGTACATATTTTTTAGATATATTTAGGTATATTTATGCTGGTTTTTGATTCTGAGACCACAGTTTAGAATGGATTATATATGCACTATGATTTATTATAGGCACTGTCACTTTAAGAACTGATTTTAAAAGTTGTATCAGTGCTAACATCCACCAACCTTGACAAAATGTGAGAGACGAGAAAGCATTTGTTTTTTTGAGGGGGGTGGATCTGTAAGCCTGCTGCACTGCACTGCGCATGTTTGGACTTTTTAACTTACTTCCAATAAATGGTGTTTTTTCTGCAACAACGGATTGCCTCTGTGGCATCTGTGGTGACTGGGAAGCCAAACTCCTTTGGTCTTGTGAGTAATCTTGGCAATGTTTCTAAGATGGTAAAAAAGCACTTTGGACCACGGCCAACACCTTGAGATTCAAGTGTTAGGCCGCTGTGCAGTACAACGCCAAGATTCCTCACCGTAACAGAGGTGAGAAACTAGGAGTCCCCAAGCCTAAGCCTGGAGGCTCAACCAGATTGTGCACTCACCCTCAGGTGACCAGGTTTCACTAGCAGTACTTCAATCTTATCCAGATTGAGCCTCATCCAATTGGCCCTCATCCAGTCTTGGATCTCAGCAAGGCACTGACTGAACACTGAGATTGCATCCTGCTGTTCGGGTGCAAAAGACAGGTATAGCTGAGTATCATCAGCATAGCAAAGAAAACGCAGTCCATACCATCTTATAATGTTCCCTAGTGGTAGCATGTACACTGCAAACAGCATGGGGGATAGACTGGAGCCCTGTGGGACCCCACATGGCAGGGGCAGTGATGCAGAGAAAAAAGTCCCTAACACCACCCTCTGCATCCTGCCAGTGAGGAAAGAATGGAATCAGTTGAGGACTGTGCCAGACAGTCCACAACAAACTCGCAGGTGCTCCAACAACACCCCATGGTGACAAATGCAGCTGAGAGACTGAGGAAGATAAGGATGGAATGTCTTCCTCCATCGCTCACCACCAGGAGATCCTTAAGCACTCAAACCAGGGGAGTCTCAGTACTGTGCCTTTTCCTAAAACCTGACTGGCGAGGGTGGTAGATGTTGTGAGTTGATAAGTGGGTCTGCAGTTGAATGGCCACCACCTTCTCAATAACCTTCCCCACAAAGGGAAGGTTAGAAACACTTAATCTAGAAAAACTGATTTATTAGCAGCTTTTTTGACTACCCATGATCCCTGTATATTAGGTCTCAGTGAGACCTGGTTAACAGATAAAATAAATAGTGCTGAAATTAGTGTTCCAGGATATCAGAGTTTTAGAGAAGATTGAGAAGGTAAGGCGGGGTCATGTTTTATGTTAAAAACACTCTTAGACGTGTTGAAGTGGTACTTACAGGTAGTGAGAGTAACATAGAATTTTTAGTGATTAGGATAGTGCAGACCAATATGATTGTGGCTGTAATTTATTCACCTCCAAGGGTAAAACTGAAAACTTTGGAAGGGATTTTAGCAAAAATAGCAGATTGTGTTAAAGATAATTCTGCTGTATTAATTGGGGACTTTAACTGTAACTGGTCCAATCCAATACAAGATGTAAGCAATTAAAGGAAATTACTGTAGGAATGGGGTTAAAACAACTAATTAATTCATCTACACGTTTTACTAATACTACGACTTCTGGTTCAATATTGGATTTCATTTTATATTTCTGACTTTATCCAAACTGGGGCCTTTGGCATTTTGCCTCCCCACTTTGGGGACCACAGCCCTATTTGGGTAACATTGCCATCTGATCAGTTAAAGTGCCCTCATGTGCACTTAGAGCAAAAATGGTCTAGAGATATGAAAAGTTTTTCTGAAAATACATTTTTAGATAGTATAAGAGAGGAAAATGGGAAAGGTGTTCCTTAATTCCTGATTTAGATCTTTCTGTCGAATTTTACTAATTTGTTTCAGACAGCTTGTGATTTGCATGCTCCAAAAGTAAAAATAAAATCAAACACTCTGCCTAGGTTTCCTTGATCACTCAAAAATTACTAAAAAAAAAAAATCAGAGTTAAAAACCATATTTGGAAAAATGCAAAGAAAACAAAATTGACTACTGATTGGAACAGTTTAAATTAAAAAGAAATGAGTGTAGGAGATTGACAAAAAAAAGCAAAAGTAAATTATTACAGGTGTAAATTAGATCAAAACAATGATCCAAAAAGTTTTGGTCTACTGTTAAATGTTTATCAAACCCAGGAGGATAAGGCAGTCAGAAAAATGTAACAATTAGATTTAATAACACTTTATCTGATGATCCAGAAATAGTTGTTAATGTATTAAATGCTTTTTTCCCAGATCTTCCAGGGACAGAGGTTCAAGCCCAGTCGGGATCGAGTACTGAAAATATGCATAATAAAACATTATTAGAACAATATCCTCCCTTTAGATTTAAACAACTAATCTTATCTGAGGTAAAAAGGGAGTTATTAAGACTCAATATACACAAATCATCTGGTTTAGATAATTTGGAAGGACAATTTCGTAAGATAGCTGCACCATACATAGCTTTGCCTGTATTGTCCATATTTAACTGGAGCCTGCAAATTGGACAGTTTCCATCATTCAAACAATATGAAGTCTTGCTGTATTCTGACATATGCAGTTAGCCCCAGCACTTGAACTGCTCCGGAGGGGAAAGAGTTAATTTTTATGCAAGGCATAGAACATTGAGCTTGAGCTCGGTTTTCAAACCTCTGTCTGTGGTGCCTGGGAGTGCAACCATCATATTCTTTACTCTGCCTAACTGTGAAGTCGCTCCTGAGATTGCTTCTTTGCTTCGGTTCGGTAAAGTTTCAAAACGTGTCTGTTTTTCAACCGATTTGTTTATTTTCGGGTTCGAGCCTCTGTCTATGGTTCAGTAAGTAGTGTAGATAGGTAGTGAACTGTAATTTGTGTTTTTCTTCTGTGGAAATTTTGGTTCCTTCTCGGTCGGTTCAGTTGGGAACCGACCTTTTGTGTTTAAATTTATCTTCTGGGATTGTAGTAGTGGTGTGCCGGTTCCTATCGGTTTTAAAAAAAACAACACTTTTTTCAGTTTTTTAAAAACCCGTGACACGGTTGGTAACTGATAGGGTGTGTTACCTGGCAAAAGGCTGTAAAGGGTAATTTTTTTCTAATCTGGCCATGTCTGAGGAACCCAAGAAAAAACCCGGTCCCACTGGGTTTGTGCACTGTACAGAGTGTGGTGAGGCCTTTGCTACTGTCTGGGGTTTGACCACCTCAAAACAGACTACCAAATCTGCAAAGATTTTCCTAAGGCCACTCTGGAAAAAAGATTGGGTAGGCTAAAGGAAAAGGAGGCAGAGAAGTCCGCTGACCCGGATGGCCATCCCGGTTCAGTTCCGACCGAACCTGAGGAGGTGCCCACTGACCTGGGCGAGGCGTCCTCGAGCAAAGGAGAGCTGACCCTGAGGGTCGGTTCAGTCAAAAGATGAAAAAAGTCAGCGGTTCAGATCCAGCATCCCTTACTCCAACCACTGAAGAAATAGCCAAAGTAATTAGTATTGTGCAATTGCTTCGTCCGGTTCCGTCCAAACCGGAGCCGTCGGTTAGGCGCTCAGTTCAGTCAGATCCAACTCCATCGGATTATGATCCGGATGCTCACTACGAATTGGAGTGGGAGGGGACGAAGAGTTACTGGATGATGATGATGATGATGATGATGATGATGATGATGATGATGATGACAACGACAATGATTATGAAGATCTGGATGTGCCCAGTGAACTGGACGTCTCCCCAGACAGACCCTCCAATGTCTCCCCTCCAGGCTTTCTGAGTCCCCATCTCACTTTTTGTTTTACAAAAAGGTGGCTGAAACCCTCCAGCTCCCTATGGTTGAAGCTGTTGGGGAGGAAGAAGAGCCTGATTTTGTGGAGATGATGGACATCCCAGAGTCCAAGTGGTTGTCTATTCCCCTCCATAAATCCCTGGGGAAACACACAAAAGATTTTACAGACACCAAATTCTTTACCTCCTGTGGATAAGAGAATGGACAGAAGGTATATGTTATCAGACTCAGGTACAGAGTTTTTGTTCAATCATTGCAGCCATGCTGTGGTAGTGCAGGCTGCAGCCTGTGACAGGGAAAATATACCTTTGGCTTCACACACCCAGATAAAGACTCCAGGAAGATGGATGTCTTGGCAAAGAAACAATACTTAGCATCCTCTTTGACCTCGCAGATGGACTAGAGGGTAAGGCTTGTCTGTTTGCAGATGACACCAAGATCTGCAACAGAGTAGATGATCCAGATGGGGTGGGCAGAATGAGAAGAGATCTGGATAAACTAGCAAAATGGTCAGAAGAGTGGCAACTGGGATTTAATGCAAAGAAGTGCAAAATCATGCACATAGGGAAGAGAAACCCTGAAGCCACTTATAGGCTGGGAGGGGAGTTGCTAGCAGTCACAAAGGAAGAAAGAGACTTGGGCATCATCATCACTGATGACCTAAAATCATCCAAGCAGACCTCTAAAGCAGTAGGTAAGGCTAGGGGGTGTTAGGGTGTATTAGTAGGGGTATCACAAGTCGTAAGAGGGAGGTAATAATCCCTCTGTACAAGACATTGGTTAGGCCCCATCTGGAGTACTGCGTGCAGTATTGGAGGCCACACCTTCACAAGGACATTAACCAAATTGAGGCAGTCCAGAGAAGGGCAACCAAAATGGTGCAGGGACTGCATCAGAAGACATATGAGGACAGATTAACGGAGCTCAATATGTATACCCTTGAGCAAAGGAGGGAGAGAGGTGATATGATCGAGACATTTAAACACCTTAGGGGCATAAACAAAGTGAAATTGTCTAACATGTTTAAATATAAGAAAAATAGCAGGACAAGAGGACACAGCATGAGATTAGAGGGAGGCCGATTAAGGGGGAATATGAGGAAATTCTTTTTCACAGAAAGGGTGGTAGATGCATGGAATAGCTTACCACAAGAAGTGGTGGCTATGAATACAGTGCAGGGCTTCAAACAGGCATGGGATAGGCATAAGGGAGCAATACAAATGACTATGAATAGATAGGTCACTGACAGAGCAAAGGCCGATGGCACATTTATAAGGTAGAAAAAGAAATGGGCAGACTGGATGGGCCTTGCGGTCCTTATCTGCCGTCAACTTCTATGTTTCTATGTTTCTATGTTTCTATGACTCGGGCAGGCTAATTATATGGCCTACACAGCCAGATACCAGACATCCTGTTGGGATATGGTTCTGGAACTGGCTAAACAGGCCTCCCCCCCCAGCTAGCCAAAGAACTGGAGGATGTGTCTGCTGATGGGATTGAGGCATCCAAAGTGCAATTCCATGCTGCTGTAGACTCTAACAATGTGGCATCGAGAGTCATGGCTACATCTGTGTCTCTCAGGAGATTTGCTTGGCTCAGATACACTAGCCTTTCTCAGGACACACAGGCTAAGGCCATGGATTTCCCTGTGGTGGGTAACTGTCTGTTTGGGAAGCAGACAGAGGCTTACATGAAGAAGATGGATGAGTACAGGACCACCTACAGGAGTGCACAGGCCAAGGAACGTAAGCCACTCCTCAAAAGCAGCAGTCTAGGGGCAGGGGCAGGCCCTTTCACAGGCCTTTCTATTAAGCCCAGGCCTCCTATACCTTCCCACAGAGGGGATTCTTTCGAGGGAGAGGAAGGAGGGGGATGAGCAGGGCTGCATCCTCTTCCCACTCCAAGGCTCCTGCCAAGCAGGCACCCTGATGTGTCAGCCCGGGTCAACTCCCCAACTCCAGTAGGAGGCAGGCTGGCTTACTACTTCCAGGTCTGGAAGTCTGTTACCTCAGACAAGTGGGTCCTGGAGGTAGTAAGCCAGGAACTGACCCTCAGCTTCAAGAAGTTTCCAAAAATGAGGGTCTGCTCTTTTCCACCTGCAAACATCTCCGAAACAATTGCTCTAGAAGCAGAGGTTTCCTCTCTGCTGGCTCTCAGGGCCATGGAGAGAGTTTGTACTCTACACAGGGGCAAGGGTCTGTACTCCAGATATTTCCTTACCCCAAAAAAGACAGGGGAGCGGCAACCCATCCTAGACTTAAGGTATTTGAACAAACAAATCTTAAAACCAAAGTTCAAATGGTGACTCTGGGAGTAATTCTTCCCTCTCTGAGGCCAGGAGATTGGTTAGCATCCCTGGACCTCAAGGATGCCTAATTCCACATTCATATCAGGTGCTCCCACAGAAAGTACCTCAGGTTCGAGCTGCCTTCAGGCCATTGTCAGTTCAGAGCCATGCCTTTTGGCCTAACATCAGCTCCAAGAGTGTTTACAAAGTGCTTTGCAGTAGTAGTGGCCTTCCTCAGAAGGCAGGGTGTCTCTCTAGTCCCATACCTGGATGACTGGCTCATTGTAGGATAGTCTCCCGACCAGGTCAGGTCAGCTCTTCAAGTCACTCAAGATTTGCTCAGTTCTCTGGATTTTCTTCTCAATCTGCCAAAGTAGGTTCTCTAACCAGTACAACTCCTCACTTTCATAGCAATAGAGTTGGATACTGTTCAAGCAAAAGCCTTCCTCCTACTAGCATGGGGAAAGGCCCTTACAGATCTTGCTTCCTCTTTTCATCCTCTGGTGCTCACCCAGTAAGACATTTTCTTCAGCTCCTAGGCCATATGGCAGCTCCCACTGCAGTGGTACAAGGAGCCAGGTTCCAAATAAGGGACATTCAGTTTCACCTAAGGTCTTTTTGGTCTCAGGAAAAAGATTCTCTCACCAAATTGGTTCCAGTGACTCAGACTCTGGTCCAAGCTCTCCAATGGTGGCTGGATCAGGACAATCTCAGACAAGGTGTCCCATTCCTCAGTCAATTTCATTCAGTTGTACTAACCACAGATGCTTCTCTCCTGGACTGGGGTGCCCACCTAGGACCCCTCACAGCACAGGGTGTTTGGTCTCCACAGGAGTCTCTCCTTCATAACAGTCTTCTGGAACTCGGGGCAGTATTCCTAGCCCTTGAAGCTTTCTCGTACTCAGTAAGGGACAAAGTGGTTCAGGTCAGGACAGATGACACCACCACCATGTGGTACATCAGCAAGCAAGGGGCACTCAGTCTACAGCCTTGTTCATGGAGGCCATGAAAGTATGGTCTCTGGCCTACTCCTTGCAAACCTCCCTAACAGCAGTCCACCTCCCAGGGAAGGATAATGTGTTAGCAGATGCTGTGAGCAGAATCTCCCAGGGCCATCACGAATGGACCTTGGATCCCCTCACACTGAAAGTAATCTTCACCAGGTAGGGCACTCCAGAGATACATCTCTTCGCAGCCCCAGACAGTCACCAACTTCCACTCTTCTGCTGCAGACCCCCAGTACTAGGGATTGTTTCTCTGGATGCCCTGATATTGGACTGGGAAAGCAAGTTCCTTTATGCCTTTCCTCCCTTTCCCCTGTTGTTCAGAGTTCTAGTCAAGTTCAGGTCACAACCCTGCACAGTGATCCTACTGGCTCCAGACTGGGCCAGACAGCCTTGGTATCCTCTGTTGTTGTCCCTAGCAGTCTCACTCCCTCTGTCTCTTACCAAAAGACACAATCTCCTAACCTCCTCTCAGGGGAGGATCTGGTACCCCAATTTCCAGTCTCTCAATCTCAAGCCCTGGCTCTTGAAGAGTTAGAATATGGAGGCCTGCATCTTTCTCAGGGAGTTTTGGACACCCTTAAGGTTTCTCAGAAACCCTCTACCAGAAAAACGTATAATTCCAAATGGAAAAGATTCGGCATTTGGTGTTCCCATAAAGATATTCTACCAGGTGCTGCTGGCATTGCTACACTTTTGGATTACCTCAGGCCAGCCACTTTAAAGTTCATTTTGTAGCCGTATCTACATTCCTCTCAGTAGGGAAGGGCTCTTCCCTGGCGTCTCACCCTGTTTCTGGTAAGTTCTTAAAAAGGTCTGGTTCATATCAATCCTCCTTTTAGAGAGCCTACTCCAGTTTGGGATCTCAATATCTGCATTGCTTAGCTTATGCAGCCACCCTTTGAACCTCTGGCTTTGGCCGAGCTTAAGTACCTGACCTGGAAAACTGTGTTTCTGGTAGCTATCACTTATGCCAGACGAATTAGTGAATTACAGGCCCTGTCAGTTGAACTTGATTTTATCTCATTCCATAGAGATAAGGTGGTCCTCAGAACCAAACATAGAAACATAGAAACATAGACTTTGACGGCAGATAAGGACCGCTAGGCCCATCTAGTCTGCCCATCTAGGAGGTTCTTATCCAAAGTGGTCTCAGGTTTCCATCTGAACCAGCCCATGTCTCTTCCTGTGTTTTCACTGATCATTCTTCTTCAGGAGAAATAAGATTACATAGTTTGGATGTTAAGAAGACACTTAGCTACTACATTGAGCATACTAAGGCAAATGGGAATGACTGTCTTCAGTTGTTTCTCACTTATGGTGAAGTGGGGAAAGGTAGGCCTGCTACTAAGAGAACTATTGCCAGGTGGATTGTCTTTTGTATACAATTCTGCTATGCCAATCTAGGCAAAACACCTCCCTCAGGCCTGAGGGCTCATTCGACTAGGGGTACAGCTGCTTCTCTGGCTGCTGCCAGAGATATACCCTTGTTAGAGATCTGCAAAGCAGCCACCTAGAAAACAGTCCATACTTTCACCAAGCATTATTCTCTGGATATCCAGGCTAGGAGTGATGCTAGGTTTGGTACTGCAGAGCCTATTCCCAATATAGGTTTGGTACCCTCCTCCATGGGGAGGTACTGTTTGGCAGTCTGCATAAGTCAGAATACAGCAAGACTTCATGCTGTTTGAAGAAAAAACTACTCACCTTAGTAACTGTGTTTCTTCTAATGGAGTCTTGCTTTATTCTGACCTCCCCCTTGCCTCCCCTCTCAGAACCTAGTTTTGGGATGTGGGCTGGCAGGTACAGTGTTGCACCTCAGGGGTGTACTTTGCACCCCTCCCCTTCAGGGTGGGGCGGTTGTTGTTGTTGTTGTTAAGTTTTAAGTTAGATTTATATATCTTGTTTGCTACCTGTTTTTTCTCTTGTGTTCTCGACTTGAGTCTTTTGGACCCAAGTTGTTGCCTGTTGTCTTATCTGTTTTACAGTTTCCACACTGGAAGTGTAGTTAGCTAGTTTGCTCGTAAGAATCAGATGGTTACCCTCTGAGGCACCACAGACAGAGGTTTGAAAACCGAGCTCGAGCTCAACGTTCTATGCCTTGCATAGAAATAAACTCTTTCCTCTCCGGAACAGTTCAAGTGCTGGGGCTAACTGCATATGTCAGAATACAGCAAGACTCCATTAGAAGAAACACAATTACTAAGATGAGTCATTTTTTCTTGTGGAAGGTGAACAGAGTTACCCCCATTTATAAAGCAGGGGACTTAGCAGATCCAAGTAACTATCATCCTATATCAATTCTGTCCACCTTATCAAAATGTTTAGAGAGATTATTCTTGAGGCAAATCTGTGACTATATGGACAAATACAGGATAATAACTCCTTTTCATTCGGGTTTCCGTAGAGGCTACTCTACTTTCCCTGCTTTAGTAGAGTTTAATGATCTGATTTGTTCCTCTCTAAACAGAGGTAATGAAACAGCTATGATTTTTACTGACCTATCAAAGTCCTTTGATCTGGTGGACCAGTCCACCCTGGTTGAGAGATTGTCTGGACTGGGTTTCTTGGAGGGTCCTCTTTCATGGTTCTCCTCCTATTTAACAGGGCGATCTAAAATGGTCCACATGCAGAAATACCTATCCAAATCACAGGCTATTGGGGAGGTCCCTCAAGGGTCCATATTGTGACCCCTTTTATTTTTACTTTTCAACAACGATTTGCCCTTGGTAATAAAACATACATCTATTAAGCTTTATGCTGATGATACAGCAATAGTGGCCTCAAGAAGTGACCTAGAGGACCTGTGGGGTAAACTCCAAGAGGACTTTATCAGGGTACAGGAGTGGTTCACCATGTCACGGTTATTGATGAATATTAAGAAGACCAAGGTTTTGCACTTTGTCTCTATGAGACACAGCAGTAGTGCACAACTGCAGATATTTGCGGCTAACAAATCTCCCATAGAGAGTGTAAACACCTACAGGTATTTGGGACTCATTTTTGATTCTACACTGTCTTTTAGAGATCATATTGATATGACAATTAGCAAGGTAACAAAAAAACTAGGGGCATTAAAAAGAACAACTAGGTGTCAAACTTTTAGATAGAAAAAAAATTGCTGAGCAGTTAATTCTGCCAGGCATAAAATATGGGGAATTTATTTATAGATGAGCAAATAAAAAAATGTTGAACAAAATTGACAAAATTCAATATAGAGTAGCTAGGTATGCCCTTGGTTGTGATTTCAGAACTCATCACTGTTCATTATTGACCAGACTTGAGTGGCTGCCTTTAGAGACAGAATATGTGAGAAGCTGGCTAATATTCATACATAAGTATAAGACAATTTATATCGAACACAATATTTCAAAGATTTTATTTTTTGATTCTGTAAATATAAAAAAAATGTGTCTAGGTCCGTTTATCAAAATAAAATCCAACAGAACAAATGTTCAAATAAATATGGGGATTACACATTAAAATCTTTGGCAGCCATGCATTGGAATGTGCTTCCTTCTGTTATATCGGCTAAAACGGTTCAGAGCACCTTTATTAGGATGGTAAAAGATTATTGTACCTACACTTGTCTGTGTGAGATAATTTTATAGTTTCTTTTATGTTCCCCTCCTCCATCAATGTGTTCACAATGCATTTATTAATTGTATGGATGTACTGCTCATGTTTATTTATATATGTGTAATTTTAGATAAAAACAGGACTGTCTTGTGAAGTGGATTGTTAAAATCCAAATGGCATGTTTCTGTTTAAAAATAAAATTTTACCATACTATACCAGAGACAGGTCTGTAGTTGGCTAGGCAGTCCCGGTCCAGTGAAGCTTTCTTCAGGAATGGTCTTACCACCGCCTCCTTCAGGGGCCCAGAAAAGACCTCTGTCACTAGGGAACACAGGACTGTCCCAGCCAGGACCAGGCCAATGACATCAACACACCCAACTAGAAGGTGTGTTGGACCCAGATTCAAACTACAGCAGGTGAGCTTCAACTCTTGGATGACCTTCACAGCATCCATGACCGCCAACTGGCCAAAGTTGAACCAGACAGACTGAATGCCTGCGACCCCTGGCCCATCACTGCATGCCCCAATAGAGGGCATCAACTGGATCCCTGATCTGATAGAGGCAATCTTATCAGCAAAAATGGAGTGAACGCATCACACCTAGATTGTGAAAAGACTCCTAGAGACTGAAGACAGGCAGGATTACGTAACCTGTTGACAGTCCAGAAGAACTGAGCCAGTCTGTTGATTACTGCAGCAACCTCCTTGTACATGAACTCTACGTTCTTACAGGAGGTTGCTGATTGATAGTCTCTATAGTGAGACAGCAATATAAGCTTTTCTTCCCCAGGCCAGGACCTCCGCCAGCGCCGCTCCAACTTTTGACCCCTCATCTTCAACACCCTGAGAGTCCCATCAAGCCAAGGGGATCTCTGGTGTGAAGTGAGGGGTGAAACATGAAGCGGTGCAATAGAGTCGAGGGCTTCAGCAATAACCCTATTATAGGTTGGAACCAACTCCCCCGGCTCATTGCAAGCACTCATCATACCTGATAGGTCGAGCACCACCATAAGACCTTGTGGGGTCAAACACCTTAAAGAGTGGTACTGGACCATCTCTGTAGGGGAAGGTCTATTGGGGGGAGCTTTGAATGAGAACTTCATGGTATGGTGGTCCAACCAAGCGACTGGTTCCACCATGAGGTCTCCAATCCCAGCGAGAAGACGAGGTCCAAAGAGTGGCCGTGTATGTGGGTTGCAGAGATAACAGCCTGTGTTAGGCCCAATGCATACATTAATTGGAGGAAGTCTTGTCCAAACAGAAAAAGTTCATTGTCAACCTAGGCATTGAAATCGCCGAGAATAATCCATCTGGGTGACTCTAACACCAGTTCGACGACAAAGTCCATGACTTCCTGCAGCAATTCCTTCTCATTCCCTGGAGGACGGTTAATGAGAAGGATCATGCAACCTGCACCTGCAACCCCTTAAATGGCCACACATTCAAAGGACCTCATTGTTCTCACTAGGAGAGCCATGAGGTTCAAGTCGGATTTAAAACAATTCACCACACCCCCGCCCCTACAATCGTTTCTCAGGCAGTGAACTACAGGAACCCATCTGGAACTACCGATTCCAATACTGGGCTGGCATTGTCATCCAGCCAGGTATCAGTGATGCAAGCCGGATCAGATGTTGAAACAAGATCAGTGATTTACACTGTAGATTGGGAAAGGGAAGGGTAGTGGTAATGTGGGACCTTAACATGCCAGGGACAGACTGGGGGACTATGACCTCACCAGTGGCCAGAGAGCAGAGGCTGCTGGATGTCTTCCAGGATGCGTTTCTGACACAACAGGTGGATGAGCCAACTAGGGCGGCCTGGACACTGGACGTGGTCCTGGCGGACAGTGATCAGATTAGGAGCCTAGAGGTGAGGGACCCATTGGCTGGGAGTGATCATGCCACAGTCTGGTTCTTCCTGGACCTGGGGGAGGGGGGAGCCGAACAAGGACGGTAGTAACCGATTTTAGGGGTGAAGACTTCAGGGAGATGGGAAGGATCCTTAACATTCATCTGGACAGGATAAGGCCAGATATGGATGCTGACAGCAGGTGGGGGATCATAAGGAGGGGAATACAGGAGGTTACCAGATCCTGCACAAGGGAAAGGTGTAAGGTCGGTA
The DNA here is from genome assembly GCA_016271365.2 of Neoceratodus forsteri. Classification (NCBI taxonomy): domain Eukaryota; kingdom Metazoa; phylum Chordata; order Ceratodontiformes; family Ceratodontidae; genus Neoceratodus; species Neoceratodus forsteri. Next base: position 571,916,310 of record CM057453.1, read on the forward strand.
AGGCCAGAAAGCCCTGCTGGTGGACCCGGGAGGTACAGGAGGTGGTGAGGGAAAAGAAGGCGGCCTATAGGCACTTCAAGTGCTCAAGGAGGGAAAGGGATCAGAAGGAATATGAGGTGACAGCCAAGAGAGTCACCAGGGTGGTGAGAGCAGCGAAGGCAAAAAAGGAGCAGTCCTTGGCCAGTGGGATCCGGAGGGGGGTCAAGAGGTTCTTTAGATACATGGGAAAAAGAGTAAGGGGTCAAATCAGCAAGATAAGGATAGGGGATGGTTGGGCACAGGAGGTGGGGGAACAGGCAGAAGCCCTAAATGAGTACTTTGCCTCAGTTTTTACCAGGGGGATGGAGGGGCTAAGTCTTGCGAGGGAAGTGGGGGCAAACTGGAGCAATGGGTGGGACCGGTAGAGACCAGGGTCCCTGATGGGTCTGGGGAAATGGAGTGGCCACCACAGACAGGTGGGGGCTCAGCAGTGCAGGGTGACAAAGGGGAGGACGTGGAGGCTGAAATCCCAGTAGATAGAGTAAGGGAAGCACTCCGGTCCCTTTGGATGGAGAAAGCACCTGGGCCAGATGAGATACATCCCAGGGTGCTGAGAGAACTGACAGATGTCCTGGCAGTCCCTCTAATGCAGCTTTTCTACATCTCTCTGAGGACTGGGTGGGTGCCCCAAGACTGGAGGGTGGCTCATATGATGCTGATCCACAAGGGGGGATCAAGAGAGGAGGCAGGAAATTACAGACCCATTAGCCTGACGTCAGTGGTCGGCAAGGTGATGAAGGGTATTGTCAAGGAAAGGCTAGGGGGTTACTGGACCAAACTGGGTACTTGGACAATAGGCAGCATGGCTTTGTCATGGGAAGATCGTGCCAGACAAGTCTTGTTGAGTTCTATGACTGGGTGACGAGGGCACTGGACCAGGGTAGGCCAGTGGACATCCTCTTTCTGAATTTTAGCAAGGCGTTTGACTCTGTACCCCACAGTGGCCTGCTGGCTAAGCTGAAGGAAATGGGAGTAGGGAGACAGTTGTTAAGATGGATAGGAAATTGGCTCTCTGAGCATACTCAGAAGGTGGTGGTTGGAGGGGTAGCCTCATCCCCAAGGTGGGTTACTAGTGGGGTTCCCCAAGGGTCAGTGCTGTGGCCACTCCTGTGCAATGCCTATATCTCAGACACCAGGAGGGGGATCAGGAGTGAGATGAGTCTCTTTGCAGATGACTCAAATGTGGGTGCAGTGGTGGATGGGGAGGAGGGGAAGGTGGCCTTGCAGAAGGATCTGGAGGCACTGGAAAGGTGGTCAGAAAAATGGAAACTAAAATTCAATGTGGGGAAGTGCAAGGTTCTGCACCTGGGAGTCAGAAATCCAGGCCAGGGGTATACCCTGGGAGGAGACATGATTCAAGTCACAGAGGGTGAGAGGGACCTGGGGGTAGTGGTAGATATCAAAATGAACAACTCAGAGACCTGTAGGAGGGCAGCGGTAAGGGTAAATAGGATGCTGAGATGCATCACCAGGGGGATTACCTCCAGAAAGGCGGAAGTGGTCCTTCCACTGTACAACTGCTTGGTTAGGCCCCACCTCGAGTATTGGTTACAGCTTTGCAGGCCACATTTAAAGAGGGACATGATACTCCTAGAGTAGGTCCAAAGGAAGGCAACCAAAATGATCTGGGGCCTGGGGGAGAGGACCTATGTGGAGAGGCTCAAGGAGTTCGACATGTACACCTTGGAGGAGAGGAGGGACAAGGGGGACATAATAGAGGTCTTTAAGTACATGAAAGGGATCAATAAAGGAGGCCCAATCAGGGTGCTCCAAAGGAAGGAGGGTGGGGCAACAAGAGGGCATGGGTGTAAGCTGGAAGGGGGCAGGCTCAGAAGGGAGAGGAGGAGATGTTATTTCACTGAAAGGGTGGTGGCGCCATGGAATGCACTGCCCAGGGAGCTGGTAGAGGTTCAGACTGTGGACGAGTTTGAGAGGGGATGGGACAGGTACAGGGGTAGGGTAAATCTGACCAGGCCCAATACAGGTGGAACGACTGGGGAGGGTATAACCCAAGGGGGTGGGGGGGACACAAAAATCGGCCCTCAGTGCGGGTGCTGAAAATCGAGCAGACTCGAGAGACCATTAGGCCTATTCTGCTGGCATTTTAGTATGTTAGTATGATAATCGCTGTCTTGTTCTTAATAGATCTGGCATTACATAACACTGCCTGAGAAGGATAGACAGATGAAGCTGGTTCATTGGATACCTGCCCACCAACAGTGAAGCCCTTCAGTATGGGCACAAAGCAGGGAGGTCCCCTTTCCTAGACCCATTTCACCCCAGGGTGCCTCCTGGAGCCCACCACCTCAATCCACTTCCCTCCCAGCCATATTCCCCAGTGCTGCTGTTGAATAGCAAATGTGGCAAAACAGCAGATATCTACTTTGTCATATATTTTCTCTGCAAAGAATATATGTTTAAAAAAAAAAAAAACATACTGTAGGTAGCAGGTTAAATTGGGTGACAAAGCACATATCCAACCTGGCTTGGCCTATCATGCATGTCTTCAGAGGGCTAGGAAAGGGGCACCTTGGGAGTAGTAGTTGACTGGCATGGCAGGCAGGGTGTCACAGGCTTGACCAGATAAAAACTTACTGCAAACAAGTAAGTTGATAACAAGCAAACATTAATTTGTATGTGTTTTACTTAGTCAGAACCTCTAGGCCCCACAGCATCCAGGGAAGCTGAGAGCTGTCCTTTAAAAATGCAGCGTGCAGTATCAGTGGCTCAGCATGTTGCACACTCATCACTGAGGCTGGAAGATTGGAAGGTTGTGCGTTCAAGCCCCACACCAGGAACCTCGGGTAAAATCCCCAAACTGACACTGTAGTGTAGCATGAGGTGGGTGCAGCACACCTGATGTGCCATGTTTCAGATGCAATATTAAACTGAGGCTCTGTCTGCCTGTTCTGGTGGTGGTTCAGGTGGATGTTAAAGATCCCATAGTACTTCTTGAAAGGTCAATGGGAATTTCTACAGTGTACTTGCCATATTTAACCCCCTCACTAAAAATACCACCACAGCTTAATCTGGTTAAATGTCTATAGGTTTCCATCTGTATCCCCCACGGGAGGAGGCTAAAAATGGACAGAATTGCCTAGCCCTCCTTTCCTGGTCAACAAAAACTAAATTTAATGAGAAAAGGGAAAGATGTTGATTCATTTTTTCCTTTTTATTTTCCCTTTCTTTGGGTAAATGATCAACATCCCTTTTTAAAGCAATGCACTGTCACAATTTTTCATCCATCATGTTATCCTTTTCAGAAGAATTGTGTGCATGAATTTGTTGTACTCATCAAATCATCTTCTATTTTTTCACAGTTAAGCCCAGCCATTATGGACACTGTACTGAAGGGCACATTTAATGCCACCCTGGCTAATCCCTTAACGAGTCAGATGGACACAAGCACTCAAAAAGGTCCCGTTTCTCAGAACACCTTTGCTCTGACTGTCTGAGCAGAACTTTGAACTGGTGAGTCAACTAACATAGCATATCATGCATTATATCATTTATTCAATGCTATGCCAGAAACAGATTGCAGGTGATATGGTGTATTTTATTATGTGTCTCTTGTAAACTGCAAACACAGAAAAAATGGCAGATTCTGGGTATGGATCTTTGCAATTACTTTTCTTTTCAGTTGATAACTGAGCTTTATACAGTAAACTCATTATGCACACCATGCTAAATGGGCCAGTTCTGTCAATGACTTAAGTTTTTTGTATTAGCTCATTGACATGAGAAAACAAAACACATCACCTGGCAAACAATAACCATACAATATTGAAGAAATACAATGCTGGATAAGACATAGAGTAGATAGTATATTGTTAATAATCTAAAATATGTGTATATAACTTTAAATCTTTAAAACAAAATGTAAATCTACAGTACAGCATTATTAGGTGCTAATAATTATAATCCCTCTTCTAGCATTATAATTGTTTGGTGACAACATCTCTGTGGGGTGTATAGTATGTAGCCTGTCAGTAAAAGGATGAGACTGCACAGGTCTAGCTAAATTAAAAAAATATCATAATCAAAACTGGGTCTCTTTCATTCTATACAGTATGTTTCTGCTTCCACTGCAAACAAATTATTGCTTTACAATAACTATTTTGAAAATGAGACAGGCCAGCAGTGGTTAGCGTAGAGCATTCTGTCACTCTTGTTAAATATCTACCTAGACAATGCATTCAGGAGTATGGCAGAATGACTGAATGGCTCTAACTCACTGCTGACAAGCAGTTGTCTTGCTTTTCTTTATTTCCTATTAGCTGGAGTGGTAAATCTTGGAATCTGCTGGCTGATGATCGTTTATTACCAGTGTGAACGGGAAAGCCATATATTTTACCCTCCATGTGCCACTAAGAAGGTTCAGAAATGTAAACACAAATCAAAGGTTGAAGCTTAAACAGCATGATGAGTAGAGGAAATTGAGTCTCCTTTTAGATCACTTCCACTATTTATTCTTGATAAACTGCCTTTGGGACTGATGGGAGGCTAGGTTCCCTGGTTATTCCTACAGACAATTATTTAACAAAATCATTCTCTTTCCAGAGAACCTATCTCCGTTGTAATTCTGGTTTCTAGCATTGACTGGAACTTCTTTGTCGCTCCCAAAAGAGACTCCCTGTTATGATGTTATCAGATTGTCATCAGTATCTCTCCCAAGTGCAGTAACAAGAGTCATGGCACCCGCTGCTCTCAGTTTCATTCAGAAGACTCAGGAGTGAAGCAGTGTGGGCTACATGCACTGGACAAGATAGTGTTGCATATTTCTGTTATGATTTCTCACAAGATATTATGAGAAATGTTCTTATTCTGTTATCATAGAAGATGATTCTCCCAATTACAAAGCTATTGAGAGCTGAGGTAGAAGTACAAACATGAATTGTGCTGCCTTTTGTCAAAGATATGCCTGCCAAAAGAGTTACAATGGTGTTAATATAGTAGACTTAGTGATAGAAGTGATTAAGAGCCAATCGCCTGCTTCCTTAAGCCCACAGCAACCAGCTGAGCGCCGGGGCTTCGCTCCGCCAGCGGGCAGTCGGCTGCATCTAGCCGAACTTGGGAACCCTGAAGGCGGAGGAACAGCGAGGAGCAGTGGGAAAGGCGCAGCCAATCGCCTCTTCCTTCAGCCCACAACAACCAGCTGAAGCCAGGGCTTTGCTCATGTGAGCGACGACACCTGGCCGAACTTGGGGAACCACAAGGCCGGGAGGAACAGCCAGGAGCAGTCGGAAAGCAGCCAATCGGTGTTTAGCCCACCAGGCACAGCAGCCGATTGGCTCTCCTGCCCCATTGACTTACACTGGCTCAGTTTGCATTGCTGAAATCTGTGTGACTTGAAAATTTGTTTTCTTTTGTCTTTTACTCTTCCCTGGTGTTCTACTGCAAGTTTCCCAGAAGAGCTGCTTCCACTCTGGTGAGACATCTATAGAGGGCAACTGCTGTTGATTCTGTTGAATTCTGCTGGACTCTGTTAGCAGCAGTGGGCCAGATGCTGAGGCACCACTCTCCTTCTAGTTTATATGTGTAAATCATCAAAAAAGTGCTGTTATCCACTATTGTATTGTAAGGGAAACTACTGTTTTACTGCTTTTAAAGTAATTGCAGCTCCTTGTCTGAATATGGGCGGGGCCAGACGCTGAGGCTCACAGGACCCCCACAGTCCTTTTGTAGTGCAGATTTGGTCAGTGACACTCAGAAAAGGCTTGCTACTGCCTTTATTAATTGCTGCACCCTCCTCTGTCTCTCTCCAGCCTGCTTCCTTCGGCCCAGCAACCCAGCTGGCGCGGGCTTAGCTCCTGGCCCAGTGATCGGTGGCACCTAGCCCAGTTTGAGAACCATGAGGCCGGGGAAACAGGGAGCAGTCGGGAAAGGCGCAAAATTTTGCCCACCCGCCCTTCCCCTTCCTGTGTGTTAATTTATAGGCATCTTCCCTCCAAAATCTCTTCCCCGCCTCAGCACTTTTCTCTAAACCAATAGACAATCACACCAGCTTGCTGGACCCAACCAATCAGCAACTTGTACTCCCTATTGCCAACTATCAATATCCCCCTCAGAATGGGGAGCTTGCTACTGATACTCCTGTCACTAATAGCCATAGGGTTCCACAATGAAGATGACCCTATTATACAATCTAAAGTGGTCAACCCGCCTAGTTTCTCTGGAACATCCCCCGTGGCTGACACCCATACCCTCATATATGTCTTGCCATTGCTGCATCAACTACAGTGGTACAATCACCATAAAGTTACATCACCACATATATGTCTCAGACAAGGCCCCACTACTGGGTATATAGATCCCCACTAAGCCTAGTCATCAAACTGCTAATTGGTATCCCGACACACTACCTTAAATCCACAGGAGCACCCAAAACAAAGAGTGGCAACGGAATAAAAAGGAGGACCAAAGACAGCCCTCTCCCTATCACTGGCAGCCCTTATGAAATTACTGATCTTCCTATTGCTCTGTATTGGTAATGTAGAAATCAACCCTGGACCTCTTGAAAGCATCATCTCTCCTCAGACCTATCCTCAATTAAAGGCTCTAGTTTCCCGCATATTAATGTATGCAGTCTGTTGAAAAAATTTACATTGCTACAATCCTTGGTTGCCCATACCTTTCCAGACTTTCTTGTGATAACTGAGACATGGCTCAAGACCACCACAATGGACAGGAAGTTAACACCTAACTATCAGCTATTCAGAGCTGATCGCCAAACAAGGGAGGCGGAGTAGCCATATATGTAAAAGCTGGTTTAGTTGTATCCTGTACTGCTGCAACATCTATGCCCAAGGAATTTGAGTGTCTATCTCTAAAAGTCTCTCTCCCCAATACAGCAGCTTCCATTTAATTGGATGCTACAGACCCCTCTGCTGAACACAAGTTCTTATCCCACCTGGAAACCTGGTCAAGTCCTGTACTGAAGAAATCATTATCATAGGGGACCTGAATTTCAACTGGCTCACCCAGGCAGCTACACCTCTGGTATCATTCTGTGACACCTATGGGCTCACACAGTTAATTAATGAACCAACAAGACTAAATGCAAGGAATAGTAGTAACAGTACTCTTCTACTTGACATCATACTAGTGAGTAAACCACATCTATTCACACACGCTGGAGTGCTCCTATGCGACATAAGTGACCACTGCCCCATCGCAGGGGTAAGATCCAACAGCATTAAAACAGATCCTGCAAAATTCCTCATGAGGAGATCCAAGAAAACATCAATATTGAAGGATATCTGCATGATCTAGCCTACTCTCCACACTGGCAAAAGTTCTATCTTGCACATTCTGTAGAAAAAGCTCAGCAGGTGCTAAATAGCATTATATTAAATGCCCTTAACACCCATGCCCCAATCTCTAGTATCCGAATAAAAAACAAATCCTGTCGCTGGTTTTCAGCTGACCTCAAAGCTGCACTGCTGGAGAGAGATAAACTTTGGAAAGTAGCAAGAAAAACTAAGAATATCATGGACTGGATGATCTTTAGGAAAGCCAGGAATAAATGCACTAGGAAAGTTAGGGATGCAAGGCTGCCTACTACCTGGCCCAGCTCGACTCCTCCTACCATAATACTACTAGATTTTGGGGCACCATCAAGGGATGATGGGCCAGGATGTTAACAACCCCTTCCAACCCATTTACACAGTAACTATGGCCCATTACTGGCACATTGGAAATCCTGGATGCATTCAACAACCACTTCACAACAGCTGGCCTTGCCTTTGACTCCTCCCCAGCTAACCTATTAAGGGATCATTTAAGCTCCCACTATACTGGTGAACAAAGAGTTGACTCCTCCTTTAGCTTCAAACCGATACTGTTGAAACAAGTTGAGGATCTATTATGGCATCTAGATACCAAACAAAGTGCAGGAGCAGATCTTCTGGACCCATTCTTTCTAAAGATTGCGTGTCATGTGCTTGCAGTCCCCCTAACTCACCTCTTTAACCTTTCCCTAAACTCTGGCTCTATTCCCACGCTGTGGAAGACAGCCCAGTGGTCCCCTTCTAAAATACAGGGGACCCTATGGATCTTAATAACTACAGGCCCATTTCCATCCCACCTGTGTTATCCAAGATGCTGGAGAAATTAGTGAGTATTCAGTTAAGGAATATCTGGACAATACTAACCTATTAAATCCAGCTCATTCTGGATTCAGGGCCAAACATAGCACTATCACTGCATTAGCCAAGGTCACCAATGATTGGCAAACCGAACTGGATAAAAAGAACAATGTCTGTGAAGTATTCCTGGACCTGAGCAAAGCATTCGACACTGTGGACCATGAACTGCTACTCTCATCCCTACACTCCATTGGCCTAGATCCATCCTCCCTTAAGTGGTTCAGATGCTACCTCTCTGGTAGATCACAGCAGGTAAAAGCTGAAGGTGACCTCTCCCCATTAAGACCACTGTCAAGAGGAGTCCCCCAAGGCTCTATTCTGGGTCCTATCCTTTTTGCCATTTATATAAATAAAATTGATTCAACCCTTACCAAGTCCTCAGTACATCTCTTTGCTGATGACACTGTACTGTATGTCAGCAACCCTTCACCTAAAGTTGCTCATGAAATCCTACAAGCAGAATTCTCCCTGTTACAACATCAGCTTCTGAGAAAAGCTTCTGCTAAATGCAAAGAAACCAAAGCAATGATGTTCACAACCCAAAACTCCACCAACACATCCTCTTAAATCAGTCTCCCCAGATATGCACTATACTTGAGAAAATCTGGAGTATGTTGAAAATTTCAAATACCTAGGTGTGTGGATTGACAACAGACTTGACTTTACTCAGCATCTAGAACAACTGCTGAAAAGCTTAGCTAAGGCTTGGCCTCCTCACAGATTAAAACCCTTCCTTAATAGAGATTCAAAGATGAGATTAGTCCAGGCCATCTTCTATCAGTCATTGACTACGAGACTTCCTCTATAGTCACTGCTCCACTCCCTACCTTCAAAAGTTGGATACCTTATACCATAGAGCAATAAGGTTCATTAAAGACCTGCCATATAATACTTACCATTGTTCTCTCTATAATTCAGTTGGATGGGTTTCCCTTCATGTCAGGAGGAGCAGAAATGCAGCTCTATGGATCTACAGAGCTTTATCAAAAAAACTCCCAAGCTATAACCTGGACTGCTTCAACCTGACCACTCCCAGCTCCTATGCCCTAAGAAGCAAATAATATCATCCTGCTCAAATTGCCCAAAGTCAACACCAAAATAGGAGGGTAGCAATCAGCTACTCTCAGCCATAGCATGGAACACCCTACAAAAATCCCTAAACTGTCCATTATCATTCCATTTACATCCTTCAAGCAGCACTGTACAGCTTCTTCTTCACAGAGAAATGCAGTTGCTACCGCTAGAGATAGAATAGTCATCCCACAAAACCTTATTCCAATCACATATGGCATATTCCTTCCAGCCAGACACCGCCAGTATATGGCACCCAATATTCCCTTCACCATCCTTGTACTCATTATGTGAGTGACTGTCATGGCCCTCATTGTGATATATATGTATTGTACATATTGTAGATGTTAGTTTAACTTTCTCTTGCCAAGCTTTAACATGTGAATTCTCTGTATATTATTGTGTTATAAATAACATTTTCTTGTTTCTGTATGTATAACTGTCTCATAAGTATGTGATGTAATTGCTGTGCACCAACTCGAACCTTGACCTTATCAGGTCCATCTTGTAAATGAGCCTTGCTCAATGATGATCGCTTGAATAAATAAAGATTTGATTGATTGATTGATTGATTGAAGAGAACATACAGTAGGAACTCAGTTCCTGCACTTTTTGTGGCAAAACCTGTTACTGGCCAGCCCCATTGCATGTGGATGACAGGAGCTGCAGGTGTGCACTCCATGCATGAGTTCACCATTGCGAGCCAGGTGGAGAATCAAGCTTCCCAGTGAACAATCTCCTCTAAGAGCTAAGAAGGGGAGAGCCTCCTTCTTGCTGCATCAGTTCCCTGTGATTGCCACAGAAGGCAGTGCAGCAGTGGATTTCCTGACACGGAGGGGACTGTGCCTGTTACTGAGCTACAGTATCTGGGCAGACTCCTGCCATTTCCTGCAATGGGGATGAAGAAAAGCAGAAACGGGGCAGGCACAGATCAGATGATGTCTCATATCTGATCCATCCATTTGAGCTACCCAGATCTTGAAGCCTTATTCATTTTCATCTTATCACTGCCTACTCTGGCTCAGGATGTCTCTTTAGGCTGGTTCTGTGTGGAAAGGATATGTGTCCAAGGAGTCCAGAAGGAATAAATGAGTGTCCTAGGGCAGTGGCAATCTCTTCAGTGGCAGGGGATCAAGGTCAGTGATGGGCGTTGGAGAGTCTAGTGTAGACTTTGGGGAGGGAGCAAAGGTTTCCATACTTCCAATTGAAATTACTGTAGGAGTAACACTTAAGGCAATAAAATACCACCAATTTCTGCTACTATATGTCCTAGTTCAGGATTTCTATGCAATATTATGACACACGTATGCACATTTATTGTCATTTTATCAAACAAAATCTGGTACACTAGCCCCACCTCGCCCCTGATGCTTCCCAGGTGGACTGCAAAACAGCGTGTTTTTTTTTCTTGCTTACTTTTTGTCTTTATTCTTACCATGATTTTAAAGGGGCTCTTAGTTTCATTAATCAGCTGAGATGTGAATAAGCTCGGCCTCCACTGCACTGGGACCCACTGTAGGCCAAATACTTACATTAAGTTTATAGAAACATAGAATTTAACAGCAAATAAGGACTGCTTGGCCCACCTAGTCTTCCTGTTTTCCCTACCTACTGTAACACCGCAGACCTTACTTGATCTCTGACTTTAACCCCCTTCCCCTGCACAAAATTTCCCTTATGCCTATCCCATACCTTCTTGAATCCCATTACAGTTTTTGCCCCTACCACCTCTGCTGTTCCAGGTATCCACTACTCATTCTGTGAAGAAGTACTCCCTTAAATCTTCCTTGAGTCTAGCCCCCCCTCCAGCTTCATAGCATGGCCCCCTGTTCTTGAACATCTTGTACTCTGAAAAAGGCTTTCTTCCTTAACCTTATTAATACCCGTGAGGTATTTAAAAGTCTCTGTCATATCTCTCTCTCTCTCTCTCTCTCTCTCTCTCTCTCTCTCTCGCCCCTTTCCTCCAGAGTGTACATATTAAGGTCCTTTAGTTTATCCTCATAGGGCTTTTGATGCAGACTCTTCACCATTTTAATTGCTCTCCTGTGGATCGCCCCTACTCTGTCTATGTCCTTCCTGAGATGTGGTCTCCAGAACTGGACACAGTACTCCAGGTGAGGTCTCACCAGTGATTTACAGTGGTATCCCCACCTCCCTCTTTCTGCTGGTGATACCCCTCCCTATGCACCCTAGCATCCCACTGGCTCTCCCCCTGCCTTGTCACACTGTTTGGCCACCTTTAGGTCATCAGATATGATTATCCCAGGTCTCTTTCCTGTTTGGTGGTCACCAGTGCAACCCCCCCATTTTATAATCCACCCCTTTGTTTCTGCACCCCAGTGCATGATTTTGCACTTCTTCACATTGAAATTCAGTTGCCACATGCTTGACCACTCCTCAAGCTTTCCTAGATCCCTCTTTATTTTTTCCACCCAGTCCACAGGAGTGTCTACCCTAATACAGATCTTAGTGTTGTCTGGAAAAAGGAATACCTTCCCTTCTATTCCCTCTGCAGTGTCGCTAATAAAGACATTAAAGAGGACCAGTCCCAGTACTAATCCTTGTGGCACTTCGCTGATCACTGTTCCTTCCTTGGAGTGAACTCCATTTACCACCACCCTCTGTCTCCTATCCCCCAACCAATTTCTTACCCAGCTTACCACCTTTGGACCCACACCAAGGCTGCTCAGCTTATTAAGAGTCTCCTATGAGGAACGATGTTGAAGGCCTTACTGAAATCCAGGTAGGCTACATCCACTGCTCCACTCTGATCTACTTCCCTGGTAACCCAGTCAAATAAATGTATAAGATTTGTTTCACAGTAGTAATAATTTTATTGTTCAGTCATGGACCATTACAAGACATAGAAATACGATACAATAAACACTCCATATCTAATTCATAGTATATCCATAAAAACTTACAAATACATCATTTTTAGTGTAAAATTTGACTTTCATTTACAGAAATAGATACAATACATGTTTTTAACATAACAGGTTTACACTTGACAAAGAAAAGTACATCAGTCATGCTTCCTGCGTATAGCAGAAATAGCCCTAAAATATCCAGCTACTTGATTAATTGTGTGTTCATCTTCTGTAGTAAGCATAATATTTAACAGTATGTCTTGCTCCCTAGATCCTGTTTCTGACCATAGTGGAGCCAACCAATATGCCCATGGTTTGGTATACCAGTGGCATGTAAACATTACATGGGAATATATACTCCTTTTCTTGACGTGCAGTTACAAAAAGTTGCCATTGGCTCAGCTGATTTCATATATCTAGCTTTTAGCACGTTAGTTTTGAATAATTCCATTCTATACCTAATGTATAGCTTTCTTAGTTCAGGATCTACAAGCACGTCCAGGTAATATACTGTATGTAAGCGTGCAGGTTGTTATTTTGAACAATCCAAGGTGCAATCTTAAGTTTTGCTATGGCTTCACTATCTTTTTTCTTACAGTAGTTTATAATTTTCCTATTACAGTCTGATTTATATTTCAGGCTGACAGTGATACCCTTTACAACATACCCTTTCAGGTACTGAAGACCATATTTATCTAGAACAGTGACAAGGTATTTATACCAGTTTGATTGTTTGCACCCCAGAGTAATCCACTTGTTTTTCCATTAAGCATTCATAAGGTAGCCTGTGGGATCCATTCTAGTGATATTAATCCAGTAACCTGTTAGCCTGGCCATTGACTAAGCTTCCAGGCTTGGGTAACCCAACTCGGCTCTAACTAGGGGAGCAGGAGTCAGTACCCCTAAACCAAGCACTGAACAGAAAAATGTATTTAATGGAGTTTCTAGTGAAGCTGTTTTGCCGCTCTCCCAGATTTCACCCAAGTATAATGCCTGTGGGATATATTTTGCTTGAGCTGCCTTTAAAAAGGGTATGACTGAATTACCCCCATAATTGTAATTGTTATTAAATTTCAAGAATGCACCAGCAGTTTGTTTAAGTTTTGTAAGTTGTGTTTTCATGTGTTGATCCTAACGACCATTGTTTGAGAAGGTAAGACTTAGGTAGACATATGTTCTAACTCACTTTAATTTGTTGTTACTTATTTGCTGAAGTTTGGTGGTGTCTTAAGAGCCAAACACTATGACCTGTTTTTTGCTTGCATTTATTTGTAAATTATAGGAGCATGCATATTCATGTAAAATGTTTGTTTAACTTCTTTTGCAACCCTGATTCTGAAAGGGCAGTCCATGCCAAATCATCGGTGTAGACCTAGGCCTTGTGCCAATGAGTGGGGAATCAGAGTGAGTGCAAAAGTTGTATGAGTAGTCTCTCTCTCTCTCTCTGCATACATATATATATATATATATATATATATATATATATATATATATATATATATACAGGGCCAGATATTCAAAGGGGTTGCACCTGAGTTGTACCAGCGCAACCCCAGAAATGCACCACAGTGCATCATTAAACAGCGGGACTTGCGCAGCACAAGTCCTGATGCACTGGGGTGCAAAGATAATGTATGCAGTGCATCTCCAGGGGGCGTGCCCATGCATATGCGGCACATCCCAATATTCAGCCCGGGATGTGTGGTGCATGTGCTGGCACAACCCTGTGATGCGCCGCATACTGGGGCACAAAGTTGAGCCTGAAAAAAATGGCTCAAATGGGAGCCATGCACAGGTGGGATGCTGCAGTGCAGGGCGCAACACAGCGGCTGCCAGCCATGGGTGGCTCCCCCCATATCACAGTCCACAAGCACCCCCAGACCTCCCAGGTAGTCTAGTGGTACCCCCCCCGTTGCTCCGATCGCCGTTACAGACATATCTTAACCCTCCCCAGTAGTCTAGTGGCACCCCCCTTCCTGCCCATAGCTGTGCCACCCGTAAATCAATGTTCACTATTCCCTGGTAGTCTAGTGGTAACCCCCTCCCCACCTGTATCCCTGATCAGCAGTATGGGTAATGGACATATCTCCCTGGTAGTCCAGTGGCACCCTCCACCCACACAGAACCCGTGACCACCCAGCACCCTCCCATCATCGGCGCGCAGCTGCCATCCCACCCCTTACTGCCTGGCTGCCTGCCGAATGACAGCTTATAATAGCAGCTGTAAGCCCATTGGTCCACACCATGGACCACTGGGCTTGCAGTGCATACTGTACCTGTCATTCACAAATATGTGAATGAATGACTTCATTCAAATACTTGTGAATGACAGTACTGTATGCACTGCAAATACATTGGTCCACAGTGTGGACCAATGGCTTACGGGCTTACAGCTACAATGCCATCTGCTGGCAGCCGGGCAGTAAGCGGCGTGATGGCAGCTGCCTGCCGAGTGATGGGGGTGCTGGGTGGGCTAGGGTCCTGGGGTGGGGGGTGCCACTGGACCACCAGGAAGATATGTCCATTACCCATACTGGTGATCGGGGATACAGGCAGGTGGGGGTTACCATTAGACAACCAGGGAATAGTAAACATTGATTTACGAGTGGCACAGCTACAGGCGGGGAGGTGGGTTCCACTAGACTACCATGGAGGGTAGGATTTATGTCTGTAATGGCAATCGGAGCATCAGGAGGGTGGAGGTACCACTGGACTGCCAGGGCAGGTACTCCATGTACAGTTGGCGATTGCCGCTACGGGGAGGGAGGGGGTTACCAGTAGACATCGGCGATCAAGATGCAGGGCACCAGGCTGAAGTCGCCTCTCCTGCCCTGCACAATGCATGCAAATGGGCCTTAATGGCATGCAATGGCCCCAGTGGCACCTTGCACACATTATGGTCTCTGCTTTGCATACTGCTGGCTGAATATCGGAATTTGCGCACAGTGTAACTCTATTGCACTGGCGCAGTTCCAATCCCTTGTATTCAGCCCTGTATGGGGGGGATGTGCCAGCGCATCATAGTTGCACAGTGCGCATTACCTGGTATATTCAGTGTAGATGCAGCATTGCTCATCTCCTTTGAATATATCCCAGTGTTTCATCAGCACAACACAGTTGCACTGCGCAACCACTTGCGCCATTGCCGGACGCAACTCTAAATATCGGGGCCACAGAATAAAACTGGGGCCATAACGCAGCCTTGTCTGACTCCTTTGTTTGTCATTATTTTTGAGAAAAGTTGGCCTGTTGTTCCTACTCTGATCTGCATCCAGGTCTCGGTGTAAAGATCTTTTACAATGTTGATTAATTTTGGTTGAATACCTTTTTGTAGCATAATCTGCCACAGACTATTTCGTGTGATGTTATCAAAGGCAGCACTGAAGTCTATAAAGGCCACAAGAGTTTTTGCTTTCTCAGAAATACATATTTTTCAATCAAATGTTAGAGGGTGAAACAGTAATCTGAAGTGCTGTATCCTGCACAGAAGCCTGCTTGGAACTCCAAAACATTTCCAAGTTTATCTAGCTGTTCTAGAAGTCTACCAAGAATGGCTTTGGAAAATGTTTTGCCATTAATATCCAACAAGGATATGGGTCTATACATTTTGGGATCGGATTTATCATCTTTCTTGAAAACTGAAACAATGGTTGCACCTTTCCATGATACTGGAACACTGCTCTCTAATATTCGTAGGTTATAGAAAGGGTCCAGCAGTGTGGTCCTCAAGGAAGGGTCAAAAAGTTAAGCCTCTGCTGGAATTGAATCAGGCCCAGGTGCCTTTTTCTTTTTCAGTCTAACAATTGCAAAGTATATTTCTTGGTATGACAGTGGTCTAAAGCGTGTCCTGTCTAGTTCTTTTTCCCAAATGTTGGCAGTATTATTAATGGCAGGATCAAAAAAGAGGTTAGTGTAATGAGTAGTCCAGTGTTCTAAGGAAATGTAGGAATCAAATTGATATTTACTATTATTTGTGCCCTTCACCGTGAAGAGCCAGAATGATTGTTGATCATTCTTTTGTATTACTGAAAGCATATGTTCCAACTGCTTTAGTTGGAAGGCTCTGCGTTTACTTTTTAAAAAGTCTTTGTAAGTGTTCCTAGCCTCATTTAATGCTTTGTATGTGCTCCTTTTACCAAGACTGTTTGCATTTCTAATGAGTTTTGTGAGGACTTACTTTTGTTTGAGACCCTCCCTGTCGAACCAAGTGATAGCAGCACTAATATTTTGTATTTTGTTTGAAGATGCTACTTTTCTAACATTGACTAGACATTTCATTGTGACTGTATGAAATTCACAAGTTAGGTCATTTACAGAGAAACTTCGAGTTCATAGATAGTTTCTCTTTAACTATTAAGAGAACAGTATCTATATTCCCAGTGTCCCATCTAATTTTGGCTTGATTTCTGATTTTAAAGCCATTTTATTTGAATTTTCATCAGCTTTAGAACCCTACTTCAGTGTCACAGGAAAGTGATCATTCTCCCCTCTTACTGGAATTGACATTGAAGATCAGATTTCATAGGGCAATTCCAGCACAGGAAGTCCAAGGTTGAGGCACCAGTCACATTGCTGTACAAAAAATTTACTTTTAGCTCACCCTCAATTCTTCCATGTATAGGAGCAAGATTAAAGGTTGTAAGTATTTCTAGAAGCCTTTTTTACAGAGTTGTTATGCTTAGTCTAAAGAGGGTCTCCTCAATTTAAAAACATTATTGTGTAACCAGCTATGTATATCACTATCGGCATAGCCATCAAAACTACCCAGACATGCATTAAAGTCACCACAGAGGAGAACATTCTCACAACCCATGGTTGCCCAGCTATGATGTATTAAAGAGTCTATTTCTTCCCATAAATTGATTGAAAAATATTTAGAATTAGTGGGTGAGATATAGGCATTTAATAAACAACAATAAAAATCATCTGTCTGTAATAAAAGAGCCTGAGCAGATGAAGTACTAGCTATAGGGTACACAACAAGATTCTTGTCTATTTTGACCCAGGTCACAAGGCCTACCAAAACTCTACCTACAGGAGTTTTTCCACTTTATTACTAGGGACGTAAAAGCAAATATATTCATTCAGTGAAACATCTTGACTGTCTATGTGCCATGTTTCTTGCAGACAGATTAAGTGGTGTTTTTGTACAAAACCTTTCCAGTCTGAATTCATGAATTTGGTGGCCAGTCCCACAATGTTCCATGAGAGCAGTGCCCACTCTGAATCAACCACCAAACTACTCTTCTCTTCCTCAATAGGTATTAACTCGAGTCAGGAATCTTGATCGGACAGTACTAAGAACCTATTTCTAATTGGTATATTGAATATAGGCTGGCAGTCAAATGTATTTAATTGACCATCCTTGTCCTGGGTTACATTACATTGCTTCTTAATATTGGACACAGCTTCTACGTGGGGCCTTTTTTGTCCTGATTCTCCCAATGTACAATATGGATCCCCAGGCTATCGAGGGTCTCTGTGTGAGGTAGGAGCTTATTATAAACATCCCACGAGGTAATATTAATTAGTACTTGATTACTCTCAATATCATGGCCAATAAGACTTGATGCAAATGAGTCAGCTATCAGCATTGAAATATTTAATGTATGCTCAAAAAGGTTTTTTAGTATAAGTTTAAGTTTGTAGTCTGACTCATCAGGAGTCCTAGCTAGACCAAATATAGACAATGTTTTACTGTATATTTTTGGGAGTTCTAAATTAATCTCTGTTTTGTAATTGCTATTAGCCATAAGAATTTCATTCTCAACTATATAAATGCCCAAAGCATCCAGGAGTGTGGCTTTTTGCAGAACCACCTTAGCCATGTCTGAAGTTTGTAGTAATGCATCAATCTGTGCATGAGTACTCTTGTAAGATCTTCTATGGGCTTTAGGATTTTTATTTTGCCATGAGGAATTCGTAAGAAATGCATGAATAAGTTTGAAAGGGCATGTCTTAATTTGCCCTCATTTACTTTTGGCAGGATCTTGAAGCTAAAAATACTAATTTGAGAGTGAGCCACTTCTTTATTGGCTCCCAAGGTGTTCAATCTGTCTCTATTTACATACTCTATGTGACAGCCAGATCTGACCAGGGCATCATTGTTTATCCAAATATAATTGACCAAGCGAGGTGAAGTACAGAACAAGAAAACACAATCAATGCCTATCTCATCTTTATCCTTCCAAACTTGTACAGAGTCTTTATCCATAATATCAGATACAGATTCTGCCCTTAGTAGGTGCACAGTCTTATCTCTGTTAGCCAGGACTGGCTGGTTTAATTCCCAGGCATAGCGATAAAGACATAGACTTACACAGCTATCTATATTAACCTTCTGTGATTCATTTGTTAACTGAAGCTGAGAAGTCTCAGTAGGTTTGCATGGGTGACCAACAGGGTGAAGATCAGACCATTTCCTCATATCTTGTCTTAATACTTTTAGCTCATCTTCTAAAGCGCTAAATGCCTTTTTTATTATATTTACATTCATGTCGGTTACCTGCTGTGGTGAGGAACTCTGACATGGCAACGCTACCCTATCCTGTGGTACCTTATGTAATTTTTGTTTCTTAAATTTACTGGGTTCACATCAGACTCTGCCCTCATAGTTTCTAACTGAACTCCTTCTTTTCTACCTGGTTTATCAGGGACCTTCAGGTGTGTATTGTCTGATGTTGTTACTGGCCGTATAGTGGACAGTTGTGATATCTGAGCCAAGGATTTAGCAGCACTATCTATGCTTAACTTTCTTGGGCTTTTCTTTTTTTTTTTTGTTGCTTTTCTTTCTTTGCCTGATTTTATCTGGGGAGAGGGGGATTTCCATCAATGAAAAGTCTGGTCTTAGTTGTGTGGAATCTTCCATAATCGGGGAGGGAGAGCGAGGGGGATCTGGGGCCATTCTATTTAATTTTGCCAAAATGTCTTCTAATCTAAAGCAATTTATAGCCATGTTTTGTTTGACAGTTTCCATCTCATTTTGTATACCTACCATCTGATCCAAAATAATTAGGTGGACAGCATAAGCGTTCTTTATAAAATCCTTTTTACTTAATGCAAAGGGACAGTTGGCTATTGTATCAAATGTAGTACTGTTACTCAAGGGTCTATTAGCTGAGTTGAATTTCTTTAAATCAGAAATGGTGGTCTGGAGATCTTCCAGTACCCCAGTCAAATTTGTATACAACCCGTGTAGTCTAGTGTCCTTTCTAGTTAGTATTGGTGTATAAGTCTCGGGTGAAAAGGTCAGAGAACTGGAATCATTTAATTCTGAGCTAGACTGGGAGAACATCCCAGTACTAGGTGTTGTCTGAAGGGATTCCCTTGTTCCAGCCTCCTCAGTGCCAGACATCTCGATCACAGTAGTCTGTCTTCCTACACTCAAGGAGCTATCTATTTTGTCTGCCATTAAGATGACATCCTGGCTGCAGACATTTAGATTGGTTGTATCAAATAGTTTAGGTGTTGATGAGAGCCTAGAAAATTCTGTGGGCTGCAGTAGTTCAATGGGGTCGTTATCCAGAAAGGCCGGCCCAGATAGTAAATTAAGATCCTTATTTATTTTATTGAAATGTTTACTAATCTTTGTTTAGATTGCTTAAGTTGGTTTATGTTTGCTTGGTTTGCTTTATTAGGCTTATTTTTAGTAGTGTACAGCAGTAGAGCTGTGATTTCAAGACATCCTACTCTTTTAACTCCCAAAGAGGAGATGTCGCTGGTGTTACTGAGAGGTCAGAGTTTTGCTACTCGCTCCTGCGTCTGTGGAGGAGTTGCTGGAAGTAGGACTGCATTGCCAGTTTTATTTTTTGAACAGGTATAACACCTACTGCCTAAGCATTTGCAGTCTTTTCAGATAATCTTACTGCTTTCTCTGACTGGTCTGGTCAGTTTTTTTCCCCCTGTTGTTCTCTCGCCACGCACAGTAAGAGAGCCGTGAGAAGGTGCTCACAGTGCTGGAGCTGTGTTTTGTGAGTGAGGAAGCTGGTGGAGCAGCTACGATGAGGAGAAGACTAACGATATTCTATCTTCCCAAGGATGGTCAGTTTATCTAACGCCAGGAGTCCTGTCTGAGCCTCATCAATTGGAGTGATGTGAATTTTCTGTTTTGGGAAATCTCTCCCTTAGCTATATGCTGATATTTTATTAGTGTTTTTAACCGATTTTAATACACTCCCTCTTCACCCTAGTGCACTTCTGAGATCTGCTTCTGTTTGCTTTTCTCTCAATTTCCTCTTTACTAGGGGGAGTATTATAAAAGTTGTTTAAAAAAACTTTTAACTTTAAGAACTTGCTACAAATACTGAATGGAATAGGTAAATATATATTTCTTGAGTAAGCTTAAAGTGGTTTAAGTACATTTTAAGTTTTAAATTTTCACGCCGAGAGGAAGGTAGCTGGTCATGTGACGTGCCTTCTCATAAGAGCGCATGCTCAGCTTTGGCATCTTGGACACTCCACTTACCATTACTCTAGAACACACATACCTTTTTGTTTTAATCCCATCTTCTGTTGCATGTTAAAGCCTTGAAAGAGCCAAAAAGAGATTTGTTTTATTTAGCCCAAGCTGGGAAATCTAACTGAATCTCGCCGGAAGTCGGTCTCACTAAATAATTTTTTTGGTAGAACCCACTATTAAGCACTGGCTTGTTGTCTTGATAGCTCATTGCCTATTGCTTCCTTGAGGAGCTGCACACTGACTGGGAGTTCGATGGCTGTGGGTTTATACTGCAGGAACGCAAGTAAGAATATAAATTCTGATATAAAGTTTGACAAAGTTTGATGTTTAGTTATAGAAGCTAGCCACCTGCTATTAGCATAGCATACTCTGCTAAATTTAACTAAGTCTCACTAATACTCCAACGGGAGATGCTACAAACGAGCATAACTTTTTTGATTGTTTTGTGTTTCTATTTTCTTGTCTTGCTGTAATATTAGAGCCTAAAGGTAGAGATTTTAAAAAGATTTGACTGCTGAATCATATATGGCAAACTGAGTCTTTTTCTTTTTTCCCCTATTTTTGTTTTACCCAGTGACTGCCCTGATATTACTTCCACTAATCCTTGGCCCTGATGTGTTTCAGGATCCTTCAATTTTAAAGAGTATAAGAACTGGGTTTGGAGTGGGCTTTTGGTACCAGCCCAGGAATTTGCCCAGGAACTTGTAGCTCCCTTGGACTACTTTGAACTGGACACTTTATCAAGCAAACTGGATTTAATTTTTACAAGACTTTCTGATGCTCCAAATCTTTGAAACCCAGTGGAAGAGGAAGTTTGTGCTTTTGGCAGTGTGCTTATGAAGTAGGAATGGGATTATAGCTTATGATCTAAGCTAGTTACTGAAGGCTTGAAGCTGGAAGCTGGAAACATTTGCTTTCTGCTGTCACTGCTGTCAGCTCTTGTGATCTTGACTTGAAGACTGAAGTGCTTGACTATTACTAACATTGTTTCCAGCTATTATGACCTTGATTTTGTGTGGGGGGCTTTAAGCCCGAGCTTCAATGGGTGGAGCAACTACGTCACTCACCCATCAGGCTTATAAGGTCACTCATCCTGGGCATCTCCAGGATTTGTTTCTCATTCTGGCTGGACGTGCTGCCTTCCTTCATTCTAATCCCCTATTTCCCTGCCATTGTGCCTCTAGCTGCTCGTTCTCCTCTCCTTCCTTCATCCAATCCCTATCTTTTGAGCCCCGCTGCGAGCGGGCATCTGTCTTGCATTTTGCATGTGCTCTACTTGCAGCCATTGTACTTCCTGTAAATCTTCTCTTTCTTGACCCCGATTCCTGCTCCTGCCGCTCACTATCCCTTGCCTCGCTCATCCAGTTTGGCAGTTGTTTCTCCTCTGCCTTTGCAGTAGCTGTTCTCTGGTGTCATGTACCCCACTCTGTTGGGTGTCCCCAGCGCTCTGGTGCATCATCGGCTGCTCCATTTACTGGCCTTCTGCCTTCCAGCCCTTCTACCCGGCTTGTTCCACTCCCACTCTCCCTCTTGGCTTAGCCTTCTTTTGTGCTTGTCTTCCCCCTCGGCTGCCCTGGAACTGTCCTCCTCTGATTCCATCAGCAGTAAGTACTTTTCTGTCCATTTTTCTGGTTGCATTCCCTTCCTGTACTCCCCATACCTGGTTCTCTCTCTCTTCCTATCTCCCCAGTGAATAATGCAGCTCTTACCTCACTCCTTCTGCTCATTTGCTGAACATTGCTTCCTCACATTTGCTCTCCTCCCTTAGCCTTGCGGCAATCGATTCAGCATGTTTCCCACTGATTCATTTGGTGTTCAGCTCTCCCACATCTGCCAGACTCTTTCCGTGTGCTTTAAACAAATCGTGTGGTGCGCAGCGCCAGAATTTGCGTAGAGCATTGTATTGCATTCTCTAGAGTTGCTGCAGGCATCATGGGGGTCATGCAGTACTTGTATGCTTCTCTGAGGATCTTCTTCTCACCTCCAGCAGATGCCCTGCTTGTGTAGCACTTTCCTTTGTTCCCCATTTTCTGTATGCTGATAGGGGGCCCCTTCTGGTTGGGGTTCAAGCTCCTCTCATTCCCCCCCTCCTCTCCTCTCCTCTCATTCTCTACTCCATGCTTTCTTTTTAGGGTTTTTCCCTATCTTGCCATCTCCTTCCTACTTGTGTCCTCCCCTTACTTTCACCCACATGTGTCCAGGTGCTGGGTCCGGAAGTCATTCCCCTCAGTCTTCTCCTGCCATGGCTGGTATCCCTCGCTTATTCGACCTCTACGACATGGGTTCATTCAATTTCTGCTGTAGCAGGATGTCCCTTCCTGGCTGTGTTTTTCCTTGTCCTGCTATTCTGGCCTCCCTCATGGCATCTCTGATTTTCCAGCTCTCAGTGCCACCGCTCTTTATTGGCGATTGTCATCTCCTGCGATTCCATTTACTTAACACAATCAGTGTACATCTCATTGAATCCAATGCTTCCTCATTGACCCACTGCTCTCCTGCAGTTCTCATTCATACCAACCATCAAGGATTCCCTCCAATCATGGCTTCCCTCCATCACCATACCATGCCCATTTCATACTTCACCTTCCTGTTCCAGCCTTCAAGGCTTCCGTGCATCATCATCTTATTAACCTCTGTGTCTCCTTACTCACATCACTCAATCTCACATTCCTCTCATTGGATCTTCTGCTACCTCATCAAACCGCTGCACTCCTGTGGCACTCATCACCCTCAGTCTTCCTCTTCCTCAGTCTTCTCCTGGCAGGCTGCCTCCATCTGGCCTACAATTAATACTTTTTTTGGACATCCCTATCATGAATCATATGCCACCTCATCGAATCGCGGCCCTCCTGCCACATGTATCAAGTTTCTGACTCCAGTCATCATTCATTCATCCTTACCTCATAGTTCATCTCTTTCCATCACTTACTCAAGCATTTCCATCCTCGAATCCTATGCTGCCTCATTGAACCGCTGCTTGGCCAGCTACTGTCCACCATTGTTCAAGTTCCTTTTCATGTTAATTTCTTGTCTCCTCTTCGTCAGTCTTTTTGCATTGAACTGCTGCACTCCTGCAGCGATCATCATCATCAGTCTGCATCATCCTCCATCTTTTCGTGAGCACATCTGGATACCCCTTGCTCCTCTGACTTCTTCATGGATCTACTCCTTCCCATTGACTTCTCAAGCATACCCCTTCTTGGGTCTCTGCTGCCTCATGTTCCTTCTTCGATCTGTGCTTTCTTTTTTGGGGGGTTTCCCTATCCCATCATCATCTTCCCTACTCGTGTTCTTCTCTTTAATGAATCCTTCTCTTCAACAACATACGTCCTCAAATCAAACATTGTCAGCCTGGAGGGAAGGCAACCTAGGCCTTGGAGCCCCAGAGGTTTCCCCCTCAAAGGGTCTTTTTTCCTCTCCTCCATGCCAATGGTCATAATATTAGTTAGAGTTAGTGTTTTCTTAGGTTAATTAGTTAGGTTCTGCTCTTGAATGGAGGCTGATGGTGGCCCCAGCTTTCCACCTCTCTCATTAGGAAGTCTGCCCTTATCATCTTCTCAGAATTCATTCATCATCCTCGCCTCTTTGTTGCTCAACACCCGATTGGGTATTCTTTTTGGGCTTCTTCCTAACCTACCTTTAGCCGACGCAATCATTCCCATGGCACCTGTAGGGGGAGAACCCTCCTCTAGGGTTCCTTTCGTCGTACCCCTACAGGGTGGTAAATCCCATGGCTAGAGAGGTGGAAAGTCACAAAGTAAATCAAGTCATACAAGCATCATCTCATCTAGTTGTGTAAGCACAATTGAATGGGAGGGTGTAAGCCTGAGGTTCAGTGGGTGGAACAACTATGTCATTCCCCCATCAGGCTTATAAGGTCACTCATCCTGGGCCTCTCCAGGATTCGTTTCTTGTTGCCCACCATCCACCCCTCCTCCAGCATCTCATCTCTTACCAGTGGGTTTCTTCCTAACCTATCTTTAGCCAATGCAATCATTCTTGCAGCACCTGTAGGGGGAACCCTCCTCTAGGGTTCCTTGCGTCATACCCCTACAGGGTGGTATATCCCATGGATAAAGAGTCAGAAAGCTACAAAGTAAATCAAGTCACACAAGCATCATCTCATCTAAAGAAACACAAAATCACACATGCCCCCACAATGCAAAGCATCATGGGCTGCATATGCAAATCACCACAGAATATTATGCTGGTTCAACTTTAAGCAGAAATGCATGGTGCTGAAAGGCCTCTCACACAGTCTGCAAAGGGTGCCAACAGAAGGTGTAAAACTGACAAGGCAAATGTCTTGTGTTGGCACCCTTTGCAGACTGTATGAGAGACCTTTCGGCACCATGCGACTACTGCAAATTGAACAACATTCTGTATTTTCTAACCATGATGCTACGATAAGGATATGTACTATTTCTTCGAAACTTAGCTTCCCGGCCCAATGCCTTTGTGGTAACCATTGCCTCAGTGCTTGTGCACAGAGGTTTTTTGTCTTTTAAATTGTTTGTTTTTTTGGTTTAATTGGGTTCACCACAACATAACCCAGACAGACCATCTTAGGGTATCTGGTTCATTCCACTGAGGTGTCAAACAGATGAGGCTATGTCTTCTGTTGGCACCCTTTGCAGACTGTGTGAGAGGCCTTTCAGCACCATGCATTTCTGCTTAAAGTTGAACCAGCATAATAGTCTGTGGTGATTTGCATATGCAGGCCATGATGCTTTGCATTGTGGGGGCATGTGTGATTTTGTATTTCTTTGAAACTTGGCTTCCCGGCCAAATGCCCTTTGAGGTAATCATTGCCTCAGTGCTTGTGCACAGAGGGGTTTTTATCATTTCATCTAGTTGCATAAGCACAATTAAACCTATTTTTTGCACAACTAGTGCAAGAATAGGCACGAACATTTAAGGAATAAGAATTTAGGTTTGGATAAATCACTTTGGTTTGTGCACTTTATTACTCTTCATATTCTAAATCACCTAGCCTGGGTCTGCATAACTGGCAGCTAATTAGCAATTAGCACTTTACAATTAGTACTTCATATTTATACTTAGCACTTTACTTTTAGTGCTTTACATAAATTATTATAAGTGGAGTGTTTTGTCAGATGGCTAGCCTACGTTTACTGCTGTCTTCATATCCTGCTCCATGATTTGTTATAGATCCTTTTAGTAGCAAAATAGCAAGCTGTTTAGCAGCTGGTAC
This sequence comes from Neoceratodus forsteri, assembly GCA_016271365.2. Taxonomy (NCBI): domain Eukaryota; kingdom Metazoa; phylum Chordata; order Ceratodontiformes; family Ceratodontidae; genus Neoceratodus; species Neoceratodus forsteri. Next base: position 571,942,110 of record CM057453.1, read on the forward strand.
TGTAGTTATAGAAACTGAAATTGGTCCTGTAGATATTGAGTTAAAGAAATATATGAGTGAATAGGTACATAAATATAATATATTTACATTGCCTTTCTCCAAAAAGGAGACAACTGTACATAATGGTCAACACAAGATTGCAAAGGATGCAGAACCCCGATTTATCTTGCTTAGCCATAGAACTTCCAGCTAAGAATGTCTTCCTCAAAAAAAAAAAAAAACAGGCAAAAATAACAGATCATATGTTATTAATTTCTAATGGAAGCAGGACTTCTGCACCTAAATTAGATAAATCTTCGACTACCAGCAGGCAAAAGAATGAGATGACTACAGAAGTAATTTGCAATGAAAACTGCTATAAAAATGTGGAAACAACAACTATAGCTGCTGTGATATCAGACGCACAGAGGGATGAGTTAGATGACTTACAGACTATTCCTAATCTCTGGCCCTCTGATACTAATAGCATAATAATGGACTCTCATGCTAATATTAATACTTTGGGTAGTATTATGGAAGATCTACAGGTCACAATAAATAGCCTTAAGCAATGTGAGGCAAAAAGGAATGAAAAATGCCCTAAAGGACAGAAGCTGGGGTATCCGCAGAGGGATGACTTGATGGAGGGTGCACAAACTTTGGCATACTCCCCGACCTATCTCTCTGAGGAAACTATAGAACTGCTAAAAGATCCATATTGTCAAGTCTTATAATATTGGATCAACTGCTGATAAATAAGGAAATTATGGAAAATTTAAGAGTAGATGTAGCTATCCATAGTCTTTTGGTAACCAGGTAAGGCTCACTAAGTACAAGTGCCTGTTTTCAGGGGCAACCTTGGAGCACTGGGTGGTTAAGTGACTTGCTCAGGGTCACACAGTATGCAAGTGGAGGTTGAAAAACTAAGGTTGAACAGATCTTGACTGTATTTCCACAACAAGAAAGCTATAATAATTTTACTGAGATCTCACAAGACCTAGGTCAAGCTATGACTACTCCACTTAAACAAGATTTTAGTACCATATACATACCAGATAGCGCTGAGAACAAACATAAAGATGGAAATAAAAAGACAAAAAAATCTGAGAGGAAGAAAAAAAAAAAAAATAGAGAAAGACTAATATAAAGCACTGTTTACAAAAGACCAATATGGAGAATGGGAGTGAGATTAATAGGCTGTCTACTAAGAAAGTCCCATGACATGAGGTAAGCCAGAAAACATCGGATACCTCAAAGATACTGATGACAAGTCACTGAAAGAAACTCCATGTCTGGGACCTATTAGGCTACAACATGAAGATATGGAATCACACCTCAGACCCCTGGAAACTGAACTTAATTTGCAAAACCCAGAGTTAGGAAGATCCCCTGCTATTAATACTGAGGTAGCTTATAATCCTCTAACTATAAAAAAATAAAGCGGGAAACAGTAATTTAACCTCTCAGAATATATCTGAGTGTATGATACTTAAAAACAATGAAATCTCTATTAATACTTGTAAAAGTTCACAGGAGCAGAACCAGGTGCCTAATAGTAGACCTTTTCTTAGGTTTTCTGGTCCTCTTAAATGGGGCAATTGTGACACCTCCAACTCTAGAGGACATGTACTCATGACCAGAGAAACATATTCCAAACTAATTCAATCAATGATTTACTGATAAATTTCTTAAAGGTACCTTTTGAACACAGGGATGATATTATCGCATTTGGGCAGGATTTTAATACACAAATAGATATTTACACAACTTTCAAGAAACTGGCAGGTGATATGCAGAGAAGTAGTATCCCAGATGGTCTTGGAATCTGCGACAGTAACAGTTTGAATACTGTACTAACAAATGATACTATTACTACTGGTAGGCAGATCACAAACCTTCCTCTGAGTAATAGATTTCTGGCAGTTGCAGAACATGAGAATAACTGACTGCACGGATATAAATTACAGGATGCAGTCTGATTGCCACCCAACTAATATGCTGTTACTATCATGTAATATTGCTGGCTGGAACGTGAAAATTGTAGATGGGGAATGGAAAAAGTATATCACAAGGTTTGATATTATAAACCTACAAAAAACATGGCATAATGAGTAAGATGTGGTTACACTGAATGGCTATGAATGCTTTCAAGTACCAGGGGAAAGGAAGCATAACTCTGGGAGGCAGTCTGGTGGGCTGCTGGTCTTTATTAAGATTGGGACCTTTCATATAGTTCATTGCTGGAAAGTACAAAATAATTTCATTTCCCTCTTAATAGGCCTTGACAACAGGTTCTTTTGCCTTATATGTGTATATGTTCCACTAGAAAACTCTACGTTTTACTCGACCTCTATGTGAAAGGAACTGGCTGATGTTATTTCTGAAGCATTATTTAAGTATCCAGATGCTGATATCTTACTTGCTGGATATTTTAATGTACGCATTGACACATGGGATGGATTGATGGATAAATCAATCTTCTTATACACTCAAAATCCTAAATCTCTGTTGCCAAGAAGCATCAAAAACATTAAAGTTAATACTTCAGGGAAAACAAATTATAGAAATTCTGACTAATCTTAACCTGTACCTCCTAAATGGTAGGATTAGTGGGGATAAAAAAAGGGGAATATATTTATATCTCAACTAGAGGTTGTTCTGTGCTTGATCTGGCAGTTTGATCTGGGCCCATTGAAACATGGTCTAGGCTCTACATGGATGTGAGGCCCGAAACTGACCACTTTCCACTAATATTAGAATATTCAGGCCACAAACAGATTAGTGTTCCTACTGACAATGCTGTACAAATTTCAGAAATTAGGTCTACAAAAAAGATCAAATGGTATAATAATGCTGAGAGAGAAATCATTCCATTATTAGAAGCATTTATTTTGCTTGCTAGTATGGCTGATTTCTATAAAATGCCCCCTCATGAGTTAACAAAAATAGTGAATAACTTGTTTGTGGCAGTAAGACAGAAGTTGGAATATCCTATTAAAACTTGCAAACACTCCAAATTGATTGGATGGTTTGATGCAGACTGTCAAAAGATCAAAGCTGACATCATGGAATTATATAAGAAATATAGGAATTGACCATCTAAGGATACTCTAAAAATAAAACTTAATGATACACGTAGAAACTATAAAAGGGTCATAAAAAATAAGAAAGTTATATTTTGAAAAAAAAAAATGGAAAATGGTGTTGGATGCTGTGAAATCAAATTATGTAAAACCTTTTGGCTACTAGTCGCTAAAGGGACCATTACATACAAAGACATAATTGATACTTATCTATCAGAAGATTCACGGGTCAAATACTTTACAGGAATCTTCTTTGACCCTACAGAAAATTCAGAGATTCCCTTGGCTTGGAAAAGCAATGATAATGGAATATGTATAGCAACTATGGAGGTCTATCTGGCGATTGGTTCACTCAGAAGAAACAAAGCTGCAGGCCCTGATGGCATACCGGCAGAAGTATTCTTAAGTCATCCTGTGTTGTGATGTAAAATTTTGACGGCTTACTTTAATAACTGTATCAGAAATAATGAATTCCCCTTAACCTGGAAAGCAGCAAATATAATACCTGTGCACAAAAAGGGCAGTATGATGGATCCTGCCATGTATTGTCCTATAATCCTCTTAGATACTAGCGTAAAGATGTTTTCTAAAATTGTATTGGACAAATTAAAAGCACAGGTAGAGGAAACTGGTAGAATTTCAAAATTCCAAGCAGGATTCAGTGTTAATTACTCAACGATGGATAACATATTTATTCTGCGCCACCTCCTGGAGAAATATGTAATACTGCATAAACAAAAGTATACTCGGTATTCATGGATTAGTCATCTGCTTTTGCTTCAATATCCCGATGTATATTATGGTCCCTTCAGGTGGAAAGAGAAAGTGACACAAATCTGGTTAATTTAGTAGCAACTCTGTGTCATGAAACGTGGGCTAGCATAAGATTGGGAACAAATGGGAATTTATCTGCACCCTTTAAAATAAATAAAGGAGTCCGCCAGGGATGTGTTCTGGCACCACTTCTATTTTCTGTATACATTGATAAAATGTTAAGGGGAGCAGATGATATCATCTTTGACTCACCCAAAATAAAAACCGACTCCTGCCTATTTTTAGCATATGCAGATGACCTCGTATTATTTTCTCTCCTCCAAAAAAAGGTCTACAGGACAAGATGCGCTATCTTTTCCTTCAATCCACAAAGCTAAAACTGAAAATGAATGTAAAAAAAATAAAACAAAAGTTATTATCTTTGGGGATAAAAGTCTATCTGGATATTGGACAATTGGGGATCAAAAATTGGAGGTGGTGCAGAACTATACCTATCTGGGGATAGATTTTAATGCAAATTGTAAGTGGAATTCCCACCATGCTTTGCTATGTGATAAGACTGCAGAAACCACTGGCGGTATTGTCGGATTCAATTACAGATATGGTGGATGCTCAATAAGGCCCCTAGTTCAAATTATACAATAAACAAGGTATTAAGAGCTACTCTAAAGCTGAGACATTCGTGCCCTGCAGTTTATTTACAAGCGGAATTAGGCATCACAGATATAAGAGCCAAGATTGAAACTAGGAAATTAAATTACTGGATAAAATTAACTAGATTATCTGAATATATGATCCTTAAACAATGTGTTACAAAAAAGAAACTTGGTTTAAACTAGGTTATAAAAGTGACTACTGAGCCTTCTAAAAAAAGCATTCTTTACTGAGTTTAAAAAACTGTGTCGATAAAGGAATAGTACTTAGCCTTCAATATAAAAAATACATTGCTAAAAAAGTTATTAATTATTGGAACTGCTAAGATTTAACATATATTTCTGAGTCAAGCTACTCACAATGGTATAGCAGAAATAACTTTTATTTTGGCTTTAAGTCTTGTTTAGATATTCTAACCGACAAAAACTTTAAGATCAGTCTTTCTAAGATATAAGTTTGAACAATTTGCAAGTAATATCTTAGTATGAAGGTATAATAAAGTTACTAACCTCTCTGACAACTGTGACTGTACTGAAGGTAATAGAGAAGATCTGAATCATGTCTTATGAAAATGTACCTATTATACAAGGAAAAGACTATACTGGCTCAATACATTTATTAACGCTGTATATCAAGTCGAACAGGAGATTCTTACGACTATACTTTTCCATACTGTAGATGTGAATACTGTTCAGAAACTAGCAGGCTTTTTCAACGTAATTAGCAAAGTGAAGAATAGAATGCTCATAACTGTATGATCTGTAAGTGGAATATGTATACATTTTTAGAAAGTTGACAACTCGAGTACTGATAACAAGATTAACAATGAATACGATTAGTGACACCTAAAGCAACTTAGGGTGAAGAAAGAGGTTCTAGAAATTTTAATAAGAATGTCCAATAGGATTAAAAACATATGTATAAGTTTCTACTTTGGTAAACTGTGATTTTAGAGTTATCTGTGCTGTATCATATGTAATAGCTAATTGCTAAACAATAAACTCTTTGATTGGCTCATTTTTAACACTTGTTTGTTTCTTCTTATTTTTTGAGCTTGGCTGATTCTGTTGTATTACCTTTGATTTTCATTTTTTAAGATTCTTTTTATGGCGTACCAACAGCTCAGCAAAACTGCTAAAGCGAAGACCATCACAGTGACAGAATTTGACAGAAAGCGTTGGGTCACTTGATGATCCCTGCTGGCACCAGTACTGCATCGCCTGGTGTTTCACCCCCTTCCTGAGACAATTTCTACTCAATGGTGTATATTTAGAAACTGAGGAGTGTGGGGGGTTCTGGGGCATAGACCCCCGAAGGAAACACGCACACATCCCTGACAGTACAATGGCGACACTCGGTATTGTGTCTGTCACTGTCGGGGATGTCGACGATGCAGATGTCACGTCGCTATAGTTAAACCTCTTTTTACTATCCCTCAAATCCCTCAGCAACTGGCTATTTGCAACAGTATTGTCAATGATGCCATTAATATTCAATTCAGCAACCATTTGTCTTATCCCCTTCAGTGATAACATACACCCCGCCAGGTCCACACCATTCTCAGCAGCTTGTTTCCTAGTGTAACCCTCAGGGGGTGCTATCCTTAGGGCTACTACCCCTGTCTGCCCCCACAGAGGCAGGTTAAGGGGCCCAGATCCATTGACGGGTGCCTCCACCCAGAGGTCGGGGTTAGCACAGTTAAGACTACCACGGTTACAGCCCTCTGAGCTACTGCAACCCCCCCTTCGTGCCACTAGTGACTCACACTGGATAGCAGAAATTCTGTTCACCAGTACACTTACCCCATGGAAAATATAATCCAGCTCCCTTCGGGGACCCCCTGTAAAGTAAGGCACAGTTAGGTGGCAGTCACCAAACAGCAGTTCACCATTAACGTACACAATAGCCAGGATGTAGCTGTACAAAAACAATCTGATTTATTCAAGAGGGAAAACAACAAGGACAGGGGGGATCAAGTTGATTAGCTTATCACTAAATTTATCTACCTAGGGCTCTGTGCACAGGCTATCCCTATCAATTACTGTCCCTGGGTACCCAAGCCCTAGTGGCTAGTCCAGACCGTGGCAGCTGGTAGGGGCCCTTTCACACAGAGGAAAGAAAAAGTTAGTTAAACAGTCAGCAGTACAATAATTCCATTTGGTTCCAAGGTGGCAAATCAACAGGGAACTACCCTGAATTAGTACTCACGACCTCCAGACAAGATAGGGTCCTTAAACGTTAACAGGGCTACTCTTGAGCTCCACGAGACTCTTCACACATTTATATGGCAAACTGCACCAGGCAAAGTCCTTTAATGGCAGCAGGATTCAACTTGAGCTCCACACATATTTACAGTATATGGTAACAGCAACAGGCAAAAGTCCTTTAATTGCAGCAGGATGTACTTGAGCTACACAAGCCTCCACACATTTATATGGTAAACAGCAACAGGCAAAAGTCCTTTAATTGCAGCAGGATTTACTTGAGCTACACGAGCCTCCACACATTTATATGGTAAACAGCAACAGGCAAAAGTCCTTTAATTGCAGCAGGATTTACTTGAGCTACAAGCCTTCACACATTTATATAGGTAAGCAACAGAGGGGTACCACACCAGGCAACTGCTTCCAATGCTCCCACAGACTCACCATCCCTGAAATACTGCAATGGCAGCTTCCACTTGTCTTCGGACCGAGCGCGATTCAACAATTTTCTCCAGTCCTCCTTCAGGTCGAGCCTGGTGGGTAGCTGTACAAAGCACAGCCTCCTCTGACAGCCCACCAATGGGTTTCGTCCGCTGGAGCCGACAACACAAAACGGCCGCTTCAGGCCTTCATGTGCCTCCGCGAACACTCTGCAGCGCAGAAGCACACAGCTTCTCACTCCTCACTAACCACAACGCATCTGAAGCTGGCAGCACCAAGCACTCCTTCCAGATCAGGCGCTACCCATTGCCATTGGCTGGCTGAACATGCCAGTCATTTCCTCTAGCCTTCAGTGGTGCGAAAAAGCGCCATAGCCCATAATGCCTTTCCCAAATTACAAGCAGTCCCTTTATTGGTTAGCCGACTCTGTAGGGTCCCGAGGCACTGATCGGCCCAATTCAGCAGTTCTGGAGCAAAACGGAGGAAGCAATCAAACAGTCCTTACTGCAAAGGAAGACAGGTTAGAACAACCACATTATCATTATTATTTTACATCATTTCCATATACAATCGCATCCCCCAAGAGAACTCCTTCTGCACCACTAGCGATGGCAGAAGGGAGTCATTCTTTCAGTGTCCCGGGTGGGACTCGGGCATACAACCACAGTCCCCCTCCATCTTAGTTACTTACGGCTGCAACAAGCAGCCCTTAAAGAGACAGCTCACGGAGGCTATTTAAAGCGCTCACTGGCTACCCAATTAAACGGCTTTAGGCCGGTGACTAACCCTAGTACCAGTCATATCCGGAACCCCCATTTGCAAGGGGGTTACACCCTCCCTGGCCTGGAAAAGCTTGGCGTCCATGTCAAGCATATGCCCTTAAGGCGCTTTAGGTAAACACCCAATGAGTAGCATATCACATTTTCTTTTTACACACTTAAACATTGGATTTACAAAATATCATAACCTTTAGACGTCCTACACATAAACTATTACTTTGGTTTTAACACAGATCAGTAGTTCCTACCCATGACACCCAGACTGAGGGAATCTGTCTTCTCTTAGGTACCACCGGGTCCCCTGAAGCAGGGGCGTCACTCTTGAAGGGCACCACTAACAGTCTGGAGTTATCTGTCAAGGCTAACTTAGGCAAAGAACTTGAGGACACATATATCCCTTTGTGAACCACATTTAAAGGCAGATCCACTGGTTGACCCAAAGATTCATAGCTTAACTTTATTACTGGCCTAATTTGCCGGCCGGATCATCTAGGGGTCTCAGGGGATTCTGAACCAGGCCCTGACTCCACTCCCATGTCAGAGACATTAGCAACAGGGATCCCTTCAAGGGGATCAGGCTCGATACTCATAATACTGTCAGGGGCTTGACCTTCTATCCCTGAACCCACCCCACTGGGCTCATCTGGGGGCAGTGTAGGTACTAGAGGGGAACCATCAGGGCATTCAAAATAGTCTTCTGATTCGGGCATATCACTGGCTTGTTCCCCCATCTCACTCTCTTCTTCTGAAAAGTCAGATAATTCAGCCAGGCCAGACAGTTCAGCCAAGCCTAAGGACTCAGCCCCTTGAGTCCGTCTGCTACCCCATTCATCTTCTGGAGGCATTTCCTCCGGGGATAAAGTAGAGGGCTCAACTAACACAGATGGGCCAGCTTCAGTTCCTGAGTTAACAAGGGGATTGCCCCGAAACAATTGACTTAGTTCATAAGAGGGATAGTATTCAATATCATCTTCGCTGTCTTCTGACACTGAGTGTTGACCATCTCCTTCTGCAGGGAGGGTTGGACAAGGCTCCCTTGGTGGACTTGTTGTAGGCTCCACGGGCTTGATTCCTTTCTTAGCAACAGATTTAGTCACGGGCCTGGAAGGAGGGGTAGAGGAAGGTTCAACTTCAATCAAGATCTGCCCAATTGGCAGCAGATGATTTCTGTGTATGGTTTTCACATCTTTTGAATTGTTTTCAGGCTGCACTTTATACACAGGTAGGTCTGCCAGCTGTCCCACAACAACATGAGGGAGGTGATGCCATCGGTCAGCAATTTTATGTTTGCCATGCAGTCCCAGATTTCTCAACAACACTCTATCCCCTTTTCTCAACTCTACTGTTTTCACTTTTTTGTCATATCTCTCCTTGTTAGCCAGATTTCGTTTAGCAGCCATGGTCTGGGCCAGTTGGTAGGCATGATTTAACTGGGCCTTTAATTTCTGTACATACTGTAGATGGTTCTTTGCTCGCACCTCATCAGGGGAAACCCCAAAACACACATCTACTGGCAATCTAGCCTCTCTTCCAAACATTAGACGATAGGGGGAGAACCCTGTGGCATCACTTTTCGTACAATTGTAGGCGTGAACTAGAGTGCTAATCTGTTGGCTCCATCTCGATTTATCTTTGGATTGTAAGGTGCCGAGCAATGTACGATTGAACCTTTCAGGCTGAGGGTCTCCCTGTGGGTGGTAGGGGGTGGCTCGTGATTTGCGTACCCCCCACAAAGATAGCATCTCTTTAAATCAAGCGACTTTCAAAGTCCCTTCCCTGATCGGAATGAATCCGCTGCGGAGCCCCATAGTGGACGAAAAAAAAATTCTCAACAAGTATCTTAGCCACTGTAGTTGCTTTCTGATCCTTAGTCGGAAAGCCTGTGCATACTGGTAAAATGATCAGTGACCACCAATATGTTGCTAACACTTCTCAGATCAGGCTCTAAACTCAGGAAATCAATACAGACCAGTTCCATAGGAGCACTAGTAGTAATGTTGACCAAGGAGCAGCTTTGAGGTAACGCTTTCTTTGCAAACAACGACCACAGGTCTTGACATACTGTTACACGTCCGCACTCATCTTTGGCCAATAGAATCGCGTCCGTACCAAATCAAGTGTTCAATCTATGCCCAGGTGCCCCACCTGATTATGCAATGACCTTAGAACTAGTTCTCTGAAAACTGAGGGCAGCACCAGTTGTTGTCGTTGCACCCGGCCCTCCTTACTCACAGTCTCTCTATATAGTAGTTGGTCGATCAGCTTTAATTTGGGCCCTTGTTTGTACAACAAGGTAGTCCGCAAGTCAGTGGAACGTAGTTTGGATACATCCCTTTCAGCCCGCAAAACCTCTACGGCCGTTCTTATCATAGGGTCACAGGATTGAGCCTGTTGGAGATCATCATTGTTGAGTTGCGGCAGAGAGCTGGTGTCCAATGCAGAGAAATGGCAGTAGGCGGCAGGTATACAGTTTTCCGGTGGCCCCAAACAATCTACCACACAGTCCACTGCATCAGGAGACACCTGTTCTTCTTTATCAAATTTCTGGCACAGGGCTCTTATATCAGGTTCAGACAACGGACCTATTCAGTCTGATACGCAGGCTTCGGAGAGCATCCATCTATATGGTTGAGGCCCGCCCGGTACTCTACAGCATAATCGTAGGTGGCCAGGGCAGAGAGCCACCTATGCCCAGTAGCATCCAATTTGGCAGAGGTTTGAACATAAGTCAGAGGATTGTTATCAGTCTTTACTAATATCTTGGCACCATACAAATAGTCGTGGAACTGATCAACAATGGCCCACTTCAAAGCCAAAAACTCTAATTTGTGCACTGGGTAATTCTTCTCTGATGGCATCAGACTTCTACTGGCAAAAGCTACAGGTCTCAGCCCATTCGAGTGCTCCTGATATAATACAGCCCCCAATCCTTGCAGACTGGCATCAGTATAAAGAGTGTAAGGCTTGGCTGGGTCAGCATAGACCAACACGGGTGCGTGGCTGAGTTGATATATGATGTCATGGAAAGCTTCCTCACACTCAGCAGTCCATCGATCCCTGAACATATCATTTGGCCGAAAATACTTCTTTTCTAAGTCAGTGTGCACACCCTTCTTATATTTTTTGTGAGTAGGCGGATACCCCTGGGTGAGATTAAGGAGAGGGCGAATCACTCGTGAATAGTCTCTGACAAACCGCCTATAGTAGCCACAAAACCCCAGGAATTGTTGCAGCTCTTTCAAATTTCTAGGTTGAGGCCAAGTGGTCAACGCCTCCACCTTGCTAGGATCAATCTCTATGCCTTCAGTGGACACTATGTGGCCCACATATTTCACAGAAGTCTGGAAGAATTGACACTTGTCGATAGACAACTTGAGGCCGAAATCCTCCAATCGATCCAGGACTTTGAATAATCGTTGCTCATGTTCTTCCAAGGATCGGCCAAACACTGACATCATCTAGATAGACCAAACACTCGAGTAGGTTCATGTCCCCCACAGCTCGTTCCATCAAGCGCTGAAAAGTGGCTGGGGCACCCGAAATTCCTTGAGGCATCCGAATAAATTCATAGACCTAACGGGCAAATGAAAGCAGTCTTCTCCCGATCGTCTGGGGCCATCGGTATCTGGTAGTATCCGCTCCGAAGATCCAATACAGAGAACCACTTACTACCATTCAGACAATCCAAGGCGTCTTGTATGCGTGGCATGGTATATTAATCCGGAATGGTCCGCCTATTCAAAGTACGATAGTCTACACACATCCGAACTGCCCCATTCTTTTTCCTTACTACTACAATGGGGGAGGCATAGGGGCTTCTAGACTCTTGAATTACACCAGCAGCCAACATTTCTTGCAAATGCCGCCAGACATCATCTATGTCAGCGGGAGCCAGGCGTCGGGATCTCTCTCAGAAGGGTCTTTCGTCGTGCAATCGAATGTGATGCTCAGCCCCTTGTACACATCCTACATCCCACTCTTTCAGGGAGAAAACCTGGTTCCTCTTGGCAAGCCTCTCACTGACCCTGCGCTTCCACTCAGTCAGCAGCGGAGAGTCACCAAAGTCAAACAGATCAGGAGCAACTCTATCACCTGTCCGGGAACTCTTTTTATTTGGTAGGACAGCAGTATCCACACAATGGACGCTAGCCAGGGTACACCCTCTTTTTATTCGAATCTCTTTATTAGACACATTGTGCACTTGAACCATCACCCTTTTAACATAGGCATGGGCCCTGGCCGGCAGAATGCTGGGTTTGAGCAACAACCCCTCAGGTAGTTCTCCCTCCATAGGCGCATCCAACATCAACAACTTATTCTTGACATCTGTCTTTAATCATACCTCTCCATGCAAAACACACTGTGCATCTGGGGCAAGCACTACAGGGGCCGGATCCTTCTTCCATACCGCTCCCACAGGGCCTTCAGGTTCCTCCGGCCTACCCTTCTTCTGAGTGGCCCTGACCATTTGAATTACAGCAGGTACACGCAAAACTCGCCCAGTCTGAAATGTTCGCTTCTCTGAACACAACTGAGCCAATCGTCCAAACATGTGCGCATTTGTCCCAATCAACGGGGGCACCCCATCATACAGTCCAGTGGGTGGGCAGACCAAGACCAAGGTTTCCACTTGCTCATCTGTTCCATTCACAGTTGCAGGGAAAGATAACCATACACGGATATACCCCAAATACGGATAAGCCTTGTCACTCAACCCCCATACATGTAGACCAGTTAGAGGCTGCAGGGGCACTTCAGATAAGTGTGCTTGGTACCGGTCCTGAAACATGATGGTCACCTGGGAGCCACTGTCCAATACAGCTCTAGTGGGAATTCCATTCACCTGCACCCGGGTCTCCATAGACGGCCCGACCACATCAGACCAGTTGGGGGTAGCAACATTGTTAGTCCAGCGGGCATGGGCCTGAGTCACACAACTTTTCTTGGGGGCCTGAGACTGGGTCTGGTGGTATCGAGCGATCAGTCTGCTGTTAGCTTTCCTTAAATTCTCCGGCCTCTGGCAGTCAGGCTGGAAATGCCCATCTTCCCCACAGTGATAACAAAACTTAGGGTCCCAGGGATCACTACTCTGAGGGGGGCCCTGAGGGGAAGGAGAAAGCTCTCTAGGGCTAGGGTTTGAGGCTCCACATGACTCAGGGGCCCCGGGCCGAGTAGGGTACACAGTAGACTGCTCTAAGTCCCTCACCAATTCCCATAAATTCCTGATCTCAGCCCTCAATTCACCCTCCACGTAGGGGTCAGAGGAAACAACCCGCATCCCCACAGTACCTGGGTAATCTGGGGGCCCCTTGGACCCTCCAGGCGAGCCAGTCTCCTCAGGGGTATTAGACTCAGGGGTCCCACTAGGGTTCACTGCCCCCATACAGGGTTCCCACCCCTCTTCATCAGTCTCCACTTCTTGAATTTCCCTCATCAATTGACAATATTCAGGCGGGGTTGCCCGCCGATCATGCAACTTAAGTTTCAATAGAGTTACACTAGAGGATTGGGCAGACTTTAAAATATGTTCTAACTGAACCTGATTCAGAGCTGCAGCAGTGATTCCCCCTTTTCTACAAGCCTTCTGCAATGCCCGCTCCACTCTAGTAACAAAAGCGGACAGCTTTTCATTTCTCCACTGCTTAGCAGATCTGAATTTCCATAATAAATCCTCACCAGTCTCTGTACTCCCAAAAACCCCTTCTAAAGCAGAGAGATACTCTGCAGCAGTGGCTTCTGGATGAGTGGCCCAAAAGAATCTAATGGCTTCCAAGGCAGGACCCCGCAAACTCTCCATCAGCCTCTTCCTTTTCTCCCCCTCGGAGCATTGCCACTCCTGGACTAAAGGGGTGGCGTAGTCCATCCACGCCTCCAGGTCATCCTCCCCGGAAGGCACTGGTACCATGCCAGAGAAAAACTTTAACTTACGGTAGGAATCAAGCTGTATGGATGGGACTGCCAAGGCAAAGAAGCCAGCATGGAGCTTTTGGGCGGGCCAGGGGAGGCACCTGGAGAACCTCGAGGGGTAGTATCACTGGACAGATCCAAGGTTTGTAGCAACTCCTGGATAGTCCTCCCTTCTACAGCTAACAATTTAAACAGCTTATCTTTAAAACTGTTCATTTGAGGAGACCCCTCAGGAGTGACTGACCCACTTTGGTTGTGGATTAGCCTCTACCCCTAGAACGTACCCTCCAGGTAAAGTACAAGAGGTACCTTCTCAGGGTCGATGACCACACTGCATAGGAGTAGCACCTGCAATGTCTGGTCAAGCAAATCAGCCATACGCCCTTTCACTTCAACCTTACCCAAACACTTTACTCGTTCTGCAACAGAGACAATATCAATAGCCGAGGTACCCAAAGGCACATCTAACAATAATACAATCTTCTGGGAATCTAGCTCTTCTGCTCACCCCAACCCATCAGTTTATGTACCATGGTTTTGATGGGTCCCAGCTTAATTTTTCCAACATATCCCTTCCATTTTTCCATCTTTGGGGTATCTCCTCACTGAGCCACTAGGGACGCTAATCCCAGCAGTGCCTCCAATTTGTAACCCCCAGGGGGTGCTACCCTTAGGGCTACTACCCCTGTCTGCCCCCACAGAGGCAGGTTGAGGGGCCCAGATCCATTGATGGGTGCCTCCACCCAGAGGTCGGGGTTAGCACAGTTAAGACTACCACGGTTACAGCCCTCTGAGCTACTGCAACCCCCCCCTTTGTCCCACTAGTGACTCACACTGGATAGCAGAAATTCTGTTCACAAGTACACTTACCCCACGGAAAATATAATCCGGCTCCCTTCGGGGACCCCCTGTAAAGTAAGGCACAGTTAGGTGGCAATCACCAAACAGCAGTTCACCATTAACATACACAATAGCAGGATGTAACTGTACAAAAACAATCTGATTTATTCAAGAGGGAAAACAACAAGGACAGGGGGGATCAAGTTGATTAGCTTATCACTAAATTTATCTACCTAGGGCTCTGTGCACAGGCCTATCCCTATCAATTACTGTCCCTGGGTACCCAAGCCCTAGTGGCTAGTCCAAACCGTGGCAGCTGGTAGGGGCCCTTTCATACAGAGGAAAGAAAAAGTTAGTTAAACAGTCAGCAGTACAGTAATCCCATTTGGTTCCAAGGTGGCAAATCAACAGGGAACTACCCTGAATTAGTACTCACGACCTCCAGACAAGATAGGGTCCTTAAACATTAACAGGGCTACTCTTGAGCTCCACGAGACTCTTCACACATTTATATGGCAAACTGCACCAGGCAAAGTCCTTTAATGGCAGCAGGATTCAACTTGAGCTCCACACACATTTATATGGTAAACAGCAACAGGCAAAAGTCCTTTAATTGCAGCAGGATGTACTTGAGCTACACAAGCCTCCACACATTTATATGGTAAACAGCAACAGGCAAAAGTCCTTTAATTGCAGCAGGATTTACTTGAGCTACACAAGCCTCCACACATTTATATGGTAAACAGCAACAGAGGGGTACCACACCAGGCAACTGCTTCCAATGCTCCCACAGACTCACCATCCCTGAAATACTGCAACGGCAGCTTCCACTTGTCTTCGGACCGAGCGTGATTCAGCAATTTTCTCCAGTCCTCCTTCAGGTCGAGCCTGGTGGGTAGCTGTACAAAGCACAACCTCCTCTGACCGCCCGCCGACGGGTTTCGTCCGCTGGAGCCGACAACACAAAACGGCCGCTTCAGGCCTTCACGCGCTTCCCGCACGAACACTCTGCAGTGCAGAAGCACACAGCTCCTCACTCCTCACTAACCACGACGCATCTGAAGCTGGCAGCACCAAGCACTCCTTCCAGATCGGGCGCTACCCGTTGCCATTGGCTGGCTGAACATGCCAGTCATTTCCTCTAGCCTTCAGTGGTGCGAAAAAGTGCCATAGCCCATAATGCCTTTCCCAAATTACAAGCAGTCCCTCTATTAGTCAGCTGACTCTGTAGGGTCCCAAGGCACTGATCGGCCCAATTCAGCAGTTCTGGAGCAAAACGGAGGAGGCAATCAAACAGTCCTTACTGCAAAGGAAGACAGGTTAGAACAACCACATTATCATTATTATTTTACATCATTTCCAGATACAATCGCATCCCCCAAGAGAACTCCCTCTGCACCACTAGCGATGGCAGAAGGGAGTCATTCTTTCAGTGTCCCGGGCGAGACTCGGGCATACAACCACAGTCCCCCTCCATCTTAGTTACTTACGGCTGCAACAAGCAGCCCTTAAAGAGACAGCTCACAGAGGCTATTTAAAGCGCTCACTGGCTACCCAATTAAATGGCTTTAGGCCGGTGACTAACCCTAGCACCAGGCATATCCGGAACCCCCATTTGCAAGGGAGTTACACTAGTTAATACCATAATGCACATATCATAATCACTTATTGCACAGACTACGCTCTTGTATGAAAAAGAAAACCTATAAGTACACTTTAAAACTACCCCACTGGTAGATGAGTCTTCTAGACTAAGGAGCAATTTATACTCTTACTTAAAAATTGCCCTCAGTAAAAATAGATCACAATAGTGTTCGAATTAGAGCCGCTGGGAACAAATAATGTTTGTATGCTGGTTCAGCATTTCTGTAGAGCTACAAAGCTCCTCCAGGAGCTGTTTGCGCATAGTAAAATACTGCTTCTTTTTACTGTTCTTTTAAGAGTACAACGGCAAGCGGTAGAGTGGAATAGGCCATAAGCCTTTGAAAAAGTTGACTTGTTTATTACAGATTTCTTTCTTACCACCTTCTTGGGTGATTTTATGCTCTTGATATGGCTACTTTCCTACAGAAGGCTGAGTTGTGGGCCAGGAGAGGATTCTTAGTTCTCTCGAGTTTTGGGAACTTCCAAGATACTTCTTCCCACAGAGTTCCTGAAGTTTCGGGTTGTTCTCTCCAAAGACAGTAACTGAAGAGGCATGTAATTCTGTGGCAGTATCGATATCCCCAAGCACAGTTTTGCCTTGATCGAAAGTTTGTCGGTTCCTCTGCTCCTTCTTTTCTGCTATATTCTCCAAGGAGATAATTGAGATGAGCAGATGGGCCTTCTTCCTCGCTTCTTGCTGAAATCACTATTGTGGGCAAAAAGAACAGGGAAGGGAGTATCTGAGGTAATAGACAGCCTTATTTATTAAATTATGTTCTGTTAGTTGAATTTAAATATTAGAAATCACTGTGCTCACTAGATCTAATACTCCAGTAATCTGACATTTAGGATAGACTAAAATCCCCAGTATCAATTTGTGATAGGCTAATTAGCTTTTACCTTAAGTCATGCTATGACAAATGTTTAGTTAAAAATCATAATAAACAATAAAAGTGGGGAGGTACTTCAGCTGCAAGCACCTAGTTTGTCTTGTAATTTCAAAGACTAAAGACTAGTTACAAGCTTTAATATAGTACAAAAATAAACAATACTCATAAGAAGGCTTTCAATTTTAAAAACAGTTTTCAAGAGCAAATTTAATAAACTTTACTTTCCGCTGCAGTTTTTGAATCTTATTTCTCTATAGAGCTGAGATTTAAAAAATAGTGGAGTTCCAGGCTAGTATTTAGAAGGTTATACGGAATCCCATTCTTCTCCCATGCGTAATGCTATAACTAGAAAATGGAGTATCTGATCCTAGAATGCCATGCATGATCATTTGAGCTCCCTGACCGTCAGTCACAAGACCCTTAGCACAGGGATTAAGCCTTTAAAAATATAGTTAAGCTATAGAGCTAAGAAAGAAATGAAAATAAAACAAAGGGTGAACAAGGTAAAAATGCAGCTGGCTATTCGCACAAGGTATCAGGCTAAAAGCAGCAGAAAACATTTTGTTAAGTCATGCACCTATGGCAATTATCAAGGTTGTTTTAAAACTAACTGCTGGTTACGACTTTACATCGCAAAATAAAAAGTTACAATGGTATTCTAGCACAATGCATGCTACAATCTTCTAAAAAGCATTTTAATGATTTTTTTAAATCGGCACAAATTGAAATGAAGTCTAGAGTCACTTAACTTGAGAAATAAAAGGTTCTAAAAGACATCCAGGGAAACGAGCCGCCGTAGCTGCTAGGATTAGAACTTTTTCTCAAGCAATTCGTCCTTGGAGTATACTCAGGATTATGTACTGGGTTTGTCTGTAACGTAACATAAAGTTAAAACCATACAATTCAAAGAGCATTGAACACCTCTATCAAGTATGACAATGTTAGCATACCATATAGAGGTCAGCATTTTAACGCTTCAGCTCACTTGCTCCTCCAGAGTCCTCCATAGCCAAAGGTGAGCTACCTAGATGAAAAATCCTAGAATCCTTTAATGAAAAATCTATTGGGATCAGTGTGATGTTATACAGAAGTGCATTCACTGAAAAGATGATTGACCTTCAAAAATGTGAGGCGTTCAACATTTTCAGGTAATAAACAGTTGCATAGGTGAGAAGCAACACTACCAACTGTGCTAAAGATTCTCTTCAAATAGACACTGATGGGAGGGCAACTTAAGTGAAAAACTGACTATTGTGTACAATGCTGGCCAGATTTTTCTCTTACTCTGCCAATATTTCAGAAGGTCATCCCCTGTAGATAGTTTACTTGGGTCTTTTAGATAGTCTTCTGCCATACTGGCAGCAGTATGTCCTTGGAAAACACAGGAACAAGTACTGTTTTTATCAATATTTTTTTTTGTTTCTATTGAAAAATGGACTGGGTAGCCCAGATGGCTTATGGCAAGCCACGACCCATGGAAGACACTAGTCTGGCAGCAGTGGCAGGTGTTCGAGAATGGGGATAATTCACAGCTGCAGAATGACACTGGATCATGGAACTGAGGGGCAGTGCATGCTAGTACCAGGCTGGAGTCCCTCCAACATACACACACACACACACACATTCACTAGCTGACTATGCTTTATTGTTGTTCTTTCTTTCCTGTTATATTTCTCCTTCTCTAACTCTGTTAGAGTCACTCTGTTTTTTTTGCTTTTTTTATTAATTTGTCTTAACAAGCAAGAAAACATGGCAACATAAGAGCTAAGGAAACAGGCCTGTATCAGCCCATCACAAAGCACCCACTCAGATCCTTCCCTTTTTTCCTTTTTTCCCTTCAATTTTTGTGTTCGCTTGCGCACTTGCGCAAGGAACATCTTGGGACAAGAAGGGAAATGAGAGGTGTGTCACTGCTAAGCCAGTTACAGCTGAAACTGCAATGGGTTTGGCAGTGCACACCAATCACCAGCCTCCCTGGTCATGACTCATTTTCAGCTCTGCTGACGTGGCACACCCTCAACTTGAAAGAAATGAACCGCTCCAATGGGAACACTTCATTTCAAACAACATGAAGTCTTGCTGTATTCTGACTATTGCAGTGATCTCCAACCTTTGAACTGCCCCGGAGAACAAAGAGTTAACTTTCCATGCAAGGCATGGAATGCTGAGCTCGAGCTCGGTTGAAGCCTTTGTTTGCTGTTGTTTGAACCCCAACCGTCAGATTCTTTACTCATCCTCACTGAACAGTCGCTCCGGAGATTTCTCCTTCGCTAGGTTAAAAAAAGTCGGTTAAAGTGTCGTTTTTCGCTCGGTTTCAACCGAATTTCTGCTTCTAACCTGTCAGTTTAAGTCTCTGTCTGTGGTACCGTGAGTACTAGATAGGTTTTCTATATTAGTTTTCTGTATGGAACTTGTAAACATTGGATCGGTTCGCTTTGAACCGATCAGTTTTGTGTAAAAAAAACTTCTGTCTTTATTAGAGTGTGGTAACCGGTCCGTATTGGTTCTAAAAAAACGGATTTCATTACGTCTTTTTCCAAGACCCATAACACGGTCAGGAACCAATAGGGGTGTCTTGCCTGGCAGATTGCCGAAAAAAGGGTACGTTTTGGTTAGGATTGGCCATGTCTGAGAAACCCAAGAAAAAAACTGGGCCCACTGGGTTTCAACACTGTAGTGTGTGTGGGGAAGCCTTTGCTAAGGCTGACCCCTACCTGTGTTTATTCTGAGGGTTTGACCACCTCGATTCAGATTGCCAAATGTGTAAAAGTTTTCCCAAAGCTACCCTTGATAAAAGAGTAGGTAGACTGAGGGAAAGGGAGGCTGAGAAGTCCGCTGACCCGGATGGCCAGCCCGGTTCAGTTCCAACCGAACCAGAAGGAGTGCCCTCTGACCAGGGCGAAACTTCTTCAGGCAAAAGGAGAACTGATTCTGAGGAGTCGGTTCCGGTTAAAAGAAAAAGAAGGGATAAATCATCTGGTTCAGATCCACAAGTTCTTTCTCCAACCACTGATGAGATAGCCAAAGTGATATGAATAGTTCAATCGCTGACTTTGGTTCCGGCCGAACCGCCACCATGGGTCAGGGGCTCGGTTCGGTCTGTTCCCCCGGTTCCGGATTATACTTTAGAAGAATTTTATGAACTGGAGGAGGAGGAGGGAGAGTATGAAGATAATGATGATGATGATGGTGATTATGAAAGTCTGGATGTGCGTATTGACCCGGACATCTCCCCAGACAGACTTTCAGGTGTTCTCCTCCTAGGCTTTTTGAGTCCCCTTCCCACTTTATATTTTACAAGGAAGTGGCTGAAACCCTCCAGCTTCCAATGAAAGAAGCAGTAGAGGATCAGGAGGAGCCTGATTTTGTTGAGATGATGGACATCCCAGAGTCCAGGAGATTGTCTATTCCCCTCCATAAATCTTTTGGGAAACAGACATTTAAAATTCTAAAAACTCCTAATTTCATACCTCCTGTGGACAGAAGAATGGACAAGAGGTATACTCTTTCAGGCTCAGACACGGAGTTCCTTTCCCAGCAATGCAGCCATGTTGGGGTTGTGCAGGCTGCTGCCTGTGATAAGGCAAATATTCCCTTGGCTTCACACCCCCCAGACAAGGACTCCAGGAGGATTGATGCCATGGCAAAGAAACAGTACATGGCAGCATCTTTGGGACTCAGGCAGGCTAACTATATGGCCTACACAGCTAGATAACAGAAGTCCAGGTGGGACACTGTGATGGCTCTAGCTAAACAGGCCCCTGACCAGCTTGCCAAGGAGCTGGAGCAGGTGGCTGCTGATGGGATTGAGGCATCCAAGGTGCAATTTCATGCTGCTGTGGACTCCAGTGATGTTTCATCTAGAGTCATGGCTACATCTGTGGCCCTTCGGAGGATGGCTTAGCTCAGATGTACTAGCCTGTCACAGGATACCCAGGCTAAGGCCATGGATTTTCCTGTCATTTGTAATTCTCTGTTTGGGGAGCAGACAGAGAATTACATGAAGAAGATGGACGAATACAGGACCACCTACAGGAGTGCTCAGGCCAAAGAAAGGCAAGCCACTCCTCAGAAGCAGCATTCCAGGGGCAGGGGCAGGCCTTTTCATAGGCCTTTTTACCAAGCCCAGTCCTCCTCTTCTGCTTTTGCTCAGAGGGGGTTCTTTAGAGGGAGAGGCAGATGGGGTATGAGCAGGCGTGCTTCCACCCCTCAGCCTAAAGCCCCTGCCAAGCAGACACCCTGATGGGTCTGCTCGGGCCGATTCTCCACTACCTGTAGGGAGCAGGCTGGCTTACTTTGTCCAGGACTGGAAGTCTTTAACATCAGACAATTGGGTCCTGGAAGTAGCAAGCCAAGGACTGGTTCTCAGCTTCAAAAAATTTCCCAAGATAAGAACCAGATCCTTTCCACCTACAAATCCTTCAGAGGCCCTTGCCCTAGAGGCAGAGGTTTCTTCCCTCTTGGCTCTCAGAGCCATAGAAAGGGTTCCTACCCTACACAGGGGCAAATGATTGTACTCCAGGTACTTCCTAACCCCCAAAAAGACAGGAGAATGGTGGCCCATCCTGAATCTGAGATACCTAAACAAGCACCTTTTAAAGCCAAAATTCAAAATGATGACTCTGGGAATAATTCTGCCCTCTCTAAGGCCAGGGGACTGGCTAGCCTCCCTGGACCTCAAGGATGCCTATTTTCACATTCCCATCAGGTGCTCCCACAGAAAGTACCTCAGGTTCGAGTTGTCCTCAGGCCACTATCAATTCAGAGTAATGCCCTTTGGTCTAACATCAGCCCCAAAGGTGTTCACAAAGTGCCTGGCAGTAGTGGTTGCTTTCCTAAGGAGAAAAAAGATCTCCATCTTTCCATACCTGGACGACTGGCTCATAGTAGGTCAGTCTCCAGACCAAGTCAAGTCACATCTTCAGATAACTCAGCAACTGCTCGCTTCCTTAGGGTTCCTCCTAAACCTTCCAAAGTCAGTTCTAGAGCCAGTGCAGCTCCTCACCTTTATAGGGGCAGAGCTGGATACAATAAGAGCAAAGGCCTTCCTTCCCCTGGACAGGGCAAGGACACTAATAGAACTGGCCTCTTCTTTCACCCTTCAGGTGTCTTGACTATCAAGGCACTTCTTGCAGCTCCTGGGCCACATGGCAGCCTCTACAGCAGTGGTCCAGGGGGCAAGATTTTAGATGAGGGACATTCAGTTCCACTTGAGAACCTTCTGGTCCCAGAGAAAGGATTCCCTGACCATACTAGTCCCAGTGACTCGAACCCTGATCCAGGCTTTGCAATGGTGGCAGGATCAGGACAATTTAAGGCAAGGAGTTCCTTTTGTCACTCAGTCTCATTCTTTAATCCTCACCACAGACACCTCCCTCTTGGGCTGGGGAGCCCACTTGGGGGATCTTACCACCCAAGGGCTGTGGTCACCTCAAGAATCTCTGCTTCACATTAATCTCTTGGAACTCAGAGCAGTGTTTCTGGCACTACAAGCTTTTTCCAAGTCTGTTCAGAACAAAGTAGTCCAGATCAGAACAGACAATACCACCACAATGTGGTACATCAACAAGCAAAGGGCACTCGGTCTACGGCCTTGTGCACAGAAGCAATGAAGTTGTGGTCTCTGGCCTATTCCCTGCAAACTTCTCTCATAGCAGTTCACCTCTCAGGGAAGGACAATGTCCTGGCAGATGCTCTCAGCAGGATATCTCAGGGCCACCACGAATGGTCCCTAGATCCCCTAGTTTTGAAGGTGATTTTCTCCAGATGGGGCACTCCACAGACAGATCTTTTTGCAGCCCCAGACAATCACCAACTTCCTCTCTTTGCTGCAGACCCCCAGTATTGGGCTCAGTCCCCCTGGATGCTCTGGTACTCAATTGGGAAGGGAAGTTCCTGTATGCTTCCCCCCCTTCCCTCTCCTGTTCAAGGTACTAGTCAAGATCAGGTCTCAACCCTGCAAAGTGATTCTGATCGCTCCAGACTGGGCCAGACAGCCCTGGTACCCACTGTTGCTGTCCTTAGCAGCACACCTTCCCCTGTCTCTTCCCAGGAATTACAACCTGTTGACATCCTCTCAGGGGAGGGTTTGGTATCCGAATCTCAAATCTCTCAATCTCAAGGCCTGGCTCTTGAAGAGTTAGAGTTTGCTGATCTGCACCTCTCTCAAGGTGTCCTGGATATTCTAAAGGCTTCTCGAAAGCCTTCCACCAGAATGACTTATAACTCCAAATGGAAAAGGTTCACTATTTGGTGCTCTGGTAAGCATATTTCTCCAGAATCTGCTGGGTTGCCTACAGTTCTGGACTATGTGGTTCATCTCAATGGCTTGGGACTCAGACCAGCTACACTCAAAGTACATTTGGCAGCTGTTTCTGCTTTTTTGTCAGTAGGCAAGCCCTCTTCTCTTCCAACCCATCCTGTATTTTGCAAATTCTTCAAGGGACTGTTGCACACGAATCCTTCCTTCAGGGACCCTGCTCCTGCTTGGGACCTTAATGTTTGCATTGCTCAGCTTATGCAACCCCCTTTTGAGCCTTTGTCTTCTGCAGAGCTTAAGTACTTGACTTGGAAAACTGTGTTTTTGGTAGCCATTACCTCTGCCAGGCGCATCAGTGAATTGCAAGCCCTGTCAGTGGAGCCTGATATCATCTCTTTCCATAGAGATACAGTGGTCCTAAGAACTAACAGGAAGTTTTTGCCTAAGGTGGCTTCAGATTTCCACCTTAATCAGTCTATGTCTCTTCCTGTTTTCTTCACTGACCATTCCTCCTCTGGAGAGAGGAGGCTGCACAGTCTGGACATAAAAAGGACCTTTAGCTACTACATAGAGCGCACCAAGGGTCACAGGTTTGACTCCCTCCAGTTGTTCCTTACTTATGGAGAGGTCGGTAAGGGAAAACCTGCCACTAAAAGATCTATTGCTAGGTGGATTATCTCTTGTATACAATTCTGCTATGCAAAATTGGGTAGAATCCCACCCTCAGGCCTGAGGGCTCACTCTACTAGAGGTACAGCTGCTTCCCTGGCTGCTGCCAGGGATATTCCTATCTTGGAGATTTGTCAAGCAGCCACCTGGAAAACAGTCCATACTTTCACCAAGCATTACTCTCTGGATATCCAGGCTAGGAGTGATGCTCAGTTTGCACAGCAGTACTTCAGAGCCTATTCCCAAAGTAGTTTCTGTCCCTCCTCCATGGAGGTACTGCTTAGTAGTCTGCAATAGTCAGAATACAGCAAGACTTCATGTTGTTTGAAGAAAAAATTACTCACCTTAGTAATGTTTCTTCTAATGGAGTCTTGCTGTATTCTGACCTCCCCCCGACTCCCCTCTCAGAACCTGGTTTTTGGGATGTGGGTGGGCAAGAGCAGTGTTGGCACCTAGAGGTGCCCCTTTTTCTCACCCTCCTTTATTTTGGGTGCGTGTTGTGTTTTGTTTTTGGGGTTTCCTGACTTGAGTCTTTGCTTTGAAACCGAAAAAAACTTTTTATCAAATTTAATTGTCAGTTGGCTAGTGTGAGTTTACAGTTTCCACACAGAACTCCCAGTGAGTATAGCTCGTAAAGATCTGACGGTTGGGGTTCAAATAACAGCAGACAGAGGCTTCAACCGAGCTCGAGCTCAGCGTTCCATGCCTTGCATGGAAAGTTAACTCTTTGTTCTCCGGGGCAGTTCAAAGGTTGGAGATCACTGCAATAGTCAGAATAGAGCAAGACTCCATTAGAAGAAACAACATTACTAAGGTGACTAATTTTTTCTTCTTTCTCTAGCCGTAACTCTGGCCATGCGTATTATAGTTGACAATAATGTGCATGGCCAGAGTTCTGCTCTTGTCGCTCTGTCTCCACGGTTTGTTGCACCATTCCCCTTCATCAACTCTTCCCCCCCCCCACACACACACACACATATTCCCCTAATGTGGTGGATGGGGGTTGAACAATTTGAACTTGTAACTGACTTGACTGATTAGGGAGAGGGTCATCGTCGCCCCTGCAGCAGATGCATAGACGGACATACGAGGGCAGGTATAACCACAGTAGTGTGTAACCGATCCTGGTGCTGGAGGCTTCACACAGCCCAGATGGGATTGGAGAGAAGTGGTTGCAGCTAGAGAGGATGAAAAGTTAGGGAGGTAACAGGTTGATAAATCGATTAGCCACAGTTGAGGAATCGAATGCCTCTGCTGTCACCGAGCCCTGCTTTTGAAGCTGAAATAGCTAAACCATGCTGGGGAGGCAGTGGGAGACTAGAACAACAAAAGGAGTGGGGACACATCTCTGTCTCATCAGTGTTCCTGAAAGTGCTGCAGAAATCGTGTCGGCTAGAGCAATGGAACCTTAAAAAGGGGAAGCAAAAAATCCCTGTCATGTCTAAGAGTCAGCGACAACAGGGAGAAGGTAGCTTTGAAATGTGGAACCACCAGTGGCTGAAGTAGACATCAGTTCTGGGGACTAACAAAAAGGCCTCTCAGGGTAAGGAACATCCAGATGTATAGTTGCTGAGACAAAAAGGAAAATCATAATTTGTTTTCTGCAGTTGACATGGCAACAATGAAGGCGAAGAGTGAGTTGAGTAGTTGAGAAGGTGGCACTGCAAGTCCCAGCAGTACTGTTGCTGAAGGTGCACATTCATCAACATCAGCTCCAACAGAGCAAGAAGGGTCTGATTACAAGCTGGAAGACTTTGATACCATGGCTACCACTGGTTACCCGGCTTTGTCAGTCTGCAGTGCATACTTTTGGTTTTGGATGTACTGTTTCGATTTGTTTTTCATCACGTTCTCCTTGGTAAATTAAAAAAGACTCTAGTGACCATGCACATTTACAGTAGGCATAAACCGTAGTTTACAGAACCATTCAGTTTACTCTCTAGCAGTGGTGTGCATGGATTCTTAAATTCAAATTCTGTACCTTATACACTGAAACATTCTGTCAGTGCACAGCAGGTAGTGTGCACTCCAAGTAACATGACAGGGTGATCTGATTTGCAACAGCATTCGGACAGTGTACTGTGTATGGTGCTGGTAAGTGGGAGGGAGAGCTTGAGGGACCTGACTGATGGCCACTGCTGCAGTATGTTTTTTTTATTGCCTCCCCAAAGTCTGCAGTCATGGACTCCTCTTTTAATTGCTTCTCGAACCTCCAGAGATTTCAGTCGGCAGTCATGGACTCCACGCCCGAGTGATGAGGTGGCAGTGAACTGTGAAGAAAAAAAAACTTCCAAGCAGGGCTCCAGATAAGGTGTGTACCAGCCTATTTTACTCACCTCATTTTAGGAAATACTCTTCAGAAATGTTTTTAATGAGTATCAGTACTCACCCAACATTTGTAAATACTCCACATGCCAAAGAATAGAGCTTCATAACATAACTGGTGATTCAAAAGGAACAGTTTTTTTGCCAGATTTACAGCACTTGTATGCATCCCACTTTTTTTTTTAACTCACTAGGTTGTAAAACATCCTACCATGCCCCGTACTTTATAGCATTCAATCCCGGGGCTCACACATACTCCTTTTCTCCATCCACCTTCTCTACATCCAGCTTTACCAACTCCTTTCTGTGCACCGTGACCTCCTAGCCTTTCTCCCCCTACTTCCCTCCCTCTCTTCCCCCTACCTTCACCTCTACCTGGTGTATATTTTTATTTTTTTCTTCCGTTACTTCCTCCTGCAACCTTAGATAACCTGCTTTATCTTCCTATAGACACTTCTATGTATGTAAATACCGTGTAATCTGTATAATATCTGTATAATTCTATGTACATATGATCTTCTTTTTCTTCCTCTCTGTAAAGAGTATTATCTGTATTGCCTTGTAAATACCTGTGTTGACCTGTATATACAATTGTTCATGCTCCACCCAGGTCCATCTTGCAAATGAGCTTCTGCTCAACGATGAACGCCTGGTTAAACAAAGACTTGATTGATTGATTGATTGATTGATTGAAAACTGGTGAGTAAATTCCTTCCTGCCAACATTATTTGGAGCATTGTTGGCAGGGAAATTCTTATCTAGAAAAAAAAACACTTTTTTTAAATAAATGTACTCCTCAGTCCACTCTAGCAAGACATTTGTACACATCTGAATTTTGTTTTACTCACCTCACTTTCAAAATGAGGAGTACAGGTACTCATCCCAAAAAATCTTATCTAGAGCCCCGCTTCCAAGGCGTTTCTGGTTTTGCTTTATGTGATAAACCTGGGGTGGGGAGGGGCAGACTAGCGGTAGTGTTATCAGTGCGTGGTGGTATGCAGCAACAGTTAGGAAGTTAGTTGCAAGAATTATTGAGTTGAGCACTCCTAATCTCGGACCAAAACTAATTTCTTGCTCTGTTTAGCCCAACTATGGTCCTAGTTACTAAAGCTACAAACTACACCCGGCCCCTGACTCCTGCTTTCTTTTTATCTGGGACAGATTTATTTAAGTTAGCTGAACTGTGAGCCTAGCCTAGCACTGCTACTTGGAAGAAGCAATGTTGTGCTCTGACTTTCCTTCATAGTAAAAAAAAAAAAAAACACAGAAAGCTCCAAACTGCCTGCAGGACTTTATTTATTTATTGTTACTTTTTACTGTGTTTGGCACGCGCTACATAATTACAAAATGATCCTTAAATGCCCAGGTGAGTTGGCAACTGCAGTTTTCATCACATTGATAGTTCTGGGTCCTTTCTTGCTCATGTGCTTATTTTGCTGTTTGGGATAAACACTGCTGGGTACTTGCTGCTTTTCCGCTGAGTGAGATAGAGGGGGAGAAAAGAGAGAGAGAGAGAAAGAGGGAGAAAAAAGAGAGAGAGAGAGACGGGGGGGTTGAGAGAGAGAGAAAGAGCAAGAGAGAGAATAGGGAGGAGGAAGAGAGAGAGAGAGGGGAAAGAGGGACCATACCTCTCAGCTTTCCCTGATTTTCAGGGATGTCCCTGATTTTGCCTCAGAATGTTCCTGTCCCTCCTACAATTTGTGTTTCTGTGACTGAACAGTGGGTATACTGTATGCTCACAATATTGTCAAACAGAGTTACAGACTTGCTCTTTTGCAGGCAATGTATTTTATACCAATACTCTTATGTTGCCTGCTTCAGGGGATAGAAACAATTGTTAAACTGTGTCTCTCATTTTACTTCTTTGTCACTGATTTATGAGGCAGCGGCTTGAGAGGTATGAGAGAGGGAGAGAGAGACCGAATGAGATGCAGATGTGGGCGGGAGGTAGAGAAGGATGGAGAGAGAGAGTAAGCGGGGGTAGGGATGAAGGACAGTGTCCATCACTCGAATATCTCTCATTACTTGGAATTTTTCTGGAAGCTGTTTGTGGTGTGCCCACTATTGCTTGCTATAAATCTGTGGCTGGGGGGGGGGGAGAGAGGAGAGAGTGTGCATGTGTGCTTGTGTGTGTGTGTGTGTGATATCCTCTTTTATTGCCCCAGAGTTTATTCACACAGCTATCAGACAAGAAAAATAAAGTTGAAACTGGGAATGAAAGATATTTTGAAAACAAACACACTCTATGGTACCCTGTACCTGAGACTCGCTTGTCACTTAACCTAGTGTCTCAAACTAAAAAGGGAACGTGAGGGTGTATAAAATGATCAAACTGGAAATGTTAAGCTGTGCCAGTTTTTGAACAAGTTTTTATAGGTTAAATAATATGAACTGCAGGTCATTATTTTATCCATTACTGCAATGTAAAATGCTAAACATAAAGTAGTCTTCCATAGCTGAATGTAGTTTACCTATATCTTAATGTCAGATCTGGATTAACCGATAGGCATAAGGGGCAGTTGCTATCGTCCCAAGTAGGAGAGGGCCCCCCAGAGACAGTGCAGTTTATTTTATTTAATTGTTTTTCTAGCAGCAGTGCTCCTGTGTTTGCCAGCCACACTTTATTTTGGGAGTCGGAGCCAAAGCCCTGACAAGTGAGTGCCATGAAAGAATCATGCAGTGTGTGCTGTTCTAGCACAGTTCACCCTTTCAGTTTCATTCCTGGGCTCCATTTAGATGCAGTGCAGTGCAGCAGAGAGCGGTATTCAGTCCTCTGAGTGTTAACCAAGCCACCTCATTGTTTTGTGTTTTTTCCCTACTTTGACTTAAACACTTCACATTTGTCTGGTGGCTGCTTTCTAATTGGGTCATGGCTGGGAATGTCTGAGTTCTACTAGGTCGGGTAACATCTGCAACTATTTTGAAGTTTGGCAATGCATTTACTGTTTTATTGCCTAGGCTAAATTATTAACATTTTAACAGTTGTTTGTTGTCCTATGTCCTGTGAGAGAAATGAATGGAAGATTGGGTTTCCTTTATGGCAGGTCTAATAACTGCATTTAAACCTGCACGCCTCCTCACCTGCATATTCCATTACAGTGGGTTGGGCAGTAACAGGATGCCCCCCCCCAATTATTGCAGAACCAGAAAAGGGGTTAAATGCAAGGGGTGGGGCACCTTACGGGTGGGGCAGGGGGGTTTAAAGTTTATGGTGGGGTTGGTTGTGTATTTATTATACAGAACAGGGAAGCAGTAATGGGGATGCAGGGCAGGAGTGTGATAGTAGAGGCATTCACTGGGTACACTTTCAAACCTGCACATTGGGGTAGCCAGCATGTACAGTGAGAAGCAAGCAACTGTGCCAGCTACATTAGCCACGGTGCACCTTCTTCTTTACAATGACACTGGGGGTGCCCAGTCCCCGGTGTTGCGACTCGGAATCCTTTAACTTTTTTTTTTTTTTTGTTACACCTCAATATAAGAAAACCATCCATCATTCTCTGTTGCAGCATTATCCCCCCAAATCATCTACTCACCACTCAGCCCCCCCCCACAAGCCCTTACTTACCCACCAGAAGGTCCAGCACTGTAATGCTGTCTGACCACAGACACATCTTTACTTTTCAAAGCTGGATCACAAACTGAAGAAACAGGTACGTGGCACAATGTATTTCAATGGGATTTGAATTTAGTGCCACAGGTGCCAAACACCACTGTAAATACCTGCAAGCTAACATTCGGCATTGACACATGATTGTTTTTTAATGTTTTCGTCTGACTCCTCCAATTCTCCCTGGAGAAGCCTACCACCCACCCAGGAGTAATAATGAAGTCACAACATCCCAACACCCCCAAACAAACACAGAGTCACAGTGTGGACGTCGCTTTCTTGTTCATTTTTGCACTCTTCCTTTTTATTTAAGTTGTAAAACAGCAGGACTAGAAGAGTTAAAGGCCAGCCATGTGCCAGCACACCCCCCACAATCACCCACATAGTTTCCCCTGTTTTATTTTAAAGTTTTGCTCTGGAGGACAGCACAACCTATTAGAAAAGAAATTATTACTAAATGCCAAGAAAACCAAAGCTATGTTCTTTGCCACCAAGAACTGTTCTTCTACTACCCCATCATTCATCCTCCCACAACTCTCTACCATCCTTGGTGAAAATCTGGAATATGTTGACAAATTCAAATACCTAGGAGTGTGGATAGACAATAAACTAGACTATACTACCCACGTTGAAGAGCTCCTAAAAAAGCTAAGACAAAGACTTGGTCTATTCTATAGGATCAAACACTACCTGACCAAAGATTCCAAACAAAGATTAATCCTAGCATCATTCCTGTCCCTCATTGATTATGCTGACTTCCTCTATGGTCATTGCTCCCTCTCCCATCTAAACAAATTAGACACCCTGTATCATAGAGCTATTAGATTCATTACTGACCTTCCCTCTAGCACCCATCATTGCTCTCTCTACAATGCAGTCAGTTGGACATCCCTGCAACATAGAAGAAAAAAAAATGCTGCTATCTGGATCTACAAAGCTTTGATAAACAAACTCCCTTCCTACATCTCAGACTGCTTCAACTGGATCACATCCAGGCCCTACACCTTGAGGATCAACAAACTGATCCTGCTGAAGATTCCTATCACCTGCACCCGGTATGGAAGAGCTGCAATCAGTTATTCCCTGGCACTTATCTGGAATTCTATCCAAAAGTCGTTGAAAATGGATACACTGATTCCTCTTACATCCTTCAAAAAACTGTATACCAGCCTAATCCCAGATCCGTGCACTTGCTTCCACAAGGCCTAGTCCTCCCACACCCCAACCCCTCCCACACCCCCTCTTTTAAAGCTCCTTCCTATTCTTCTATCATTCATCTGGTCCTTTCCCCATCAAACCTCATACATATATGCCCACCCATGTACCATTATCCATGCCTTATCCCTACTAGACTGTTTGTTTTCTCTCCTTTATTAGGTTTTAGGTTTATTGTCCTTTGCCTTGTATATATGTAAATATTTGTACATCTATCTCACTCATAAATGGTTGTATTTGTGCTTATTCAATATCATGTTTTTGTACACAATCTGTAACCTTTTTGTTATGACCACTCAGGTCCATCTTGTAAATGAGCTATGCTCAATGATGTTCGCCTGAATAAATAAAGATTTTGATTGATTGATTGATTTTGATTGATTGATTGAGGAATGGTCTGATCTGAAGAGTCCTTGATTGAAGCCTCATGTGCACCAGCAGCCCATCACCCATCCAGCTGTCCCCCCCAGACCCTCTTTTGTTTTATTTTTTTTAATTCCCAACATGGAGTCCTCACAGTGTAATCCTTCTTCTGACTCCAGGCTCCCTCAATCACAGTGAAGTCACTAACAAACAATACCCCCAACACACATACAGTCACAGAGTGGACTTTGCTTTCTTGTTGTTCTTTTCTTTGACTCTTGTTTTTTATTTAATTAAGCTGCAAAACAGGAGGACCGCAGGACTAGGATAGATAAGGTCTGCCCTGTACCAACCCACCCCACAACCAGCCACCAGTTCCGTGTGTGTGTGTGTGTGTTTATTTAGTTTAATTTCTAAGTTTTGCTCTGGAGGAGTGGTCTACTGTCTAACCTGGTTAAAGACTCTTAAGTCCTAATTCTGATTCATTGACTGAGCCCCATATGCACCACAGCAGCCCACTCCCCACCCAGCTCTCTCAGACTCCCTAATGTTATTATTCCCTATTGTTTTTCATTTAACTGAGGAGTCCTCTGGTAATTGTCCTTCTGCATCCCCCTCCCCCCCTGCCAAAAATAAAGTCACAGCTGCTGTGCCAAGTCTGTCCGTGCAACTCGAAAGCTGTTGCTTAACTTACTTTGCTCAGCTCATACTCCCATCTTTGCTGGCCTTCTTCAGCGATGCCACGAGCTAACATCATAAGCCTGTATATAACCAGTTTCTCACATGTCCATTCCAGGGTGAATTCCAGGCTCGCACACTGGTGCACAGATGTACTGAGTTCCTCCTCCTCAGCCTCCCATGCATGTCACAGGACCGGCTGCAAACAGGGAGGCTGGAAGAGGAAAAAAACATATGGCGAGATGTGGGCCAGCAGTGTTTGGCTTGGGTCTCACATAAATCAAGCCAGTACAGTTCAGTGAGGCTCAGTTTAGAGGGCAGAGATTTGGCCCATCCCTAGCTAAAACTGCACAACTCTTCTGTGATTCATACTGTTTGAAGGTGGTTGTAGCTATAGTAGGTTTGATTGATACAGCCTGTGGGTCTGGGGGAACGAAGGTCACATAACTTGTTTAAGAGTAAATTGTTGACACGGATACATCTTATTTTCTGTTTGCCATGACTATCAGTACGGGACCTCAGCTAATAATGGTAAAGACATTGGAACACAGACTGCTACAGGCTAGTTTCAGAATCATCTCAAAGGGAAAATCTGGCTCTGGCTTTTAAAGATTAAATGTCTTCTAACCTACACAATGACAGAATTAGTAGGAAGCTGCAATATCTTCTTGAAGCAAAAACATCCACCCTTGTATGATTTGATTCCCCTGTTGTCTGGTGAGAAGAGGTAAAAACTGGAGCTGAGATCTTTCTTTGATCTCATGCATAAAAAAACTCAAAACATATCCATGAGAAACATCTGCGATACATGACCCTAATAGACCAGTTCCATCATCTAGTGACTATTGTTGTAACAACAGGTGAGGTCTTATCCACCCAAATGTCAAGAATTATATCTGAAGCCTGACCAGTGTAAGAGGTACCACCCACCACGCCAGCGATCAGGGCTCAAGAGCAGACCAGGGTTGCCAGGGGTCAGCTTGGGGGGGAAGAACATCCGATGGACTGCTCTTCTCTCCCAGGGAGGGAGGCAGGGATTGCCACTCCACCTACAACTGCCAGTAGGCGGAGGCTTGGTGATAGTGTAGGATGGAAGATGAGAGTCGAGTGGGCTACTGGTTTGACGTAGTGTGCATGTGCCTCCACATGGCACATTATGAAGTTGGTGCCATAGCACTGGGGGGAAGGAGAAAATTAGAAAAGTGGCTGAGTGAACTTAATGAAGCTCATCCTGTCAGCCCCTGCACGACCACCAGAGTATGCCACCCTGACATCTGGATATGAGCTTCTGGGATTGGAGGATGACCCTCCCACTCCAGTCCTGCCACAGGGGGTAGCCTTGGGGCATCACTTAGGGTAGGTGAGTGCTCGAGAAGGTCTGATACTAGCAATCTGAGACCAATTAGTCTTTTGAATATGGATCTGAAAATTCTCACAAAAAGTTTGGCCCCTAGGCTGGCACAGATTGCTATCCTCTTATTAGATTTCTCACATTCCTGCAGTGTTCTTCACAGACAAATGCAGGACAACATCCATATGTTACTGGAAGTGGCAGAGCATGAGAACAGGGGATACATCTCAGGCCTTCTGGTATTGAACATGGGGAAGGCCTCTGATCGCATTTTCTATGAATATCTTTTTTAGTATTGTGTAAGTATGGGATTCCAAATAGATTCCTGAATTGGTTAAAACTTTTATATTCTACAGCCCACATTTTTCCCGTTTTATGTGGGTGGCACACAAAGCTCATACAGATCAAAATAAGAGTACGACAGGCTATCTACTTAGTCCTTTGCTCTATGTATCTGGCCTGGATTCCCTAATACAGAAAATTAATAAGTCCCCATTTATTCACAAGATGGCCACTCCCAGTGGTCTGGTAATTCCCCTGATTGTAGCTTATGCAGATGTCATTTGTCTGCTGTTAAAGATCTGGAATTCATGCCATTTGTATCTTGTAAGCTAGAAGACATTTTGGCAGTCTCTGGAGCCAAGGCAAATTTGAATAAGAGCAACAGTATGGCTTTAGGAACTGTAAAAGATGTAGTGCTCCCTCATTGTAATGAATCTCATTATAAAGAATCCTGCTTATAGCTAATAGGTGTGATGGCTCCCATTCTTTCTCAAGTATGCATCAGTGGGTGAGTATATAACAGTTATATGGAAAACAATGAGAACCATCTCAGCTGTTTCCCAGTGCTACCCAAGGGTGTAGAAAGGCATACTCACTGTACACATTTCTGTAGTTTTTTTGAGTGCCTGTTGTCACAAATATCACTCAGCAGGTCAGGCCCTCTGCTCCCACAGTGCCAATCTCCAAGCACAGTATTGTGAACAGAAACAGGGTAACTCTCCTGTCTGTTTTGGGGGTTCGATTCACCTTTGGTCTCAAGTTCTGGAGGGATTCAAACTGTGAACCTCTTGTTAGCGTACCAAATGTACAGGCTCAGATAGTTCTGCTCTTTGGGGAAATGACAGATGTCTTTCACCTATGGGCACCTAACCAGGTGTACAAAATGAACCTTTAAAAAAACTCTATGAAAGACCTCAGATAAACTCTTACCTTTTCCCAGTCTGGTAAACCAGTAAGCTTATGCACAGTATCAACTTTAACCATATATGCTTCCTTGTCAAAGAAAGAATTTTGAAGGCACACCAAGTAGTCTCTTTAAAATAGAGGTTTACTTTAAAATAGATAAAAATATGTAAAATGTAAATACAGAACAATATATCACAACACATACAATCAGTTAAAAGAATATGGTTTAAAAAGTGCAAATTCCTACCACCAGACAATTAGATGTATCTATCTAATGTATATCTTCTAACAGTGCTAGAGTAGATGTTTCTTCTTCAGAGTCCAAACATGTATGTGTCTCTAAAGGTCAGTCACAACATAATTAAAAAAACTGTCTTGAACCTGCCTTCTCCATGATGTCACCCAGCTCCTCCTCTGTTTATTAAAAATCATACAACCAGGATGTCTTATCATTTAGAAGGTAAATTAAATAAGGTAACATCAGCAAAAACTCATTTCTCCATATGCCCCTTTGATCTAGTGTGTCTTCCTGCCCTTCACAGACATCAAAGAACATTTATGACTTAGCACCAAAGTGACATAACCTGGTTTCTTCCTCTAAATGTCATAAAAGTTTATGATCTCTATCCTGCCAGCTGGCAGCTACAATTAAGCCAGATAAACAGGAAACCCTTAATTTATGTCTCTTCTAGTCTTTAATTATCTCCTGGCTTTCATGTTAACATCTTGTAGCTAAAACCTTGGGGGTTATCCCAGGAGCACAGGATTTCTCATGACAGACAATCACACTACATTTTTATTTTACAAAAATTATACAGCGATCAGAACCAGCTGTCCAAGTGTCACACCTGTCACAAGCCATTTGCCTTTCTGTTAACATTTTCATTCTAATCTGTAGTATTTGGGTTAGTGTAGGCCACTGAGGAGTGTCTCTGTTTAAACTTCTGTTGCTTAGGAGACAGATATATGTATAACCTTTTCAGAGAGTAGAGTACTCATCTGACAACAATCTGATTTGTTTGGAAGGGGGTACAATTTGGAGAGGATGTGTACATTTTTTTAATGGGGGGTGTTGGAGATTGTGTGCACAAAACAGAAATTTCTAGCTACACCCTTGCTGCTACCACTGCTACTACTTCTATGCTGCAGTCTGCTGTTGCCTTTTTACAGCCCTCTGTATCCCTGCTGTGCATCGAGTCCACCTGTTATGATGGGCTCTTTTTAAAAAGAAAGACAAGCTTGCTGTTTTCATAATCCTGCATTCTACTGATCGATCAATAATAGAACAGAGAGCTGTGAGTTGTA
Source organism: Neoceratodus forsteri (assembly GCA_016271365.2). Classification (NCBI taxonomy): domain Eukaryota; kingdom Metazoa; phylum Chordata; order Ceratodontiformes; family Ceratodontidae; genus Neoceratodus; species Neoceratodus forsteri. Next base: position 571,978,268 of record CM057453.1, read on the forward strand.
TCCAGCCAGTCCTCTGTTTGTCTCAGTGTTTGACAAGAGAAAAAAAAGACAAAGTGGTTAACGAACTGATGAGATGGACCCAGAGGTGCTCATTATAATAAGATAATACTATATATGCCCTTAAAGGATTTTTGGAGATCCATATACAAAAGGGCCCTTCAAAGATTTGGGGTATACAATTTGTAGAGGGTGATGTGAGCTGCCTGAACTGGGAATCTAAACTGGAGGTGGCAGAGTACAAGGTAAACCAGTTGAACCAGTGGCCTATGTCAAAGGCAAAAATAATGTTTTTTTTTCCTCCTCCCAAAGAAATGGAGGCTAGGATTTGCAATATAATACCAAGTATCACCTGCTATGTCATGAACAACATGGCTTTCGCAAAAGTCACAGTACCACCACAGCCCTACTGGAATTTACTAATGCTCTGCAGTACACACATCACTAGATGCTGGGCACCTCGCAGGTGCAGTATTTGTAGACCTGTCAAAAGCATTTGACACCGTTCACCACTCACTCCTATTCTCCTCCCTTACCCAGCTGGGTCTCTTGCAAGATGCTATAGGCTAGTTCACCGAGTACCTATCCAGCAGATCACAGCAAGTAAGGATAACCCACGCCCTGTCCTCTCCCCTTTCCAGTCACCTCAGGAGTTCCATAGGGATTGATTCTGGGCCCCCCTGCTATTTAGTTTGTTTCTCAGTTCCCTTCCCAGTGCCTACTCTGGTAAACTCCTTCTATATGCAGACAATGCGGTTCTGTTCAGCATCCACTCTGACCCCTCCACTGTCCAGCAGGCACTTCAAAAATCCTTCAAGGGGGCTGAGTCTTGGTTCTCTGCCCATAGACTTGTTCTAAATAATAAAAAAACAAAATCCATGTTGTCTACCCACACCCAGAGTAAACACAGTGGCCATCCCATACTCATACTTCACTTCCAACATGACACTCTGGAGCAGGTCAGCTCTTTCAATTACCTCAGGGTCACACTGGACTCAGGGTTTACCTGCCATGAACACATCCGCCTCCTGAGCTCGGGTGTCAATATACGCATTAGTCTACTGCACTGCTATAAATATTGTCTTCCCCCTGTTGCCTTGCACTTGGCAATCTCCTCTTCTATCCTGCGCTTAATCGACTATGGAATTCTGATCTATGGCGCAGCCGACAATACAGTTCTCAGTAGGATTAGGATTTCCCTGAATAAGGCCTGTCAACTAGCCTCTGGCTGAGACCAACTGACTCACACCTGCACTCTTTACACCCTTACCATTGGCTCAACTTCGATGGGCAATTGAAATACCAGACTTCTGTCTGCTTGCCAAAAAAATCTCAGCTGGCCTTACTCCCCCTCCTCCCAAGTCTCACACCTCTACTTCAACCCTTCAACCAGCTCAAATCACCAAGAGCACACACAGCTCAGAGAAATCCCCCCTACCATGTCCCACTCTGCAAGATGATTTTGGGCCAAAGAACCTTTCATTACAGGGCATCTCTCTGGTCGAACACACTTCCCAAAACATTACTCTCCGAATCCAAACTCTGCCAATTCAAATCTCTTCTTCGTGAACACATCCGACAGGAAGTTGCTGTGACAGCTTCTAACTGCCCCCTCCCCTCCTATTCTGTAAGGCCCCCCCCCATGACAAAGGACTTTTGCACCTAGGCTAGTCCTCCTCTGTTAACCTGTAGGTACAGTGTTAGACTGCTAAGGCCTAGGCCCTGATGTTTCCTCCAGTGGCCTATGATTACACTACTCTGTTCATGACTTCAGTTAACAATGTAATATACTGATTGACTAGTATCTCGTAATTCACTGTATTCCTTGTTAATTGCTTTGTTTACCTCTGTTTGCACTATTATTTGCTTTTTTGTTTAACTATGAATGTATTACTGTATCACTCTGATGTGGAGTCTTTGTAAAGGAATCTATGACTCAAAGGGTTTTAATTCCGGTATGTTCAATAAATAAAGAAATATACTTTTTCATCTCCTATGGGGGGAGTTATCTTAATCCAACAAAACACACTTATATATATCCGATGATTAAGGAAGGTGTGTTAGGTGCGTTAAACCTACTGGTCTTCACCCACTGTATGTTTTTTGCCAATTTTTTAAAGCCCATTATCAGTCAGTCGAATAGGTCATGGGTCCCTCTGGGAAGAGAATGTTGTTTCTCAGTTTGAACTGTGTGAGAGGGGGAAGGATTTCACCTTTAGAAAGGTGTGGGAGACTGATCCTTACCTTTATTAATTCAATTTATTGAAAATAAGAAAATGGAAACTGGCTTTTGTTCAGGTTTCCTCTGGTTCTCAGAAAGATCTCTATAATCTACTAATGTCTTCCTCTTTTTTGGAATCTATTTATGCTGACATTGGTGGGTGCTGCCCTTAACTGTGACTAAACAACTGATGGGACCCAATGATTCCAAACAAATTGAAGGATGTGATGTGGTTATGTACTCATGGACGGCTCCAGACTTGTAGAAACCACAAACATAAAACAGAGATGGACAAATACTGCATAACACATGCTGACAGTCTATTGAGACTATGCACCATCTGCTTTTTTTGCCTGCCCCTACATTAAAGACATTTGTATCAGCACCCTTTGGCAGGTTCCTGGCTTTGCTACATTGACGTATGAAAATGTGATTTATTGTTCCTTTGGCAGGTTCCTGGAACTCTTGGAACTACAGCACCTTTTGTGTAATAATGACCTGTCTGTAGTGGTGCACCTGGCATGACAGGTACTCATTTCTTCTGCAGAATCGTGTCTCTTTGTACCTCTGGTCACACAGGTTGTTAGTGAAATCTGAATAGTGCATGACAAAGAGGTGAAAAACTTACCAGAGCCACAGTGTTGAGCTGTTTGGAAGAATGTAAGGTGGATTTGGTAGATGGTTTAGGCTCCCTGTCATCGAGGGACAGGTCAGGAAGCATAGGAAAACCAGGAGCAGTTGTAAAATTCACCAAAAATATTTATTTACAGTAGCAGTAACATAAAAACATAAACTTGTTCAGTATAACTATTTACAAAGGCAAAATAAAATAAAGCTTTCCTTCAGTCTTTTGTGTCCCTTTTTCTCTTTTTCCAGCAATTGCAGCTCAGCTCTCTTATAAGTCCTTTCAACCCCCATTCTTAGCAAGCATCCTGTTTTTGTAAGTATTAGGCAGAGCTGCTAGAAAACAGTGTGCCTGAGCTGAGAGACTCCATTTCCACAGCGTTTGCAAAACGGCCTAAATAGTGAACTCAGGTAACCTCTTGGGCTTCTAGTAGCTTTTTGCAATAATCTCAAACTACAATTATATACATTTCAACAGAAACACTATATATTTTATAAACAAAAGAATCCCAATATCAGTTACATTTCCATACAGTGATTTGCATGTATTTTTATATCAGCAGATACACAAGGGAAAAAAGAAAGACAGCAAGGGAAAGCTGAGAGACAGTGAGAGGAAAAGAATTGTGAGACTGTTCAGGATGATCAAGTCCGAGGTTTCTGTAAGCTTTTGGGATTCAATAACAGACACCAGACAGACATATACAATGCATAAAAAATGCAGGAACTGCTTTTATCATTTTATTTCTCAAATCTTAGAAAAATAAAAAAATAAAATTGATATTTACAGAAAAGAAAACTAAGGTGTTAAACTTTCACACCAAAATAAATACTTCAGGCAAGTCGTTTCCCTAGACTCCCTGCTCTTCTCTGTACATCAATATCACTTTGTGTGTAAGCTTTCACATGTCCTTCCTCCTCTCTGGTCAGGGGATACTGACCTTCCTATGTCAAGAATAGCCCTCTGGTGGGGAGGTAATATAGTGTGCAGAGTTGACATCACAGACATGTGACCCTATAATTAATAAACATAGTCTCATTACTAAGCTCCTGTTATGTTCACCATGGCTATGTTTTCCCTTTTAGATGTCACCTTATTCCCATATTTCTCTACTACAATAATACATAGAAAATATGCCCTTTAAAACCAAATACAATCTTAATTAGGGACTTGGGCATCATCAGGGCACTTTGGCTCCTCCCTCTCTTGGTGACCTCACCACACAGCTCACTGCAAGTGCAGCCATTTTTTGGGCTGCCAGCCCTATAGGAAAACCCTCCCAAATACCAGAGCTGCATATTCAGGTAAAAGAAAAATAAATTATTTATCTGCATTTTATTTGGAGGAATCTCTAGCCTTGACAGGGAAAAATAGATAAGGGGTGCACTCCCTATCTATTTCATCCTGCAAGGCTAGGAAACCATGTTCTATTTCAACTTAGAATGGTTAATAACTTTGCCATTTCTTTAATCCACAAAACAACAATTAAATATACATAAGTTCAAACAGAAAAACAGCCTAAAACCTTTATTCATGTACTGCTAGGACTGTTTCTTTATAATGAACACATTCTCTCCTGATTTCAAGTACCCGACGGCTTTACATTTTAGCCATTGGCTAAACATTTCATTTTGGCCTGGAGCCAAGTACTATAACCTGTTGCTATGCTGGGCTTACAGATTTAAACAACAATGAAAAAAAACCCACCCCTCTTTTGTTCTTTACACTACAGGGCATATTTATACCCTGCCTGTAGTGTCCTTATATTTCATTTCTATTTTTGGTGCCTTATGCATCGGTCTGTGGAGTGGACATTATTACAGCAGCTAGCAGCTGAAGGAGCATTTACAGCTTCATGGCAACAAAGCACAAAGAGATCCTCCACACTTCTATTTCAGCCACACAGCTGCATCTTTCCAAACCACAGCAAGTGGTTTCATTTCCTGAAGCTCAGTGGCTCCCCCAAAGCAGGGTTCCTGAACGAATGTGTGCCGAAGCCTGCAAGAATGTGCACATACTTGCTTTGTGATCGTGCACACATTTCGTTCACAGATTCAGTCGTGGACTGAAGCAATAGAAAATACAGCGTGAAGTGCTAGTTTTGTTCTTTCTTTTAGTGTTACCTGGCATCATAACCAAAACACCTCAATCGGAAACTTTAAACATAAAGGGGATTTCTTATGCTAAGTATTTAAAGTGGCAGCCCAATTTAATTAAGGCAATACAGGGATAGTACAGCTTAGAAAGAGATGTCAGGTTGGCCACCCTGACATGAAAAGGAAAAGATGGTTAGAAAAAGGATTAGAGAGGATAGAAAAGAGTGAGAGAAAAGAAAATGACTACTTTTTATTTTAGGTTTTTTAACATCCTGCCATAGTCTCACAGGAAAATTTGGTTGCGCAACCAGATAGAGAAGAGACAGAAAAGGAATAGAATAGATCCCTGCATTTAAACACTTTCTCCATAACAGCTGGGACAGGGTCTTATTCTATCTACTCACAGATACCCCTCCTCCTTAAGAGGGAACCTGTTTTATTAATCAGGTTTCCAAAACTTTCTATTAATTCTGTACTAATATTAGCTTCTAACTTTTAGAAATTAAGCACATGTGCATTAACTTGTTTTTTTTCTATAACAGTACAGCAAACAGTAAAGTTTAAACTCGTACATTTGTTTTCAACCTTCAGAACCCTCAATTCCTGATCCATATCCTGACACAAAATCAGCATTGCTATTCTCTTTACCAGAGTTGTGTATCACCATGAATTTAAATGGCTGCAGTGCCAGGTACCATCTTGTGATTCTGGAATTTTTATCTTTCATTTGGTTAAGTCAACAGAGGGGATTGTGATCTGTTACAAGAACAAAGCCAGTTCCTAGCAAATAAAACTTCAGGGACTCCATGGCCCACTTTGCTGCTAAACATTCCTTTTCGATAGTGGAGCACATTTTCTCTCTGTCATGCAATTTCCCGCATATATACAGACAGGATGTTCCGTCCCATCTGTATTTTGACTCAATGCTGCACCTAGGCCTACCTCTGATGCATCTGTTTGTAGCAAAAATGGTTTCTCAAAGTCTGGGCTTTTTAAACAGGAGCTGAACATGATGCAGCCTTTATGGCTTGAAAAGCTTCATCACACTCTGGGGTCCATTTCACATTATTTGTGTACCGTTTTTTCATGAGTTCAGTGAGGGGAGTAGCTAATTCAGCAAAGTTGGGAACAAATCTCTGATAATAACCAGCCAGTCCTAAAAATGACCTGACATGTTTCTTTGTTTTAGGTGCAGGGCTGTTAGCTACAGCTTCTATCTTAGAAACCTCTGGCTTGACTTCTCCATTTCCCAAAACATAGCCCAAATATCTGGCTTCCTGCATGCCCAATGCACATTTAGTAGGATTAATTGTCTGACCTGCATTTTTGATAGCTTGGATAACTGCTCGTAGGTGTTCCAGGTGGCTTTTCCAGTCTGGACTGTACACCACAACATCATTCAAGTACACAGCACAATAACCAGTGTGAGGAGATAAAATCCATGTACCGCTGGAATGTAGCTGGCGCATCATGTAAACCAAATGGCATGGTGGTGAACTGATAGAATCCTATAGGGTGGCAAATGCAGTTTTATCTTTGGATTCTTTAGCTAAAGGGATTTACCAGTAACTCTTGGTGAGGTTGAGGGTACTGATATACTTTGCACTCCCCAGTCTATCCACCAAATCATCTATTCTGGGGATAGGATAACTGTCAAATTCTGACACTCAAGTAAGGTTCCTAAAATCAAGGCAGATTCTAACACCCCCTTCTTTTTTGTTTACAGTTACCATTGGTGATGACCAAGCACTCCTTGACTCCTTTATGATGCCCAGTTCTTTCATTTTTTGTATTTCCTTAACCACGTCTGCTCTTAACCACTCTGGCAACCTGTATGTATTTTGTCTAATAGGGCGAGCATTCCTTGTCACTATTATGTGCTCAACCCCTTTTGCTCAGCCTGGTATAGTGGTAAAAGTACCATTAAATGTCTTTAGCACATTACGAATGTCTACAGTTTGTTCTGAGATTAAGGAAACATTCACCTTTACAGCATCAGCATTTACAGTTTGTTGCAGTCTATCATAAGCTACATCAATATCTTCATATTTTCCTTATCAGTTTCTGGTAAAACTAGCAAAGCAGCTTTTGGCATTTTTTTCAACCCATTTCTTGAGGAGGTTAGCATGGTATATCTTAGTAGGATTTTTCCTGTCAGGGGTCTCAGTCTCGTAGTTAACAGTGCCAGTACATCTAAGAACTTTATAGGGCCCTTGCCACTTCATTAATGGCTTATTTTCTGTTGTGGGTAACAGTAGCAAAACCTTTTCACCTGGCTTGAGAAATTTTTCTTTTACCCCATGGTCATAATATACCTTCTGCTGGTTTGGGGCCTCTTCCTGATTACTATGGGCAACTTCAGCATATTTTGCCAGCTTCTTTCTTAGTGCACACATATAGGATATTATAGATTGTTTCTGAGTGAGGTTATCTTCCCACGTTTCTTTTAGCACATCCAGTGGCCCTCTTGGGTGACTACCATACAGCATTTCAAATGGTGAAAACCCTGTTGATGCCTGTGGCACTTCTCTGTAAGCAAAAAGTAGGCAAGGCAAGTATTGGTCCCAATCTTTCCTTTCCCTTTTTACAATCCTTTTTAACATGCATTTTAGGGTTTGGTTAAAAACACTCAACAAGACTGTCTGTCTGAGGGTGATAGGGCGAGGTTCTTATGACAGTGATACCTAGTAGTCTGTACAGCTCCTTAAGCAATGCAGCACCAAAATTACTACCCTGATCGGTAATACTTTTTTTAAGTATGCCCACTCTGCTGAAAAGTTTGGCAAGCTCTGCTGCAACTTTTGGGGCTGTAACAGTATGCATTGGAACTGCTTCTGGATATCTAGTAACGTAGTCGCATACTACCAGGATAAATCTATTACCCTTTTTACTTTTGTCTAAAGGACCAAAAACATTCATTGCACTTCTCTCAAAAGGCACATCTATCAAGGGTAGGAGCACCAGAGGCACCTTGTCTTTTCTAGTGACTGAGGCTACTTTCTGACACTCAGCACAGGAATTACAATACGTAGTAACATCTTTATGAATTCCAGGCCAGTAAAATCTATACAGCAATCTGGCAAGGGTGCAATCCCTACCCGAGTGACCAGCCATAGGACTATATATAACAATTCTGTTATATACTTCTGTGGTATAACCAGTTGTTCTGTCTGTTCCTGTGTCTGAGGTTTAACCCAAACTCTGTACAGTAACCCATTGCATTTTTTAAACATTGGTCCACCCTGTTTTGGTTTCATCCCCAGCTGCTTAAAATAACCCTGAAGAGAAACATTGTTAGCTTGTTCTGAAAGAAAATCACAATTAGTTATCGATTTAGTTTCAGCATTTTCATATTTTAACCCTTCATGTCTATCAGTCATTTGTTGCCACAGTTTCTTCAGGCTTCGTCTTTCTTTCCTGGATTTCCAGATCTTGGAGCTGTGCTCAAACAAGTCCGAATCAAAATCTTTGAAAGGAAAAGTGTCCCCACCGTCAAAATTTTCTTTGTCTTGGCTCTTGTCACCACAGCTGTTGAAACATCAGGATTTCAAACAACATGAAGTCTTTCTGTATTCTGGCATATGCAGTTAGCCCCAGCACTTGAACTGCTCCGGAGAGGAAAGAGTTAAATTCTATGCAGGGCATAGAACGTTGAGTTCGAGCTCGGTTCAGACCTCTGTCTGCTGCACTTTGAAGTGTAACCATCAGATTCTTTACTCCACCTAACTGAACAGTTGCTCTGGAGATTTCTCCTCTGCTCATGGTTCTCGGTGGGTTAAAGTCGTCGGTTTTACTGATAAATTCTTTGTTTTTTCGGTTCAGATCCCTGTCTGTGGCACAGTAAGTACGTAGGTAGTGGACTAGATTTGGGAAAAACTTGTGGAAATTGTAAACTATATATAATTCAACCGGTTTGGCTGAACCGGTTGTTGTGTAGAATTTGTCTTATTGTAAATTTAGTGTGTGGTACCGGTCCTTATCGGTTTAAAAAAAAAACAAAACATGTTTTTGCATTTTTTTCAAATACTCGTGACACGGTTAGAAGCCGATAAGGGTGTCTTGCCTGGCTGAAGCTGAGTAAAGGTTAAGTTTTCGGATTAAGTATGGCTACATCTGAGAAACCCCCCCAAAAAATCAGGCCCATTGGGTTTCAACACTGCAGTGTGTGTGGGGAGGTCTTTGCTAAGGCTGATTCCCACACCACTTACGTTTATTGTCTGGGGTTTGACTACCTCAATTCGGACTGCCAAATCTGCAAGAATTTCCCTAAAGGCATCCTGGATAAAAGATTGGGCAAGCTTAGGGAAAAGGAGGCCGAGAAGTCCGCTAACCTGGATGGCCAGCCCGGTTTGGTTCCGACCGAAACAGAAGGAGTGCCCTCTTACTAGGGCGAGACTCCTTCGAGCAAAAGGAGAGCCAATTCCGAGGGATTGGGTCCGTCAAAAGAAAAAGAAAAGAAAAATCGGCCAGTTCGGATCCAGAACCGCATCATCCGACTGCCAAAGAAATTGCCCGAACGATTCACATAGTGGAATCACTTTGTTTGGTTCCGACCGATCCGGCACCTTCTGGCAGGCGTTCCGTTCGGTCGGTTCCTCCGGTTCAAGATTATACCCCTGAAGATTTTTATGAACCGAACTTGGAGGGGGATGATGATTATGATGATGATGAAGGTGATGATGATGGAATAGAAGGTCTGGATGAGCTCATAGAACCGGACATCTCCCCAGACAGGCCTTCTGGTGTTTCCCCTCCTAGGCTTTCTGAGTCCCCTTCCCAATTTATGTTTTACAGGAAAGTGACAGAAACCCTCCAGCTCCCTATGGAAGAAGCTGTTGAGGAACAAGAGGAGCCTGACTTTGTGGAGGTGATGGACATCCCAGAGTCTAAAAGGTTGTCTATTCCCCTTCATAAGTCTTTTGGGAAACAGACACAAAAGTTGTTAAAAACTCCAAATTCCTTACCTCCTGCGGACAGACAGATGGACAAGAGGTACATGCTATCAGGCTCAAGTATGGAGTACTTGTACCAGCAGTGCAGCCATGTTGGGGTCGTGCAGGCTGCAGCCTGTGATAAGGCTAACATTCCTTTGGCTTCACACCCCCCAGATAAAGACTCCAGGAAGTTTGATGCCATGGTGAAGAAGCAGTACATGGCATCTTCTTTGGGACTCAGGCAGGCTAATTACATGGCCTATACAGCCAGGTACCAGAAGTCTAGGTGGAGCACTGTACTGGCACTGGATAAGCAGTCCTCCCCCAAGCTTGCCAAGGAGCTGGAGGAGGTGGCTGCTGATGGGATTGAGGCATTAAAGATCCAGTTTATTGCTGCTGTGGACTCCAATTGATGTGTCATCTAGAGTCACTGCTACATCTGTGACTCTTCGGAGACTAACTTGGCTCAGGTGTACTAGCCTATCTCAGGATTCCCAGGCTAAGGCTATGGATTTCCCTGTAGTTAATCATTCTCTGTTTGGGGAGCAGACAGAGAATTATATGAAAAAGATGGATGAATACAGGACCTCCTATAGGAGTGCACAGGCCAAGGAAAGCTCCTCAAAGGCAGCAAGCTAGGGGCAGGGGCAGGCCTTTTCATAGCCCTTTCTACCAAGCACAGGCCTCCTGTGGGGATAAGCAAGGCTGCATACTTCTCTCAGCCTAAGGCTTCTGCCAAGCAGACACCCTGATGTGTCAGCCTGGGTTGACTCCCCCATTCCTGTGGGAGGCAGGCTGGCTTACTACTTCCAGGACTGGAAGTCTCTTACCTCAGACAAGTGGGTCTTGGAGGTAGTAAGCCAGGGACTGGCTCTCAGCTTAAAAAGTTTTCAAAGCTGAGAGCCAGGTCTTTTCTACCTGCAAACATCTCCAAAACCATTTCTCTAGAGGCAGAGGTTTCATCTCTTCTGGCCTTAATGGCCATAGAGAGATTTCCTACAATCCACAGGGGCTAAGGTCTATACTCCAGGTACTTCCTTACCCTGAAGTAAACAGGGGAGTGACAGCCCATCCTAGACTTAAGATACCTGAACAAACACCTATTAAAACCAAAGTTCAAAATGGTGACTCTGGGAATAATTCTTCCCTCTCTAAGGCCAGAGGACTGGCTAGCCTCCCTGGACCTAAAGGATGCCTACTTTCACATTCCCATCAGGTGCTCCCACAGAAAGTACCTCAGGTTTGAACTGCTTTCAGGCCATTACCAGTTCAAAGCAATGCCCTTCGGCCTAACATCAGCTCCAAGGGTGTTCACAAAATGCCTAGCAGTAGTAGTTGCATTCCTAAGGAGAAAAAATTTCCATATTGCCATACCTGGACGACTGTCTCATAGTGGGTCAGTCTCCAGACCAAGTCAAGTCAGATTTAAAAGTGATCCAGCAAGTGCTCACTTCTCTAGGTTTCCTTCTCAATCTTCCCAAGTCAGTTCTCGAGCCAGTGCTTGACCTTCATAGGGGTAGAACTGGACACTGTCAAAGCAAGAGCATTTCTCCCCTTGGTAAGGGTAAAGGCCATCATAGAGCTGGCTTCTTCCTTCTGCCTTCTGGTTTCTCGAGCAGCAAGGCTCTTCCTTCAGCTTCTGGGCCACATGGCAGCTTCCACTGCAGTGGTCCAAAGGGCCAGATTTCAGAAGAGAGACATTCAGTTTCACCTGAGGGCCTTTTGATCTCAGAAAAAAGATCCTCTAACTAAACTTATTCCAGTAATTCAGACCCTGATCCAGGTTCTTCAATGGTGGCAGGATCAGGACAATCTCAGGCAAGGGGTCCCATTCATCATTCAGTCTCATTCTGTGGTTCTAACCACAGATGCTTCTCTCCTGGGGTGGGGAGCTCACCTGGGGACTCTGACAGCCCAGGGAGTGTGGTCCACTCAGGAGTCTCTTCCCCACATCAATCTTCTGGAACTCAGGGCAGTTTACCTTGCCCTGCAAGCCTTCTCACAATCAGTATGGAACAAGGTGGTTCAGGTCAGGACAGACAACACCACCACCATGTGGTATATAAACAAGCAGGGAGGCACTCGGTCTATGGCCTTGTGCATGGAAGCCATGAAATTATGGTCCCTGGCTTATTCTCTACAGACTTCTCTGGTAGCAGTCCACCTCCCAGGAAAGGACAATGTGCTAGCAGATGCGTTGAGCAGGATCTCCCAGGGCCATCATGTATGGTCCCTGGATCCCCTAGTGTTAAGTGATTTTTTCAAGGTGGGGCACTCCAGAGATAGATCTCTTTGCAGCCCCAGACAATTACCAACTTCCTCTCTTCTGTTGCGGACCCTCGGTCTTGGGCTCAGTCCCTCTGGATGCTCTGATTCTGGACTGGGAAGGGAAATTTCTAATGCCTTCCCTCCTTTTTCTCTACTGTCCAAGGTTCTGGTCAAGATAAGATCACAGTCTTGTAAAGTGATCCTGATTGCTCCAGATTGGGCCAGGCAGCCTTGGTAACCCCTGTTGCTGTCCCTAGTAGTCCATCTTCCCCTATTTCTTCCCAGGAATCACAACCTGTTAACCTCCTGTCAGGGGAGGATCTGGTATCCCAACCTCCAGTCCCTCAATCTCAAGGCATGGTCTTGAAGAGTTAGAATATGCAGGTTTGCATCTCTCTCAAGGGGTTCTGGACATTCTCAAAGCCTCTTGAATACCTTCCACCAGAAAAACTTATAATTCCAAATGGAAGAGATTCAGCATTTGGTGTTCCAAGAAGCATATAATCCCAGATATGCTGACTTGTCTACAGTTCTGGACTATATGGTTTATCTTAATGGCCTAGGCCTCAGACCAGCTACCCTCAAGGTACACTTGTCAGTTGTTTCTGCTTTTTTGTCAGTGGGAAAGCCCTCCTCACTGGCATCTCATCCTGTTTTCTGTCATTTTTTCAAGGGATTGCTTCATACCAATCCCCCCTTTAGGGATCCTACTCCTGCTTGGGATCTTAATATTTGCATTGCTCAGCTTCTGCAACCCCCTTTTGAGCCTTTGTCCTCAGCAGAGCTTAAGTACTTGACTTGGAAAACTGTGTTCCTGGTAGCTATTACCTCTGCCAGATGTATCAGTGAATTGCAAGCTCTGTCAGTGGAGCCTGATTTTATCTCATTCCATAGAGATAAGGTGGTCCTTAGAACCAATAAAAGGTTCTTACCTAAAGTGGTTTCAGATTTTCATTTGAACCAATCCATGTCTTTCCCTGTTTTCTTCACTGATCATTCTTCTTCAGGAGAGAGGAGATTACACAGTTTAGATGTTAAAACGGCCCTTAGCTACTACATCGAGCATACTAAGGCACTCATGTTTGACTGTCTCCAGTTGTTCATCACTTATGGGGAAGTGGGGAAGGGCAAACCTGCCACTAAGAGAACTATTGCCAGGTGGATTGTCTCTTGTATACAATTCTGCTATGAAAAGCTAGGCAAAATACCACCCTCAGGCTTGAGGGCTCATTCGACTAGAGGTACAGCTGTTTCCCTGGCTGCTGCCAGGGATATTCCCTTACTAGAGATATGCAAAGCAGCCACCTGGAAAACAGATACATTCACCAAGCATTACTCTCTAGATATCCAGGCTAGGAGTGATGCTAGGTTTGGTACAGCAGTACTGCAGAGCCTATTCCCAAAATAGGTTTGATTCCCCCCTCCATGGAGGTACTGTTTGGTAGTCTGCATGTGTCAGAATACAGCAAGACTTCATGTTGTTTGAAGAAAAATTTACTCACCTTAGTAACTGTGTTTCTTCTAATGGAGTCTTGCTGTACTCTGACCCCCCCTCCCCTCTCAGAACCTGTTTTTTGGAAGTGGGCTGGCAGGAGCAGTGTTGCACCTCAGGGGTGCATTTGGGCACTCCCTCTTTTTAGAAAGGGGGAGTGGATTATATTTTGTTGTTTTGATAGTCATAATTTGTTCACTACCTAGTTTTTGTTTTGGATTTCTCGACTTGAGTCTTGTGGGGATCCAAAATATTAGGTTGCCATTTGGCTAGTAAAGCTTTTACAATTTCCACATAGTGGGGTTAGTTAGTATTAGCTTGTAAGATTCTGATGGTTACACTTCAAGGTGCAGCAGACAAAGGTTTGAACTGAGCTCGAGCTCAACATTCTATGCCCTGCATAGAATTTAACTCTTTTCTATCCGGAGCAGTTCAAGTGCTGGGGCTAACTGCATATGTCAGAATACAGCAAGACTCCTTTAGAAGAAGCACAATTACTAAGGTGAGTAATTTTTTCTTACTCCCTCTTTGATCAACTAGGTAAACCCTGACAAGTCATTTCCAATAATCACAGATATTTATTTATTTATTTATGTTTGTTTATTGAAATTGTTTCACCAGGAAAAGCACACTGAGCAAGATCTGCTTGCCTCCCGGTGTGACCTGGGGGGAGGGGTACAGTGGGGAAGAGGACAAGGGTAGTCCAGGTCCTGACATATATACATAGAATTACAATGCAGTTGAAAACATTTGAAAGAAATAGTTGGGCGTGGATGACAATTTACCCTTACTTATAGTATGGTAGCAATTACATGGATAAGTCATGCTTTATACCTTGAAAACATATACTTAGATAATACAGCTGCATATGTTTGACAGGAATAGGTGAGTGTGGACTAATACATATACCCTAATAGTCGAGAGTAACAGTTACAATGAGGAAATCCTGCTAAGGTATTGGGTTGTGGTATATAATGAGATGGGGCAAATGCAAGCTAGTTGGGATCAAGTGCAATAGTTGGGTTTGGTTAGCAAAGTAGCACAATTGGGCCTACTGGGAGAAGAAATATAGGAGTGTCTGAGGTAGAAAGAGTGGAGAGTTAGCTGCAGGAACAGCTTACTGAGCAGTGGTTGGCAAGGACATAGGATAGTGAGCGGATAGAGGAAGAGTGGTGAATTTCAGAGGGGAAAGAGTTCCAGAGTTGAGGGAAGCAGTGAGAGAAGGTGGCCTGGCCAGCTTGGGTCTGACATCTGGTGACTAACAGGAGCCGGGAGTCTAGGGACCTCAGAGCATAGGTGGGTGCCAGAGGGGACGATGGTATGTAGATCAGATACACTGGGAGGGTACCATACCAGTTATTTGAGATAAACTTGGCACAGTGTATTAGGCGGTGGTTCTCAAGGGAGGGGTGAGCAAGGGAGCGATATAGCTCGCAGCGGTGGGTGTGAGAAGGAGCGTCAAGAGCGAACCGGCAGAAAGCATTAAAAAGGGTATCCAGTTTGGATAAAACTGACTTGTGGGCAGCACTGTAAACAATATCACAATAATCGAAGGAGGGAAGTATCATCTTTTGGATAAGCTCATGATGGACCAGATAGGGGAGGCTAGAATGGTTCCGATATAAAGTTCCGAGCTTGGGGCTGAATTGTGTTAGTAGAGAGTCAGCATGGACTACGAAGGTGAGGTGGCGGTCAAGCCAAACTCCAAGATACCGGTGTTAGGTGACATCCTCCAGCTCTGACCCATCAAGGGTGTGGAAAAGTGGGAGGGAGGGGAGTCTGGCTAGTCGTTGGGATGTACCACAAGTCATAGTTACAGTTTTTTTAGCATTTAGAGAGAGCTGGTGAGAGTAGAACCAGAGCTGGACTTTGTTAAAATCCACCTGGAGGGTAGAGGCAATTGAGGCTGGGGAGGAGCCAGAAGAAAATAGGACAGTATCATCAGCATACATGTGGATTGAGGAGGTAGAACAAGTTTGGGCAGGTTGTTTAGAAAAATAGAGAATAGGATAGGCCCAAGCACCAATCCTTGGGGGACACCGGTGGACATGGGGAGGGGAGGGGATATGGCATCTGCAATCCTGACAGATTGAGTGCAGTCTGTAAGATAGGCACTGAACCAGGCAGTAGCAGATGTGGAGAGGCCAGAGTTAGAGGCTAGATAGTAACAGAGTGTGGGAGACTGTATTGAAGGCCTTGGCCAGATCGATGAAAATGGCAGAGGTGATGAGACCTCTATCCATTCCAGACTGGATGGTGTCAGTGAGCCTTAGTAAAGAGGCGATGGGTGATCTTTCCTGACCCGGACTGGTAGTGTGGAAGAATTTGAGCTGGTGAGATAGGAGGGTAGCTGGCTAAGCACTAAGTGTTCTTGCAGCTTCGCCAGAGCAGGGAGGAGGGAGACTGGCTGATAGTTTGAGGTGGAGGAGGAGGCACCCCCTTTGTGGAGAGGGATGACAATGGGGTGCTTCCAGGACAGAGGGACAGATGCAGTGGCCAAGGATAGATTTAGGAGGTAGGCAATAGGAGTGGCTATGGCAGAGGCTGAGAGGAACAGAAGTTTGGGGTCTAGTCCATCTGGGGAATTCCCATTTGAGGGTCTTAATGTTAGCAGTGCTTCTAGAGCTTCATCCAGAGAGATTTCCCTGAAGGAGAAAATACCTGTATTTTGAGGTAGTTTTTGCCCTGTAGGTGGTGGAGATGGTGACATGTGGGGTAAGGAGGAAAGGAGCGAGGAAGTGCAGGTGGAGAAATATAAGTTAAACTCAACAGCGACTGAGATAGGATCCGAGAGTGTGGAGTTGTTTACACTAAGGAGAGGCGAGGGCTTGGCCGCTGGGGGTGAGAAGAGGGAGTGTATGACCTTCCAGAATTTGGAGGGGCTATTAAGGTTAGATTGGAGGGAGGATCTAAAGTACTCTGCTTTAGCTAGCCAAGTTGCTCTATTGCACATGTTGCGCAGATACCGGTAGTGGGAGAGGTCCTGAGGTAGGGCTGATGCTTTGAAGGTTTGCCATGTTGAGTCATGGGCATTCATATAAGCTGTGAGCTCTTGGGAGATCCAAGGCAGGTGGGTACTGTGTACCCTGGTATATAGTAGTGGGGTGTGGGAATTCCATAACTTAAGGAACGTGTTTTTGAAGTGAACTAGGGTGTCGTCTATCAGGTTGGGGGGGAAGGGAGCCAGTTAACTAGGACAAGGTCATTTAGGAGGGGAGCGAGGTTTAGGAATTTGAACGACCGTTGGACTAAGAACCTGGGGGGGGATCTGAGATGGTGGATTTTGTGAACAAGGTAGATGACATGGTGCTCACTCATAGAGTCAGGGAGTAGGCCTGTTTGGATGACTGTGAAGATGGGAGGTCAGAGCCCAGTCGATAAAGGAGTGGTTACCTGATTTAAGGTTTAGGCGGGTGGGCTCATTGATGAGTTGGGTTAAATTGAGGGCAGCGACATCCGTCTGGGTTTTGTTGAGGGCCGGGGCTAACCAGTTTAGGTTAAGGTCACCCATAGCATATAATTACCCGGTGGGTGCTTGTGAACTGATTTGTGTAAGAAGGTCAGTAACAGTTGTGGCAGGGGTGCCTGGTCGGCAGTAGATTCTGGCAATGAATATGGGCAGCAAGAAAGGTAGTGTGAGCTGGAGCAGCAAGAGTTCATACTCTTTAGGTTCAGTTTTAGATAAGATTATTTTGTAGCATATGTCCTAACTTATGAAGATGGCTACGCTGCCACCTCTCGTGGCCCTGTCCTGGCGGGCCATCGTGTAACCAGGGATTGTGACTGAGGAGTCTGGAATGTTTTTGTTGAGCCAAATTTCAGAGAGGATGAGGACATCAGGGGCATGTAGGGCAGCGAGAACTTGTAGCTGGTTGATTTTAAGTGATACGCTATGAATATTTAAGTGAAGGAGATGGAGACCTTTTGTGGAGGGGGTAACCTGGTAGTTGGGAGGGGATGGGATGTGGGGTGGGGGTGCCGGCTGAAGTTGGTGAGGATGTGGTGGTCAAGGGGCCCAGATTTGGGTGTATGTCTCCCACTACAAGGAGGAGGGTGAAGAATAGGTGTTGGGCTAGTATACGGAGGTAACTTGGAACAGAAGAGCCCCTCCATGAGTGGGGGCAAGGATGAACATTTGTGTGGGTAACAGGGGTGGGGTGAGAAGCAAGTAGGTGCAGGAGAGTCCAGGAGGGAGAGGGCCTGATTAGGAAAGGGGGGGGCGTAAAGTGGAGTGTGCCCAGGTAGGAGTGGGTAGGAGAGAGAGTGCAGAGTTGGAGGGGCAAGGAGGAGTTACAATATGAGCCAAGTAGGGGGAGGGGGGCATGGGAAAGGTAGGTGGCATGGTGGAGAGGAGGGGTGGGAGGCAGGAGAACAGACAACTGAGTAGAGGTAAAATGCCAGCCACAATGGACATGGTGCTGGGATTTTGTAGCAGCTTCTTAGACAAGGAGGTAATTACGAGGAGAAAGGAGCCTGAGATTGGCTGGGATGAATGTGTTGGTTGGCCCCTAGGAGGGCAAATGGCCAATAGGCCTAGAAGGTGAAACAGAGAGAATGAGAATTCTAGAGTAGAGGGGAGCCAATGGAAGGCTGCAGGAGGCTGGTGGGGGGTGGGGTTGAGGAAGAGGGTGGGCAGAGAGAGTATTTAATCAGTGGAGGGGGTGTGGGAGTGTGTGGGGCTTGGGGAGATTTAGCAGAACAATAGCCCTGGAGAAACTGGGCACCAAAGAGAGTTGGCTCAGTGGGGGGGTGGAGGCGTGGGGTTTCACAGATTCAGAAAGGAGCTGCAAACACTTAGCACTCTAACTTAGAACACAGATTTATATTCTTTTCCTTACTTTACACAGGCAGGTTTCAATTTAAACAGTAAAAATCAATGTACTTTCACAGCTGGTGCCCTGTTGGCTGGCTCAGAGAGGGGGGAGGTGTGGGGTTTCACAGAGTCAGAAAGAAGCTGCAAACACTTAGCACTCTAACTTCAAACACAGATTTATATTTTTTTCCTTACTTTACACAGGCAGGTTTCAGTTTAAACAGTAAAAATCAATGTAATTTCACAGTCGGAGCCCTGTCAGCAGAAAGAGATAGGGGAGCCAATCAGCTGTGACTGCCAGGTGGTGCCTGCAATCCGATAGGGTGAGCTTTCACCGTACCTTGAGCTTGATGTTCTCTGGGGTCCTGGTCTCAGTCAGCAGCTGGAGAGGAGCCTGCCGACTGCTGGGAGCTGTAGCAGTCCTGGTCAGAGGGCAAGCAGCTTGAGCTTGATTTTGTCTGGGGTCCTAGTTTCGGTCAGCGGCTGGAGAGGAGCCTGGCAACCGCTGGGAGCTGTTGTAGCCCTGGTCAGAGGGCAAGCAGCTTGAGCTTGATTTTGTCCGGGGTCCTGGTCTTGGTCAGCGGCTGGAGAGGAGCCTGCTGACCACTGGGAGCTGTAGCAGCCCTGGTCAGAGGGCAAGCAGCTTGTACAGGTAACTTAGGTGCTACCCCCACTTTCCTTTGGTGTGACAAGCCCTTAATGGTCAGAGTCACTTGGGTGGTGGGATAGTATCGAGTGTCCCCGTGGATGCAGATGACACCAGTACCTGGTCCCTTTGCACAGTGTTTTCCCAGCACTTTAACATGCACTAGGGTCTGTCTGCTTCCTGAATCAATGAGTCCCTTCACAGTCTTATCCCCCACCTTCACATCTGTTAAGTACTTGCCCCAATTTGCCAAGGACAAATCTGCTCCAGTGCCACTCTCCTTACTACGGTGGTTTCATGCAAAATGGCCTGGCTTATTACAGTTACAGCAGAGAACATATTTGGGCATAGATTTGTTACCCCCACCAGAGTTCTTATCAGGCTTGGAGTTGAAATGGGAAAAAGAGTGTCTTACCAGTGCTTGGCTGTTATCTCACTGCTGTGGTGTCTGTCTGGCCATTTGGTAGTCCTCAGCCAAAGAAACAGCCTTTTCTCCACTCTCTGGTCGGTGTTCCTTTTCCCACAGCTGCACATCTGTAGGCAAGATGTTGATGAATTGCTCCATGGCAAATGTGTCCATATGTGGGACTGTTTTACTCTCAGGTTGGGTCAATTTTATCAGGAATTCTCTGAGTCAGGTGAAGGCTTCTCGAGGATTGTCGACCGAGTTGTACTTCAGAGATTGAAATCTCTGCCTGTATGTCTCTCCAGAGATGTCATTCCTTTTCAGGATTTCACTTTTCACCAGGTCACAGTTGTCTGACTGTGCAGTGTCCATACTTCTGTAGGCAAGTTGGTCTTTCCCTGTCAGGTAGGGTACCAGTCTGATTGTCCATTGCTGCTTTGGTCATTGGCAGGCTGTGGTTTTTCTTTCATAAGTTGTCGGGTATGCCTCAATATCATCTGAGGGACACAACTTTGTTTGTTTAATGGCTTTTAAATTGCTTACATTTTGTTGCTCATCTGGATCTGTGCTGGATCCTCTGCCTTTGATAGCTTGCAAGGCATCTAGTCATCGCTGCTCCCATTGCTGCATCTCTTCTCTCATCTGCTGCTCCTGTTGCTGCATCTCTTCTCTCCTCTGTTTCTCCTGTCGCTGCATCCCCTCTCCTCTGTGCTTCTAAATGTTGAATCTATTTTTCTCTCTGCTTCTCGTCTCTTTTTGTTGTATAGCCCACCATTTGAAAAAGTCCATCAGACTTTCAGGTTCTGTCACTGCCTGTTCTTTTCCATAACTTGTGCTGGCTGTACAATCTCAGCTTGGCTTCTATCTCTGCTAGTTTGGCTGCCATTCACCTGGTAACCACTCCTGGACTTGCTGCTGCAGAATCCATACCTTTCTCTGTGCTTCCCTGGTACTAGGTCCAGCACCCTTGCACAAAAGTCATGTCTTAGGATATGCACAGCTTAAATCCCACTCTCACACCATCTGTCATTGAGGCACAGGTCAGGATGTATAGAAAAACCAGGAACAGTTGTAAAATTCACCAAAAATATTTATTTACGGTAGCGGTAAAATAAAAAACTTGTTCAGTATAACTATTTACAAAGGCAAAATAAAATAGAGCTTTCCTTCAATCTCGGTGTCCCTTTTTTTATTTTTCCCAGCAATTGCAGCTCAGCTCTCTTAAGTCCTTTCAACCCCGATTCTTAGCAAGCATCCTGTTTTTGTAAGTATCAGGCAGGGCTGCTAGAACACAGTTTGCCTGAGCTGAGAGGCCCATTTCCACAGCTTTTGCAAAAAGGCCTAAACAGTGAACTCGGGTAACTTCTTGGGCTTCTAATAGCTTTTTGCAGTACTCTCAAACCACAATTATATACATTTCAACAGTAACACTAGATATTTTCCAAACAAAAGAATCCCAATATCAGTTACGTTTCCATACAGTGATTTGCATATATTTTTATATCACCAGATATGCAAGGGAGAAAAAGACAGACAGCAAGGGAAGGCTGAGAGACAGTGAGAGGAAAAGAATTATGAGACTGTTCAAAGTGATCAAGTCCAAGGTCTCACAGGAAAATTTGGTTGCGCAACCAGATAGAGAAGAGACAAAAAAGGAATAGAATAGATCCTTGCATTTAAACACTTTCTCCATAACAACTGGGACATGGTCTTATTCTACCCTGTCACACTCCCATGTATCTTTTTCTTGGTAAAAGCAGAAGAATGAGGAATCACAAGCATGGTGTGGATTATGGTTTCTATTTTTTCTGACATTTCATAACAGTGCCTTTTCGCTTATTTCTTAGTTCTGCGTCTGTTTAAGTAGTAATATGTGTTCCTTTTCCACGTTCTTTTATATACCTTTTTTATCAATGAAAACACTCCTTGCTCTTCATTGATAAGTACTGTGGGATCTTTTACTTTTACCTGGGCAATAACAGCAGTGAGAAAGGGACCTTGGTTTAACATCTTATCAGAATGACTGCACCCCAACAGTGCAACGTCCCCTTGCACTGCACAAGAATAAGTGACAGATATTTCCACAAGTACCAGGTGTGGGGCTAGAACCCACAACCATCTGATCTACCAGTCCCAGAGGGGAGCATGCTACCTACTGAGACACTGACACTGATATTTTATGGATAATTTAGCTTCTTCTGCTTCTGGCTATTTGGGGTTGGGGGATTCATATTTGGCATCATGGCATCCTGCAGACCATTTTCATTTAAACAACTACAACACTTGCCACAGGACTATGAGACATTCTACTGTACGGCTTATTTTGTTTTTTCTGTGCTATAGCATTTTTAACCACAACATACAGACTACTGATGTCAAGGGGAGGGTACATCTGGAAATCCTAAAGGTAGTGGCAAAATTGAATTACACCAGTCCCTGTTAAGACTCCTGAATAATATTTTCCCTGCTGAAGAACCACAAGCTCCTCCTGTGAAGACACTTGAGGCAGGCCTCTCAGAGCAATGGGGTTCTGCAACAGGTATGTACAGATGTACCAGAGCAGGTAACAGATTCCCTAACTGATTTGTAGGCATTCCTTGTTTTCTTCAAGCATACAAGAAAAAATATTATAAGGATAGTAAAAAAATAAATACTGAAATAAAATGATGTGTCTCAGCAAGTCCTACTGAGCCACTCTAACTTGAAGAGTTCTGTTCTGTTGTAGTATAGGGTAATGGACTTGGTATTGCTCTATAATGTATGGTGGAACATTATCCTTAAAAATCTAGCATTTTACAACATTGTTGTACCCTCAATGTGACGTCCACGATGTTGTTATACCAACGTGGGTACGTCACATCACTAGCATAACATAGAATGTGTTCGTACATACACAATGGGCTAACCTCAGTACTTCCTGAACCAGCCGCGGCAGTGAGAGCTGTGGTGAATAAAAAAAAAAAAAAAACCTTAAGTAAGAATCCTGCCTCTCTTTTTTAATTTTTTATATGGGCCATACACTATAAAAGATAATGTATGGTTCACTATCAACAACAAAACATATGTTGCCACCTCGAGGTTGCCAAGATGACCGAAACCTCTCAAGCTTCGCTATCAAGATTTAAACAGTCGCCATGGCAACCTCTCGGTGTCACTATGTGCTTGTTACCGATAGCCACCCATACATTATCCTCTATGTAGTGCACTTTTCCTTTGGTTGTTATAGCTCAGTTTATTCCTTCTAATGGGCAAATCAAAGCAGAACTCAAAGTGTCATGAGTTTAAATCTTGCAGATTTTCTCCAGCTGTCAACACCTTCGGTGACACCATTAATTGCTTTTTTTGCTAACAATCCCAGGAGTTGTTTTTGTGTTCAATCAACTGTGTTTGATGTTAATAAGAAGCACATGAGCGCCAATAAAAGGAGCGCAGACTGAACTTCAATCTGGGGTCATTTCTTAAACTGCTGATCTTAACTTTATTTCTATTGAATGTTGTGTCTAAAACATGTTGCTAAGAAATTTTAAATTGAGAGCCTTACACTACTGTTACCAAGGTGGAAAGTGTTATACATATAAGGTGAAAAGTGTTTATATGCAGAGTGTTGCTATCTTTTTTGTGGGAATTGTTATAATTTTATTCAAAAGTTTGGATCTAGGGGGAGCTATAATGAGGTCTACACTATGTTTATGTATTTACTATCCACAGACAGGTTAAATAGCAGTCAAAGGATTGCGTTGACCTGCCTAGTTTATTTTCTACCTGTAGGATACACCTTTACCCGATGAAGAGGCTGGCAATTTACTGGACTTTTTGGGACTGTTTTTTTTTTTAAAAAGAAACAACATATGTTGGGACCTTCTATCTCCTATTGTACAAGATTATGGTGTGTTCATATCTTAATGAGTATCAACTATACTGGTTGTAAACTATACCTATACCCTGTATGAGAAATATACTTGTTAATTGCTTATTAGCATGAAAATGAATAAACATAAAGAACAAAAAAAAAAGAGAAGCAGAATCTAATTAGAGGTGGGTAAGCCAGAGCAAGCTCAATCCTGGCCTGAGCCTAGTGCCTGGCTCAGCTCAACTCGTCCTCTATAAGCAATTGAGAGCCAAAGTCAAGCCAAGCCAGTTATGGTCAACATAAGCTTTTTTCTCAGCCTTAGCAGTTAGAGTAGTGTCTGAAATGTTTAACTTCTGTGTGGAGAACAGCCTGCAGCAGCCAGGGCTTGACTTGTGTTTTGACTCATAGAGTCAAGCCAGACCCCTGGCTTGGCTCTGGTTTTGCTCTAAGTAAAAAAAATCCCTGGCTTGCCCACCTCTAAATCTAATGGCAACCATACCACTGAACTGCTTTGAATTTCGCACTCAAATTTACCTTTGTTCCTCATAGGTTTACTGATGTTTCTTCTAATGTTAGAACTATTTCTGGAAAAACAAACTACTAAATCATTGAAATAAGCTGATAGAAACGTTCTCTATCGATAACTACATGAGACCCACCATTTGTAGACATATTATTGTTTAAAATAAGAACTTGCTACACATTCTGGCCCTTTGCTATGATTTTTGAAGGCTAGTGCTATGATTTTTAATGCTGACAGGTTAAGAGGTATGATGGCAACATTTAAAGTACAGTGATGTCTGCTGAGAAGATTATGTTAAGGAGATGAGAGGTCCACCAATCTTTTAGCTCAAATAACTAATTTGATTCAGACTTCTACAGTCTCTGTTGTACAGACAATGTCTCTTCCTGAGGCAAGAAGAATAATATTTATGTTTCTTGGAGGAGAGTTCCTCCTGAGGCTGGCTTCCAACTCCTTTCCATAGTTGGTTTGTCCAGAATTGCCCCTGGATCCTACCCTTTCTTGCTTTTCATTACTATTCTGCCTTTTTTATAACTCATTTGCTGTCAGCCATCCATTTGAGGCCGGGCTTGTTTTCTCCATCACAGCCGAGGAGAAGAATCTGATCACAGCACACGTCTAGGGACTAAGCACCCAAGACCCTTGTTTGCTTTTTTTCTTCCCTATGACAAGAATCTAAAGTTAGCAATGACTAATAGAACCAGCTGAATTTTCAGAGTGTAGCAGAGATCATATAACCCCTCCCCTTAGGTCCTTGAATACATTCAATGTAATTTTAATAGTCACCGAGACAAGGTTTATTTTCTCTAGGCTGAAATCCTCAGTGGAAGCAATTTTATAAATGCATCCAATGTAAGTTTGGCAATCAGTGGAATAGGTTATATTTTCTCTAGGCTTAAACCCCTAAATAGAAGCAATTTTTTGAATGCTTTCAATGTAATATTGACAATCAGTGAGGGAGGGTTTATTTTCTCGAGGCTTGTATCTGGAAATAGTAGCTATTATTATTACAAGTGCTCCACAGCAGCCATATGGCAGGGTCACACTAGGAGTCCCCACCATGCCTTTTAAAAATCAAGGACAGTTTAATAAGCTTCTGCAGATTTGTTTTCCCTGATTCCACCAGGTCAAAATCTGTGTTTGACACATAAGCTCCCCCTCCTCCAGGGATCTGGGGTTGTCCACAATTTGCTTGTTCTCTCATAGGAATCAGAAGAAAATTAGGTTTCTCAAATTTAAGATCTGTGGAGCATGAACAAATTTGTAATCATGACATTTATCTGAGTCCATCCAGAACTTAACAGAACAGGCAGTAGTGGTGCTATCCAGCCTCATCAATCCATCAGATTCCTGTCTCCACTCGTTATCCATCTGTCTTAATGAACATTTCTAAAGTGCATTCCAGTATCAATCTGCATGTTCCAGGCCCTTCTTTTGGTCTAGTTTCCACTCTAGAGTTTTCAGCTCTGGTTTTATTGCCCTCTTTAGTCAGGAGGGCCTATTTGTTTTTCTCTAGTCTGGCCAATTTCCTGATCAGGACCTTTTAGAACACATGCAGGACCCTCCACCGCCAAGATGTTTTAGGCCCTGACTCTTCTTGGTTGCATAATTCTCTCAGAGAAGAAATCCTTCTTTCCATCCCAGAGATTGGATCTCCTGGGACCTGACACAGATATAGTATGAAGAGGTGTGTTCTCAAACCCCATTCTGGAGTCGGAGAAATATGCTACAACATCTGTTTTCTTTCAGCTTCACTGAGGTTCTGAGACTTGTCGAATTTCAGACTTTGGCTTTAATGCCAGCCTCTGTGGAGTTTTTCTCGTGAGGATCGTCTCCTGTTTTTTTTTTTTTCTACTTTAGTTTTTTGTTGCTCATGGGTTTTCAGTATCTTCCGTCCCTGTGGGAAAATCTTGGGAAGCTGCTAAAACCTTTTTCCTGTGCAAATTGTTACAGTGAAGTCCAGCTTCCTAGTTTGGAATGCTGCTTTGTTTAGATTCCAGTGCAGGGAATCTGAATTAGTAAAGAACGAAGACCTTTAAATATTGTGTATTTTTGTCTTTTTTTAAGCTGGAACTATTTTTTGGGTTCTCCTCTCATTCTTCTAGAACAGGGATTCTCAAATGGTGAGGCCAGTCTCCCTTGGGAGGCCTCAACCTGTTCCAGGAGAGGCTCAAGCAAGTCTTGAAAAAGTATTATATTTCAATTTTGAACTTTATAGATTTTGTGTGAAGGGATAAGGCAAACTGAAAGAGGATAATAGTAGGTGAATATATGTATTTATTCACAAGTCGGTGACCAGGAAAGGTACTGTACACTGAGCCATGGCTTATTTCAGGTGTACCCAGGGAAGGGTAGTGAGAGAATACAATTCAAAATGTAACTGCAAAACACTCAAGCAATACAAAATGAATAAAAGTGCAAACAAATTAAGAACAATAAACTAAAAGTGCGAGGAACAATTGATCAATAGACTGCCAGCAGAACTGTCCAAATACAAGGGTTAACCATACAGGTACTATGAATAAGAGCAGTGGGAGCAAAATTATCCCTGAGAAGTTGCTTAAGAGCTGGGTGAGAGGAAGAGAGGCAGAGGTCAGCAGGAAGGTTATTCCAGTTAGAGGGGAAACAGATGAAGCAGTCTGACCCATGAAAGTATGGCAGTAAGGGGTAACAATGGTTTGAGAGTCAAAATATTGGAACAAGTAGATTGTCCTGTTTTTTTGGGGGGGGTTACAATAAGCTTAATATAATGAGAGCCAGCTATGCAATGAGGTTTCAATTTATTCCCGATGTACTGTGAAAAGTAAACTATTTTACTATGGGGAGGCCCAAAAATATTTCAGCATTTTGGGGGAGGCTCAAGATCTTTTCCATGGCTTAGGGGAGGCTCACTATGACAAAGTTTGAGAACTGTTGTTCTAGAACTTCCCAGTCTCCAGGTGGTTGTAACTCTAGTTTATCACAATAGCAGACCAACTCTGACCCAACTATAGGGTGCCTTAGATGAAGGTTATTTATGGAGATTTGAACAATCCCTTGGGGGACCATTTCTCAATTCTGTCCTTATCTCTCTCTTTTCCCTGACAGGGGACTAAAAGGCTCTGTGGTGTTCTCAAGTCTGCAGTATCATTCTTCCAGGGTAGTAATAATATTGTTTTCCAGAAGTGCTGTACTCTTGGTATGGGAAGCTCAGAGCCATCCAAATGAGTCTTTCTTCCTTGCAGAGAGATTTCTTAGAGTCCCTTTTGTCTTTGATTATTTTCTGTATCCTCTAGTAGAGACAGTGGCACCAAAAATGCTTCAGTGAATCGTCAAGGGTGTTCCTATTTTCTACATTTCCTCCAATATTAAAAATAATTTTTAAGAATTTAATAAGCAGATTATTTTTCCCAGATACCTCAATTTGTCCAAATAACCATGATTTTGAACCTGGTAACTCTTAATTTAGTATCTATCTACCACTTCCCTAGCTCAGGGAATTGCTAGATAAGGAACAATCAAGCACCTGGTTGTCCACTGTATCGATCATACTGTATGTAAGACCATTCTTGGGCTATGGTAAGCAGTGTTGGGCCCCATATATCAGGATAGAGAGAATGAAGAGAAAGGCAATGAACATGATTTGGGGTTTGAAGGGAACACCTTATTATGAAAGGTTACACAGCGTTAACCTATAAAGACTCGAGACCTGAAAGGTGAGAGGGGATATGTTGCATATGACATAACATCTCCAAGACTATAAGACAATGTGCAGTGTGAATGTATATTTCAAATATGACACACATCAGACAAGAGAGCATGACAAACAGTAAATGGCCAGCTATTTCACCACTGAGAAACTGCAGTATTTACAAAGGGTGGTGGAGTGATGGAACAGAGTACCTGAGTCTACTCTGAACTGTAATACAAAATTGTGTTTTAAATCAGATTTACATTGCTACCTCTTGGGATGTAGTTGTGTTGATTTCTACCACTGACAATGGGGGTGGAGTTCAAATGGAGTCCATGGCCTTGTCCTGCTCCAAATACCATAGTATGAACCATAGTATGGTGTTGGGGCCTGTGTGTGTTTCCAATCTACTGAGAGAATGTTTTCTCTAAGGCAAGGTACCTTTTTATTGTGGTCATAGACTCTTCCCTGGTTTCCTACTATACCTACTCTACAGGAGTAAGAGTATGCTACCTCCTGAGCCAGAAAGCTGGGGTTTAAGCCTGCTAGGCTACCATCTTTTAATCTTTTAGTTTTTGTCCTGCGTAAGTTAGAGTGGACAGGGACTCATCGCACATATAAACATGTTATTTTTATTTGAGATCAAACCGAAATAAGACTAGCAGTTTTATTTCTACTTTGGATACAGTAGGTCATTATAACTGTTCTACTTTGGTTTGGTCACAAAAAACACTTAGCAGGTAGCAGCATGCCCAGTGCTTGATGGCATTACTATGGCCTCTGCTGCTTTCAAAACAGGACAGGGAAATCAAACAGAAACAGTTCAATCTTCATAAAAACAAACTTATTTAAAATGGTTACAATTTAAAATACGTTTTAAATCAATTGGATGAACAGAGGCCTGACTAACAATATATCGTGTAGCCACACTCATAAGGGGAAAGAACATTCAAAACTCATTTGTGGCTCTGCCACTGATAACCTATGGTCCTACCTCCTCACTCAAGAAGAGAAATGCCATATCGTCAGCTAGACAGTTGCATAACCCCTGTTCACCTCATTTGTTACCATTAAGACATTTTCCTGAAAAGGATCTTTCTTTCTTCAATTGTTTCTGCTCCTGCTGTTCGTTTAACCATGAAATCATAACGCTCTTGCTTGTGATATCATAATTTCCGCAGCAATATATATTGTGACATTTAAAATTCAGGATTACTATACCACGTGTAGTCGAGCTACTAGTCTGGGTGAAGTCCATAGTGTAAAGATCCTGTTTTATGCTAATATCCTTCCTTATAAATAATTAGGAGGTGAGAAACAGAAGACAAACTGATTCTAGTATCATAATTTCCAGAAGTACCCATAAGCCTTTCAACATCACTGCATTACAGAGGGACAGCATGTTGTTAGTTAGTGTATAGCATTGCTGTTACTACTACACAGTGTTAAACAATCCTCCTGAAGCCTGTTGAATGCTAAAACAATTGTCTCTTTCATCCAGAGTATTACTGTAGATTCTAATTCATGATATTATATGTTAACCCATCCCTGAAGGGGAGACAGGAAGTTCAAACTTTGATGACTTTATCCACTGAATCAGCCACTACACTGCACAGTCTAACTTACTGTCTTCCAAGGGGAACCAGCCCCTTTGAACATGTGAAATGCCAGCAGAAACAGGCCTTACGGTCTATCAAGTCTGCTCAATTGTGCAGCTAGCCCCTCAACTTGCAGCTGCCCCACCCTCTCCTCCTCACAACAATCCCCCCACTCTGTCCCACCCCTTCTTAAATCCACCCTCCATTCTACAGGATACCACTTCTTCGGGCACAGTATTCCACTTGTCTGCCATCCTTTCCATGAAAAAGTGTCTCCTGATTTCCCTTCTGAATCTTCTGTCCTCCAATCTCAGCCGATGCCCCCTCGTGTCCCTCCCCCTTTTGATCTGGAAAATCTTCTGTATTAGTCTTGTTTATTCCCTTTAAGTATTTAAAGGTTTCAATCATATCCCCCCCATCCCGCCTCTCTTCTAATGAGTACATGTTCAGCTCCCCCATCCTCTTCTCATAGGATTTTCCCTCCAGACCCAGGATCATCTTCATTGCCCTATGCTACACCCCTCCAACAATCTGATGTCCTTCTTCAGGACTGGACGTCAGTACTATACACAGTATTCCAGGTGCAGCCTAACCAGTGACCTGTACAAGGGAAGGATCACCTCCCTGTTCCTGGAGGAGACTCCCCTTACTATGCACCCCAGCATCTTGTTTGCCTTTGCAGCCGCCTTCCTGCACTGAGCTGAATGGGTGAATGGTATCTGGTCCCAGTGCCTTGTCCACCCTCAGCGCCCTTAGTCTTTCCAGAACCCTGTCCTCTATAATCCTGATATTCATCACCCCTCCCCCTGCCCACTTCACCTTTCCCATGCGGTATCTGCCCACAGAGCAGAAATAATCATTCAGTGCTTCTGCCTTGTCCCCCCCCATCCTTCTTAATCTTCACAATCTGGTCTTTGTTTCTCCTTCTCTCACCAATGTATCTGAAGAAGTCCTTTTCCTTGTCCTTAATTCCCTGTGCCAGTCTCAGCTCCTTGGATGCCCTGGCCACCCTGACTAGCCTGGTAACCTCCCTGGACTTCCTCGTGTACTCATCCTTGTCCCCTTGCCCTCCCAATTTCTTGA
Source organism: Neoceratodus forsteri (assembly GCA_016271365.2). Taxonomy (NCBI): domain Eukaryota; kingdom Metazoa; phylum Chordata; order Ceratodontiformes; family Ceratodontidae; genus Neoceratodus; species Neoceratodus forsteri. The sequence continues at coordinate 572,008,490 of CM057453.1, forward strand.
GGCTCTGGAATGCTTTTCTCTTGGCCCTCACCCTTTCCATGACCTCCTGAGTCAGCCAACTTGGCTTCGTTGCCCTACCCTTCTTGTTACGTGTCCTGGTACAAGCCTCAGCAGCCTCAGCTAGTCCCTTTTTAATAATACACCATTTTTGGTTAGCATCCATGCCTGCTTGATTTCCATCCGGATGCCCAACCAAAATTTCCCCCATCCTTTTAAAGTCTGCCCCCTTAAAATCCATCACCTTGGTACCCATACCTCCTGTTTCTCTGCCCATATTGCGTGTGAACCACACCGAGTGATGGTCACGACCCGCCAGGAGGTCCTCTACTCCCAGATCCCTTACAGCCTCCCTGTTTGTTAGTACCAGGTCCAGAATCCTTCCCTCCCTTGTTGGCTCATGGACCAATTGTACCAGGAAGCTGTCCCGAAATGCCTCTAGTAATACCTGCTCCCTTGCACTCATGGTGGTTGGGGTGTTCCAGTCCACCCAGGGAGGTTGAAGTCCCCCACCACTACTACTATGTTCCCCTTCCTACAGACCCTACTAATCTGCTCTGCCAACTCTCTGTCCAGGTCATCCCCCTGAGCTGGTGGCCTATACACCACCCCCACCCTTAGTGCCCTTCTTCTGGCATCTTGAAACTGCATCCATAGGGCCTCTGTCATGCCCTTCTCCCCCTCCTCTCTCATACACCTTATCCCTTCCCTCACATAGATCGCCACGGCCCCCCTTCCCCTTAGCCCTGTCCTTCCTAAATATCCTGCACCCTGGGATCGTCATATTCCAGTCCTGGTTCTGGGTGGCCCATGTTTCCGTGATGGCCACTATGTCCACCCTCCCCACTGCCACGAGAGCCTGCAGCTCAGCTGATTTGTTACCAATGCTTCTCACATTCAGTGACACCACCCTCCAACCTGTGCCTCCCCCCCAACCTGGTTTTCTTCTCTCCTAGCCCCTCCCTGTGGCTCTACCCCAAATTTCTCTCCAACAGCTTGGGGTGTAAGCATGCTCGGCTCCCCTTTCTGACATCCCTGCCTACCATCTGTCCTCACAGCACCCCCTACCTAGTTTAAATCTACCCTAGATGTTATGTAGCCCCAAACCTCTGCTTTAATACCCCTTCCCTTCCCCACTCAAGTGCAGCCGATCCCCTGCATATAAATCCTTATTGTCCCAGGTTCTGCCCTAGTGCCCCACTGTCCCATACCCTTTAGACCGACACCACACACCCAACCAAGTGTCGAACTCCCAAATTCTCTTTTTCCTTCCTGTACTCACGCAGGGTGCTGGGAGCACCTCAGAAGAGGCCACTGATTCCCCCACTTCCTCACATAGCCCTCCTAGTTCCTCAAACCTCCTCCTCCTCGCTACCTCCAAAGTCTCCCCCACCAGGTCATTTGTGCCCACATGCACCGCTACATGCGGTTTCTCCCTGCCCCTCCTTGAGCATTTAAGAACTGCCTGCCCCACCCTGTACGCTGTTATCCCTGGTATAGCCTCCACCCATATCGGATATACCTTTCTCCCTTACTGCCTCATCTAATCCCTTTTAGTATGGAATCACCCAGCATTAGCACCCCCCTTCCGCGAGCCCTATCCCCGCCCCTACCCTTTTCCCATGGTACCCATTACAAGAGCCTGCCACCTCACTAATTCTTCCCATCCCCCCTTCTGCCCCTGTCCTGTTCTCCCCCTTCACTGCTCCCTCCCAATCCTCCACATCCCTCATCTCCTCCTTGGTCCCCCCCTCTCTGCTCTTCCCCTGCTGTCCTTCCCACCAGCAGTGCTTCTCTCCCCAGGTCATTTGTACCCACATGCACCACTACATGCGGTTTCGTCCTGCCCCTTCTTGTGCACTTAAGAACTGCCTGCCCCACCCTGTCCATTGTTATCCCTGGTATGGCCTCCACCCATATGCGACTATACCTTTCCCCCTTACCACCCCATCTGATCCCTTTTAATATGGAATCTCCCAGCATTAGCACCCCCCTTACTCTAGCCCTATCCCCACCCCTACCCTTTTCCCATGGTACCCATTACAAGTGCCCCACCTGGAGTACAGTGTACAGTTCTGGAGACCATACCTACGTAAGGACATAGACAGGGTAGAGAAGGTTCAGAGGAGGCAACAAAGATGGTGCATGGATTGCATCACAAGTCCTATGAAGACAGGTTGAAGGAACTGAACATGTACTCCTGGAGGAGAGGGAGGAGAGAGGCTATGATAGAGACATACAAGTATCTCACAGGGAGGAACAGGGTGCAGGAATACACTATTTTAAGTGAGAAGATGTTCCAGGACTAAGGGCATGGGATGAAGTTGGAGGGAGGACGATTCAGAGGAAACATGAGGAAGAATTTCTTCACAGAACGGGTGGTGGACAAGTGGAACACCCTGCCAGAGGAAGTGGTGGGGGATGAAACACTCACGGGATTTAAGAATGCATGGGATAGACATAAAGGAATTCTGGAGGTCAGGGGTAAGGGGCAACAGACTTCTAGGAAAACATAAACTGAACTTACAAGCTCAAATGGGCAGACTGGGTTTGCCATTGGCCCTTATCTGCCGACACTATCTATGTATCTATGTACAAGAGCCTGCCACCTCACTAATTCTTCCGTTCTCCTCTTCTGTCCCTGTCCTGTTCACCCCTTCACTGCTCCCTTCCCATCCTCCACATCCCTCGTCTCCTCCTTGGTCCCCCCTCTCTGCTCTTCCCCTGCCATCCTTCCCAGGCAGTGCTTCTCTCCTTCACCCTGCCCCCTCCCCGATCGACTCTGCCCTTGAGGATTCCTCCCTTCCCCCTTCTGTCCCTTCTTGGTGATCGCCCCCCCACCAGTGTTGCCAGCACAGCAAACCTATTTCCTGCCCAGCTGTGCTTAGGCTCCTTCCCCTGACTCTAGCCCTCTCCCTACTGTTAGATCCCCTGTTTGTTCTGCTCCTGCACTCCTCCCCACCCTTCCCTAGAGCCACCAAACCTCCCATACAAGGACTCCATATTTTTCCCCGGGTGAGACCCTCTTGCCTCATGCTCCCCCTCCACTCATCCTCTCCAACGTCCTTCCAAGCCACAGCACTTCCTCCTCCGGACTCCTCAACCTGTTACAGAATGGACACTCTCCTATCCGCCACAATAAGTTGCATCCCACGATTCTACCTATGTTGGCCCCTCCCTAGCATCCTGCTTCCCTCTGTACCACCCCCCTCTGTGCTGCTCCCAACTACCTCCACTAAAGTCCCCCCAATGCTTTTCCCAACTGCCTCCACTAGAGCCCCCCCCTCTGGTGTGTCCCTCCCAAACCCACTCCATTTATCTTCTCCTACTATGTTTCAACCCCCGAGATGCCCACAATGGTTAGTCGTAGCCCGTTACTTTCCTTCCTATTCCCTAGATGTTCAAGTGAACCCCCTCCTCTATAGTGCACCCCACCTCTGATTAAAAGGTTCCTACCTGCTAAGACTCACCTTCCTAATTTCCCCTTGCTGCCTCCAAACCTTCCCCCTCTCAGCAGCCAACTTAATCAGTCACCCCTCCTAGAAACAGATCCTCTCCGACCTACTCCGCCCGCCGATGACCCAGGTGACCAGAGCAATTACAATGACCCCGGTTTGGCAGCAAGACACATCCTGGAACCGTCACACTACCTATGCTCTGTATGTAGCTAGAACTTAAGAAATGCAAGTCTCAGAATGTAGCTCGAACTTAAGAAATGGAAGTCACAGAAAGTAGCTAGAGCTTAAGAAATTTAAGTCATAGTACCTTTTTGCTCAGAAGTGTGTCCTCCAGTCAGCTGGGCTCTTATTCCACAGCTCACCTTGGGGTCCCTTTCTCCATCGAGCTCCATTAGCTGCCCTTACCTGATAGCTCCTTCTCTTGTCAGTCACCAATGACATCCCCTCAGGCAGTGATCAGTGAATATGACAGTCAAGAGTCTAAAATGCCTCAAAATGTTTATTTTCAAAATCAAGCAACAGAGTTATGCACTATTAGTGATTTCAGAGCCAGCATAAGCACCCTCACGCCCTATTCATATGGACCCCAGTCAAAGCTAGGGCAAAGAATTAATCCTTGAAATTTAAATAGTTTTAAATTATTCGCTTCATCTGCATTACCTTGTTGAGACAGCACACAATGGGCAGCACATGGTAGGGAAGTAACTTTCAAAATGATATCATGATCCTGTGAACTTGATTGCCATCAACCAGTGAAAAAGTGGGTGTCAAAATGTGTAAGGGGCCCCAACACTAACTTTTACTGAGGGCCTTCAAAAACATAAGATCATCACTGAGTGGCTCCAACAACATATTAACCAGCTGTGGCAATCAACTGACTGCTAGTACAGTGTCTGTTTCTACTGGCTTGTCAGGTAAATATTTTTTATTTTTATTGTACTATTACCTGAGCCACTGAAAAGTCAATGTTTTGCCCACTATTGAATAATAGTCATTTCTGATCTTACAAGAATCACTTTTTTTTTTTTTTAATATTCTCTGTTTATGCCCCTTACTCACCGCTCAGGACCCTATCCTCTGGGATCCCTAGGCTGTGCATGCTCCCTTAGGTCCTCTCCAGGTATCTCCTTTGGGTCCTGACAACACTACCCCATCCGGCCTCGGTTTGCCTCCCCCAGGCGGGTAGGAGGAGGACCCCCCAGTAGTCCCCTCCAGTACATGAGTCTGCGTTGGGTATACTTCACAGGCCCCAACTAGAGCCTGGTTATGGATTTTTCTTGTGCAGCCAGATCCCATCTCCAGGCGTCCATTGTGGGGCTTTTCTCATTTTTCTGGTCCAATCCCTCAAGACGTTGGCACACTAGGTAAGCCAAGGGGCAGAGCACGTCACAATGTGCAAGCGCTCTGGCTCCTGGCCAACGTCCTCTCACCCTGCCGCATGCTGCCTTGCTGCACCTCCACCCATGGTCACCCAGGTGGCGGTGGAGCAGTGGGACATGCAACCCACCCCCTGGAGGAGAATCGTGACTCCTGGGTGCTCAATCCTCCCCCCCGGCTGGCCCTCCAGCCACCCGAGTCCATTCCTGAACCTGGGTCGCTGGTACCGTAAGCAGTAGCCCAACCACTGTGCCGGCTGGCCAGCCCCAGAATCAATCTTCACCATTGATTCCCACTAGTGGATCTTAGCTGGAGATGCTAGGACCCAGCGGGAGCCAGAAATTCTCAGAAGGCAGGCACTGTGGTAAGCAGCACGCATATGTAACACCACGGGTCAGCGCATGCAGCTGCTAGTTTACCGTGGCATCAGCCCCCAACTGCCTCAGTTCTTTTTCACCGCCATCAAGTGCACATCTGTGGCAATGTTACTTGCCTGCTGGGAGGCAGAACTTCACTATCTTCTCTACTGGACAACAGCATTCAGTTCTTCTCAGTTTTAGTTTTAAAGCTAGAGTTTGTTATTTTTGTGTCAGTTTAGTTTTTTTTTTTTCCACAATTAAATAACTTGGTTTCTTTCTCAGCTCTACGGAGAGTCAACAGGCTGATGACCATAGAGGACAGTAGGGAATCTGAAAAGGGAGGCAGCTCTGACAGCAGGACTGTGTCTGGTCTGCTGTCTCCTCTGGAGAGGGGCTCTGATGACAGACAGTCTAGTACTGAGGAGGCAAAGCAATCCTCCAATAAGTACAAAAAGAAGTGGTCTCGATCCTTCACACTCTCTGCATCTGGGTCCAGGCACTATTCAGCCTCAACCTGTTCCTGTTCTCACAAGAAGGGGAAGAAATGGCACTGGTTGTTGTCACCCTCTACATGGTCTGCTATGAAACACTTAACTACCTGGTATCTGAGGTTCTTACTGTCGTTATCAATGACACCAAGGACTTCTAGGCCTGGGAGGTCAGTGTCTCAGGCCTGAAGCCCCCCCTCTGTCTTTAAGTTAGTTTTCTGGTGGGCAGTTCCACCACTGGGCAGCTCTTCTAGAGCAGTGGGTGCAGTGTCTGGCCCAGGTGGCACTGCTGATGGTGCTGGTCCTTGACCTTAGGGGTCGGCTGGGCGGGTGTTACAGGCAGTACCACCGAGCTTGGAAGAGTGTTTTCTTGTGGCAGCAGGCTTCATGTCCTTGTCAGGAGTGGCACTGCCAATGTCTGTCCCACTTGTGGTGTAATCTGTATCCTGTCTGGAGACAGGGATAGCCATGGTGCCATCACTGGTTACTTTGGTGCCGGCTGGACCATCGATGCTGGTTCCAGTGTTGCACCTGCTGCTGATTCCGGCACCATCTCTGGCACTGGTCCTTCACTCCCTGGGGCCAGAACCAGTATTTCCAGTGCTGCCACAGCTGCACCCTGCGTTGTTGGCCCTGCAACCCCACTGTCACATCAATCTTTTTTCGAGGAGGTTGTAGAGAGAGAGAGAGAGATACAAGTCAGATCCCAACCTCATTATCTCTGAAGATGGTAATGATGACTGTTATTGTATCCAGGAGGCCTTAGACCCAGTTCCTGTGTCTGTACGCCAGAAGGACCTATTTTTCCAGGTGCTGCTCTGAAATATGCACTCAGCCTAGGTGCCTCCAGCTGGAGTTCCTAACTGTGCCCAATATGCCGATCAATTTAGTTCCTCCTATCCTGCCCACACTAGAGACCTTGTCTGATGCAGTTTGGCAACGGCCTGCTTCAGCAGCAGCTGTTCCCAAGCAGGCAGACAAGAAATTTGGTGCTCCTAAAATTAAGCCAGTGTATCTCCCTCAGTCCATAGCTGATGCCATTGTTAGTCCTACTGAGAATGACAAGACCATTGTACCCAAGGAGGTCACTGCACACGCCACTAATATGGAGTCACGCAAGCCCATCCTGGGCATGAAAATTGCTAGCTACCAAGGGCACTTTTTTCAAATATGAGTATACTGTCTGGTGCAAGTTAAAGTCTCTGACAGAGTCTCTGCCAGCTTCAGAGACTAAACAGGATATTCTACTGACTATTAAGCAATATATTTAATTCAAAAGTCACTGGCTCAATGCCTCTATAGATGTCTTAGTTGTGGTGTTGCATTCTGCAACTACAGGCATTTGCATCAGATGGCATTCCTGGTTGTGAACTGCTGGCTTCACACAGAATGTCCAACAACAGGTAATGAAGGTCCCCTTTGTAGGTACTTGCTTGTTTGGACAGCAGATGGAGCAGTATCTTAAGATATCTAATGAAATTAGAATTACTCTTAAGACCTCTAGCCCAGTTCCTTTCAACTCCCAGAGATGAAAAGGATGTAGGTACTTTAACAGCTAGCAGTTCTTTCATAGAAAGGGCAAAAGAGCTCAAAACAGAAGTCAACCTCCCCAGCCTCAAACGAAGGAGCAGCAAAAGGTACAGGCATCGAAGACACCTAGTGGCACCATCTGAGGCTACAGCCCCAGTCCTGAGATTTCTCCTCCATCATGGGGTGGGCATCTGATCCAGTTTTACCATTAATGGAAGTCCATCACAATGGACAAGTGGATCCTCAGGATTATTTGAGAGGGGTAATCCCTGGATTTCACAGAAAACCCTCCAAATTATCTGCCCAGAAGGCAATCCCTCTTGTCAGCTCATATGTCAGAGCTTCTGGTGCAGGAAACTGTGGGTCTTCTGAGCAACAGGGCAGTGGAAATAATGCCAGAGTCAGAATGGAACATAGGATTCCACTCCTACTGCTTCCTAGTTGCAAAGAAATCAAGAGACAAGCCCCCTATGTTCAGTCTCAGAAATCTGAACAAATGTGTGGATCGAGAAGAATTCAGAATGCTTTCTCTGGGTTCCCTGCTACCTTACCTGAAACCCCAAGACTGGTTGGTATCCCTGGATATGCAAGATGTATACCAGCTCATACTGGTTCACCCCAGCCACCACAGATAAATTTGTTTCTTTGTGGGGCAGCACTGCCAAGTCTGAGTCCTGCCTTTTGGGCTTTCCACAGTGCCACAGGTCTTTACAAAGGTGCTTTGCATTTCTTACTGTGTACCTGAAGCAATGGGAACTCCAGGTCTTCCTATATTTAGCTGATTGACTAATCTCAAGCCCATCCAGACACGACGCAGACCAGGCAGTAGCCACTGCTTCTCAATTCCTAACTTCAATGGGAGTCTTGTTGAACATCTAAAAATCTCAGCTACAACCCTTCCAGCAACTGCTGTTCATAGGAGCTGTTCTGGATACAACCTGGTCCTGGGATTTTCTTCCAGAAAGCAGACTATGAGCAATTATGAAGATGGCATGCTACATCATGGAGCACAAGACTGTGGAAACCCACTCTATACAATGAATGCTGGGTTTGATAGCCTTATAAGTGTTCACGGTGCCCTTGGCACACCTATACATGAGAACAGCCCAGATGATGTTCAGTGCACAATGGTCACAGGCATCACACCCTCAGACTTTTTCCATTCAGGTGAACAAACCACTGGTAAGGTCCCTAACATGGAGATCAGTAGAGTAGATCCTTCTCCAGGGCTTCCACTTCTCTCAACAGGAGCCAGAGGTGATTCTCTCCACATATGCCTCTCTATTGGGATGTGGGGCCACTGCCAGGGCCTCCATTCACAAGATGTCTGCAACCTGTCAGAGACTCATCTCCAAATCAATGTGTTGGAGATGTGAGCAGTTGTATACAGTCTTAGTGGACTTAATCAGCCAGAAAACAGTCCTGCTTCAGACAGACAACAGGTTTGTCATGTACTACATCAACAAACAATGAGGAGCACACTCTTACTCTCTTTGCTGGGAGGCAATGAAAGTGAGGGAGTGGTGTCTGGAGTGAAAGACCCTGCTCCAAGCAATCTATCTGTCCAGATTTCAGAACATCCTCACAGATGAACTCAGTTGAACAGAGGCCAATCCTCACAAGTGGTCACTAGCTCCAGTCATTGTGAGATCATTATTCGATGGGTGGGGTACTAAGATGTGTACCTTTCTGCATCTCCACTGAATGCCAAACTTACTCTATTGTGCTCCAGAAATCCAGGACTTGACATTTTCTGTTAGGATGCATTCAGACTGCCATGTCAAAATCTGTTTCTGCATGCATTCCCTCCAATCCCTCTCATTCAGAGAGTGCTACTTAAGCTAGAGGTGGAAGGGGGCAAGGTGATTCTTGTGGACCCCTGCTAGCCTTGACAGATATGGTTTCCTCTGTTGAACACACATTCAGTCAGCAAACAGAGGATGCTGCCACTCAGGACAGACTTGTTGATGCAAGGTCAACTGGTCCATCCCAACTTGTGCTCCCTTCACCTTCAGGCCTGGCTCCTGAAGAGATGGACGTGAACAAGTATAAAGAATCTCAGAGGATCTCTGAAATACTGTTGGCTGCATGAAAGCCTTCCATGAGGAAGACCCATGCAGCCAAATGGAAAAGATATTCCATCTGGTGTTCCAAAACCCACATGGACCCCTTCAGGTGTCTGCCTGATAAGGTTCTAGAGTATCTGTTGGACCTTTTTACTGCTGGACTGCAGTGTTTCACAGTTAAGGTCCACTTGCATGCTATTTCAGCATACCACACGTCTATTGATACCTCTACCTAGCACAACTGCTACTGTTTAAGAGGTTCTTCAAGGGCATTTCACACACAAGGCCACCCATCAGGAAGCCAGTGGCTGCCTGGGACACCAGTCTTGTGTTGGATATTCTCACCCGCAAGCCCTTTGAGCCTATTGTGATGTGTGACTTGATGTTCTTAACTTGGAAAGCAGCATTTCTGGTGGCTATCATCTCTGCTTGCAGAGTATCTAATATTCATGCTTTACTCACAGATCCTTTGCATACTGTTTTCCATAAAGGCATGGTAGTTCTTTGTGCACATCTCAAGTTTCTACCGAAAGTGGTGTCAGAGTTCTATCTTAATCAGGTCTTAGCCCTGGCTATCTAAGTTGCGAACTTCCAGAATGAGGCAACTGGATGTTAAGAGGGTCCATAGGTTTTATCTAAATAGAACCAAAGACTTCAAACAATCCAAACAGCTCTTTATCTCATTCAATCCTAGTAAATAAGGACAGCCTGTTACAATCAAGTACATTTCTGCTTGGATTGTGAATTGCCTTTGCCACTGCTATGCCATGCTTCAGGTTAAACTGGAGGGCAAGCTAATGGCCACTCCACCAGAGCAGTTGCCACTGTGATGCTTGACCAGCTGGTTATGATTATTGTATGATATTGGTAGTATAAATAAATGGTCAGTGTATGAAATGTCAGTCTGTGAGATTTGGTCCTTTTAAATTACAAGGTGTCAGCAGCTGAAATCACAGGATGTATTACACTGACCAGGAGATCTCTGTAATGCAATTAACTTCCTTGAGAAATTGCATTTTATGGCCTTTTTATGACCTCATGTTTTTGAGGTGGAAATCAAATGTGACTTTATGGCTTCAGAAACAGGACATCATTAGGCTGATTCCTGGTGGGTTTTTTAACACATTGGTGCTGGTGTGGGATTGCTAAATTCAAAGGAAACGTGTAATTAAGGAGTTATATATAGGAAATTTATTTGTTCTTCTGATTGCACCTTATTTAAAATATCTCCTGATAGGAAATCATTTTTTGTATTTTATGTTATAAAAGGAGGAGCTAGATGACTCACAGAAGGGGTGTAGAAACACAGTTTAAACTGATACTTGTGTCTGAAATGTTGTCATATCATTTTGGGACTCCAGTGAGACACAACTCTCAGATATAACTTTAAATGCACTTCTAGAGGTAATACCTTAGATAGCAAAAATCTAAATGTATTGTGGTAGGAGTTTTGTTTTGTAATCTTCCCTTGTTCTTTTATGTGATTGTGAGCTCTTTGATATATTGTTCTGTGTTTACATTTTTCATATTTTTTTAATCTTTTAGTAAAGAATCTTTTTTCAAGATACTGCCTTGGTGTGTCTTCCAAGTTTTTTTTGCTTGTGATGTATACGTGGTTAAGTCTGACAGCTGTTTTGAAGGGCTTGATGGTGTTACTAAACTGGGAAAAGGTAAAAATATACCTAAGGTCTCTTATAGAGTTTTAAGGGTTCATTTTGGAAGCCTGGCTTGGTGCCCCTGGTGAAAGATTGTACTGCAGTCTCCGAAGAGGGTACGTATCTGAGCCTGTACATTGGGTATGCTAGCAAAAGGTTCACGGTTTGAATCCCCCCAGAACTTGAGACTAAAGGTGATTCAGACCCAAAAGCAGACAGGAGGGTTACACTGTCTGTTACCTGTTCACACTATTGCACTTGGAGGTTGGCACTGTGGGAGCAGAGGGCCTGACCGGCTGAGTACATTTGCGACAGCCACATCCATAGTAGAAATACACTCCATGCCTATTGGTTAAATTTGCAGAGCTGCAACTTGGAGCACAGTGCACACCTTTACCAAGTACTACGGCCTTAATGTCCATGCCAGGCACCATGCCACCTTTGGCAGGACAGTTTTGAATGGATTACAGTCCTGAGTGATCCCTGATTTCCAGCCTCTGTAGTCCATTGAAAAGTCCATTTTTTGCCCACTGTTGAATAATAGCAGTTTCTGTTTTTAACTACATTGCCTCTGGGCTATTCATTTACTGTTGGGGTATTACATGCCTTTCCACGAGGAACGGATACAGAATCAAAACTGTGATATTACCACAGAACACTGTCCATCTGCATTCCATTTGGCAGTTAGAACTTTGAATATCTCTGGTGTTTCTTTTTTCTTTCTTCTTTCCTTTTCTGATATAGTTTGTGGCTCCCTATACCATAGTGGTGGATGTGCTGCCATCTGGCCACACATGTGGGGGGACGACATGCTGTTAGGTGTGGGGAAATTTACCCTTTTATATTGCTGCCATGCCCCAGAGGATGAGGGCACAAGGACAGAAGTCCAGGCCACAGGTGTGCAGATGCATGCTCTAGCCAAGTGGCTGATGGAGTCCTTCCCAATACCTCTGCTAATACACTACCACCCATGCTACAACATGTAGTAGCAGAGCGAAGTATGAATCCCTTCCACCTTAAATCAGGAGAGTGTTCTCTGGGATGCTTGATGCTCCTCCCCGGCCAGACCCCAATGACTTAAGGTCATTTCCAGACCTGGGTCACCAGCGTCATGATTGGTAGTGCTAAAGCTGCGCCTGCAGGCCAGCTCCACATGCAGTGTTTCTGTGTTGATCATCGGACAGCAGCAGAGCCTTGAGACTGTGCATCCTGAAATGTGCTACATAATTTCTTATTGTTTGTTCCTGTTTAATGACTCAAACCAGAAAATTCAGTATATTCCCAAAGCAGAATTTAAAATCCAAAGCATGCCTGCTTATTTTTCTAAAAATGTCCTCCTGCTGCATAACTCCAGATCCTGTCAGATATCTAAGAGTTCTGCTGTGTACCTCTTCTAAGTAATGATGCCAGGTAAGTATTCAAGCCTGGTTTTAACAACTTTGCTGAGTGGCCTGCTTTCAAACCAGGTGTCTGAAGTAGATAGCATGCTTTCTTTTTGTAACAGGATAGTTTCTCTCCTTCAGCATCCCATTTGTTTGGCTCTTTCTAAACAAATACTTGATCTGAATTGACCCTTGTTTTGGTTAATTTCTAGAGACATTTTCCTGCAAGTGGCCATTAGTTGCTGAAAGTGTTGTAAACTGCAGCACTGTTCTGAAATTGCCCACTGGCTGGTATATGTTTCTGGGTCCTGCTGACTCATACTGAATAAGTGTCATCTCTTGCTGTTTGGGTGAGAGGACAGCAAAGTGAGGCTAAGTGGCTCTGCCAGCCCAAACAGCATGAGAGGATGTCCTTATTCAGCAGGGAGGCCCCATAACCTTCAGTTTCCTACAGTGATTTTACATTCTTTTTTATTTAAAAATTAAAATGGTAATGCTGTTCCGTATGGAATGTTTGACTTCAAGTCGCCACACAAGAAGCCAGCTGTAAACAGGATAAGCGGTCCAGGGGTTCTCAGCGCTGATTGGCTGAAATCACATACGTGCTTTCTAATTGACATACTTGTACTGCACATTGCTGAATGGCATTTGCACACTGCTCTCTGTTGTAAAATCTGGCCCTTAAGTCTAGTTTATATGCTGGAAAATTGACACAAATTAGAGTGCCTAATACTAGGCATGATTTTTGCATAAGGATGTTAAAGAACTTGTGCTCTGCCTGGAATAATATTACCTTTCTAAATAAAATCAACAGTTACTTTTTCATTCTGGAATACCTTTTCTTTCCCACTTGACTAACTGGAAGATTTTTGACCAGATAGCACTCGGTGTGATATGTGGACAGTACTTTATCTGGAGGATGGCTTATCTAGTTCTTTTCCCCATCATACGTCATTAGTATTGTGATCTTACAAACTGTGACATCACAACTAACCAAAAAGACTCACTCATCTGTTTCCAGATTGGTCACTAATTAGGTCACTATATGAGTAAGGTCACAATATCAATGAGGCATGAAGGGGAATAGTACTAGATATGTCAGCCTCCAGATAAAGTACTACTCTTAAAGGAGACGACTCCTGTTTATTTATGAACTGGATATTTCTGGCATATTCTTCATACATTACATCAGTTACCTAAAGTATGTCAATAAGAGATCAGGCATTACTTCTGCTGTAACACATATCTAGATTCTGAGGCACTGACAAAGCTTGTAAAGCTTCAAACCAATCTGCATATATATGCAAATGAGGCACTTGTAATACAACCCCTCCCATTCTTTGATGTCACTGCAGCAACAACTCAGAAGAAAGTATAAGGTTTTCAATGCTTCCTATTTGTATGTTATGTTAAGTTTGTAATGGCTTACGACAGTACTGTCACACCACTCACACAGCGTGTAGTACTAGTATCCTTTATTTGTGCATAGCAAATAATACAACTAAAAGTATTTCATTCACAAGCAAAAAAAAATCTATTTCTTTGTGCTGCTTATATGATATCTGACTGTTAGACATTTGTAACCTCATGGGAGGAGTACACTGAAAGCTTCCATTGCCCAGATGACACACATCCTCCTTTCAGCAGCTGCAGAAATGGACAGCTAGATCACTTAATTTGAAAAGTGTATTTTTTACGTTTCAAACCACAACTGCTGACTGGAAATACCAAAAGAGGGAATGAGTATGACATGGGAAGAGTGAGGCAAGCAGATACACAGCACTGCATACATGAGACTTTTCCTTTAACATTGCACCTAATGCTGTTAACTAGGGAACCTTAAAATGGACAGAAGGAAAAAGAAAAAATACTCCTGGAATAAAAAGTAACAACAGGATACTTTAAAAAATAAGTTATTAACATTTTTGTCTCCTATTTGTGGCAGAGCTAGCCCTTTAATGAGATAGTAGCACCAAACACAGCAGGGAGTTGGTTCTTTTCAGGAGTGTTTACACTACCTTACCTTCCATAGCATTTCAGTCTGTGCCTCTCTGCTATTCCACCTGCTGTGGTTAGATGTCCCATTTACACGACCAGCACCTGCATCGGTGCCGACTAAAGTAGTGAGTTTCTGGCATTTCAGTCTGCATTTCGGGAGGGGGGGTTACATGGTAAATGTTTCTTGCAGTCATTAATAGCTGTCATAGTTAGTACATAGAGCTGCATGCTTTAGTTTCTGGAGTAGACAGGACCATCACAGAGTTTTGGGAGTAGACAGCAGCACACAAAGTTTTCAGAGTAGATAGCAGCATCAGAGACAGAACTGCTGCTGCCAGGTTGCATATTTCATCTTCACCCAAAGGCAGTTCTACTTTCGTAGGCACAGGATTTGACTGACAACAGGAACTTCCTGTTTGGGAGCAGGGAGTGAGTGATCACAGAGCCACCGAAGACTCACCATCCTGGAAGGGCAAGAGTAGCTCTCACTCCCCCCCAGCTGCTGGAGGTCTGACTCTGAGCAAGTAAGGAGACTACTGAGAAATATAGGAACTTTATTTAGTTGTTTATCCAGGAGTAGCACACTAAGCTGAAAGCTTTTTTACAGGAGTGACCTGGGAGCACAGGGTAGTTAAGTGACTTGCTCAGGGTCACACGGTATGCAAGTGGAAGCTGTGGGATTCAAACCCAGATCTGGTTTGCTGGATGTCACCAGATTTGCAGCTCAGAGCCTTAAACCACTGCGCTGTACTGCCTCCTATACCTATACCTGTCTCAGAACAGGAAGATCAGGAGCTAAAAGGGCACAGAGGCAGTAACTAAGTGTGGAAAAAAAAGAGAAATAAACAGAGGAAAGGGTAAGTATTCCAAACAACAGTTAGAGGGCCAGAAATAAGACATGATGGGGTGGTGCAGTACAGTGGCTGTGGAGCAGCAGTCTACCGGGAAATGTTCTAGAGGATGCAGTGTTGTCCCATCTGCAGGCCTCTCTCCTGGCTGAGGGAGGAGGTTGCTCATCTCCAGGCTGAGTTGGCCAGGATTTGTGGGACCTCCTCTCCCACCCAGGGACCACCAGGGCCACCGCCATTGCCTCAGAGGTTGCCAAGAAAGAGGAGCGGTTGGACCACAGTGGGCCCAGGGAGGGTGAAGGTGGTGGAACAGAGGCGCATCCCTCCAGTTGTACCTCTCCACAATTCCTATGCCATTCTGGAAAAGTGTGGTTCCTCTATGGAGGCACTCACAGTGGAGACCAAGGAGGATGCTGAGAACCTCCACAAAGGAGACCCACAGGAGGGTGGCATAGGACCCCACAGGGAAAGGAAACAACTCCTGGTGGGGGACTCCATTGTTAGGAAGGTAGAACTGGGGGAGGAAGGGGAGAGGGAGGTAAGGTGCCTGCCTGGCGCCATGGCTTGGAGGGACAGGGAGTGAATCCTCAGGATCGCAGAAGCAGCTGCACAGGGGAGGGAGCTGGATGTCATTGTCCTCTTAGGGACAAATGACCTGGCTAAGAAAGGGATCAGAGCAGTGCAGGAAGCGTTTGTGGAGATGGGGAGTGGCCTTAGACAAGTAGCACGCACGGTAACCTTCTCGGAGGTGCTGCCTGTCTATGGCACAGGTGAGGCTAGGGTGCTCCACACCATGGGATTCAATCAGTGGTTGAAAAACTGGTGCAGAGCTCAGGGATTTGGCTTCATTGGGGACTGGGGGTACACCTGGAGGGATACAGGCCTATACTGGCGTGATGGTCTGCATCTGTCCAGGAGGGGAACCAGGATCCTAGGTGATGGCTAGTTTAAATGCTTTCTAATGAAGCATTTAAACCTAAGGGGGGAGACACTGGAGAGGAGCAGGGAAATCCTAGCCCTTCCCCAAAAATCAGGCTAAGTGAGGTAGACACCAACATAGAGATGTCGATAGGGAGAAGGGCAGGGGTAAATAGAGAACGTGACAAATGCAATAAGGACAGGGGTGGGGCAAAAAGGGGTAAGGCCATCAAGAAATGGAGGGTAATGAGTACCAATGTCCGTAGTCTGGGCAACAAGCTCCCTGAACTGGTGGCCTTGATGGAAAAGAGTTGCCTGGATATCGTAGCAGTCACAGAAACATGGTACACAGAGAACCATGACTGGGATGTTAACATACCAGGGTACACAACCTACAGGAGAGACAGGGAGGGGAGAAGAGGGGGTGGAGTAGCTCTCTATGTAAGGGAATGGATAAAAGCAACTGAACAAAAGAGTAAACAGGGAGGAGAGGAGAGGAGACACTGTGGGTCACCTTAAAGACTGGAAATGGCACCACAATCTGCACAGGGGTTGTATACAGACCCCCATGTCAAGGGGAAGGAATGGACAAGGATATGATAGAAGTCATACTTAGGATGGCAGAGAAAGGGGAGATACTGTTGATGGGGGACTTTAATATGCCAGATGTTAACTGGAGCGCCTTTGCTGCAGCCACATCCAAAAGCAGGACTATTCTTGATGCCTTTCAGGTGCCATACCTCAGACAGCTAGTTTTGGAACCTACTCATGAGGGAGCAATCTTAGATCTCGTACTCTCAAATGGGGACAGTGAGAGGATCTCGGATCTAGAAGTGGGTAGCCATTTGGGAACAAATGACCACCAAACAGTGTGGTTCACGATAAACTCAGCTATAGAGTCAAGCCATACAAAAGTGAGGGTTCTGGACTTCAGGAGGGCTGACTTTGGCAAAACGGGAGAGTGTCTCAGAAAAGCACTAACAAAAAGGCTAGAAGGAGGGGTGGAGCAACAATGGGGAAACATCAAAACTGCCATCACAGAAGCAACGAGCCTTTGTGTGAAGCAAATAAACAAATCAAAATGAAGGAAAAAGCCACTATGGTTCTCAAAAAAAGGTGGCGGTGAAGGTTCGGGAGAAAAAGATAGCATTTAGGGAGTATAAAGAAACACAGAAGGAGCAGGACAGAGAACTGTACCAGTTAAGGCAGAAGGAAGCAGGCAGGGTAGTCAGAATAGCAAAGGCCCAAACTGAGGAAAAGATAGCCAACTCATTAAGAAGGGGGATAAAACCTTTTATAGGTATATCCGGGAGCATAGAAAGACAAAGGGAGGGATAGTGAGACTTAATAGAGTGGACGGTGGGTGGGCAGAGAGGGACAGTGAAAAAGCAGGGATACTGAACGAATACTTCTGTTCAGTATTCATAAAAGAGGAGGTGGGGGAGTTGCCTAATCCAAGTAACAAAAGCACTCTGGATTGGGGGGTTGACCCCAGTCCTTTCACAGAAGAAAGGGTTCTGAAAGAACTCCTAAAACTGAAGGTGGACAAAGCAATGGGGCCTGATGGAATTCACTCCAGAATTCTAAAAGAATTAAGGAGAGAAACTAGTGACACCACTGACTACTCTTTTTAACAAATCATGGGAGGATGGTGTGGTACCTAAGGACTGGAGGAAGGAAGATGTGATTCCCTTCACAAAAGTGGGAGCAAGACAGAGGCAGTAAACTACAGACCTGTCAGTTTGACCTCTGTGGTAGGGAAAGTGATGGAATCACTTCTGAAGGAAAGAATTGTTGAGTACCTAGAGGCCAGTGGGGCATAGGACCCAAGGTAGCATGGGTTCACTGCGGGAAGGTCATGTTGGACGAATCTAATTGATTTCTTTGACTGGGTGACCAAAGTAGTAGACCAGGGAGGGGCTGTGGACATGGCCTACCTAGAATTTAGCAAGGCATCTGACACAGTCACACACAAAAGATTAATAGTCAAATTAACCAGCCTGGGAGTGGGTCCCAGGGTGGTAGCCTGGGTAAAACATTGGCTGAACAACAGGACACAGCAGGTAATTGTAAATGAGTCCACTCTGAAGAAAGAGGGGTTACTAGTGGGGTACCACAGGGTTCAGTACTGGGTCCAGTCCTTTTTAATGTCTTTATAAGTGACATTGCAGAGGGACTGGAAGGAAAAGTATGCCTCTTTGCAGATGACATAAAGATCTGCAACAGGGTTGATACACAAGAAGGAGTGGAAAGGATGAGAAGGGACTTGGCAAGGTTGGAGGAATGGTCAGAAGTATGGCAGCTTGGATTCAGTGCCAAGAAGTGCAAAATAATGTACCTGGGAAACAAAAACCCAGGGAAAGATTACACAATGGGCATGGAGGTAGTAACAACAAAAAAATGGAAAGGGACCTGAGGTAATCATTTCAGATGACCTTAAGGTTGGCAAGCAATGTGAGAAGGCAGTAGGGAGGGCTGGGGGGATACTGGGATGTATAGGGAGAGGCATCACCGGCAGAAAACAAGAAGTTTTTATCTCCCTGTACAGACAGTTGATGAGACCCCATCTGGAGTACTGTGTCCAATTCTGGAGACTCCATCTCCGCAAGGATATAGACAGGATGGAGGCAGTTCAGAGGAGGGCAGCAAAAATGGTGCAGGGTCTGCAAGCTAAGCCATATGAGGAGAGACTAAAGGAGCTTAATATGTATACTCTTGAGGAAAGGGGGTGGGGGACATGATAGAAATGTTTAAGTACCTCAGTGGAATCAACAAAGTCCAAGAGGGTAGCATCTTTCAGAAAAAGAGATGTGCAAGAACAAGGGGACACAATTTGAAGATAGAGGGGGCTGGCTCAGGGGCAATGTGAGGAAGTATTTTTTCACAGAGAGGGTGGTGGACACATGGAACAGCCTTCCTGAGGAGGTTGTGGGGTCTAAAACTGTGGGAGAATTCAAGAATGCATGGGACAGACATAAGGCAATTTTTGTGGGGGGTAGGAAGAAATTGGCTGTTGGTTAAATAGGATCTGCAGCTTATCCTCTAGGTAGGGAAATGGGCAGACTAGGTGGGCCAAGCAGTCCTTATCTGCTGTCAAAGTCTATGTTTCTATGTTCTCAAAGGACCAACTTTCAAAAGGGTGTATCTCATTTGCTACCTACTGAACATTGTAAGGTCATGCGAGATGACTATCCCGAGTATTACAGAGGTAAAAAATGATGGTTGTTACAAAGAGGAGAAGCCTCGGAAGGGGTCTGTTCAGGGTAGTGCAGTGTGTCATGGGGATGTACTGGTGCAGGCGCGATGGCATGTTTGCATACCAGCAAAAAAATGCCTGTGCCGGTACATGGTCCCACCAAAACAGGGATTGTTCTGTGCCGCAGTGGAGCCACGTGCAATGCTCCCCAAGCAATTTACACTGCCTGATCTGCAACGATGCAACTCAGCTGCACCTCTCACAGTGGTGCAAATCAGATAGTGTAAATACACCTATTCCTTAATCATACTGTTGGGGGAAAAAAAGCACTCGACATATGTGCCTTGTGCTTTACTTTTTTTGCAGTTAATCTTTTTATGGAAGTATATTTACAGCACAGACAAACACATACAAAAGAAATGCAAGCTGACCAGATAAAGGAATGAAAAACTATAAATTATGCACATAAGACAGCTTAAGGTGAGCTAGTCACCTATGGAATTGGTATGCAAAGAATTACAATAAATGTTTAAAAAGCATTATTAACCTGCAGGCAGTTGAGTAACCTAAAGACAACATATATTTCTACAAGAGGTGCCTCAAGACTGAGTGCTACTGACCAGCTCTAAGGGCCAGTAGGTTTCTCAGCAAGGTCTGGTTTTTAGAGTTATTAGGTGATTGTGTCATACATGGTAACCACACAGGGTCATTTGGCTTGCTGATGTCCTAGGTATATTAATGTATTAACAAACAACTCAGCTGTCATCTGCTTATATGGTCGTGCTTGGGGCAGTACAGTCCACTCGGTATGAGGGTAACGGAGAGACTAATTCTGTCAACAAAAAACAGCTATGTACAGGTTTGTAACAGTAACCAAAAAGAGAAGTACCAAAAAACATACCTTGCATTCATCACATTTATCTGACAAATGGGAAGTAAAGGGCCAATGTACCAAACGTCTTCACTCAGCATGGCTCATCTCAGGTGGGCAACAGCCATGTCCGTTCCCTAAACTGTAGAGCAGGGTCATATATAAAGATGGGGATATCAGCCTATACCCATTTTGGGGTGGGATGACCTGGTAGGAGGCACACCTTGTTTGACACCAAAATGTCTAAGGAATGGGTCCCAAGTTTGATAGTACTATCTAAAAAGTGAGTTGTGGGCAACGGATGTTAACTGCTCAAACTTGGCAAGCTGTGCTAATTTAGCAATAATTTTGTGCATTGATGAGATATCTGTGGTGTGTCAGCAGATGAACAGGAGGTGTTTTGCTTCTGCTGCAGCTATGAAGGCCCATTGCAGTTCCCCTTAGTGGAGGTGGGGGGTTGCATATGGAGATCCCAATATAAGCAAGTCTGGAGCAAAGGGTATGGTTGTGTGCAGTATGTGATCCATAAAAATGTGTACCTGAGTCCAGAAGCTCTTGAGGTCTGGACAGTGTCAGAGTACGTGCAGGAGGTAACCATCATTCTTTCCACATTGCCAGCAGAGGGGATGCATCATGAGTTTTGCTGTGTGGAGGACCTTCGGAGTACAGTACCATAGATGTAGTGGTTTATTTAGCATAAGGTAAGATCTGGAGTTGTTAAGAGCTGTGCAGGCCAGGAGCCAACACTGCGCCCACTCATCCAGCCTCATGCTTCACAGTTCCCCAAGACCTATGGTTAATCCATGAGAATCAGCACCCTGCCATGACTTATTGCTTACCAAAAGCATTGGATAGAATAGTATCCATCCAGTTAACTGTCAACTTTTTAGGTGAGAATGTCACTGTTCACTTATAAAAACTAAGTATGTAGCCACGGTATTTGCCTTATTGGGCAAACAATAATGGTGAATACTAAAACCTAAATAGGCTGAAGTATCTGTATTAACCTTACTGGACTACAGTGTCATTACTGCTGTGTCCAGCCACTGGACTGTGGGCACTAAGAACAAGACAAACACACACACACACTCACAGACAAAACAGGTGCTAGACCAAAAAGACCAGACACCGAAAATGAAAAACAGTGGTAGCACTCAATCTGGTAGTAGTACAAAAAATGCTCGCGTAAGATCTGTAGATATAGCCAAAACCAAAAGTTTATTTCATGGTGACATGTATGGGACTAAGCCCAGGCACTATGTGTCATAGGCGTTTGTATTGGCCATCCATTTCTTGCTCAGTAAGTGGCACATTTTCAGTCTGAATGGGAAACATATTCACAGTAATGTTCCTATTGATAGTTGCCCTTGATGCAGTGCTTGATTTGTCTATTACTATACTAACTCTGTATGAATTAGGGAATACAACCAAAGGTAAAGAATCCACTTACCACCAGCATGGATAGCAAGAGAATTGCGATCAGTCCAAAATCTATGCCTTCTGCTTGGTAACAGTCTGCCAGGCTGGCTAAAGATTTATCTCCACCCATTCTGTGTTCTCATTGTCCTATGCTCACCTCCCAAATCTTCTGTAAATGTTGCAACACCCATTCCTGAACATAAGAGGTGCTTGCAAGTGATTTCAAACTCCAAAGCCAAGGCCAGATTAGTGGTGAAACACAGGGTGTGCTTGCATGCTGCTAGCTAGACCTTATTACCCTACCCACAGTTGAAAACAAATGCACATGCTCTTTGCTGGCCCAGGGATTGGAAAACTGGAGGACACTCCCTAGCCTACTCTGCTGCCAATCAAGTCAGTCGGCTGACTTAAGATTCATGTGTATGTCTGATATTTCCAAATTATCTTGGATAATACAGCTTCAGGAGTATTCTAGAAGCCCAGAACCATAAATTGTGAAGTTCTGCAGTGCAATTATGTTTACTATGTCTGAAATATATTGGAGTATGTGCATGTTTCATGAAAATAATAATGTATTAGATTATTTGCATTGTTCATGAAAATAATAAAACAATGTGTTTTCTGTATGTAGATTATGCTCTGGTGAAATCTTGTCAGCCTGACTTGCACAAGGATTTCTATACCCATAGAGCCTTGCTCTGGGAATGAGGTTTGAGAGTATGTGTATGGCTTTCTATATGTAGATTATGCTCTGGTGAAACCTTGTCAGCCTGACTTGCAGAAGGATTTGCATACCCATGGTGCCTTGCACAGGCAATGAGGTTTCAGAATATGCATATGGCTGTGAGAGATGCACAAGGATTTGCTTACCCATGGTGCCTTGCTCTTGGAATGAGGTTTGACAGTATGCGTGTGGTTGTGAGATGCACAAGGATATGCATACCCATGGTGCCTTGCTCTGGGAATGAGGTTTGACAGTATGCGTGTGGTTGTGAGAGATGCACAAGGATTTGGATACCCATGGTGCCTTGCTCTGTGAATGAGGTTTGACAGTATGTGTGTGGTTGTAAGAGATGCACAAGGATTTGCATACATGGTGCCTTACTCTGGGAATGAGTTTTGACAGTATGCATGTGGTTGTGAGAGATGCACAAGGATTTGCATACCCACGGTGCTTTGCTCTGGGAATGAAGTTTGGCAGTATGCGTATTTTTCTGAGAGATGCACATGGATTTGCATACCCATGGTGCCTTTCTCTGGCAATGTGGTTTGACTGTATGCATATGGTTCTGATGGTTCTGAGAGATGCACAAGGATTTGCATACGCATGGTCCCTTGTCTTGGAATGAGGTTTGACAGTATGCATATGGTTCTGAGAGATGCACAAGGATTTGCATACCCATGGTGCCTTGCTCTGGAAATGAGGTTTGAAAATATGTGTATATTTCTGAGAGATGCACATGGATGTGCATACCCATGGTGCCTTGCTCTGGGAATGAGTTTTGACAGTATGTGTATAGTTCTAGGAAATGCACAAGGATTTGTATACCCATGGTGCCCTACTCTTGGAATGAGGTTTGACAGTGTGTGCAATGTTCTGAGAAATGCACAGATACCTAATAAAAAAATCGTAATTAGAGATGCCACAACTTAAAACACACTATTTAATGACAATGACTGATGGAAATGCAGACATAGTATTTCTGAACTGCATCTGAACTTCTCAGAGATTGAGTAGGGTTTACATATACAATAACAGATGGGCGACAGTTAATTACATGGAGCTAATTCCAGTGAGGGGTTCTGGTGATATAATTCATGAGTGCAAAGCTTAAATGGTTTACGGAATTTGATCACAACTAGTTGGCAGAGTTATGTCCTTGTAACTGTCTTTCCATTTTTTTCTTTTCTTTTATTTAATATTTGGATCTGATGTCCCCTCCACAAGCTACCTCCAAGCTGCTGTTTCTGCAAGAAGGGGGGAGGTGGCTGTCTAATAGTAAAATGAGAGGTAGTTGGATCAGCAGCCTGGGGGTGACAGAATCTAAATTCTGTGAGGTTTTGTGGTTTCTTGTGGCTCAGGGGAGGCAGGAAACAGGTACTGGAAGATGGAGGAGGGATCAAGAAGAGGTTAAATTGAAAGGCAAATGTATCACTGTATGTTGTCAGAGCTGAGATTTTTTCAGTACTGTTTTACACAGTCTAGTATACAGAAACAGTACATGACAAATAAAAATATTAAACATATCAAAGACAAGAACCTTAGTGCAAAAGCACTGAAGATGCACATTGGCAATTAGCTGTATTTTAAAGAAACACAACATTATAAAAAATTAAGCAAAAACACAAAACGCATATTGCATGTGTGTATGTATATACAGTATATATATATATATATATATATATATATATATATATATAGTATATATATATATATATACATACATTGCAAAAACCTCCGTTAATGCATCAGTTAAGGGTTGATTTTACACCAAAAAAAGTCTGGAAATTCGATGTTAGGAATTCCAACCCTACCACTGCCCTATCCTCTACACACCAACAGGCGTCTGGGTGTGCTTTGGGGTCATTGGCCCTAACTCTCACCCCATTCCACTTGTAAGGAAGCTGAGATGGTACAGTATAGGAGAATGGGGTGAGAGGACTGATGACCCCAAGGCCCTGCACACCTACCCCTAATCATAGAGACATATCGCAGGAGGGCCCTGGTCTGCTAGTTATGCAAAATGGTATCCATAGGTGGGAGCACAGGGTCCTTTGGGCCCTGCACTCCCATCTACCCATAAGATTAGAGACATAGCGTAGTAGGGCCCTGTGCTCCCAGTTTTGCATAATGGTATCCATATGTGGGACCGTGGGCCCTCTGGGACCGGTGCTCCCACCTACCCATAAGCCTAGAGGCATAGTGCAGTAGGGCCCTGTATTCCCAGTTATGCATAATGGTATCTATATGTGGGAGAATGGGCCCTCTGGGCCCAGCACTCCCACCTACCCATAAGCCTAGAGACATTGCACAGTAGGGCCCTGTGCTCCCAGATTTGCATAATGCTATCCATATGCAGAAGCATGGGCCCTCTGGGTCTTGCGCTCCCACACACACATAAGTATAGAGACAAAGTGCAGGAGGGTTCTGGACTCCCAGGTTTGCAAAATGGTATCCATAGGTGGGAGCATGGGCTCTACAACTGCACATCCGACTGGAACTCAACTTGCCAGGTTCAGAGATCGTTGGTAGCTGACAGCGCATGCAAAATTTCAGGCAGATCGGACAAACAGTTGCAAAGGCATTAAAGTGCAAAATTTGGGTTTAACATAGAAGTGGCTACTCAATCATAACTATAGCTGCACTACTGTGCAGCTATTATATATATATTTTTTTTTAATTTTTATAGTGGGTTGGTAGCACCTCTATAGTTAGGGTTCAGCAGTCATGTCTATGTTAAACTCAAGTTTCGTTCTGGTCAGATGTGTAGGTGCGGAGATATGGAGGGAGGGGTCAAAAATGTGAAATTTCAATTTTTTAAATTCTTTGTCATGTCGCTGCACAAAAGTGGCGTGGAATTTTGGTCTGAGATTTTTAGGGTGTATAGGTCTTGGGTTACAGTGGTGCCGTTTGAAGGTTTGGTGAAATAATATTGATCTGTTCAACAGTTATTACATTTCAAAGTTTCCCATTATTTCCTATGGGACCAGAAGATGTTCCAATTGACAAAGGATCCTTTGTCACAAATTGGCAATTCTTTGTCACAAATGGGTCATCCATTGTCGCAAATGGGGAATCTTTTTTTCTTGCTGCTGACATCTTGTTTTTTCTTAGCGAGGCAAACTAAGTTAAAAAACAGAAAACAATGATGTTTTCTGAAGTAACCAACCCATGTTTTCTGCTAATCAGGACCTGTTCTATTGGATTCTGCTGTTAGTTTAAAATTACCTGCACCACCACTGCTCACCGCCAAGGAACCCTCCTCTTGCTGGTAAGCTCACAGGCCAAACTGGGAAGTGCTGAAAGGCTCCCATTGGCCACTGCCTGTTGCTTTCATCTCCTGTTGGACTGTTGTGCTCCGCGCGGCCACTGATTGGCCCTGCAATCTTGGCCCTGCAATCTTGACTGATTCAAACTGTTCTGCTGCGCTCTGCGCCCATAGACTTCAGTGGGTTCGGAAGAAAATTTTTATTAAATTGCTAGACAGCCTGCTTATTTTTCTGTTAGAGTCACAATTAATGTGTAGACCAGTCTTGATGTTCTTAGCACTCTACTTCTAAAAACTCCGGGTCTCAGCTGATAATCTAGGCTAAATTACTAGGCTGCTTGCTATTTCTTTTTGGTCCAAGTCAAAATTAATTGTGTAGACCTGCCTAAATGTTTTAGCATTGAACTGTAAAGTGCAGTTGGAAACTGCTGTAATTTAGAGCTGTGAAGTAATTCCTGCCCCTCTGCATTCATTCTTTCTCTCCCCCTTCCCCCCTGCTGCTAAACCCTGTATCTCTCCTCTCCTCCCCTTGTAAATTTCATATTCTACTAAATCTCCCCTTTGTCCTCCCCCTGGTGCCAGTTCAAGCTTATTTCTCTTGTCTGTGCAGCCTCCCCACCCTCTGCCAAATTCCCCTCTCTCTCTCTCCCACTGCACACGCCCCGGTTACTCTCCAATGTCACCCATTGTTGTTACTGTGACTCACAATCTGTTGCTCTGTTCCTTCCTCAGATCTCTCAGCCCTGATCTGGGAAACATCTGAGCGGCCGGGGCTACCTGGGCCAGTCGTCCACACCACCACTGCTCACCGCCAAGGAACCCTCCTCTTGCTGGTAAGCTCCCAGGCCGAACTGGGAAGTGCTGAAAGGCTCCCATTGGCTGCTGCCTGTTGCTTCCATCTCCTGTTGGACTGTTGTGCTCCGTGTGGCCACTGATTGGCCCTGCAATATTGACTGATTCAAACTGTTTTGCTGTGCTCTACGCCCATAGACTTCAGTGGGTTTCGGAAGAAAATTTTTGGCCCCCACCTCTCATCTTAATTAAATAGGCATTAGCTCCGCCCACTTCTGCCTAGGGAACCTCCCATTTATTTCCTATTGGATACTCTCTCTCCTGTACCTCCTCTCTTTACTGCCCACTCTCCCTCTTCCCTGCTTCTCCTCCCCCTCTGCTAATTAACTCAGTCTCCTCACTGCCCCTGCCTCCTTTCTGTGCCTGACACCCTCCTTATATCTCCTAGTGCCAGTCACTCCGTCACTGGCCAACCCCCCCCTTTGGCATTCCGTAGCTCCCATGCACCCTTTCACTTCTGAACTCTATTCTAGAGCTGCTACCTCCTGTCTCCCTGTCTTGTTACACTCTTTAATGCCCCCACTACCTCTCTGCTACATCCTCCTCTTTTGCTACTGTCCTTGTCTTCTCACTGCCCCACCCTCTGCCCATTCTCCCTCAGCCACTTGCTTACCTAGTTCCCCCTCCACCTCATTGCCTACCTCCTGCCACTTTCACTAGCTGCCTCCCACCTACCCAGCACCCTGTGCCCGCTCTCCCCCCATTCACATTGAATCATGTATGACACCAGTACTCTGTACCCCTTTCTCCTCACCTTATTTGCCCTCTTCCCACTCCTACATCCCCCCGCTCATATTTCCCCACTGTCCCGAACATCTACCAACTCACGTTCTCTCACCCCCCTCCATGGTACCCTTCTTCTCGATCTCATGTACCCGCCTTGGGCATCTCCAATCACTACGAAATGGCCCTCTCCCCCAAATGGCCGTTGGGTACTTCCCCTGTCCACCGCTACTACTGCCACGCTTTGCCCATGGCCAGTAGCGGCTCTAGCCATAAATGGCTACCAGGGCACAGCTGGGGCACAACCTATGGCAGTCAGGGCACTGATACATTGTTACTATGGGGGAAGCTTTTCCTTATGGGGAACCAACTGGGGCACAGCATTTTTTTTACCGGGGCACGTGCCCTGGCGGGCCCTGGTGTAGAGCCGCCACTGCCCACGGCTCCACCAGTTTCCTTGCCCTGGTGAATCTTGGAGTTCTCTGGCCCCAAAAAAATAGGTGCCAGTCATGGGTATCTCACATCAGTACTCTAAAACGTATAGTTCTCCTCCTGCCCACTTCCCCTGTCCACCGCTACTACTGCCACGCTATGCCCACGGCCAGTAGCGGCTCTAGCCACAAATGGTTACCAGGGCACAGCTGGGGCACAACCTATGGCAGTCAGGGCACTGATATATTGTTACTATGGGGGAAGCTTTGCACCATATGGGGCACCAACTGGGGCACAGCATTTTTTTTACCGGGGCACATGCCCTGGCGGGCCCTGGTGTAGAGCCGCCACTGCCCACGGCTCCACCAGTTTACTTGCCCTGGTGAATCTCGGAGTTCTCTGGCCCAAAAAAAAAAGGTGCCAGTCATGGGTATCTCACATCTGTACTCTAAAACATATAGTTCTTCTCCTGCTATTGTCGGGAAACATTCACCCCAATCCCGGACCAGCCCTTACAATAAGAACAACTCAGACCAATCAACCAGAATCCCTCTCAATAATCTCACTTAACATATGCAGTCTTCTTCACAAAATTGACGCCCTTCAGACTTTTGCCAGCCAGCATAACCCAGACATACTAGCAGTCACAGAAACCTGGCTCTCACCTTCGGTTCCCGACCATGCTATCACCTTCCCTGGGTATAATATCTACCGGCTTAGTCGAACATCAGAAAGAGGTGGTGGCTGTGCCCTGTACCTTAAGGACACGATCCGGGGGCACCTCATCAACTTAACCCCCCAAACCACCACTGCGCAGATTCTTCCTGTCAGGATCCTTCTCGGTGCACACAATAAAGCCATCACAGTTGTCACAGTCTACATTCCACCGAGAGAGCAAGGTAATGGGCTTAACGCAGTCCTGGAGTTTAACAAATCTCTTTCACCTGATTCAGAAACCATCCTCCTCGGTGACTTTAATATTAACTGGCCTGCTGCAGAGGCAGGGGCATACAGGGACTTGATAGCAGCAGCAAACCTTTCTCAGATGGTTAGCTTCCCAACCAGGACAAACTATAAAACGGGTACCAGCACCCTTCTGGACTGGATCATAACAAGCCATCCCGCCAGGATCACAAACACCACTGTCCTCCCTGACACACTTAGTGACCAATCCCCCGTCATCTGCTACTGGTCCAATAAATTCATCAAGCCCCCCCCCCAAAACCATTACTAGTTGGGTTCTACCTAGAGGCAAGCTACCTCTTCTCAAAACCTTCCTTCGTCAACAGGATTGGTCCATAATTCTCACTACAACCAGTGTGAACACCGCACTGGAACACTTCATCAGGATCTTCAACCAAGCATGCAACATATTTGCACCCTTCAAGAAGCGCAAGGCCAAAGCCCTATGTAACCCCTGGTTCACTGGAGACCTACTTAGATGACTAAAAGCTCGAGACCACCTTGGGGAGGTTGCCAGAAACACCGGGAGACAAGTTGATATTGCTAACTATAAATATGCACGAAATGACTGCACCAGATATATCCGGGATATGAAGACCACCTATTTCCATAATGCTCTCACTAACTCATGGGGCAACGGTAGGGACTTCTGGAATAACATTAAAGAAGTC
This sequence comes from Neoceratodus forsteri, assembly GCA_016271365.2. Classification (NCBI taxonomy): domain Eukaryota; kingdom Metazoa; phylum Chordata; order Ceratodontiformes; family Ceratodontidae; genus Neoceratodus; species Neoceratodus forsteri. Next base: position 572,037,682 of record CM057453.1, read on the forward strand.
ACCAGGAAGCAATCTAAATCACCCCTGTCAGTACTCAGCATAAATGGTGAAACTACACTTGACCAGAAAGTCATTGCTGATACATTCAATGACACCTTCACAGACCTCAGTGCTGTACTCCCACAGGGTTTTTTCAATGAGGTGGTTCCCCTTGCCCCCCCAGCCACCTCCAGCTACCCTCCCTTCTACTTTAAAGCAGTAAAAATGCATCAAGTCCGCAGCTACATTACCAGTGACATTTGCAACTCCAGAGTCAGCAGTGACTCCCTCGACCTCAGACTGCTATCACTCACACTTGAAGAAGTGCTCTGACCACTGACCTGGATTTTCAGCCTCTCCCTCAGCCTCAGCCAGTTCCTTGACTTATGGAAATCTGCCACGGTAACCCCAATTCATAAAAGTGGTGACAAAACAGCTACTGAGAATTACCATCCAATTTCCATCCTACCTCCACTCTCCAAGGCCCTAGAACGGATTGTGTCAGACCAGCTCACCGACTCCCTAGACAATCACAACATCCTGTGCAAGGAGCAACATGGCTTTAGAAAAGGTCATAGCACCTCCACGGCACTACTTGAATTCACTGGTGCAATCCATCACTCACTCGATAACAGTCATCTTACTGGGTCCACCTTCATCGACTTAACTAAAGCCTTTGATACCATCAGCCTACAATCTCTTACTTGGCTACTGACTAGCAGGGCTCTCACTAACTTTCGGTGAACTGGTTCAAAAGCTACTTCGACAACCGCTACCAAAGAGTGAGAATTGCTGGCACACTGTCAGACCAAAGACCAGTCTGGTCTTGTGTCCCACAGGGCTCAATCTTGGGCCCCCTCCTTTTCAGCCTTTTTTTGAACTCACTGTGAGAATCCTGCTCTGAACAGATCCTACTCTACGCGGATGATGCTGTCATCCTGGCATCCTACCATGATCCAGTCCATCTACAAGGTAACCTCCAACAGGCCTTCTCTGCAGTCGAAAACTGGTTCACAAAACACAGACTTAACAAAGACCATGATCTTCTGCAGCTCCCAAAATAAACACAAACAATATCAACTCTCCATTAAAACCAAGCAAGGAATCACCCTCTAACAAGTTCATACCTTCAAATACCTCGGCCTCACCCTCGACTGTAATCTCTCCTATGTCCCACGCATCACTAATGTGGCAAAAGTAGCCAACACCAGGATGGGCCTACTATTCCGACATAGGAAACATCTAACCCCAAAAGCTCTGTCCATAGCTGTCCAGATCTCCATCATCAACATCATTGACTACGGTCTCATTATCTATGGATCTGCCACAACCTCATCTCTCAAGCATGTTTCGACTTCCCTCAATCAAGCCTGCCGACTCGTTACTGGTTCCCACCGTCTCACCCACACCTTCGACCTCTACTCCAAAACAGGCTGGCTGCAACTGAACAACCGAATCAAATACCAAACCTGCATCACTGCTAAGAAAATCATGATGGGAAAGGCACCACCAAGAGTCAGCACCTTCCTCAAACCCAAAATCTCCAACCGCAACACCAGGCGCTCTAAGCCCCAAATCCTTCAAATCCCCTGCTGCCGCACGTCCCAAGGCCAAAGGTCATTTGCATACAGGGCTCCAAGTTGGCTGAATGAGCTCTCTAGCGACACCTCATCCACAGCAACACTTGGAGCATTCAAAAAAAAGCTCCGCCACTCCATAACTGGCACCTCCACCTGTGCTTGCACCCCATAACATCTTCATTCTCTACGCTGCTTCTGACCTTATAGGTGTCAGTTTCTGCCCTCTCTTCTTGCACTTGCCTGTCCAATGCAACTTCTAATGCACTTGCCCTGTGTCTGTCCTGACAAGGCCCTCGGCTGCCTCACCCTGACCCTCTACACCTATGCCTTCCCCTCAGCCCTCTCCCTTCTTGCCCTCTTCCTCCTATTATTTCTTGAGTTACTCATCGCTCAGTCTGATTTTGTCAAGCAAAGTTACTGTCTAAAACCATGTACCTGTAACTGTTTTATGTTTTAGTGTCTGTTACCCTGTAACCAGCATGATGTGGAACCTTTGTAAAAGAGCCTTGGCTCAAAGGTACTTTGTAATCCTAGACACAAATAAATAAATAAAAATAAATAAATAAATGTATTTTTTAACATGCCAAAATCCTTTTCTGCAAATTGCGAAAAAAGAAATCATGAAAAAAGATCCTGTTTCGCAATCTGTGAAAAATAATTTTTCTTTTACCACAAATTATGAAAAAGGAACAGAGGAAAACTATTCTTTTTCGCAGTTTGAGAAAATATGACTGTCCAGGTGGTCCCTCCCCCGATACTGGATCGCCGTCCTCATATAAAAATATATATTTCCCTGGTAGTCTACTGGTCTCTCCAACCTTCCCCAATGTCTGATCACTGTCCCCGTATGAAAATATGTATTTCCCTGGTAGTCTGGTAGTCCCTCCTCCATTTATTGATCACTATCCCTGCATAAAAAATGTCTTTCCCTGGTACTTTAGTGGTCCATCCCCCAATGTCTGAGCACTGTCCTCGTATTCAAAAATATCTATTTCCCTGGTAGTCTAGTGGTCCCCCCCCCGATGTCGGGTCGCCATCCCCATATAAAAATATATTTTCCCCTGGTAGTCTAGTGGTCCCCCCTCCCCCAATGTCTGATCGCTGTCCCTGGTTAAAATACTGAAATCCCTGGTGGTCTAGTGGCCCCTCCTCCCTCCCTTGATCTCCATACCTGTTAAAATAATTTTAAAATTTCCTTGGTGGTCTAGTGCACCCTCCACCCAGTCAGATAGTTACTCACCTGCCCACTCCCTCCATCCCTACTCCCAGCTGGTGACCAGCACTGCCCTCCTCTCACCACCACAGCTGGCCACCAACTGAGCTGTGAATGAGCGTGCAATGTTTACAGTACATGCTCATTCACAGCTCAGTGTGTACCAGCTGTGATAGTGAGATGATGTGTGCTGTCGCCAGCTGGGAGGAGGAAGTGCGGGAGTGGTGGTAAAGTATCTGACAGAATGGGAGTGCACTAGATCACAAGAAATAAAAATAATTTGCAGGGACAGTGATCGGTGATCGAGGGGGGGACCACTAGACTACTGGGGATTTCAGTATTTTAACTGGGGATGGATAACGAGGGAGGTGGGAGGGACCACTAGACTGCCAGTGATTTCAGTATTTTAACCTAAGATGGCGATCGGAGAATGGATTGGGGGGACCACTAGCCTACCAGGGATTTCAGTATTTTAACCAAGGACGGTGATTGGACATTGGGGAAGGACCACTCGACTATCAGGGGAAATATATATTTTTATTTGGGGATGGTGACCGGACATCGGGGGAGGGGGGAAGGACCACTAGACTACAAGGGAAATAGATATTTTTGTATACAGGGACAACGATCAGACATCGGGGGAGAGGGAGGGACCACTACACTACCAGGGAAATATATATTTTTATATGGGAAAGCAGTTGGACATTGGGGAAAGAGACCAGTAGACTACCAGGGAACTATTTATTTTTACACTGGGACGGTGATCAGACATCAGGGGGAAGGTCCACTAGACTACCTGGGAGTTGAGAAACTAAGGTAAATGTGGTTCAATGTATTTCAATGGGGTTTTCAACTTTGGTGCTTAACTGTGTCATTTTTAGAGATTTTGCCACCAAATTTTCAACACACCCTTTTTGAGACCCCTCCTCATGAACAATGTTGGTGTCATTTCGCAAATCCTGCCTGAAAGGTGCATTCGCGTTCGATTGGTGAAATCACATTTTGGGCTGTATTTCAAAATTTTCACCATACTTGTGCGTGAAGTGGGGTCATGAGAAGGGTATGTTGACAATTTGGGGTCAAAATATGTTAAAATGGCAAAGTTCTGCACATCTATTGACATTTCACTACGCTCGCTCATAACATTTTCAATTTTTAATATTTTCACCCAGGTTTTCTACATAGCCATTTCTTTATATCAGCTCATGATCATGACATCTGTCAGTTTTCTATTCCTGGCCAACATGTGTTTTCTTACCTGTGGCATGGAATGACGTTTCGGTGGAGATTTGAAAATTCTCAGCCTAGCATTCATGAACTGGGGTTATAATAAGGCTATGCTGACAGTTTGGTTGCTGGTTTGGCTGAAATGCATCCATAGCAACATACATGTATGCATCTATGGAGGGATGGGAGCACAGGGCCCAGAGGGTCCTGAGCTCCCACAAGCCAAAAAAGGCTACAATTATAATTTCTCAAAAAGTAAGGAAATTCTTTGCAAAAAAGCTTATTAATGCATTGGTTAGGGTTCCACCAACAAAAGTTGGAAATGTGGTGTTAGGGTTTCTAACCCTAACACCCTACCCCCACCCTGCATACAACTACAGGAGTCAGGGGTGTGCCTTGGGGTTGTCATCGCTAACGCTCACCCCATTGTCCTATACTGTACCCATCTCAGCTTATTTAATCATGGAAGGAGGCAAGCATTAGGGCTGACAACCCCAAGGTACACCCCTGATGCCTGTTGGTGCATGCAGGGTGGGGTGTTAGGGTTGGAACCCCTAACATCACATTTTCCAGGTTTTGTCAGTGGAACCCTAACTGATGCATTAACAAAGTCTTTTGCAAAGATATGATACTTTCTAGCTGATGTTAGCTTGGCTGTACACTCAAATGTCCTGCTGTATTATATTTTCTGTTGTGAATTACATGCTGTCCTTCCCAGGACCTCCTTGCAAATGACCTTTGTCAACAGAATCTCTTCCTGGTAAAATAAAATAAATAACTAAATACACACACACACACACACACACATATACATAGTAAAAAAGTGCATTAATGCATGTATTAGTATTGCAGTGCATAGTGTAAAAAGTAAGGCATTGAAAACATTAGGGTTGAATGTCCATGGAACCTTAGTGAATCTATGGTGTACCGTTCCTCGGGTGAACTGCCATGCAGCCCAGTGTTGGCATTACTGTGATACTGGCACCCTGAATGCAAGTAGTGCTGTGCTGCTCCTGAATTTTGTGAGTCAAGATAGTGTGATATTAAGGTAATGCCAACACTGCACTGCAGAATTGTTTAAACTGCAAGAAACAGCACACCACAGATTCAACCAGGTTGGATGAAATTTGAACCCTCATTTTTTCATCTCCTTACTTTTTACGCTTTGCACTTTAACCCCAAAAGATACATTAATGTAGTTTTTTGCGATTTATTTCCTAACTCTTTTTTTAAAGATATACAGCAATGGACACCTTTAGCTTATGCCTTCCTACACCGCATGATGAATACTGCATAACGATGATCATTGCACCAAACTATAGTTTGCTTCGTGAAACGTCAAGGCAGTTGCTTGGTGATATGCAGTGCACCAGTCCTGTAGTTTGCTTTGCAAGTGGCCCTGCGGGCACTCATGATGCTGCTGCATCATCACACACACGTGGTACCAGACCCATATCAGACTTAGCAAGGGGCCCTGCAAGCATCTCACAAAGCAGCTGCATCATCACACAAATTGCTCCAGATCTGTAGCTTGCTTTACACATGGTTCTGGGAAATCATGTTTAGTTTTTCTCATCGTGAGGCAAAATGTCACAAAACTGGAATTTGTACCTCACAAAAAAAGGTTTGCAAACTCACAAACAAAGGTTTTTGAGTCATGAAAACAGGCCCTGCTTTTGAGCACTGAACAACCTAATTTTATTAATAATTTACAAAGTACTTTTTTGGGAAAAACAACATTTGGAAAATCAACCTTAAACCCCACTTATTTTTGGGTGTGTTTTTCAATCACCCATAGATGTTTTGTTCACTTTTTTTTATTATTTTTTTTATTTGAGGTAAGGGAGCTTACCACCCCCACCCCAGCTACATCATTTAGGGTTTACATTTTGCCCCAGAATATATTTCTGGAACAAAAAAAAAAACAACAAAAACAAAAACCTAAGTCCCTGCACATCTGCGCCATTGTTGTATTGGGACTTAATTTTTTTACCTTTATTTTATTAGTGAGTGGTGGTAGTGAACACCAAACTGGACACTGAAGCAGAAGAATGTGATCGGCTGTGATGCAGGGAAGGTTGCCCACTGTGGAACCACAATTTGAAATATGTACCAGGGGTGACCTTGGGGAGAAGGGTAGCATGAGTGCCAGAGGGTGGGGGTTAATATTTAAGGTGTGGGCTGGGTGTGGGTACATTTGCTCGGTGGGTGGGAGGATTGATTGATTTGTCTGTGTGCTGAGAGGGGTTTACTTGAACTGGGGCTGTGCATCTGATGGATGCAAACCTTTTTTAATTTTTATTTGGTGGCTGCAAGGCTTTTTTTTTTTATTTGTGTAAAATATGACACACATGACACTGGGTTGGGTACCCAGTGTTGAGAAGGGGGCACGTCAAGGCATTTATTTTATATAGCATCCCATCCTAATAAGACTTGGAGCACTTCACAGATTACTCAGTTTATAAAACATTAAATATAATATATACAACACAATAAAATCCACAGGTACAATTACCAGCAAAGAATTCCAAACTAAAAGGGCCACCACCATGAATGCCCATTCCCAGGAAAGTTTGAGGCAAGCCTTCAGGATGGCAGTGAGGAAACCGTCAGAAAAGCAGAGCAGACAGTCAGGTCATTAGCATACCAAGCCATGCCAAGACAGTAAAAGTTATCTGACATTGCGATTGTGCTGCAGATGATGGAAAAAAAGAAACAGAAAAATAAACCTTTTTGTTTGTCCTTCATGAGTGACTTGGAGGCGAATGACAAAGGAAAAATTGACTGTGTTCGTGGCAGTGTATCAGCTGGGGAGGATACAACTTTTTTTTTGTTTTCATTCACAATTGACTTGAAAATTAATCACCAATCAAATCAAAATCTGTTTCCTTTTTTTTCAGATTTGTTTTTGTTTGTTTGTTTGTTCTTAGGATTTTCAGTTTTATATATTGATTTGTTGTAAAAGCGCCTTGGTTTTGGAAAGGCGCTTTTTAGAAATATTCATTCATTCATTCACATTCGCAGGCTCTAGCAGTTTTAAAACACAAACTTTTAATTTGGCCTTTTAGTCACAAATGTTAATTTGGACTTGTTGTCACAAACAAAAGGCCCTATTCTGGGGTAAATATCTAACCATACCGAATGCTTCACTTAGCTCAAACATACTGCTACTGCACCAGTATAATATATGCAGCATTATACAGGTGCAGTTCACCTGCATATTAGGGTTGAGTAGGCAGTTTTAATGTTAAATCCCAATTGCTGTACATTAACAACTCTGCTGCCCTATGACCAAGTCACTTAGAACTTGGCATGCTCTGAGGAGGGACCATGATCTCGAAATCTTGTAAATTTGATAATGTTTGGTTTGGTGGTTAAAGTTTTCTATAAGGCTGGAAACACATAGGGCTTGATTGTCAAAGAGCCCTTAGACTGCTGCAATTTGAGGCAGTCTAGGGCTGTGGTGAACTCCAGATGCGTTGGGGCTCTGCTCCCAATTCTATAATAACAGGAGTTCCTGCATCAAAAAAACAGGAGCTGCTGCACCCGCAGGCTAGTGCCAAACAGTTGGCACATCTGAAGGAATTGCAGCAGGGATCTGACCCTCCCACGCCAGTGTGGACACTAGAGGGCTGGGATGGTTAAGTGGTGGTAAAACAAATGTTTGCCTGGAGGGGTCCGGGGGCAAAAGGGGCATGGGGGTACCATGGGGGAGTTGGGGAGACCATAGGAATGAGATGGTGTGATGTGGTACCTGGTGGGGTGCTGTTTATATAACCATTAAGCTAACGGGATGGTATTGTAGGTGGGGGTCCAGGGACAAATAGTGCCAGAGCCTGGGGCTGCTGCCATGGCTGTGCCCACCTGTTTGTCGTTGGACCCCCACAGTTCCATCCCATATGCTTAATAGTTATATAAACGGCACCCCTGCCAGATGCCACATCACCCCCTTGCATGCCCACTGGCTTCCCAACACCCCATGGCACCCATGCGCCCTTTTGCCCCCAGACTCCACTTTCATAGCCCTCCCAAATTCGCCACATTGGTACACAGTGCTTGGACCACCTCATGGCTGGTCTAAGTAGAGTCCTATGCTGTGCCCACAGAGGGGCTTACAGAATACAAAAAAGGGTATGATGTAGCCCCACTGTGGTGCAAGCCCCCTGGCAGCCTGGTGCTTGAGCGCTTTTGCTGCAAGGGTGGTGCAAGCGGGATTTGCCACACGACATTCTGATGTTGCTGCAACTGGTGTTTGAGAATCAGAATTACTGCAAACTATGACGCAAGGTGCCACTTGTGTCATCCCAATTTGGTGCAGTTACCTTGCATCATAGTTTTGCTTTTGAGAACTGGGCCCATGAATTCCCCAGAATTAAGGCCTATTTTTAATCGACTGTAAAACAAAACAAATATAAATAAAAAGGTTGGTATTTGAAAGTTAAAACTAAAAGGTTTATTAGAGTTTGGCCGCAGGATGCTTTTTTTGATGGTTGTTTTATGTGTTCCACTGTTGCAGTAGTGCAGTGCAAAAACATAACCCTTGCTATGCCATGGACTGATATATCAGTCCAAACTTCCTATACGTTCTAATTCTGTCAGCAGCCTAAGGGTTAATATTAGAAGGATAAGGGAATTTTTGTGAAACCTATTTTGAATATTTTTATTGGTTACATGACTACTAGTGGTCTTGGGAACAGTTAAAGAAAAACAACTGTGCATTAAAAACTCTGGAATGGCTGGGGGTGGGCTTAAATTTATGCAAGGGACAGTATTGGATGTGAAGATGATGCCTTGCTGTCATGCTGTAGTTCTTTTCTAAAGATTTTGGTCTTTTTCACAAAATGATGGACAAAGCCTGTTTTTTGTTTCAACAGGTGTCATCACTTTCTCTTCAAGAAAGTGCCAAAATCCTTAAAAAACACATCATGACAGCTGTTAAGGAATCATCCTCTACTGTCATTCACGTAAATGTCAGGCTTGTCCTTTCTAGTCATGCTTAGGTTTTGTTACTGACAGTGGGTGCCCAATACCACCGCTGGCATTCACTATGCCAATTCCTTTATACCAATGTATTCTGACTGGTTGCACAGTCCCACCGCTGGTCTCCGATTTCCTCTGACCTGTTCAAATGGCACTCTACCTTCACCCACTCTCCAGCATCCACGTCACTCTCTTCTCCCCACTGATCCCCTACACCCAGTGAATCAGCTGCTGACAGTTTTACAGACATATTCTGATGGTGCTCAATCCCAATGCCAGTCGCCCTATTCCTTCTCCCCTGACCTGTTTAAATGACAACTCCCACCTTTGCCCACCCTCTAGTACCCATGCCACTCTACTCCCCTATGGCTCCCATCGCTCCCATGGCTTACTCCCTCATCACAAATCCTCCAGGCCCCTCTGTACAAATTTCTCCATGTACCCTGATAAGTGGCTCTCTCCACAAGGAATGAAAAGAAATCAGCTGTTGTCAGCACTACCAATATGTTTTGATGGTGAGTGCCCAATCCCACCACCAGTTTCCTCCTCCCCAAACCATTGAAATGATGACCCCCACCCTCATCCACCATCTAGTATCCATGCCACACACCCCAAATATCACCCATGGCTTAATTCTTCATTACGAATCCTCCAGGTCCCCCTGTGAAATTCTTCCACGTCCCTTGACAAACCATTCTCTCTGTAAAGACTGAATAGAAATTATGTAATCTTATTGGTGTATAAAGCAAGGTAGGACTTGGCTCCTGTTTTGAAGTGGAAAGCAGGTTAGGACTTACTGTAACTTGTAAGTGCTTCACACAGGACACAAGGGGACTTAATTCCTGTTTTGTTGATTCATACACAGAGTGTACTTTTCAAGCTGCAACCAGTGAGGACTTGCAGGCTCAGGATGATGTCAGGGTACTGGGTTCAGAGTGGCAAGGGACCCTTTGGTGCTGGTCCCTGGAGGCTCATATCCGACCCAGGGTCAGGTTTGAGATAACGGGGGCCTGTTGATGGCTTGCCCTCAAATATGGCTGCCTGATAGTGTCCACACTGCCATGCTTTTCCAACAGAGAAGAGTTATCACTGTTCCTGGTGGAGGAAACAAGTCCAAACTTGAATGTTTCTGTGGACATTTAGTGCAGGAGATGGCACCGTGATATCTGAGCCCAACAGCAGAGAGAGAGGATGCATTTAGCTGGGTATACCTCTTGGCTATGACCACATGGCACTGTGTCACCAAACCCTAGGGCACGGGATGAGATGCAACTGCCAGTGTCTTTACTGCAGTTCCTTAAGTGTCTTGAACTAGGCATTGTGAAACATTTAGGAGGGCATATGCCTTTCCTGTTTGACCTCCACTAAGGGCACTAAGTAAATGTTGTGCCTTTATGGGCATTGGTACATCCTGTGGCCCAGTCCATCACAGCCATAAGGGGATCAGTGTGCTAACTGTAAATATGTTTAAATTATATATCTTGCTAAAGTGTACCCAATGCTGGCTAGCTCAGGGTCTGTATAGATGCCAAGATATTGATTATGACTGGGCCCTTGCCGGGGTTTTTTAGTTAGTGATTCAGCTGTGTAAATCCCTGCCACCTTCTGGCTTGTACACTATGCCTATGTTAATAAATGGTGGTGTTCTGCAAGACACATTCAAGCCTCAAGTGAGGTGCCCTGCATCTTGTGTGTGTTCTACAGAAAGGGAACAGAGTTAACCTGCTTAAAGTAAACCAAATAATGAGACTAGACTTAAACTAAAGTTAATTATCCCCATCTCATGTTGCCTGGTTGGGATTTGTACAACATAGTGTGTGGTGTGATATGAGATCTATTTTGTGACCAACAAGGATAGCTCCAAGTGTCCGCAAAGCAGAGGGCTGGACGAAGAAGCTGAGGCCTGATTACATCCACCAGGTTATGAAGGTAGCCAATGTGTTTCCATTGGCACTATACAAGGGTATTATGGCAGACACTAAACAGAAACATACAATGTGTCAGCAGATGGGGTCCATGTGGACCATCTAGTCTGCCCATGTTTACAACCCCAATTAGGCTGCTGCATGACGTTTCCCACACTGTCTGTCCCATGACAGCTTGAATTCCGTAACAGTTTTTGAGTCGGCCACCCCAGCGGGGAGGCGATTCCAGGGCTCCACTACTCTCTCCATAAAGAAAAACTTTCTGTGATTGCTCCTGAACCTACCCCCCTTCAGGCGCATGTTGTGACCCCTGGTCCATGTGCAGTTGCTTACCTGAATGATATCCTGTGCTTGTACCATGTTTATACCCTTCAGGTATTTGAAGGTCTCTATCATGTCACCCCTATCTCTTCTTTGCTCCAGGAAGTACATGTTTAGCTGTTTAAGCCTTAAATTATATGGCTTGTGATGCAGCCCATGTACCATTCTGGTTGCCCTTCTCTGTATGGACTCTCATCTATCTATGCCCTACTTTAGGTGAGGCCTCCAGAACTAGTCACAGTACTCCAGGTGAGGCCTCAGCAAGGACCTGTAGAGTGGCATAATCACCTCCCTTTTTCTACTGGTTATGCCCCTCCCTATGCAGCCCAAGATGATGCTGGCCTTTTGTGCAGCCTTCTCACATTGCTTTCCTACCCTTAAGTCATTGGCGATAATAACTCCAAGATCTCACTCATGTTCTGTTATTCCCAACTGTTCCCTATTTAGAAAGTATTTCCTCCCTGGGTTGCATCTCCCCAGGTGCATAACCTTACATTTCTTGGTGTTGAAGTTCAGCTGCCAATGATCTGACCATTCCTCCAGTTTTCTAAGGTCTTGCTCCATGTCTTGAGTCCTATCAACTGTGTCCACCCTATTGTAGAGCATAGTGTCCCACCAGAGTGGCACAGAACTTTATTGATAGCACCACAGTGGTCATGCCAACCAGGGTGTCAGGAAGCCATATTGGGCAAAACTAACTGGGGGGGTGTTCCTGGAAAGAAATTCCATCTGGATACACCTAGACATGCAAGTCTGCCTTGGGTTATTGCCCACCCCTCCTCTTTCCAGGGTAGATGGTAAAGGCATCTTATAGGGGGTGTTTTTACATGGAGGTTATATCTCACAAAAGTGTATTTTAGTTTCATAAAAACAGGTTCACAACTGAAAACAAGCATTTGTCTATGCCAAATGTTTGCTTGCTGGTATTAGCATTGGAAATGCAGGAGTTAGACAGATGCAGAATAGGAATGGCAGTGAAGTATTGAACTTCACGTGAACCCCACCTCCATCCTGTAGAGAAGGACAGGATTTGGGGTAAATGTTTGGGTCATCACCCATGATGGTCAAGCCATGTCACCTCACCCTATTCTTCAGACATCGACGTGTTGAGGTGTGCCTTAGGGTGTTTGGCTTTACAGTCACCTCATTCCATAAGGACTTACAGTGAAATGGGTGCAGCATAGGAGAGTGGGGTGAAGTCTTGGGCCGAAGAGTCCAAGGTACACCTCGAAGCCTGTCAGTGGCTGGGGGGTGGGGGTGGGAGAGCATGAGCAATACAGTCGGCAATCCAAAGGCACACCCCTATGCCTGTCTGTACAAGGTAGGACGTTATGGCTAGAAACCCTAATGCCGTAGGCGTTTGTTGGTATTTACAGTACAAATGTTCAACATGGCCTTTTTGTGACCGCACCTCAGGAAAGCATTTGGGACCTCTTCTCATGGAGAGTGGCAGTGTGATTTTGTCAATGTGTCCCGGAAACTGACTTCCAACAGCAACAGTGCCATTCTGCGTCACATGTTGGAAAACACAGATCAGGCAGGATGTGAAGAATGGCAGCTGTACCATCCATAGGGAGGTATGAAGTGGGAATATTAAAAATGCTCACACTTCCGAGCATACATGGAAACTGCACAACACATGCGCATAACACAGTCACTTTATGGAGTTTTGTCACCAGATTTTCAACATAGCCATTTTACGATCTGTGCTCATGAACAGTGTCACTGTGATTTTGTTAATGTGTCCTGAACACTGATTTCCCACAGCAACCACAGTATTCTGTGCCGGAACTGCAAAAACACAGTTCGACCAGGATGTAAAAAAATAACAGCTGTACTGTTCATAAGAAGGTGCAGAAAAATGGCAATGTTGAAAATCTGGAGTGAAAATATTGCAAATGTAAGAAGTTACGAGCATGCGTGGAAACTGCACAACGCACACTCGTAACACAGTCATTTTATAGACTTTTCTCATCAAATTTTCAACATAGGCATTTTAGGACCTCTGCTAATGAACAGTGTGACTGTGATTTTTGGAATGTGTCCTGAACATGGATTTCCCACACCAACCGTGCTATTCTGCGCCGGAACCGCGAAAACACATTTCGGCCAGGTTGTGAAAAATCACAGCTGTACTATTCATGAAAGGAATAAAAATACCAATGTTGAAAATCTGGAGTGAAAATATTGCAAATTAGAAGATTCTGGCGTCGCGTAGCAACTGCATCCTTGCCTTCGTAAAACAGTCATTTTTTGATTTTCCCGCAAATTTGCAACATAGAGTTTTTGAGCCCGCCTCATGAACACTGGCGCTGTCGTTTAGTTAATTGGTCCCGAAGAGTGATTCCCACGCAGTGACCGTGAAATTACCTTCAATCGGACATTAACGCCATGACAGTGAAAGAATTCATGAGGAGGGTCCCAAAACCCCATGTTGAAATTTGGTGCCAAAATCAAAAAATGCCTGAGATATGCATCAAAGTTGAAAAAACCCTATTTATTCTATTATACAGCTTACCGACATTTCCTCAGTTAGTGGTTGGCTTTGAAGAGTGCAGGCGTGTTCCGGTCCATGAAGATCGTCGGCGCCAGGCTCCGGAGGTAAGTATGGGGTGAGGGGTGTGTGGGGAGGCAAGGTCGCAGTGGGTGGGTGCAGGTTGTGGAGGGCAGGAAGACCAAAGAGGGACTGTTTCCTTCTTTACTGGAAAAAAATATATATTACGGGACGGTTTTTGTTTTACAGGTGTAACCCCCCTGTTACCCGGGGTTACTAGAATCCCAGTAAGACCTAGTGGTAGGCAGGGAAGGCAGCTTGTGAAACTCCAGTTAAATGGATTTCACACTGTCTCACTCTGTTCTCAGTCTCAGCTGAGACTGAGGGATGACATCATTTTAGAACTGTTGCAGCTGCATAAGCCACACTGGAATGTCGCAGTTGGAGGTTAGAGTAGAACGTGGGGGAATTTGAAGCCAGTCTGTGTGCAGTCTTAGAGAGAGACTGTAGTGCAGCAGTGTGTGTGCAGGCTGTCAGAGCTTTAAGCTCTGTTTAAGAGCTACTTTTGGTAAGGTGTGTGTTTCCACCTGAAGAGGAACACAGGAACTGGTAATTGAAGTGGTGGAGACCGCTTTCAATGGTTCAGTAGCCCCATCCCTGAGGGGATGGGGAAGGTGTTTGCCTGTTTTCCAGGGGCAACCCCCCTGGGTCTGGCTAAGGGAAAGAAGCTGCCTGTTCAAGTTGTGCTGAGGCACCAGAAGCTCTGAGAGGAAGATTCCTTGTGGAGGAAACGCCTGTGGGGCACCTGCAACCAAAGGGTGAGTTCGCTCTGAAAAAGGGCCAAGTGTTCACACCTAAACAGAAGGAAACTAAAGGGACTGTTGCTGTGGGGTCAGGAAAAGACAGCCAAGTACAGTTGGAAGATGTGGGGATTGGACTGCTTAACTCAGTGGGAGGTCTAGAGTAATGGACAATGCCATGTATAAGTATGTTCAAGTCCAGTACACATGGGAAGCAATGCAAGTAGATGGAATGTGAAATTCTTTCAGCAAGAATCTACACAGCAAAGTGCTAAAGGATGAGGTGTTTACTGTTCAGAGAAATGGCCGTGTATGAATTGTGGGAGCGAGAGGTGGGAGATCCCCCATCAATAGTAACCAAATTCACCTCTACGGATTTGCTCTGAGACACCTTTGGCTTTCTCTCAGGTACTTGGCCAGTGCCTGAGGAAAGCACCCAGACGTGGGATTGAAAGGAAGATTCCCTGATGGAGCCAAGGTGCTCTTAGGTGGTTTAGGGAGCCACCAGAAAAGTTTCCATGAAGTATGGAAGGTGTCCAAGTGGCTGGCAAGGGAGCCGAGCCAGGGAAAACCCAGAACAGTGTACAAGTTCGGGCCGTGTAACCCAAAGCAGCGTACAAGTCCGGACTGTGTGCCCAGTGTGTGGTAGAGCCTGAGGGCTAAAGTGATGAGGATGTGTTCTGGTCTCTTTTAATCTGCATTACCAGGAGTGTTGCCCTGTGGGGGTCCATCTATGCTTTGTTTATTCTGTTTGGATGTGAATAAAAGCCACACTTTAGAATCCCACTTCTGGTATTGGACATTACAGTTATTGCTTCCTGTGTTCGGAGTTACTTGGGTGCCCCAGTGCAGAGTAGCCAAACCTAGCCTTTGTGCCAAGTGACCTGTTCCTCCCCGAACCCAGCCCACCTGGTATTGCTGTCAGATACAAACGGCAGACCAGCCTGGGATTACACAGGGACATTTAACTGGACATTTGGCACGCTGGGGTGGGCTCCCAGCTTGCCATCCTAGTATTTTGTTGGGGGGGTGACTGTAGCTGACGGGGGATTGGGCACCCCGTTGTATATAAGAGAGTAATAGCCGAGGGGATTGGGCACTCTCGGCACAAACATAGGTTTTGTGTGTGTGTGTGGAAATTATGCCGACGGGAGTGGGTCTTCCCGTCGGCACATCCAAAACTCGGCCGGACTGAAGCTGGCGGGGATTGGGGACCCCATCAGCAAACAAAGACTGCTTGGGGGGGCACATGCTGCCGAGGGGGATTGGGCACCCCATTGGCATGGGGGCTGCATAATACTGTTTGTGAACGTGGCAGCAAGCCGCCTGCCATGTTCACAAACAGTATTAGGCTAGCTAACATTCTACCCTGCAATGACGGGTCGCTCCCTCATAGCAGCAGAATGACTGACGCTGCAATGATGAGGCGGCCCCTGATTGCTGCGGCGAAAACATTTGTACTTGGTGCACTTTTGGAGACCAGTGTTATCGGCACACTGTGCCTCCATTGGTCCACCACTGCCAAGCCCCCAAATGCAGTGCCTCCCTTGGCTGTAACAGTGCCACGCCTCCACAACCCACTTCTCTCCTAAGCTGTCACATAATGTTTCTTGCACATGCGCGCAAGCAAACATAAAAATAGGGCCTGTTATTGTGATGCTCTACAACCTTATTTCATTAATATATTAACAAGTATTGTTTAACATTAACCACACAGACTTAACATCCAGCAGATTTTCTTGTTTTTGAAGCACAAAGTTTTGTTCTCTTTAACCCACATTGTCACAAATCCCTTTAAATTTATTTATTGTTGATTGTTACCAAATTTACAAAATCCAAAGATCCTGAGATCAACTAAGCACATATTAAATTTCAGCTTATTCTGTCCAAGGATGACTGCTGTATGAAGGTGCAAAAATCAGGGTTTCATATAGAACAGTATATGCAATAGTAGGGACTGCACCTCTATACTATAATAACAGATAGGGTCATTGACTATCAATTACAAGGCGGTAATTCCATTGAGGTTTCGCTGACATCACAATGAGAGTGATGCTCAAGTGGTTTCTTGATGTCACCAGAACATTGGGATGGAATTCTAGACAAGTTTCTGATAGAGTTACCTACTTGCTATTTTTTGTGATAGGAACATCCAGGTTGTTTTTATAAAACGAGTCCGCTTTTACTATAAAAAATAGTTACAGCAAAAGATGACTCATGCTGCGTAGAAGGACGTTTGAGAATGTTGGATCTCATGATATTGATGTGATTTCAGATCAATGGTGTAGTTATTTGATTATGATGATGACATATCAGTGGTGTTACAGGGCTTGGATGTCACTGTTTCTCCATCATCTTCACCAAATAACTGATAATTTAGTTTGTCATGGACCTAGAGTGAGAATACCATGCTATTCTCACTCTAGGTGGATGACAAAGCAGATATTCTCACTGTACTGTACTGTACTGTAGGTCCTGTAGAACAGAAGCTTGATACCATTTCATTCCATGACCTGAGTATACTCAGAAGATTCTGCTTAAAGAAATTTAACTGTAACTATGTTAAAAGTGCTAGGAAATTAATTTACTATTGTTTTTCACTGTTAAATAAATCAGGAATAGAATGACAATGGCCTGTGTGTGTATCTTTTTTACTGTTAATGTTTATAGTACATTTTTAATTATTGTTTGAAACCACCACCAGCTTCACAAATTGTTTTTCTGTATTGGAGTAGTACATGTCCCATTTTGAAATGCTGACATCATTAACTCCGATTCAGCATGAAGAGAACGTGTGTGCTGAACTCCTCTGTTTCAGACAGCTACATGCTGATTGACTCCCTAACATAAGTGAAAGATACCCAACTCCCAAAAAATAACAAAATCATTCAGAACCACCAACTGGCGATCGGCTTCAGCTCACCTCAATAAGAGATTGATGCCCAACTCTAAAATAAAATAATAAAATAATTCATTTTTCAGTTTTGAACAAGTAAGGAACTCCTTTTTATTAATCTTGAAAGCTTGTAAGCTTGACACTGAGGAACTGAAATAGAAACAGTATCCCTTCCTTATGAGGTGAGAGCCGCAATTATCGGCCCAATCACTTAAAGCATGCGGCTGCATTCAAATTACCGGCCCGAGCCCTTAACACATGAGGAGGCCTTGAAATCTAAAAGAACAGTCTTAAGTTACCCTGAGTTGCAGTACAGAGTTACCTTTTTTTCCCCCTTACAAAGACAGTGAGAAACCCATTGCAACAAGGTGCAGGGGGCTTTACAGAAACCTCGGAGTTGAGTTTTTTTTTTACATCGGAGGGCCTAGAACTATATTTTAAACCCCACATGGTGAGTGCTATTTTACTACGGCATATTATTCGAGACAATATCAGGGCATCTTCTAATCAACAACACCAACTGTAGTTACCCATTAGAACATGAATATCAGAAAGAGAGCCCCCCGGTGCTGAGAGAAAAAAAGCTAAGTAGAAAGGACCTCGTACTCATCATTTTTAGACCGTTCATGTGTTGTTTGTTTTGGCTGATTGATAAACTTGTTAAAAAAAAAAAAAAATTTACCCAAGCGATTAGCAGCTTGCCTCACCTTACTCTGATCAGGAGAGTTCTCTGAATTACTTAATGAACACACTGGAAGTTAAAACATTTATAACCTACTAGGAGATAAGGAGAGAGGGGTGTAAGCTGGTCAGAGAGAGGATCAGGGATAGAGGCAGTGCGGCTGCAGTAAGAGCGACATTACTATCAGGGGGGCTAGGGTGTATCATGGGCCCTAGCATGGTCTAGGGAACAGTTGTAGGAAGATTCAGTCAGGAGCCAGGCCCGTAGGTTGTTTTTGAAGGACATATGGGAGGGAGAAGAGCGGATTGATTGTGGGAGTCTGTTCCAGAGGGAGGGGGCCAATACAGAGCAGGCTTTACTACCCATGACAGAAAAAATGCATGGAACTTCCAGAGGAGGAATGGAGGAAACCCTTTGGCTTCTAGAAACCACCCTCTCTGTGAGTAGCGAGGAATAGGGGGACAGCTGCCGTTCCCTAAGAGAGTTATCAATTAAGCAGCCCATGGCACACTCAAAACGTCCCTGAAGACTGAGCCACCCTAAGGTTTTGTAAAGTGTGCAGTGGTGGGTGGAGTAGGGTGCTTGAAGAACAAAGCAGCAGATGGAGTTGTAAGTTGTGTTGAGGCAAGAGCGAAGAGAGGAGGCGGAGGTGAAGGAGTAGATAGGGCAGCAGTAGTCAAGCAGGGGGAGAAGGTTACCTTGCGCAATAACATGGCGGGCATCCAGAGACAGAAATAGTTTGGTTCTGCAGGCTGTGCCTAGCTTTTGATGTATTTTCCTCACCATATTTGGTATGTGTTCATATGAATGTTATGGAGGGATCTAAAGTCATGCCTAGATATTTGAAAGAGGAGACCGTGTCAAGGGATGAGGGGCCTGCTGGGGAGTGTACAATTAGGGATGTGTTAGATTTGGTGACCTTGGCTAAAAAAGGCTTAGAACCAAAGAACATTGCTTTGGTCTTTTTTTCATTAATGAGCAGTTTCTTGGAGAGGAACCAGCCATGGGCAGCACAATAGTTGATTGTAAGGATGGACGAGATTGATTCCAGGGATTTGTCACTGTGGTACAGGACCAAGTCATCAGCATAAAGTAGTGTCTTACAGTTTATGTTGTTGGTGGGGAGGGAGTTTATGAATATAGAGAAAAGTAAAGGGCCAAGTATGGAGCCTTGTGGAACTCCAATGTACGTAGGTAGGGAAGCCAAGGGCACATTGCCTATCAAGACAGATTAGAGCCTGTTGGATAGATAGCTGCAGAACCATGCAGCAGTATTCAGGGAACAGCCAAAATACCTCAAGGTGGAGTTTAGTAGGTGGTGGTGGTCTACTAAGTCAAAGGCCTTGGATAGGTCTACAAATACCACACCCATAGCTTTGCCCATATTCATATTTCTCAGGATATGGTCGGAGAAAATTGCAAGAGCGGAAGAGGTGCTATGATGTTTGCGGAATCCATGCTGGTGTGAACACAAAAGATTATATTTTTCCAGATGCTTTGATAGCTGGTGGTGAATAATTGTTTCCAGTAATTTGCTTAGGTGAGGGAGGAGGGAAATAGGTTTATAGTTTTCAGAGGCAAGGGGGTCTCCAGCTTTGAGATTGGTACCACATGTGCATGCTTCCAAGAGTTAGGCACTGTGGACAATGAGAGGGTGAGACTGAATATATACCGTAAGTCAGGGGTTGGACAATGGCTGGGGAGATGAGTTTTAGGAATATTGGGTAAAGCCCATCATTGCCAGGGCTACCTCTGGCTGGTAGTGTCTTCAAAAGTTTGATAGTAACACTGTGACTGATGGCAGTAAAGTAGAACAAGGGATGAATGTCGCCATTCACTGATGGCAGGGAGTAGCTGGGATGGTTATTTTGGTCAGTGGAAGGCTGGGGAGGCAGCTTGCTTAGGTGGGGGTTAGGTCTGTGAACATAGTGTTGAAGATGTCAGCAATCTCTACAGGGTTGGAAATGGGACCTGAGGCTGATGCAACCTGTGTAATTTGTTTGTTGGATTTGGGATTAAGGAGGGACTCAATGGAGGCCCAGAAGCTATGGGGATTACTGAGGGTACTGTTTTGCTGGCTGATATAATAGTTGCATTTAAGTGATTTGGCAGTCTGTTTACAAAAGTTATGCAGCTGTCTGTAGATATTCCATAATTGAGGGGAAGGAGAGGCCTTGTAGGCCTTCCATGTTCTGTCTCTTCATTTTTGCAAGTAGCTTCTTGGACAGCCAGTGGGTGCAGCCACCCCTAACCCTTTTGGTTGTGGTGGGGAAAAGCTTGTCCTGTAATTTACGAAAGGTGTCTGGGAAGAAGGAAACAGCCGAGGAAACATTGTTGTGCCGATAGAGGGCGAACCAACTTATGGACCTTGCGTCCCTAAGGACCGAATCCTGATCATGGCTGTTGACCTCCTAAAGGACAGAAGTTTGGGGGGAGGGTGACTAGATTTTGTGGTCAGTATGATATACGTGGGAGTGTGGTCACTTATTGAGTCAGCCATGGTGCCTTCCTGGAGGACTTGGTCAGCACGATTTGTGACAATCCAGTTGAGAATGGAGTGGTTTTGAGAGCAGGGATTGTGTCTAGTGGGTGAGGAGATGACTTGCTCCAGGTTGTGCGACTTTAGTAGGCTAGCGTGGTCAGAGGCAGAAGCAGTAGTCCAACTGATGTTAAAGTCCACGAGTAAAATGGAGTCTCTACAGGGTGTGATGTACGCAAGCCCATGAAGGAAATTTGCTAGGCCCTGAGACCGCCCTGGAGGGAGGTTGTAGCAACAACCAAGGTAAAGCTTTTTTGCAGCACCCAGGGATAGCTCTATAAGTATCCACTTGCTCAGGGAGTTGGGGGTTGAGCAGCTGATAGAGGTGGTAGTAATATGAACCTGGACGTATAGGGCAACGCCCCCACCTTGCTTTCTACCTGGTCTGTCCTGCCGAAAAAGGCAGTATCTGGGAAGTAAATATGAGGCATCAGCATGATAGGACTTCAGCCATGTCTCGGAGATGCCTACTACGTCGGGTTTAAGGATACCCAGGCCTCGAGTTCAGGGAATTTTGCTGGAAGGCTGCAGACATTTAGGTGGGCAATTCTGAGGCCCATTGGCCTTCCTTAAGTGACATTTGAATGGTCAGTTTGTGTGTTTGGGGGGCCTGGGTTCCTTTCCACATTGCTAGCAAGCAGAAGGAGGGAAAGCAGTGGGCAGGCTGTAGGGAGACCAAAGGGGGGCTGGATGCTAAGGGAGTGAATAAACAGCCCAAGAAGATGTCTCTCGTAATTTGACAGTAGTGCCAGTGTGTTATAACCCAAAAATGGTGGCACATGCCTAACCACACGAAAGTGCATCCCATCATCAGAGTAAATCATTGATGCTTTGCTGTATATTTTCCCTTTTCTCTGCCCCTCCATATAAAGGTCCGGCACTTTCTTATTTATTAAGTTCAGTATTAGGGACTTGCAAGAACAACTGCCCAGCGACTATCTGCCAGTAGGTAGTTTACTTCTACTTTAAAAACTTTTAAAACTTTAAATTTCTAAAACTTTTAGACATAATGACAAGGGTTCAAGAAACAGAGGCCTCCACCTCAACATGGCATTGAGCTGCCATTACTGCTTCGAACCTTAAGACACCATGGTAGCCTTCTTATTGAAACAAAACTGTAGCTATCATCATGAGTGGTGAGAAAATAGTTACCTTCTCTTTTTTTTTTTTTTTTTAGGAACAAAGTTGGAGAGAAAACTTGTTGTCACCCTTCGTCAGGTCCCTTAAGTATTTCCTGGAGTTATCGATTCGTTCTCTGAAGGTTACAATTGGGGTAGTACAGTAGTAGCCAGAGACATTGCCAGCTATTTCCAGATATTTTACGAAATTTCTGAAGTTTCTCTCTGCTGCTCCTACTGTGGAAATGCAGAAACCAGGAGATATTTCAGGAAATATCACAGAAATTTCGGGAAATATCTGGCAGTGTCTGTGGCTGCTGTTGCATTTCAGGATCCTCAGCATTGGGTTGCTGCAGATTGACAACCAAAAGTTGATCAATTAGAGTCAGTGTAGGGCTTGCCAATTTCAGCAGTGCTGTCAAAGGCTCATCCGTCTCCTTTCTCAGCAGTACCAGGGCATTTTTTACGACCTGAATGTGACACGTTCTCTTCATGCTGAATTGGAGTTAGTGATGTCAGCATTTCAAAATGGGACACATGCTGGCTCCGATGCAGAAAAACAATTTGTGGTGGTTTCAAATATTATAAAGAGCATTAAAATGCACTATAAACATTAACAGCAAAAAGACACACACACAGAGGCCATTGTCATCTATTCCTGATTTATTTGACCGTGAAAAACAATAGTAAATTCATTTCCTATCTCCTTTAACACAGCAGCAAATCTAACCGTTTTACCCTGCAAACCTGAGCCTGTGCACAAATCAAGTATGGCATGGGCCTAATAAACATATGCCTGATATTTTACTTGTGAACTGTGACCCCTGTAACTACACATGAGGCCATGAGGTCACAGACCACTTTGTAAAATATCAGACATTTTTTTATTAGGCCCATGCTATATCCTACACAATGCAGTGTAAATAAAAGATCACACATATGATGTTATTCTTGCATCTTAGGTACCTACGGTGAGAATAATATGTCTCACTCTAAGTGGATGACAAAGTAGATATTTTTACTGTAGGTTCTTAAGAATAGAAGCCTGACATAATGTAATTCCAGGACTTGACTGTACTCAGAAAGTTCTATTTCTAGAGTAGTAACATCCTTGAGACAGCAGCAGATTAAACAGATTTACCACACAAACCCATGCACTGCCTAGATCAGACATGGCAAGTCCCTGATAAACAATTACCTGGTATTTTACTTATGATGATCCATGACCCTTGTGACATCACTCATGGCTTCACCACTCAATGTCATGGGGTCATTGACAACTCGTAAAATAGCAGGTGTATTTTATTAGGTGCATGTCATATCATATATATAGTATACATATAGGGGATATTGAATAAGCTGACTAAAAATGAGCAATTTATCTTCACATGTGAGGGGGCAGGACCCGAATTCATGAGTGAAAGAGCCACAGGTGAGTTATGAAAGTCCTGCCCCTCACAAATGATAAACTGCATATTCTTAATTATTGTACTGCATGTTCAATTTACATACCTGTTTACTAGCTGAAATATCAGCTTTTTGTATGAAGATGTATTGTAACTGTTTCTTTTTGATTTTAACTGCTGGCTTCAGTGCTCAGTATGGCTATTGTGATGTTGTCAGGATTGTTAATGCTGTTCTCTGATTGGTTTAGTATTCCAGTGTGATGAACCCAACATGGCAAGATATCATCAATGACGCACTCAACCCACAGGATAGCATGATATCATGGGAGTGATTATAAAATAGTAATTTTTACCTTGTGTCTTAAAGGAGAACTGCACTGAAAACAAAAGTAATTTTCCTAGTAGAAGCTGTTTTAAAGAACTGGTTCAAATTCTGTTATTGTTTCATCTTTGCAGGTTTTCAGCAACAACTACAGACATTTCTGATTCACACATATCTAGTAAGTACCATTTTAGAACTGTATAATGTAATTTATGTCCCTTTCCAGCCACAAAGTTCTACAGTAGAACAGGGATGCATTATGCCAACAATACAAGAGCAGAGCAAGGGACTTAATCTAAATCATACAGTTCTAAAGTGGTACTTACCAGACGTGAGTAAATCAGAATTATACAATGCGGTATGAAAATCCCGTAACCTCATTGATCAAAACACATCACATGACTGTGATAAATCCTCCAGTATACCCACTGTAAAAGTTTTATATCACTATAAAAACCAAAAAACAAGTTGAACATTGTATAATAGCAGTATACCATCTCAGGGAGTGGGTATATGGGTGGATTTACCACTTCTGGTGTGGTTAAGTCACTCGGCTGTGCCTCATGACCGAACCACACCAGGTGTGGTAAGTCCACCAATATACCCACTCCCTCCCATGGTACATTGCTTAAATATTCACTGGGATAACCTGCATAGGTGGAAAAATAACTGAATTTGAACTAGTATTTGAAAATCAGCTTCTACTGGGAAAATGACCTGACGATTCGGTACATTTCTCCTTTAACCTCACAGGTGTCTGTCTATCTGTCTGTCTGTCTGTCTCTCTGTCTGTCTATGTGTCTGTCCATTTCCATTCAACCATCTATCTATCTAGCTGTCTGTCTTACTGTATATGTGTATTTATACAGTTTCAGAGAGAGTAAATCGTGTAGATAAGTGATTTATTTTTAGCCACTAAAGTATTCTAAATGAAGATACATACTTTATGTTCATTTTACCCATTTATCTCCACTTTAAACAGGTCAAAATGAACCCTTAACTAATGGGTGAGGAGCTTGAACAATGCCTGATGACATCCCAATGGCTTCTGCTGCAGTTAGAACATAGCAGGGAAATAAAAAAGACACAGATAAACCTTCATAAAACAACTTCTTTAAATGCATTACAATGTAAAATACATTGTATAAACTGGACTCACAATGGCCTGACTCAGGATTTGCCCGTTATATTCACTTGTGAGGGGGCAGGATGTACATAACTCACTCATGGCTCTGTCACTCATGAGTTATTGTCCTGCCCCCTCATACAGTATGTGAAGATAAGTGGCATATTTTGAGTCAAACAATTACGTGTGTGTGTGTATATATATATCCAAACCAAGAATTTGACGAGCTCCCAAAAGGCCTTCAAAAAGTGAGATGTAGTACTGTACTTATAATTGTTGCCATTGAAAAATGGTTGGCACAGTAGGAAACATCTTTGAGCTACTGTACTCCTAGTATGGAACTGCTTGGTTCTTAGTTGAGTATTTTATTTATTCAGACCTAGAGTTTCTTATGCATTTCAAGCAGAGAATGCAAGTCCTTGTGTTCTTTTTCTGAGAAATGGAAACAAATTACACAAAGCTAACCCTGTTTACACAGCAGGAGTATGCTGTATGCCACTGAGCAGAGCACTATATTTAGATGTGAGTACAACAATAGAATACCCTATAAAACTATTTGTTAAAAATGCTAATTTTCAAAAGAAAAAGCAAAGGCTTGGGCTTTGTGCTTAAATCCCTGTCAACCCTTCTTTATAATTTAATAGGGACCGGCCTTGACTGAGATGGGTTGTCAGTGTCCTGTTGATATACTATGCACATACAATTTTCAGCCATCTTTGTCTATCACCTGTCTCCTTACCACTGTCATTTTTTCCCCCTAGGAACTACAAGAATGTATACAAATATACTGGGAAGAAAGAAAACAGCATGAAGACTTCATTTGTATTTTCATTCTCTGTGGAAGGCAGGAGATGTTTTATTATAACGCAGTAAACAGGGACTCAGATAAATGAACTAATATAGTGGAGACGTGCATAATGCTGGCCTTAGCAAAAAGTACAGCTACCTAATAACCAATTAAAAAGAAGCCTGTAGTAAATCTTTGTTGTAGTGTGTAATAAACTGTTTGCAATTCCCTGTATCCACTGATGGTATGTTTTCTCACAGCCTAATAAAGACAGTACATTGCTATTACTTAAGATCCTTTCAGACTGCCATCTTTCATTAATTATATGGGTCTCTTTACATGATGCAAATAGTGGCTGTGCATTTGTGGAAAGGAGTCATAAAGAAACCATGTTTTAAATTTGTTGTTATAATGATGGTTCTTTGCACAAATGTTGTCATTCTCCCAGCAGTATTCTGTGAAAAATAGGACAAAATGTTCTGGTTATTATATTTAAGGCAGAAGTGCAAAGAACAAGATTTTACTTTAAGATACTTTTTCAGCTAGTGTTTATAAAAATATTAGCACACCTATTTAATCTGCATTTCTACAATAGGCATATCCTATGCTATGCACTGTGTATTTTTCATCTGCTGTAACCTAACTCTTTCCAGGTCAACAACGTATTTTTAAGCCAAGGAAATGGACACCTTTTTTGTGAAAACCACTAATATAGAACATTTTAAAAATACTTAATTTCTGATAAAACTTGAAACTATACAAGCTAGTGAAAGTCAAAGGTGGCTGCTGTCTTTTGCAGTTAAAAAGACAGGGTCAGACTTTTGCCTGGTTTTGCACTTCTGACTTTTAAGAGCCTATGGTACAATTGAAAATCTTTAAAATGTAAGATTTTGGCACAGCTCAGTCTCTAACAACATGAAGTAGAACAGCCTTGACTTAACTGTGATTGTAGTACCTAAAGATTACTTTAATCTTAGATCTATTGTTGAGATGAAACTCTGTGTTCTTTTAGAAAAATGGTTCTGGGTCATACTGCTTTCTCCTATCATTCCATATAGAACTTGAATTCTGTTCTGTGACTATTGGAGGCAGTCAGATTGCACATGCATTTAAATCTAGTTTAGAAAGATTTTTACTCTATAGTGAAAACTCAGCTGAGTCTAACTATTGTCAGTGTTGTATTAAGCATGCACGCTGTGTGAATGATATTATGTATGCATATTGTTAATTGCATGTATTTTCCCCCAGACACTCTTGAAAATGGGCCATTGGCTCATGTGCATTTCCAGTTACCAATAAACAAAGCAAGCAAACAAACGTGTGCATCATCTCCGCACAAAGTGCATGGTGCCCTGGAACTTAAAATATTATTTTTCTACGATGCTTTCTCTCTGTGTGCTGGTCTTGAGCCTCTTAGCATTCCAGTGGTATTTCTTTTGTTTTAACTGAAGAAAGCAGTTGCCCTGCATGGTGCTCCCAGCTAACTGGACAGCAGAGTCCTATAGATCTGTTGTTCTAAAAAAGTATTCAATTATATTAGGTTAAATATATTTGGTGTCTTTTCTGAACTATGTTTTAATGGGGAAAAAGTGAATTTTGGCATTTTTAGGGTTCCCAAACTGTTCCAGGAACTGTGGCCTAAACTACAAAACACACACTGATCACAGTGAAGCACTTCAAGCTGTTTTTTGGCACACAACAACTCTGACCAAAAGAAGCAACACTGGTCGACTCGCAACAACTGTGGTTGACATAAATATGCTGTCTCTCAATGACTGAGATCTGTGATTCTACTATGATATCAATTTCTAATCTCTTGCCTGAGTCCGACATGTAAGAAAAGCTTAAAACAATTATTTGGCCCACATGTTTCAAAAAGTGGCAAACATGTGGTCATTATTTGTCTATAACAGATTGGCATACAGCATGCTGTAAGTGTGGATTATGATTGGCTAAACTGTGATCTGTGCAAAGTGTTTTGTTCTAAGACACAGAAAACTAGGCAAAGAAAAAGGCCATTTTTATCAGGTATAGTCTCTTTGTCGCATTCAAAAGAGTGTTTCCCTAGTACAAAGGTTAACATCTCTGTGATAATGTCATCTGAAGCAGCTTCCCCTAAAGACCAGTCTAAAGCAAAGTCTGAAGGAAGCCCACCGAAGGACATAAATCCGTAGCTGAGGAATGCTCAGAGAATGAGGACTCAAGAAAAGGCAGCAGAGGAGTCTCTCACACTGGCCTGAATCAGACTAAGAAAATGATTGAGCTTGAAGAACAAAAGCTAAATGAGCCTACCAGCCATCCTGCTGGCGAAGTTCAGATGATTTCATTGAAGAATTTCAAACAAATGTGGCAATTTTTCCAGACAAAAAAAAACACACATCTAAAATTCCTCCCTCAGTTGTCTCTAATGTCACAGAAGCATGGCAACAGTCTTTAATAACCCCACCATGGAAAAAGAGTCTAACACTGAGAGTCAGGCTTCTTAAGCATGTTGGTACTGGCTTCAACTAAAAAGTCAGTGTCAACGCTCATGACGCTTTTAAAAGATGAGTAAAAAGATTCTAAAATTGCTTGCATCAACAATAGTAACTGATAAGAAAGTAGAGAAAAGATGTACATAGTAACCAAGACAGGTTCAGCATATCTTTGCCAATATCCTAATCCTAAAAGCCTGATACAGACTGCTGCATGTGAAAAGGCAAAAATAACTTAAGCACCACCTTACAAAAATTCCAGATAAACTGACACAGTTGGTAAAAAACATACTCTTCTACCCCATTCATTATGAAGGAGGCAGCATTTCTGAATGACACATCGCTCTACCAGGAAGCACTCTGGAAAGCTGTACTTCCCTATTGTGAAATTTCACACTCTGATGAGAGGTCACAGACCTTGCAACGTATAAGAGCTGATCAGGACACCATCAAAAATTAACTGCAAATGGCTATGAACATTATCGATACAATAACCAGAGCCCTGGCAAATGCAGTATCTTCCTGAAGGTATGCATAGAACCGTACGATTTTCTGGAGTTGCAGAACAAAGCAGCAGAACTACCTTTTGAAAGTGCATAGATCAGACAAAGAACTATATGATTAACATTGATAAAAACAAAATGATGTTTAAAATCTAGTAGAAAAAGAAATGTTCAGAAGGTACCACAGAATCTGTAGCATGGGAGGTATGGGAAGGTGTTACTATCACAGGCAGTACCACCTTCAGCTGTATAGTGCATCCAGATGTTCAGAAATAGGTAGAGGTGGAAGAGGCAAGCAGCAGTCCCAGCTCATTCACCACAGGCAAAAACTAACCCCCAACAAGCCAAAGGTCACCATACTTGAGTCTGTAGTAGAAGAAATGCCTCTCTCACCACTGACAGCAGTGGCAGTCCATTACAAAAGACAAATGGGGTCTGGAGACTGAGAGAAGGCCTCATTCTATTTTCTTCTTATCTGTCCAAAACAAAGGAAGTTCCCACTGGCTGGCCCAGTGGTGCTGCAATAGCACTAATGCCCGTCATGCTGGCGACCTTGGTTCTGCAGCAAACTTGGGTTGCTGGAAGTCTGCTGGGTTGGGAGGGGAGGATCAAGCATAGACTGGACTGCTGTCCTCTCCAGAGGAGGCTTGGCAGCCCTGCTGTTGACTGCCACCAGGTGGAGGCCTGCTTGATGTGCAGGTTGGGGCGTCGTGTAAGCGTGTGTAAGTGTATGTGTACCTCCACATGGCACACAGTAGTGCCTGTCCCCAGTGGGGATGGGTGAAATCATAACAAGGAAAAAGGTGCTGCAGGCTCTTGAAGCCCTACGTGGTCCTCACAGATCTGCACCGCACATTCACTCTGGAGCTTCTGTTCAACTATCTTGATTAAGTACTGGGGGGGGGTGGCCCTTCCTTTCATAGCCCCACCATGGGGGAAGCCATGGGGACCTGTGGACCTGCAGTCAGGTGAGTTCCCGGGAATGCTGCAGCCGGTCGGGGTGGGGGGTGGTGGTTAAGTGAGAGATATACAGTATCATCTAAGAGCTCATTGGTCAGAGAAAGGATCCACTTTCAAAGCTAGCACCAGTCACAAAAACCTTTCTTCAGGCACTGCAGTGGTGGAAAGAGGGAGACAACCTCAGGGAAGGGGTCCCATTCCAACAGTGGTCTCCCAACGTGGCAGAACCACAGATGCCTCCCTCCCTCCCTCCTAGTATGGGAAGCACACATGGACAACCAGACAGTCAGTGGCACCTGGTCCCTCTGAGAATCCAGGTTGCACATCAACCTACTCAAGCTGAGGCAGTACTACTGGTACTGCTGGCTCTGCACCTCAGATAAAGTTCAGTCAGTTCAGATCAGGACACACAACACTACTACCATGTATTACATCAATGAGCAAGGGGACCAGATTCTTGAAACTCTGTATAGAAGCAATGAGAATCTGGTATGGCCTTCACCCTGGATGTGAGCCTGTCAGCAATTCATTTACCAGGGAAGGACATTACCCTGGCAGATGCTGTCAGCAGAATCAACCAGGGGCACCATGAGTGGGCCCTGAACAGGCAAGTGCTAGAAACTATCTTCAGGAGGTAGGGTACTCCATAAAAAGACCTGATTGCCTCAGAGGAAAACCATTAGCTCTATCTGGTTCCCTCACTCTGGATGCCCTAGCCCTGGACTGGACAGGGAGATATCTTTATGCCTTTTTGCCACAGCCTCTGCTTCTCAGAATCCTCCTAAAACTTAGGAGTCAACTGGCATCCATGATTCTGGTAGCTCCAGGTTGGGCCAGACAATCATGGTATCCTCTACTTTTATCTCTGTCAATGCATCAGCCCATCCATCTTCCCCTGGGTCACAATTTGCTGACCATGTCTCAGGGCAGGGTACCATATCCCCAGCCTCAAGTTCCTCCACCTCAAGACTTGGTTCTTGAGCAGCTAGAGTTTTCGGGTCTTCAGCTCTCAGAGGATGTACTTAGGGTAGTCCAGGTTTACAGGAAACCTGCCACCAGAAAGACTTGTGCTTCAAGTGGAAGAGATTTACCTTGTGGTGTGAGCCTAGGCAGATCAACCCTTCCCAGGCAGAATTGCCAGTTCTTTTGGATTACCTGGTACACTTACAGAGGCTAGGTCTCAAGACTTCAACCCTTAAGATCCACCTAGCCACAGTTTTTGCTTACATTTCAGCAGGTAAAGAGAAGACTGTAGCTTCTCATCCTATTTTTAGAAATTTCTCAAAGGTCCGCTTCTTTGTACTCCACCTCTGAGGGAGCCTGTACTCCCTTGGGATTTATATGTGCATAGCCAATCCTTATGGAACCTCCCTTTGAGCATATGACTATGGCAGATCTCAAGTATGTCACCTGGAAATGGTTTTCCTAGTGGCCATTACTTCTGCAAGATGGGTGTGCAAGCTCCAAGCACTCTGACCAGACCCAAATTACATTATCTTCCACAAGGACAAGGTAGTCCTTAGGACTAACAGGAAATTTTTCAAGTTGGTATTTGATTCTCCTTAATCAATCTATTAATTTCTAGTTTTTTTATAGTATCCAGTTCTGTGACCTTAAGTTTATAGTTTGATGTTTTTATTACTTGAATTTACCAAAATTGTACTTTTCTACTTTAATTGTTCTGTGGGGTGGTGAAGGTAGATTGCTTTAAAAGGATTATGTTTGTTGGATAGTCTCTTACATCCAGTTTTATACAGCAAAGCTGGCAATCTGCCCCTTAGACCTCAGTTTTTTCTATTTGGTGTGTCTGTCATAGATAGCCCAAATGGCCCATTGTTTTCTTTATTGATTGTTTACTTAGCATAGCTTAGATTAGTATATGGGGGGGAGGCTATTTCCCTCAAAGCTCAAAATGAATCCAATGTTAGCCTGTAGAATGCAGCAGCACCTAGAGGCAAAGATTTAAACTACCTTCTAGCTCCTCTTCAACATTCTCTAATTTACATAAGTTCCACTCTCTGGGGCAGTTGAACCTACCAGGCTAACTGCATTAGTTAAGCATGCTGAGTGATCTCCTGGAAGAAACAATATTGCTATGGTAAGTAATGTTTTCTTGTAGAGCAATTCATAATGCATCTAAAGAGTAGCTTCAGACTTCAGACCCCCCAAACATATAACAAAGCTTACCTGGCCCAGAGTGGATTGCAGTTTATAGTTGAATTTGTTTGTGCCACTATACATGGAGTGAAGGCATCGTATTTCCCACTGTGTAATCTATGGGCAAAATGCTTGCTCCTCCTTATTGTTGAGACATGCCCATGCACTGATATGCATTGTGATGTCAGTAAATGAAGAGCGTTGGGGGCACGCTCAATAGGGTAGTATAGGAACATTTTTTAATGGCTTTTTATACTTTAGAGTTCTAATAATGACAGATGAGATGATCAGTGGCCCTCATTTGTCATTGTCTGAACTCTAAAGTATAAAAAAGCCATTAGAAAATGCCCCTGAACTACCCTATGGATCATGCCGCCATGCTCTTCATTTACTAACATCACAAATGTGCCAGCATGGGTTGTGTCTCAATAATAAGGAGAGTTAAAGCATTTTGTATGAGGCTTTCACGGAGGGAACTACAATCTCGCCCTCAGTGAATAATGGCCCTAATAAATTCAGTTTTATATTGCAGTCCACTCCGGCCAGGTAAGCTTCATATATGTTTTGGGAGGGGACTGCATAAATATGAAGCTTCTGTTTAAGAGTTCAAAGCTGCATTCACATGGCAGCAGCTAGAACATGTAACTTACAGCCTTTCCTCAGCAAGTATAGTAAAACTGGTCATTGTGATGGTATTGTACTTTCACAGTAGTTCTAATGACTTTTACAGCAGTTATAAATTAAAGTATTTTTGAAACAGTTCCTTTGTAACTGATCTGACAAAGGAACAAGAACTTTTAGAGGAGTTGGCAACAACTAACCACTGCTTTTGAACTGTCTTTTCGGTGAGGTCCTCCTTTTAGCCATTTTTAAAAATACAGCACACATGCATGATAACCAAGCTCAGCTGCGACATCTGATTTTCAGTGAGGTCCTGCTTTTACTCATTGTTATCCTATATTTACTAGGGAATATCCCAGCTAAGGTGCAGTACTGTATCTAATTTTCAGTGCAGCCCTGCTTTCAGTCATGTGTACACAATATTTACCCTTAGAAAATGGACTGGAGAAACCCAGCTTCCTGAATGGCTGACAGCACCCACAACCCAAGCAGGTATCAGGCAAAAGAGACCAGCAAATAATTAGTCCTAGTGGCATTAATAATCCTTGGATTACACCTGAACTTCTGGTGCAGTTGAAATCTTGGGACCACCTATGGCACCAAACTAGGGCTACTGGCAGGCAAGCTGATATACAAGCCTACAAAATGGCAAGGAACACTTGTAGCAGAGCAATCCACCTGTCAAAAGCACAGTACTATAAAGATGACCCAGCTAACACATGGAATGATGGGAAGAAATTCTGGAGCAGCCTTGCAGAAGTAACTGGGAGGGACTCCAAAACTGTATCCTCCATGCTTAACAGTAATGGTACTGCCTCCCTCAATCCCCTAACCATAGCTAATACTTTCAATGCTGCTTTCACTGACCTTAGTCATGTCCTTCCCCTGATTTCTTTGACACCCTTCCAGCTGCTGAACCTGTTCCAAATCAAAGTAAGAAATAAGAACACCCCCTTTCTGTTTCAAATCTGAGACTGAGGGTGAAGCCAAAAAGTACTTGCTTAAGGCTCTTAAAATCTAGATCAAGTGGAGACTTGCTTGATCTTAAACTAATTTTCTTACCCTGGATGAGGTACTCGCCCTTTGACAAAGATCTTAAACATTCCCTCATGCTTTCACAATTCCTGTCAAGGTGAAAATCGACTCTAGTGACTCCCATCCATAAAAGTGAGATAGAGCTCCAACACGCAACTGTAGGCCTATCTCCATTCTACCACCCCTCCAAGGCAACAACTAATGACTGCTTTGAAGTGTCTTTTGGTGAGGTCCTCCTTTACCCATTTTTAAAAATACAGCACACATGCATGATAACCAAGCTCAGCTGTGATATCTCATTTTCAGTGGGGTCATGGTTTTACCCATTTGTACAGTGTACAGTGCAGGGCTTCAAACAGGCATTGGATAGGCATAAGGGAGCAATACAGATGACTATGAATAGATAGGCCATTGACAGAGTAAAGGCCTATAGCACATTCATAAGGTAGAAAAAAATGGGCAGACTAGATGGGCCTTGCAATCTTTATCTGCTGTCAACTTCTGTGTTTCATGTTTCTATGTAAGGCACTTGAAAGAATTGTGGCTGACCAACTTGTAGATTACTTAGAGAAATACAACCTCCAGTGCTTCCAACAACATGGTTTTAGGAAGGGGCATAGTACCACCACAGCCCTAATTGAGTTCACTAATTCCACTCACAATGCTCTGGATAATGGACAACTTGTTGGTGCCATATACAATAACCTTACCAAGGCATTTTATACGGTCAACCACTCCTTGTTGATTGAACAACTAAGTGAACTTGGGCTATCAAAAGATACCACAAGATGGTTCAACAGCTACCTTTGTGACTGTTCACAGCAAGTGAAGATTGATGACATTCTCTCGTCCAAGCAACCAGTCAGATCAGGTGTCACTCAGGGATCAATCTTGGGCCCCTCCTTTTCAGCATTTTCTTAAACAATCTACCAGCTTCCTGCCACAACCAGATCATTTTATATGCTGATGATGCAGTAATCTTCACCAGCAGCCCTGATCCTCTACTTCGGAAACTCAACTTCAACGTAGCTTTACATCTGTTGAGATCAGGTTTAAAGCACGGAAATCATCTTAAACTATAAAAAAACAAAGGTAATGCTATTCCATAGTACACACAGTAAGCACAAATGTCAACAACTAACAATCAAGAACTGTTTAGGTGTCTCCCTTGAGCAGACAGCCCTGTTCCAATACCTAGGAGTGCCCTTAGACAGCACTCTGTCCTACACCAACCATATAGATAGTGTTGCTAAGGCTGTTTAATGTCCACATTGGGCTTTTGTTCAAACACAAGCACTGTCTTACTACTGAGGCCCTTAGACTGGCTATTCTAAGCTCAGTAGTCTCAGTCATTAATTATGGCTTGGTGATATATGGGTCAGCCACCGACACTGCCCATAACAAGGCCTGCCATCTCCTTACTGGGTCTTCATGCCTCAGCCACACCTGTGACATTTATGAGCAGGCTGACTGGCTCCAGCTTAAGGGTAAAATTACCTATCAAACACACCTACTTGCTAAGAAAGTCTCTCTTGGACTTGTGCCCCCTGGGGCTCGGGTTTGGATTCATTGGTGACTGGGGACCCACCTGGAGGGATGGAGGCTTGTTCAAGCCTGACAGCCTGCATCCATCCTGGAGGGGAATCCAAGCACTCAGTGGTAAGTTTAAATGCTACATGGAAAAGCATTTAAACTAGCCAAGGGGGGTGGCAGGCCAGCAATGAGGGTACCTAATTGCCCACCCCCCACAACTAGCAGTGGAACCAGTGAATGGAAGGAGTGGATATCTCTACAAAGCAGTGTGCAAAAGATGGAAATAAGCACCCAAGAGGTGGAAGGGTAGAAAGGTGGCAAAATTCAACAGAAGGGCAGACAGCAGGGAGAACCAGGGATAAAGGATAACCAGGGAAGGGGCTGGAGTAGAACAGCTGAACAGTCCAGGGAGTTCAAATCATGGAAAGCCATGTGTGCCAAGGCCAGGAGCCTTAGCAACAAGATGGAGGATCTAGAGGCTGTCATGGTGCAATTGAACCAGGACATTGTGGCCATCACAGAGACCTGGTGTAATGATAACCATGACTGGGAGATGGCCATACCTGGCTACAGCATATGCAGAAGAGACGGGGCAAGTAGGAAGGAGAGTAGTGGCACTTTATGTCAAAGATGGCATAAAGGCCACAGAGATCCAGGAGGAACAAAATGGGGCAGAGGTACTGTGGGTTAAGCTGAAAAGGAGAATGGGGCTAGTCATCCTGCACAGGGTGGTCTATATACCACCAGCCCAGGAGGAAGAAACAGATAGGGAGCTGATACTAGCCATCCAAAGTAGGCAGACAAGGGTGACATGGTGCTGGTTGGAGATCTCAATATTCCAGATGTGGACTAGAGCCTCCCAGCAGCAGCATCAACCAGGAGCAGATTTATCCTGGACTCCCTTCAAGGTACCTTCCTCAAGCAACTGGTCATGCATCCAACACGGCAGAAGGCAATACTGGACCTTGCGCTCACTAACAGGGACAGTGTGATGGGGTAACGTGGGGGAGCACCTGGGGAACAGTGACCACCAGTCACTGTGGTTTGACATCACAGAAGGAGCAGAACCAAACCGAACAAAAACACGTATCCTGGATTTTAAGGGGGCAGACTTTGGGAAAATGGGGAGATGCTTGAAAGATGCATAATGGGAATGGGGTGATAATCAGGGGGTGAGGAACAGTGGGCAATATTTAAAAAGGGGATTACAACAGCAACAGAATGATGCGTTAAGCAGGTTAGCAAGGGGAAAAGGAAGAGGAGGCCATTATGGTTTTCCAAGGAGGTAGCGGAGAAAGTGAGTTAGAGTTCTAATAATGACAGATGAGATGATCAGTGGCCCTCATTTGTCATTGTCTGAACTCTAAAGTATAAAAAAGCCATTAGAAAATGCCCTGAACTACCCTATGGATCGTGCTGCCATGCTCTTCATTTACTAACATCACAAAATGTGCCAGCATGGGTTGTGTCTCAATAATAAGGAGGTGCAAGCATTTTGCCCATGGGCTTCACGGAGGGAACTACAATCTCTTCCCTCAGTGAATAATGGCCCTAATAAATTCAGTTTTATGTTGCAATCCACTCTGGGCCAGGTAAGCTTCGTTACATGTTTTGGGAGGGGGGACTGCATAAATATGAAGCTTCTGTTTAAGAGTTCAAAGCTGCATTCACATGGCAGCAGCTAGAACATGTAACTTACAGCCTTTCCTCAGCAAGTATAGTAAAACTGGTCATTGTGATGGTAGTTGTACTTTCGCAGTAGTTCTAATGACTTTACAGCAGTTATAAATTAAAGTATTTTGAAACAGTTCCTTTGTAACTGATCTGACAAAGGAACAAGAACTTTTAGAGGAGTTGGCAACAACTAACCACTGCTTTTGAACTGTCTTTTCGGTGAGGTCCTCCTTTTACCCATTTTTAAAATACAGCACACATGCATGATAACCAAGCTCAGCTACGACATCTGATTTTCAGTAGGGGTCCTGCTTTTACTCATTGTTATCCTATATTTACTAGGGAATATCCCAGCTAAGGTGCAGTACTGTATCTAATTTTCAGTGCAGCCCTGCTTTCAGTCATGTGTACACAATATTTACCCTTAGAAAACGGACTGGAGAAACCCAGCTTCCTGAATGGCTGACAGCACCACACACCCAAGCAGGTATCAGGCAAAGAGACCAGCAAATAATTAGTCCTAGTGGCATTAATAATCCTTGGATTACACCTGAACTCTGGTGCAGTTGAAATCTTGGGACCACCTATGGCACCGAGCTAGGGCTACTGGCAGGCAAGCTGATATACAAGCCTACAAAATGGCAAGGAACACTTGTAGCAGAGCAATCCACCTGTCAAAAGCACAGTACTATAAAGATGACCCAGCTAACACATGGAATGATGGGAAGAAATTCTGAGCAGCCTTGCAGAAGTAACTGGGAGGACTCCAGAACTGTATCCTCCATGCTTAACAGTAATGGTACTGCCTCCTCAATCCCCTAACCATAGCTAATACTTTCAATGCTGCTTTCACTGACCTTAGTCATGTCCTTCCCCTGATTTCTTTGACACCCTTCCAGCTGCTGAACCTGTTCCAAATCAAAGTAAGAAATAAGAACACCCGCCTTTCTGTTTCAAATCTGAGACTGAGGGTGAAGCCAAAAAGTACTTGCTTAAGGCTCTTGGCAAATCTAGATCAAGTGGAGATTTGCTTGATCTTAAACTAATTTTTCTTACCCTGGATGAGGTACTGCGCCCTTTGACAAAGATCTTAAACCATTCCCTCATGCTTTCACAATTCCGTCAAGGTGAAAATCGACTCTAGTGACTCCCATCCATAAAAGTGGAGATAGAGCTCAACACGGCAACTGTAGGCCTATCTCCATTCTACCACCCCTCTCCAAGGCAACAACTAATGACTGCTTTTGAAGTGTCTTTTTGGTGAGGTCCTCCTTTTACCCATTTTTAAAAATACAGCACATGCATGATAACCAAGCTCAGCTGCAGATATCTCATTTTCAGTGGGGTCATGGTTTTACCCATTTGTACAGTGTACAGTGCAGGGCTTCAAACAGGCATTGGATAGGCATAAGGAGCAATACAGATGACTATGAATAGATAGGCCATTGACAGAGTAAAGGCCTATAGCACATTCATAAGGTAGAAAAAATGGGCAGACTAGATGGGCCTTGCAATCTTTATCTGCTGTCAACTTCTGTGTTTCATGTTTCTGTAAGGCACTTGAAAGAATTGTGGCTGACCAACTTGTAGATTACTTAGAAATACAACCTCCAGTGCTTCCAACAACATGGTTTTAGGAAGGGGCATAGTACCACCACAGCCCTAATTGAGTTCACTAATTCCACTCACAATGCTCTGGATAATGGACAACTTGTTGGTGCCATATACAATAACCTTACCAAGGCATTTTATGAGTCAACCACTCCTTGTTGATTGAACAACTAAGTGAACTTGGGCTATCAAAAGATACCACAAGATGGTTCAACAGCTACCTTTGTGACTGTTCACAGCAAGTGAAGATTGATGACATTCTCTCGTCCAAGCAACCAGTCAGATCAGATGTCCCTCAGGGATCAATCTTGGGCCCCCTCCTTTTCAGCATTTTCTTAAACAATCTACCAGCTTCCTGCCACAACCAGATCATTTTATATGCTGATGTTGCAGTAATCTTCACCAGCAGCCCTGATCCTCTACTCCTGGAAACTCAACTTCAACGTAGCTTTACATCTGTTGAGATCTGGTTTAAAGCACGGAAATCATCTTAAACTATAAAAAAACAAAGGTAATGCTATTCCATAGTACACACAGTAAGCACAAATGTCAACAACTAACAATCAAGAACTGTTTAGGTGTCTCCCTTGAGCAGACAGCCCTGTTCCAATACCTAGGAGTGCCCTTAGACAGCACTCTGTCCTACACCAACCATATAGATAGTGTTGCTAAGGCTGTTTAATGTCCACATTGGGCTTTTGTTCAAACACAAGCACTGTCTTACTACTGAGGCCCTTAGACTGGCTATTCTAAGCTCAGTAGTCTCAGTCATTAATGTATGGCTTGGTGATATATGGGTCAGCCACCGACACTGCCCATAACAAGGCCTGCCATCTCCTTACTGGGTCTTCATGCCTCAGCCACACCTGTGACATTTATGAGCAGGCTGACTGGCTCCAGCTAAGGGTAAAATACCTATCAAACACACCTACTTGCTAAGAAATCTCTCTTGGACTTGTGCCCCTGGGGCTCAGGTTTGATTCATTGGTGACTGGGGACCCACCTGGAGGGATGGAGGCTTGTTCAAGCCTGACAGCCTGCATCCATCCTGGAGGGAATCCAAGCACTCAGTGGTAAGTTTAAATGCTACATGGAAAAGCATTTAAACTAGCCAAAGGGGTGGCAGGCCAGCAATGAGGGTACCTAATTGCCCACCCCCACAACTAACAATGGAACCAGTGAATGAAGGAGTAGATATCTACAAAGCAGTGTGCAAAAAAGAAACAACACCCAAGAAAGTGAAAAAGGAAAAAGAAGATGAAGACTTCATTGTATTTTCATTCTCTGTGGAAGGCAGGAGATGTTTTTTATTCTTGTAGTGACAGGGACTCAGATAAATGAACTACTATAGTGGAGACGTGCATAATGCTGGCCTTAGCAAAAGTACAGCTACCTAATAACCAATTAAAAAGAAGCCTGTAGTAAATCTTTGTTGTAGTGTGTAATAAACTGTTTGCAATTCCCTGTATCCACTGATGGTATGTTTTCTCACAGCCTAATAAAGACAGTACATTGCTATTACTTAAGATCCTTTCAGACTGCCATCTTTCATTAATTATATGGGTCTCTTTACATGATGCAAATAGTGGCTGTGCATTTGTGGAAAAGGGAGTCATAAAGAAACCATGTTTTAAATTTGTTGTTATAATGATGGTTCTTTGCACAAATGTTGTCATTCTCCCAGCAGTATTCTGTGAAAAATAGGACAAAATGTTCTGGTTATTATATTTAAGGCAGAAGTGCAAAGAACAAGATTTTACTTTAAGATACTTTTTCAGCTAGTGTTTATAAAAATATTAGCACACCTATTTAATCTGCATTTCTACAATAGGCATATCCTATGCTATGCACTGTGTATTTTTCATCTGCTGTAACCTAACTCTTTCCAGGTCAACAACGGTATTTTTAAGCCAAAGGAAATGGACACCTTTTTTTGTGAAAACCACTAATATAGAACATTTTTAAAAATACTTAATTTCTGATAAAACTTGAAACTATACAAGCTAGTGAAAGTCAAAGGTGGCTGCTGTCTTTTGCAGTTAAAAAAGACAGGGTCAGACTTTTTGCCTGGTTTTGCTGCACTTCTGACTTTTAAGAGCCTATGGTACAATTGAAAATCTTTAAAAATGTAAGATTTTGGCACAGCTCAGTCTCTAACAACATGAAGTAGAACAGCCTTGACTTAACTGTGATTGTAGTACCTAAAGATTACTTTAATCTTAGATCTATTGTTGAGATGAAACTCTGTGTTCTTTTAGAAAAATGGTTCTGGGTCATACTGCTTTCTCCTATCATTCCATATAGAACTTGAATTCTGTTCTGTGACTATTGAGGCAGTCAGATTGCACATGCATTTAAATCTAGTTTAGAAAGATTTTTACTCTATAGTGAAAACTCAGCTGAGTCTAACTATTGTCAGTGTTGTATTAAGCATGCACGCTGTGTGAATGATATTATGTATGCATATTGTTAATTGCATGTATTTTCCCCCAGACACTCTTGAAAATGGGCCATTGGCTCATGTGCATTTCCAGTTACCAATAAACAAAGCAAGCAAACAAACGTGTGCATCATCTCCGCACAAAGTGCATGGTGCCCTGGAACTTAAAATATTATTTTTCTACGATGCTTTCTCTCTGTGTGCTGGTCTTGAGCCTCTTAGCATTCCAGTGGTATTTCTTTTGTTTTAACTGAAGAAAGCAGTTGCCCTGCATGGTGCTCCCAGCTAACTGGACAGCAGAGTCCTATAGATCTGTTGTTCTAAAAAAGTATTCAATT
This sequence comes from Neoceratodus forsteri, assembly GCA_016271365.2. Taxonomy (NCBI): domain Eukaryota; kingdom Metazoa; phylum Chordata; order Ceratodontiformes; family Ceratodontidae; genus Neoceratodus; species Neoceratodus forsteri. Next base: position 572,078,423 of record CM057453.1, read on the forward strand.
ATATTAGGTTAAATATATTTGGTGTCTTTTCTGAACTATGTTTTAATGGGGAAAAAGTGAATTTTGGCATTTTTAGGGTTCCCAAACTGTTCCAGGAACTGTGGCCTAAACTACAAAACACACACTGATCACAGTGAAGCACTTCAAGCTGTTTTTTGGCACACAACAACTCTGGCCAAAAGAAGCAACACTGGTCGACTCGCAACAACTGTGGTTGACATAAATATGCTGTCTCTCAATGACTGAGATCTGTGATTCTACTATGATATCAATTTCTAATCTCTTGCCTGAGTCCGACATGTAAGAAAAGCTTAAAACAATTATTTGGCCCACATGTTTCAAAAAGTGGCAAACATGTGGTCATTATTTGTCTATAACAGATTGGCATACAGCATGCTGTAAGTGTGGATTATGATTGGCTAAACTGTGATCTGTGCAAAGTGTTTTGTTCTAAGACACAGAAAACTAGGCAAAGAAAAAGGCCATTTTTATCAGGTATAGTCTCTTTGTCGCATTCAAAAGAGTGTTTCCCTAGTACAAAGGTTAACATCTCTGTGATAATGTCATCTGAAGCAGCTTCCCCTAAAGACCAGTCTAAAGCAAAGTCTGAAAGGAAGCCCACCGAAGGACATAAATCCGTAGCTGAGGAATGCTCAGAGAATGAGGACTCCAAGAAAAGGCAGCAGAGGAGTCGCCCTCTCACACTGGCCTGAATCAGACTAAGAAAAATGATTGAGCTTGAAGAACAAAAGCTAAATGAGCCTACCAGCCATCCTGCTGGCGAAGTTCAGATGATTTCATTGAAGAATTTCAAACAAATGTGGCAATTTTTCCAGACAAAAAAAAACACACATCTAAAATTCCTCCCTCAGTTGTCTCTAATGTCACAGAAGCATGGCAACAGTCTTTAATAACCCCACCATGGAAAAAGAGTCTAACACTGAGAGTCAGGCTTCTTAAGCATGTTGGTACTGGCTTCAACCAAAAAAGTCAGTGTCAACGTTCATGACGCTTTTAAAAAGATGAGTAAAAAGATTCTAAAATTGCTTGCATCAACAATAGTAACCGATAAGAAAGTAGAGAAAAGATGTACATAGTAACCAAGACAGGTTCAGCATATCTTTGCCAATATCCTAATCCTAAAAGCCTGATACAGACTGCTGCATGTGAAAAGGCAAAAATAACTTAAGCACCACCTTACAAAAATTCCAGATAAACTGACACAGTTGGTAAAAAACATACTCTTCTACCCCATTCATTATGAAGGAGGCAGCATTTCTGAATGACACATCGCTCTACCTCAGGAAGCACTCTGGAAAGCTGTACTTCCTGCCAGAAATTTCACATTTGGATGAGAGGTCACAGACCTTGCAACGTGATAAGAGCTGATCAGGACACCATCAAAATTAACTGCAAATGGCTATGAACATTATCGATACAATAACCAGAGCCCTGGCAAATGCAGTATCTTCCTGAAGGTATGCATAGAACCGTACGATTTTCTGGAGTTGCAGAACAAAGCAGCAGAACTACCTTTTGAAAGTGCATAGATCAGACAAAGAACTATATGATTAACATTGATAAAAACAAAATGATGTTTAAAATCTAGTAGAAAAAGAAATGTTCAGAAGGTACCACAGAATCTGTAGCATGGGAGGTATGGGAAGGTGTTACTATCACAGGCAGTACCACCTTCAGCTGTAGTGCATCCAGATGTTCAGAAATAGGTAGAGGTGGAAGAGGCAAGCAGCAGTCCCAGCTCATTCACCACAGGCAAAACTAACCCCAACAAGCCAAAGGTCACCATACTTGAGTCTGTAGTAGAAGAAATGCCTCTCTCACCACTGACAGCAGTGGCAGTCCATTACAAAAGACAAATGGGGTCTGGAGACTGAGAGAAGGCCTCATTCTATTTTCTTCTTATCTGTCCAAAACAAAGGAAGTTCCCACTGGCTGGCCCAGTGGTGCTGCAATAGCACTAATGCCCGTCATGCTGGCGACCTTGGTTCTGCAGCAAACTTGGGTTGCTGAAGTCTGCTGGGTTGGGAGGGAGGATCAAGCATAGACTGGACTGCTGTCCTCTCCAGAGAGGCTTGGCAGCCCTGCTGTTGACTGCCACCAGGTGGAGGCCTGCTTGATGCAGGTTGGGGCGTCGTGGCGTGTGTAAGGTATGTGCCTCCATGGCACACAGTAGTGCCTGTCCCCAGTGGGGATGGGTGAAATCATAACAAGGAAAAGGTGCTGCAGGCTTGAAGCCCTACGTGGTCCTCACAGATCTGCACCGCACATTCCTCTGGGCTTCTGTTCAACTATCTTGATTAAGTACTGGGGGGCCCTTCCTTTCCTTAGCCCCACCATGGGGAAGCCATGGGGACCTGTGGACCTGCAGTCAGGTGAGTTCCGGGAATGCTGCAGCCGGTCGGGGTGGGGTGGTGGTTAAGTGAGAGACATACAGTATCATCTAAGAGCTCATTAGTCAGAGAAAAGGATCCACTTTCAAAGCTAGCACCAGTCACAAAACCTTTCTTCAGGCACTGCAGTGGTGGAAAGAGGGAGACAACCTCAGGAAGGGGTCCCATTCAACAGTGGTCTCCCAACGTGGCAGAACCACAGATGCCTCCCTCCCTCCCTCCTAGTATGGGAAGCACACATGGACAACCAGACAGTCAGTGGCACCTGGTCCCCTCTGAGAATCCAGGTTGCACATCAACCTACTCAAGCTGAGGGCAGTACTACTGGTACTGCTGGCCTTTGCACCTCAGATAAAAGTTCAGTCAGTTCAGATCAGGACACACAACACTACTACCATGTATTACATCAATGAGCAAGGGGGGACCAGATTCTTGAAACTCTGTATAGAAGCAATGAGAATCTGGTATATGGCCTTCACCCTGGATGTGAGCCTGTCAGCAATTCATTTACCAGGGAAGGACATTACCCTGGCAGATGCTGTCAGCAGAATCAACCAGGGGCACCAGAGTGGGCCCTGAACAGGCAAGTGCTAGAAACTATCTTCAGGAGGTAGGGTACTCCAAAAAAGACCTGATTGCCCCAGAGGAAAACCATTAGCTCTATCTGGTTCCCTCACTCTGGATGCCCCAGCCCTGGACTGGACAGGAGATATCTTTATGCCTTGCCACACAGCCTCTGCTTCTCAGAATCCTCCTAAAACTTAGAGTCAACTGGCATCCATGATTCTGGTAGCTCCAGGTTGGGCCAGACAATCATGGTATCCTCTACTTTATCTCTGTCAATGCATCAGCCCATCCATCTTCCCCTGGGTCACAATTTGCTGACCATGTCTCAGGGCAGGGTACCATATCCCCAGCCTCAAGTTCCTCCACTCAAGACTTGGTTCTTGAGCAGCTAGAGTTTTCGGGTCTTCAGCTCTCAGAGGATGTACTTAGGGTAGTCCAGGTTTACAGGAACCTGCCACCAGAAAGACTTGTGCTTCAAGTGGAAGAGATTTACCTTGTGGTGTGAGCCTAGGCAGATCAACCCTTCCCAGGCAGAATTGCCAGTTCTTTTGGATTACCTGGTACACTTACAGAGGCTAGGTCTCAAGACTTCAACCCTTAAGATCCACCTAGCCACAGTTTTTGCTTACATTTCAGCAGGTAAAGAGAAGACTGTAGCTTCTCATCCTATTTTTAAGAAATTTCTCAAAGGTCCGCTTCTCTTGTACCCACCTCTGAGGGAGCCTGTACTCCCTTGGGATTTATATGTGTGCATAGCCAATCTCATGGAACCTCCCTTTGAGCATATGACTATGGCAGATCTCAAGTATGTCACCTGGAAAATGGTTTTCCTAGTGGCCATTACTTCTGCAAGATGGGTGTGCAAGCTCCAAGCACTCTGACCAGACCCAAATTACATTATCTTCCACAAGGACAAGGTAGTCCTTAGGACTAACAGGAAATTCCTTCTCAAGCTGGTATCTGGATTCCACCTTAACCAATCCATTAACCTCCCAGTTTTCTTTACAGCAAAATCCAGTTCTGGTGAACTGAAGCTTCACAGTCTGGATGTCAAAAGGTCATTGGTTTACTACCTGGAATCTACCAAAAATCTCAAATCTTTCCACTCTCAATTGTTCCTTACCTGTGGTGGGGTGGGTGAAGGTAGATCAGCTTCAAAAAGGACTATTGCTTGTTGGATAGTCTCTTACATCCAGTTTTGCTACAGCAAAGCTGGCAATCTGCCCCCTTAGACCTCAGTTTTTTCTATTTGGTGTGTCTGTCATAGATAGCCCAAATGGCCCATTGTTTTCTTTATTGATTGTTTACTTAGCATAGCTTAGATTAGTATATGGGGGGGAGGCTATTTCCCTCAAAGCTCAAAATGAATCCAATGTTAGCCTGTAGAATGCAGCAGCACCTAGAGGCAAAGATTTAAACTACCTTCTAGCTCCTCTTCAACATTCTCTAATTTACATAAGTTCCACTCTCTGGGGCAGTTGAACCTACCAGGCTAACTGCATTAGTTAAGCATGCTGAGTGATCTCCTGGAAGAAACAATATTGCTATGGTAAGTAATGTTTTCTTAGAGCAATTCATAATGCATCTAAAGAGTAGCTTCAGACTTCAGACCCCAAACATATAACAAAGCTTACCTGGCCCAGAGTGGATTGCAGTTTATAGTTGAATTTGTTTGTGCCACTATACATGGAGTGAAGAGGCATCGTATTTCCACTGTGTAATCTATGGGCAAAATACTTGCTCCTCCTTATTGTTGAGACATGCCCATGCACTGATATGCATTGTGATGTCAGTAAATGAAGATGGGGGTACGCCAATAGTATATAGAACATTTTTAATGGCTTTTTATACTTTAGAGTTCTAATAATGACAGATGAGATGATCAGTGGCCCTCATTTGTCATTGTCTGAACTCTAAAGTATAAAAAGCCATTAGAAAATGCCCTGAACTACCCATGGATCATCTCGCCATGCTCTTCATTTACTAACATCACAAATGTGCCAACATGGGTTGTGTCTCAATAATAAGGAGAATTATAGCTTATTTTATATGAAACTTTCACGGAGGAACTACAATCTCGTCCCTCAGTGAATAATGGCCCTAATAAATTCAGTTTTATATTGCAGTCCACTCCGGGCCAGGTAAGCTTCGTTACATGTTTTGGGAGGGGGGACTGCATAAATATGAAGCTTCTGTTTAAGAGTTCAAAGCTGCATTCACATGGCAGCAGCTAGAACATGTAACTTACAGCCTTTCCTCAGCAAGTATAGTAAAACTGGTCATTGTGATGGTATTGTACTTTCACAGTAGTTCTAATGACTTTTACAGCAGTTATAAATTAAAGTATTTTTAAACAGTTCCTTTGTAACTGATCTGACAAAAGGAACAAGAACTTTTAGAGGAGTTGGCAACAACTAACCACTGCTTTTGAACTGTCTTTTCGGTGAGGTCCTCCTTTTAGCCATTTTAAAAATACAGCACACATGCATGATAACCAAGCTCAGCTAGACATCTGATTTTCAGTGAGGTCCTGCTTTTACTCATTGTTATCCTATATTTACTAGGAATATCCCAGCTAAGGTGCAGTACTGTATCTAATTTTCAGTGCAGCCCTGCTTTCAGTCATGTGTACAATATTTACCCTTAGAAAATGGACTGGAGAAACCCAGCTTCCTGAATGGCTGACAGCACCCACAACCCAAGCAGGTATCAGGCAAAAGAGACCAGCAAATAATTAGTCCTAGTGGCATTAATAATCCTTGGATTACACCTGAACTTCTGGTGCAGTTGAAATCTTGGGACCACCTATGGCACCAAACTAGGGCTACTGGCAGGCAAGCTGATATACAAGCCTACAAAATGGCAAGGAACACTTGTAGCAGAGCAATCCACCTGTCAAAAGCACAGTACTATAAAGATGACCCAGCTAACACATGGAATGATGGAAGAAATTCTGGAGCAGCCTTGCAGAAGTAACTGGGAGGGACTCCAAAACTGTATCCTCCATGCTTAACAGTAATGGTACTGCCTCCTCAATCCCTAACCATAGCTAATACTTTCAATGCTGCTTTCACTGACCTTAGTCATGTCCTTCCCCTGATTTCTTTGACACCCTTCCAGCTGCTGAACCTGTTCCAAATCAAAGTAAGAAATAAGAACACCTGCCTTTCTGTTTCAAATCTGAGACTGAGGGTGAAGCCAAAAAGTACTTGCTTAAGGCTCTTGGCAAATCTAGATCAAGTGGAGACTTGCTTGATCTTAAACTAATTTTTCTTACCCTGGATGAGGTACTGCGCCCTTTGACAAAGATCTTAAACCATTCCCTCATGCTTTCACAATTCCTGTCAAGGTGAAAATCGACTCTAGTGACTCCCATCCATAAAAGTGGAGATAGAGCTCAACACGGCAACTGTAGGCCTATCTCCATTCTACCACCCCTCTCCAAGGCAACAACTAATGACTGCTTTTGAAGTGTCTTTTTGGTGAGGTCCTCCTTTTACCCATTTTTAAAAATACAGCACACATGCATGATAACCAAGCTCAGCTGTGATATCTCATTTTCAGTGGGGTCATGGTTTTACCCATTTGTACAGTGTACAGTGCAGGGCTTCAAACAGGCATTGGATAGGCATAAGGGAGCAATACAGATGACTATGAATAGATAGGCCATTGACAGAGTAAAGGCCTATAGCACATTCATAAGGTAGAAAAAAATGGGCAGACTAGATGGGCCTTGCAATCTTTATCTGCTGTCAACTTCTGTGTTTCATGTTTCTATGTAAGGCACTTGAAAGAATTGTGGCTGACCAACTTGTAGATTACTTAGAGAAATACAACCTCCAGTGCTTCCAACAACATGGTTTTAGGAAGGGGCATAGTACCACCACAGCCCTAATTGAGTTCACTAATTCCACTCACAATGCTCTGGATAATGGACAACTTGTTGGTGCCATATACAATAACCTTACCAAGGCATTTTATCGGTCAACCACTCCTTGTTGATTGAACAACTAAGTGAACTTGGGCTATCAAAAGATACCACAAGATGGTTCAACAGCTACCTTTGTGACTGTTCACAGCAAGTGAAGATTGATGACATTCTCTCGTCCAAGCAACCAGTCAGATCAGGTGTCACTCAGGGATCAATCTTGGGCCCCCTCCTTTTCAGCATTTTCTTAAACAATCTACCAGCTTCCTGCCACAACCAGATCATTTTATATGCTGATGATGCAGTAATCTTCACCAGCAGCCCTGATCCTCTACTTCTGGAAACTCAACTTCAACGTAGCTTTACATCTGTTGAGATCAGGTTTAAAGCACGGAAATCATCTTAAACTATAAAAAAACAAAGGTAATGCTATTCCATAGTACACACAGTAAGCACAAATGTCAACAACTAACAATCAAGAACTGTTTAGGTGTCTCCCTTGAGCAGACAGCCCTGTTCCAATACCTAGAGTGCCCTTAGACAGCACTCTGTCCTACACCAACCATATAGATAGTGTTGCTAGGCTGTTTAATGTCCACATTGGGCTTTTGTTCAAACACAAGCACTGTCTTACTACTGAGGCCCTTAGACTGGCTATTCTAAGCTCAGTAGTCTCAGTCATTAATTATGGCTTGGTGATATATGGGTCAGCCACTGACACTGCCCATAACAAGGCCTGCCATCTCCTTACTGGGTCTTCATGCCTCAGCCACACCTGTGACATTTATGAGCAGGCTGACTGGCTCCAGCTTAAGGGTAAAATTACCTATCAAACACACCTACTTGCTAAGAAAGTCTCTCTTGGACTTGTGCCCTGGGCTCGGGTTTGATTCATTGGTGACTGGGGACCCACCTGAGGATGGAGGCTTGTTCAAGCCTGACAGCCTGCATCCATCCTGAGGGGAATCCAAGCACTCAGTGGTAAGTTTAAATGCTACATGGAAAAGCATTTAAATTAGCCAAAGGGGTGGCAGGCCAGCAATGAGGGTACCTAATTGCCCACCCCCCACAACTAGCAGTGGAACCAGTGAATGGAAGGAGTGGATATCTCTACAAAGCAGTGTGCAAAAGATGGAAATAAGCACCCAAGAGGTGGAAGGGTAGAAAGGTGGCAAAATTCAACAGAAGGGCAGACAGCAGGAGAACCAGGGATAAAGGATAACCAGGGAAGGGGCTGGAGTAGAACAGCTGAACAGTCCAGGAGTTCAAATCATGGAAGCCATGTGCCAAGGCCAGGAGCCTTAGCAACAAGATGGAGGATCTAGAGGCTGTCATGGTGCAATTGAACCAGGACATTGTGGCCATCACAGAGACCTGGTGTAATGATAACCATGACTGGGAGATGGCCATACCTGGCTACAGCATATGGCAGAAGAGACGGGCAAGTAGGAAGGAGAGTAGTGGCACTTTATGTCAAAGATGGCATAAAGGCCACAGAGATCCAGGAGGAACAAATGGGGCAGAGGTACTGTGGGTTAAGCTGAAAAGGAGAATGGGGCTAGTCATCCGCACAGGGTGGTCTATATACCACCAGCCCAGGAGGAAGAAACAGATAGGGAGCTGATACTAGCCATCCAAAGTAGGCAGACAAGGGTGACATGGTGCTGGTTGGAGATCTCAATATTCCAGATGTGGACTAGAGCCTCCAGCAGCAGCATCAACCAGGAGCAGATTTATCCTGGACTCCCTTCAAGGTACCTCCTCAAGCAACTGGTCATGCATCCAACACGGCAGAAGGCAATACTGGACCTTGCGGCTCACTAACAGGGACAGTGTGATGGGGGTAACGTGGGGAGCACCTGGGGAACAGTGACCACCAGTCACTGTGGTTTGACATCACAGAAGGAGCAGAACCAAACCGACAAAAACACGTATCCTGGATTTTAAGGGGCAGACTTTGGGAAAATGGGAGATGCTTGAAAGATGCATAATGGGAATGGGTGATAATCAGGGGTGAGGAACAGTGGGCAATATTTAAAAAGGGGATTACAACAGCAACAGAATGATGCGTTAAGCAGGTTAGCAAGGGGAAAAGGAAGAGGAGGCCATTATGGTTTTCCAAGGAGGTAGCGGAGAAAGTGAGTTAGAGTTCTAATAATGACAGATGAGATGATCAGTGGCCCTCATTTGTCATTGTCTGAACTCTAAAGTATAAAAAAGCCATTAGAAAATGCCCCTGAACTACCCTATGGATCGTGCTGCCATGCTCTTCATTTACTAACATCACAAAATGTGCCAGCATGGGTTGTGTCTCAATAATAAGGAGGTGCAAGCATTTTGCCCATGGGCTTCACGGAGGGAACTACAATCTCTTCCCTCAGTGAATAATGGCCCTAATAAATTCAGTTTTATGTTGCAATCCACTCTGGGCCAGGTAAGCTTCGTTACATGTTTTGGGAGGGGGGACTGCATAAATATGAAGCTTCTGTTTAAGAGTTCAAAGCTGCATTCACATGGCAGCAGCTAGAACATGTAACTTACAGCCTTTCCTCAGCAAGTATAGTAAAACTGGTCATTGTGATGGTAGTTGTACTTTCGCAGTAGTTCTAATGACTTTTACAGCAGTTATAAATTAAAGTATTTTTGAAACAGTTCCTTTGTAACTGATCTGACAAAAGGAACAAGAACTTTTAGAGGGAGTTGGCAACAACTAACCACTGCTTTTGAACTGTCTTTTCGGTGAGGTCCTCCTTTTACCCATTTTTAAAAATACAGCACACATGCATGATAACCAAGCTCAGCTGCGACATCTGATTTTCAGTGGGGTCCTGCTTTTACTCATTGTTATCCTATATTTACTAGGGAATATCCCAGCTAAGGTGCAGTACTGTATCTAATTTTCAGTGCAGCCCTGCTTTCAGTCATGTGTACACAATATTTACCCTTAGAAAACGGACTGGAGAAACCCAGCTTCCTGAATGGCTGACAGCACCCACAACCCAAGCAGGTATCAGGCAAAAGAGACCAGCAAATAATTAGTCCTAGTGGCATTAATAATCCTTGGATTACACCTGAACTTCTGGTGCAGTTGAAATCTTGGGACCACCTATGGCACCGAGCTAGGGCTACTGGCAGGCAAGCTGATATACAAGCCTACAAAATGGCAAGGAACACTTGTAGCAGAGCAATCCACCTGTCAAAAGCACAGTACTATAAAGATGACCCAGCTAACACATGGAATGATGGGAAGAAATTCTGGAGCAGCCTTGCAGAAGTAACTGGGAGGGACTCCAGAACTGTATCCTCCATGCTTAACAGTAATGGTACTGCCTCCCTCAATCCCCTAACCATAGCTAATACTTTCAATGCTGCTTTCACTGACCTTAGTCATGTCCTTCCCCCTGATTTCTTTGACACCCTTCCAGCTGCTGAACCTGTTCCAAATCAAAGTAAGAAATAAGAACACCCGCCTTTCTGTTTCAAATCTGAGACTGAGGGTGAAGCCAAAAAGTACTTGCTTAAGGTTCTTGGCAAATCTAGATCAAGTGGAGATTTGCTTGATCTTAAACTAATTTTTCTTACCCTGGATGAGGTACTGCGCCCTTTGACAAAGATCTTAAACCATTCCCTCATGCTTTCACAATTCCTGTCAAGGTGAAAATCGACTCTAGTGACTCCCATCCATAAAAGTGGAGATAGAGCTCAACACGGCAACTGTAGGCCTATCTCCATTCTACCACCCCTCTCCAAGGCAACAACTAATGACTGCTTTTGAAGTGTCTTTTTGGTGAGGTCCTCCTTTTACCCATTTTTAAAAATACAGCACACATGCATGATAACCAAGCTCAGCTGTGATATCTCATTTTCAGTGGGGTCATGGTTTTACCCATTTGTACAGTGTACAGTGCAGGCTTCAAACAGGCATTGGATAGGCATAAGGAGCAATACAGATGACTATGAATAGATAGGCCATTGACAGAGTAAGGCCTATAGCACATTCATAAGGTGAAAAAAATGGGCAGACTAGATGGGCCTTGCAATCTTTATCTGCTGTCAACTTCTGTGTTTCATGTTTCTATGTAAGGCACTTGAAAGAATTGTGGCTGACCAACTTAGATTACTTAGAAATACAACCTCCAGTGCTTCCAACAACATGGTTTTAGGAAGGGGCATAGTACCACCACAGCCCTAATTGAGTTCACTAATTCCACTCACAATGCTCTGGATAATGGACAACTTGTTGGTGCCATATACAATAACCTTACCAAGGCATTTTATACGGTCAACCACTCCTTGTTGATTGAACAACTAAGTGAACTTGGGCTATCAAAAGATACCACAAGATGGTTCAACAGCTACCTTTGTGACTGTTCACAGCAAGTGAAGATTGATGACATTCTCTCGTCCAAGCAACCAGTCAGATCAGATGTCCCTCAGGGATCAATCTTGGGCCCCCTCCTTTTCAGCATTTTCTTAAACAATCTACCAGCTTCCTGCCACAACCAGATCATTTTATACTGATGTTGCAGTAATCTTCACCAGCAGCCCTGATCCTCTACTCCTGAAACTCAACTTCACGTAGCTTTACATCTGTTGAGATCTGGTTTAAAGCAACGGAAATCATCTTAAACTATAAAAAAAAGGTAATGCTATTCCATAGTACACACAGTAAGCACAAATGTCAACAACTAACAATCAAGAACTGTTTAGGTGTCTCCCTTGAGCAGACAGCCCTGTTCCAATACCTAGGAGTGCCCTTAGACAGCACTCTGTCCTACACCAACCATATAGATAGTGTTGCTAAGGCTGTTTAATGTCCACATTGGGCTTTTGTTCAAACACAAGCACTGTCTTACTACTGAGGCCCTTAGACTGGCTATTCTAAGCTCAGTAGTCTCAGTCATTAATTATGGCTTGGTGATATATGGGTCAGCCACCGACACTGCCCATAACAAGGCCTGCCATCTCCTTACTGGGTCTTCATGCCTCAGCCACACCTGTGACATTTATGAGCAGGCTGACTGGCTCCAGCTTAAGGGTAAAATTACCTATCAAACACACCTACTTGCTAAGAAAGTCTCTCTTGGACTTGTGCCCCCTGGGGCTCGGGTTTGGATTCATTGGTGACTGGGGACCCACCTGGAGGGATGGAGGCTTGTTCAAGCCTGACAGCCTGCATCCATCCTGGAGGGGAATCCAAGCACTCAGTGGTAAGTTTAAATGCTACATGGAAAAGCATTTAAACTAGCCAAAGGGGGGGTGGCAGGCCAGCAATGAGGGTACCTAATTGCCCACCCCCACAACTAGCAGTGGAACCAGTGAATGGAAGGAGTGGATATCTCTACAAAGCAGTGTGAAAGATGGAAATAAGCACCCAAGAGGTGGAAGGCAGAAAGGTGGCAAATTCAACAGAAGGGCAGACAGCAGGAGAACCAGGATAAAGGATAACCAGGAAGGGGCTGGAGTAGAACAGCTGAACAGTCCAGGGAGTTCAAATCATGGAAAGCCATGTGTGCCAAGGCCAGGAGCCTTAGCAACAAGATGGAGGATCTAGAGGCTGTCATGGTGCAGTTGAACCAGGACATTGTGGCCATCACAGAGACCTGGTGTAATGATAACCACGACTGGGAGATGGCCATACCTGGCTACAGCATATGCAGAAGAGACAGGGCAAGTAGGAAGGGAGGAGTAGTGGCACTTTATGTGAAAGATGGCATAAAGGCCACAGAGATCCAGGAGGAACAAAATGGGGCAGAGGTACTGTGGGTTAAGCTGGAAAGGAGAATGGGGCTAGTCATCCGCACAGGGGTGGTCTATATACCACCAGCCCAGGAGGAAGAAACAGATAGGGAGCTGATACTAGCCATCCAAAGTAGGCAGACAAGGGTGACATGGTGCTGGTTGGAGATCTCAATATTCCAGATGTGGACTAGAGCCTCCCAGCAGCAGCATCAACCAGGAGCAGATTTATCCTGGACTCCCTTCAAGGTACCTTCCTCAAGCAACTGGTCATGCATCCAACACAGCAGAAGGCAATACTGGACCTTGCGCTCACTAACAGGGACAGTGTGATGGGGTAACAGTTGGGGAGCACCTGGGGAACAGTGACCACCAGTCACTGTGGTTTGACATCACAGAAGGAGCAGAACCAAACCGAACAAAAACACGTATCCTGGATTTTAAGGGGGCAGACTTTGGGAAAATGGGGAGATGCTTGAACGATGCATAATGGGAATGGGGTGATAATCAGGGGGTGAGGAACAGTGGGCAATATTTAAAAAGGGGATTACAACAGCAACAGAATGATGCGTTAAGCAGGTTAGCAAGGGGAAAAGGAAGAGGAGGCCATTATGGTTTTCCAAGGAGGTAGCGGAGAAAGCGAAAGCCAAAATGACTGCATTCAGGCAGTACAAAAAGACGCAGGCAAAAGGGGATAGGAAGAAATACCAGGAGAAGCAAAGGGAGGCAGGGAGGTCAGTAAGGAAGCCAAAGCTCATACAGAAGAGCGCATTGCAAAATCAATGGGTATAGGGGACAAAACCTTTCACAGGTACATAAGTGAAAAAAAAAAGCATAGGGAGGGATAGTGAGATTGAAGGAGGAGGATGGGGCTACATGGACGATGACAACAGTAAAGCTGACATACTGAACAGGTATTTCTGCTCAGTCTTTACTGAGAAAGATGAGGGTAATGGGCCTTAAGGGAGTAAAAGGGGTGGGAGTAGCGCAGAAATGGACGCAAGTCCCTTTACATGAGAAAGGGTCCTGAAGGAACTGGTAGGAATAAGAGTTGATAAAGCAATGGGGCCAGATGGGGTGCACCCCAGGGTCCTAAAAGAACTAAGAGAGGTGGTGGCTGAACCTCTGGCAATCTTGTTTAGCTGATCACTGGAAACAGGGGAGGTACCCAAAGATTGGAGGACAGCAGATGTAGTTCCCTTATACAAAAGCAGGAACAAAGAGGAAGTGGGGAACTACGAACCAGTCAACCTCACCTCAGTAGTGGGGAAGGTCATGGAAGCACTACTGAAAGAGAGATTGGTGGAACATCTGGTTGCCAATGGACTACAGGATTCAAGGCAGCATGGTTTCACCAGGGGGAGGTCATGTCAGACCAACCTCATTGAATTTTTCGACTGGGTGACAAGGGAGGTGGATCAGGGGAGGGCAGTGGATGTGGCCTATCTGGACTTCAGCAAGGCCTTTGACACTGTGTCACACAGAAGGCTATTAAACAAACTAGGGAATATGGGAGTGGGCAGGACAGTAGTGTGGTGGGTAGGTAACTGGCTGGGTGGCATGACACAGAAGGTGGTGGTAAATGGCTGTCACTCCACAGAGGGAAGAGTGACCAGTGGGTTACCACAGGGATCAGTGCTGGGACCAGTCCTATTCAACTTCTTCATCAGTGACATTGTACAGGACCTAGAAGGCAGAATTTCCCTGTTCGCTGATGACACAAAGCTCTGTAACAGAGTGGACACGCCAGAGGGTGTAGACAGAATGAGAAGCGACCTGCAGAAATTTGAAGAATGGTCAGGGGTTTGGCAGTTGAAATTCAGTGCACAGAAGTGCAAGATAATGCATATGGGGCACAAAAACCCTGGAACAACGTATCAGTTGGGGGGTGAGGATATAGCATGCACCAAGCAGGAACGGGATCTTGGGATTATCATCTCTGATGACCTCAAGGTAGGGAAACAGTGCGGCAAGGCAGCAGGTAAAGCAAATAGGATGCTGAGATGCATAGGCAGGAGCACCGCCAGCAAGAAAATAGAGGTCATAATTCCACTATACAAGACATTAGTGAGGCCCCACCTGGAGTACAGTGTACAGTTCTGGAGACCTTACCTACATAAGGACATAGGGTAGAGTAGGTTCAGAGGAGGGCAACAAAGATGGTACATGGATTGCATCACAAGTCCTATGAGGACAGGTTGAAGGACTTGAATATGTACTCCCTGGAGGAGAGGAGGGAGAGATGGGATATGATGGAGACATACAAGTATCTTACAGGGAGGAACAGAATGCAGGAATACACTATTTTTCATCGAAAAAGGTGTTCCAGGACTAGAGGGCATAGGATGAAGTTGGAGGGAGGGTGATTCAGAGGAAACGTGAGGAAGAATTTTTTCACAGAACAGGTGGTGAACAAGTGGAACACCCTGCCAGAAGAAGTAGTAGGGGCAGAAACAATCACGGGATTTAAGAATGCATGGGGTAGACATAAGGGAATTCTTGAGGTCAGGGGTAAGAGGCAGACTTCTAGGAAAACAAAGTGAACTTACAAGCTCAAATGGGCAGACTGGGTGGGCCATAGGCCCTTATCTGCTGACAGTGTCTATGTATCTATGTAAGTATCTCTGCTTTGTGGCCCTGGGTCAACACTACCAGTTCCGAGTCCTGCCCTTTGGGCTCTCCTTGGCTCTGCAAGTCTTTATAACGTTTTTCGCAGTTCTCGCAGTGCATCTTAGAAAACTCGGCATTCAAGTCTTCCCTTACCTGGACGATTGTCTTCTAGCAAGCCCATCCAGACAGGAGACACAAGAAGCAATTGCCACAACTTCCTCACATCCATGGGAGTTCTACTGAATCTGGAAAAATCCCAGCTTCAACCTTCCCAGCAGCTCTTCTTCATAGGAACCCTCCTGGATACCTGTAGGGCAAGGGCTCTCCTTCCAGAAGACAGAAGGAATGACATTCTCCAGATGGCTCACTACATCAGGGAAAACTACTCTGTTCGAGCCCTTTCAATGCAGCAGATGTTGGGCCTCGTGGCATCGTCCATGTTCATAGTACCTCTAGCCCGTCTACACATGAGGAACACACAATAGATGCTCAGCACACAGTGGTCACCGACCACACATCCTCAGTCCTTCCACGTAAAAGTGACAGAGCCTCTGACAAGATCACTTGCATGGTGGATTCAAGAAGGCAAACTCCATCAGGGTCTGCCCTTTACCCCACCGGAGTCTCCGATCACGATCACCACGGATGCCTCTCTGATTGGGTGGGGAGCTCACTGCCAAGGTCTCCACACCCAAGGGTTATGGAGCAAGGAGGAATCTCATCTACACATAAATATTCTAGAGATGAGAGCTGTTCTGTATGCCATCCGAGCCTTGAAGGATGTCCTCTGCCACAAGGTAATTCTTCTGCAGATGGATAACAAGGCTGTGATATATTATGTCAACAAGCAGGGAGGAGCACACTCCTACCTTCTGTGCAGGGAGGCCATGAGGGTGTGGGAGTGGTGTCTCAAGCATGATGCGCTGATTCAGGCAGTCTACCTGCCAGGAACTCAGAATGACCTGGCGGATCAGCAGAACTGAGACAGATCCACATGCATGGTCGCTTGCACCAGACGTCGTGCAATCACTATTTGATGAGTGGAGCAGTCCAGACCTGGACCTTGTGCATCCCCACTCAATGCAAAACTGCCTCTATTCTGCTCCAGAAATCCAGAACCTGGTGTTTTCTGTCAAGATGCATTCAGACTGTGGTGGACAAAATGCTTTCTGTAGGCATTTCCTCCTCTTTCGTTAGTTCAGAGGGTGCTGCTCAAATTGGAGGAACAGGGGACAGGATGATTCTAATCACCTCATAATGGCCTTGACAGATATGATCCCATTGATCAACAAGTTGTTGGATGTCCCACCAAGGCAACTTCCTCTGTGAATGGACCTCCTGAAACAGGGAACTCTGGTCCATCCCAACCTGTGCTCCCTCCATCTCCATGCCAGCTCCTGAGGAGACAGAGGTGGGTAGATTTAAGGTTTCTCAGAGAATCTCAGAAATCCTTTTGGCAGCACATAAGCCCTCCACCAGGAAGATTTATACAGCTAAATGGAAGTGCTTCTTGATTTGGTGTGCAAAGTCCCTTCTGGACCCATTCTGTTGCCCACCAAATAGTGTTGGAGTACCTCTTGGACCTGTCAAATGCAGAACTGCAATATTTGACAGTGAAGGTGCACCTCTGCATGATTTCTGCCTACCATGAGCTAGTACAGAACATGATGCTGGCTCAGTTACCACTAGTCAAGAGATTCCTCAAGGGCATCCTGCCATTAGACCCTCAGTCAGGAAACCGTTGGCCACTGGGGATATTAACCTCATGCTAGATATGCTCACTCATAAACCTTTTGAGTCCCTAGCCACCTGTGACTTGAAGTTTCTGACCTGGAAAACTGCCTTCCTGGTGGCCATTACTTCCGTTCGCAGGGTCTCTGAAATACAAGCCTTGGTCACAGGACCCCCCCCCATATACTGTCTTTCACAAGGACAAGGTGGTACTTTGTACTCACCCTAAGTTTCTACCCAAGGTGGTTCCGGATTTTCACCTAAATCAGCCCTTGGTTCTCTCCACTTATTTTGCTAACTTCTAGAATAAAGGGGAACACACCTTTCACTCTCTGGATGTCAGGAGGGCTCTATGATTCTACATTGACAGAACAGGGGAGATTTGCAAATCTAAGAAACTTTTTGTATCATTCAACATGGCCTGGTTGGGCCAGCCAGTTGCCATCAGATGCATTTCTGCTTGGATAGTGGCATGCCTTCGTCATTGCTACTCGATGGTGCAAGTCAAGTTGGAAGGCCAGGTCTACGCCCATTCTACCAGGGCATCCCTGGCAGAGATCCATAACGTGCCCATTGCAGAGATTTGCAAAGCAGCTACAAAGCTCGGTGCATACCTTCATGAAGCACTACACTCTAGATGTCCATGCCAGACAGCACACTTCCATTGGCAGGACAATCCTTAATGGACCTCTGTCCTGAGTGAGCTCTGTGTCTTGCTGCCCTGCTCGGGGGATTGATTTTTTGATTGATACTCACCCAGCAGTATAAATGAATGGTGAAGACATTAAGTCTAGGAAGGTATAAAAATTACGTACCTACCGTAATTCTTAATCTACTTGGACAAGTATTCACCATTCATTCATACACCCACCCACCATCCCCCAAGCTCACTCATCCTCTTTCAGGTCTTCACTCCCTCATTGGTCTGGGCTGTGAAGCCATTGTTGAATTGACCCTTCTTACACAGGCTAACCTGGCTATCTTATGCCCAGATTAGGTTAGGTGTTTTCTTAGGTTATTTTACGCTGCACCTCATCAGTCAAAAAGGTACTGAGGCAGATGGAGGGTCGACGTCGAGATTAGCCTATGCAGGCGCAAGTTAGTCTCGCGGTGCTGCGCGTGTACGGTCCTACCTCGGTGCTGACCCTACTGAAGATTTTTGACTCCCGCTAGATCCTAGCACCTCTGGCATAGTAACTAGCAGTATGAATGAACAGTGAAGACTTGCCCAAGAAGATCAAGAATTGTGGTCGGTATGTAATTTTCATTTGTATCTTATTTAGGTCCTGTTGGACAGTGGTGTGGATGTCAGAGATAGTGGGCCCGGAGACAAACAGGATGGTGTCATCAGTATACATATGTATGTGGGAGCTGGAACACATGGAGGGAAGGTCATTAATAAACACTGAAAACAGGATGGGACCCAGGATGGATCCTTGAGGTGCACCTGCTAAGATGGGAAGGGAAGGGAGGAGAAATTTCCCACCTACATTGATTGTAGTTTGTCTCTAAGATATGACCTGAACCAACTAATGCTGTGGGGAGCCAGGCCAGCTGCTCCAAGCTTGGTGAGAAGGAGGGAGTGGGAGACAAAGCCAAAGGCCTTTGCCAGGTCCACAAAGATGGCAGCAGTCAAGTGGCCCTGGTCCGTGGCTGAGTACATATGATCAGTGATGAATAAGAAGAATGAGATTGCCGAATGGTGTTTCCTGAAACTGGATTGGAATTGGGAGGGGAATCCAAAGGAGAATAGGAAGTTCGACAGTCTGGAGTGAACTAGGGATTCTTGCATTTTGGTGAGGACAGGGAGGAGGGAGATTGGCTGGTAGTTTCCTGCTATGGAAGGATCTTCTCCTTTCCTCCTTTGTGCAGGGGAATCACTCCAGCAATCTTCCAAGCCTGGGGTATGGTAGCGGTGGCAAAGGAGAGGTTTAGGCAGTGGGCTAGTGGGTTGGCAATTACAGGGGTTGAGAGGTGAAGGAGTTTGGGATGAATACCATCTAGGCTAGATTTGTTAGTATTTAGTGAGTTAAGGCGTGTGGAAGACTTCTTGCAGGGAGATGGGTGGGAAACAGAACCGGAACTGAGAGGGTATAGGGGTGGGGTCTGGGATGGGGGGTGAGGGGTGGCCAGGAAGGGCACAGGTGGTAAAAAACTTATTGAGGATTTCAGCATCTCTGAGTAGATCAGAGATGGATAGTCCTTTTTGCTTTTGGACAAGCAAGACTTATTGTGCAGGGGAGTCTATAAGAGAGTGGACTACTCTCCAGAAGGAGGAGGAGGGGGATATGTGGTTGGTTTGCACATGCTTTTTAAAGTAATTCGGCTTTGCATGGCAGATTGCCTTGGTACAGGCATTTTGGAGGGATTTGTATAGTTGCCGAGCTTGTGGGGTCAGTGTGGCTTTGTAGTGAGTCCAGACTTTATCCCAGGCTTTACACTGATCAATGAGTGTACCTGTGATCCAGGTATGAAGACATCACCTGACACTGGCTTTAACCATAGTGGCATGAGAATTCCAAGTCAGAATGAGCAAGGATATGAAACAGTCAAGGGCAGAATCTACATCACGTGTGGAGTAGACCGGGGTCCAGTCAGTGTGGCTCAGGTCATGTAGGAGGGCAGCTGTGTCACTCGAGTGCAGTGGGTGGACCTTTATGGATTTTGGGGCAGGTTGTGAGAGATGTATCTTCCTGATGCAGTAAGTGATGCAGTGGTCACTTAGGGCATCTGACAGGACACTGGTGCCAAAGATTCTGTGAGGATGGGAAGTGAAAATCCAGTCTTATTAGTTAATGATTTGGAAGAGTGGGGTTGCAGCGGGTGGGTTCAGTGATCAACTGGGTTAGGTTAAGGGTTTTAATTTTAGTGAGTGAGAACTTGGCAGAAGGGGAGAGCCAGTCCAGGTTGAAATCACCCATTAAAATGAGCTCACCAGTGGCAGTCAGGTGGAATAAAGCTGATGTGAATGAAACAGTTGAGTCAGTGGCAAGCCGGGGGAGGCGTTGATCACTTCAATGTAGATGGGGAGAGTGGAAGAGAGGGACTGGAGGGTGAGGATTAGCTTGTGGGAGGCTGGTCAAGGTTCACGCATGGGGATGGTGCATGATAGAGACTGCCGTACATAGAGTGCAACCCCTCCGCCCCACTTGCCATGATCTTGGCAAAAGAGCGAGTAGTCAAGGATAGATAGGGAGGAGTTGGGATTTTTTGCTGATAGCCATGTTTCCGAGATACATAGTACATCAGGAGAGTGTTGGGCAAGCCAGCATTTTACAAGGCTCAGTTTCGGGAGCAGACATCTTATGTTCATGTGGAAAATTTTCAGACCCTTAATGGAGTTTTCTGGCTGGGGAACAGCTGGGGAACCAGAGTTTGATTCAATATCCCCTGAGAGGATGAAGGTGAGGAGTAGGAAACAGAATGTGGTGGGGTGCTTATGCCCATGGGGATTTATCAGTTAGTTGGTGGATGAATGAGAGCACCAGAGGAATATGATGTTACTTGACATTTGTGGGGTAGGTTATTGGCGTGAATAAGAGGATATAGGTTGTAGAGCAGGGGGGCAGGAAAAGAGGGGGAGCATGTGCGGGAGGAGAAATGGGGATTAAACCAAGGGATAGGTGAGGTGTGTGGAGCTGCTAAATTGCAGGAGATGGGGGAGGGGGGGCACAAAAGTGAGGAGGCAAGAGAGGTCAAGGAGGAATCTAGACATGTAGACTGAGGGGGAGGAGAAGTTTGAGGAAATCATTCTTGAACAAGGTATAGGGCTAGCAAAATAGGAGTAGAATGTTACAGAGAATTTGGGGGGAGCAGTTAGGTACCAACAAAACAGCTTGTAAGAATGGGAGGGTGTTAGTGAGATGGCTTTGTTCATGGCAGGTACAAGGCTGAATGTTCCAAATGGAGGGAGGATGCAGGAGGGAAGGTGGTGTACCAGGTTGTTTTCAAAGAATGGGGGGGGGGTGAAAGTAAGATGATTGGATTTCACCAGCATAAAGGCAGCATCAGCCTAGGTGGGCAGCAGGTGGGATGTGAGGGAGGGAAGTATTGTGCAATGCCACACAGTGGTGTAAAACCCACATGTATCTGAAACAAGCAGTAGTACCTTTGCAGCTGCTTTTGTGGAGTGAGGAGGGGAGGGGAAGTTCCTCAAGACCCGTTGAGCATCCTTCGGTGGCTCAGGATGTGGGGAAATCACTGTGGAGCAGAAAAATAAATAGCAAAGTCAGAGGGGTGCATTATAGAGGAACATGAGCTCAAAGTGGGAGGGCAAACTGTAAGGAAGCGTTTAGCAGGGAAAACTGAGTCTATGCAGTAACATCATATAAAGCAGCAAAAACCCTTACAAAGAAGCAATCGGTGAACATGTGTGTTAATCAGTGGTAGTGATTGAAGAGACTGAACAAAACACATTTCTTTTTCAGTGTGTCCCAGCTTCTGCTTGGGAAAGCTTTAAGCTTCTTATTGTTACTTTGATTTTATTTTGACACTGTTGTTTTTATGCTTCTTGTTAATTGTGTCACATGCAGCCCCCCCAACATGCTGCTGTTTTTCATTTTGACAGTGCTGTTCCTATTCTTAATTGTTCTACAAGGAGTCCCCCCCCCCGAACAGATTACTCTATCTAAGATGCTTGGCATAGCCATTGGAGTCATGATGAGTATAGGTCTGACAAAAAGGAAGTGACAAATTTAACATTGCCTCATAATCTGGTGTATTAGCTATGCCAGGAAAAGCCCACATAGACTTTGTGGAAGACGTAAATACACAAATAAACTGTAGTAAAAAGGAATACTGAACTGAAGAATAAAATGCTTAAACATTTTTTTTTCTTTCCAAATTGATAATGCTATGAATGGAGTGAAATGGGTTAAGTAGACAGATATAGTGAGAAAGGAGAACCTGAGGACGCACGAGAAAACACTAGTTCTGGCTGTAACTATCTGAGTAGGCAGCAGCATTAAGCAAAAGGGTTGGATGGAAAAGCCTACCAGTAAACATAATGGTGCTAGTAATAATTACTTACCTGTGAGGCAAAGGGCTGTAGTATGGGTTGTGAGGCAAGTGTATGCTAATAACATATGGACATTATCTGACTGTGTGAAGTGTGTACAGCTGAACAGTTGGTGGTGATTGTACAAAAAACTGGAAGCACTTAATTCTGTGATATCAGTATCAGAATGAGTTTGAGACAAAGCTGAAGCTGCATTGCAAAAGGTACCTGTCAGTAACCATTAAAAGGTAAAAACTAGCTATGTCTGTACATGGGAATTCTAATAGTATGTAACGTGTGTCGTAAAAAATGTGCAGACCAGTAGAACACATGCAAATGTAAAAGTTACAGGTATTTTGTCCTAATGGTATGTGCAAAGGGCTACAAAAAACTACTACAGCCTACACCACCTAACACAAAATGTTAAAAGCGACATAGTGGTAAAGTGTCTACCAGGAGCCTCTGCAAGTAGGGACACTAACTGCATAAAGACAATTGTGCAGGAATCAGGGATGTTACACATATAACACTACACCTTGGTACCAGTGACCTGGCAAATCACACAGTTCAGGAGGCCAAGAAACACTTTGAGGACGTGGCCAACAAACTTTATTCCCTTCAGTCAAAATTAGCCTTCTCAGAAGTGCTGCTGATGTGGGGAAAAAGGAAAAAGCACCAAGTGAGTCAGAGAGATTGAAGTAGGCGAATTCAACACATGGTTGCATGATTGGTGCCAAGACAAGGGATACCACTACATAAGGAACTGTCACAACCTTTGGGAAAGAGCTTTTTTTTAAATATGATGGGTTGCACCTAAACAGAGAAGGTGTGCGAGCACTCGGACAAAAATTCGATGCCTATACAGGTAGTCTAAACTAAATAAAGGGGAGTATGACGCAGCTCACACCCCTGCCATTGGTGGGCTGATCATCACTCCCCAAAATGCCAACTGCTTGCATACATCCTCAGAAAACAAATTCAGAACCCACATCCACCCGAACCAGCAACCTCCATAATCTTTTGGCTGGAAAGAACAAACTGGAGCAGTCCAGGAAGACGGTACAACCTCCTGCCAAAAGGATGTACATTCCTGGAAGGCAATGGTTGCCAGTACTAGGAGCCTAACCAACAAACTTCCTGAACTCGCAGCCATTTTGAAAACAGAAAGGCTGGACTGGGTGGTTGTAACAGAAATGTGGTTCATGGAAAACCACGGATGGGATACGGCCATTCCCAGTTACATCTGTTCAGGAAAGATAGGCAGGGCCAAAAAAAGAGGGGCGAGGGAGCATAGCCATTTACATACGGGAGGAAATAAAAGCCACAGAAGTAAAAGAGCAACCTTGGGACTTGGAAATACTGTGTAACAGTAGACATGGGCAAGTAAACCCATAAGAACTAAGTGTCGGTGTACAGGCCCCCAAATCAAGGAAATAAATGAGACAAAGACCAAAATGTCTGATAAAGCAAGGTAATACTGGTGGGGGACTTCAACCTACTAGATATTAACTAGAGTACACTAATGGCAGCAACAACAAGAAGTAGGGACTTTTTATTGTCACTACAGGGTGCGGGACTGTGCCAACTTGTTAAAACCCCAACAAAAGGAGATGCCATTCTCGATCTTGTCCTCACAAACTCGGAAAGGATCAAGGACATCGAAGTGGGATACCATATGAGCAACAGCGACCATCACATGGTAAGCTTTAACGTAAACATAACACAGGACACCAGCCACCTAAAGATAAAGGTGCCAATTTCAGAAAGGCTGACTTCCAAAATATGAGGAACAACATAAGTAGCAGTTAATGGAAATAGAGGTTGAGGAGGTGGAGGTCATGTGGGGAGACTCAAGAGAACAATAAAGACTGCCACAGATCAATGTGCCAGATGGGTCAGCAGCTAAAAGAAAAGAAATCCCTTGGTTTTCCAAGGAAGTGCATGCTACAGTCAAAGAAAAAAAGAAGGCGTACAGCATATACCAGGAAACCAAAACTGAGAAAGACTGGGAGTCGTACAAGGAAAAAATGAGATAGTCTAACAAACAAATTAGAAAGGAAAAAGCCCAGACAGAGGAAAAGATAGCAGAAGGGGGAAAGAGATGAGTCAAATCAGTTTTTAGATACATTAGAAAATGTAGGAAGGCAAAAGGGGGGGATAATAAAGACTGCTACTGAAGAAGGGAAATGCACCAAACATGACCCAGAGAAAGCCGAAATCCTTAACAAAAACTTCTGCTTGGTGTTTACCAAAGAGGACCCAGGAGATGGCCCAGCTCTGAAGAAACACAACACCCCAGGACCAGTGGTAGACACGAGTCCCTTTACTGAAGCTGAGGTATGGGAGGTGCTAAATCAACTAAAAGCAGACAAAGCCATCGGACCAGACAAGATGCACCTCAGAATCTTTAAGGAACTGGGGGCAGAATTAGCAGCCCCTCTGGCACTTCTATTCACGAAATCCTTGAAGAGCGTTGAGGTACTCAAAGACTGGAAAAAGGCAATAGTGATTCCACTTCACAAATCAGGCAGTTGCGAAGAGGCTAGTAATTACAGACCAGTGAGCCTCAAGTCTATAGTAGGGAATCTAATGGAGACACTACTCAAACAGAGGATCATAGCATTCCTTGAAACTGGAGGCCAACAAGACCCTAAACAGCACAGTTTCACCGCAGGTAGGTCATGCCAGACAAATCTGCTCGGGTTTTTTGACTAAGTTACAAAAATAGTGGATGACAGTGGGGCAGTAGATGTGGTCTACCTAGACTTTAGTAAGGCCTTTGACTTGGTTCCACACAGAAGACTGGTAAAGAAGCTTGACCACACAGGGGCAGGTCCAGAAGTAGTAAGACGGGTACAAAACTGGTTACAAGGCAGAACCCAGAGGGTACAGGTTAATGGAACACAATTGACGAAAGGCAGGGTGACCAGTGGGGTGAGGGCTCAGTGCTGGGGCCTCTGCTCTTCAGTGTTTTTATAACAGACATCGCTGATGGACTGGAATGGAAGGTGTGTCTGTTCGCAGATGACACCAAGATATGTAACAGGATGGACACCTCAGAAGGAGTGAGCAAGATGGAAGCTGACCTCAAGAAACTAGAAGAATGGTCTGGAGTGTGGCAGCTGAGATTTAATGCCAAGAAGTGCAAGGTACATAGTAAATGAAAATCCAAGCAAGGAGTATTATCTAGGAGGTGAAAGCCTGGTGGCCTCAGACCAGGAACGAGATCTGGGAATCATAATTTCAGATGACTTGAAGGTTAGTAAGCAGCGTAAGAAGGCAACATCGAAGGCCAGCAGAATACTGGGCTGCATTGGAAGGGGAATCATGAGCAGGAGAGAGGCAGTAGTACCACTGCATAGATTGCTGGTCAGGCCTCACCTGGAATACACAGTCCAATTCTGGAGGTCTTACCTCAGGAAGGACATTGACAGGGTGGAAACAGTACAGAGAAAGGTGACAAAAATGATTCAGGGTCTGCAGTATATGTCCTACGAGGAAAGACTTAAGAACTGAATATGTACTTCCTGGAGCAGAGAAGAGAGAGAGGGGACATGATTGAAACATTCAAGTACATAAAAGGCATTAACAAGGTACAGGCACAGGAACATTTTCACTTCAAGAAGGGTTCCAGGACCAGGGGAAATGACCTCAGGCTGCAAGGAGGGAGGTTCTCTACCAACACTAGGAAGTTTTTCTTCACAGAAAGAGTGGTGGACGCCTAGAACAGCCTGCCCCAAGAGGTTGTGGGGGGTCAGCACTGTGGGGGGCTTCAAGAATGCATGGGATAGACACAAGGGAGCCCTGACTACAAAGGGCAGCTAGAGTGTCAAAATAGGTAAAAAACAAATGGACAGACTAGATGAACCTAGCTGTCTCCTTCTATTGTCAACTTCTGTGTTTCTATGTTTCTACAGTAGTGTTGCTTCTTCCCAGGGATCCATCAGTGAGGTTTACAATAGCATCATCCGCCAGATAGTGATGCACTGGAGACGGAACTTAATGCTAATTTTAGAACTTAGAATGCAAGTTTAGATTCCGCACTGTGGTCATGCTTCCCCTAGTGTCCTATAGTAAGGGGTTCTATGACCACTAAATCTAGCTAAATAGCTTCCAAATGTTTTTACATTTTCTTTAAAACTGTTAAACACCAAACAAATTTAAAGCAGACATTATGCAAAAATCGGAACTGATCACATTCTAACAATTGCTAAGGAACTGCAATAAAAAGTGCTCAAGCAATCTTAGGATAAGAACTGATGGAGGTCACATGATGCAGGCCGCCTAGTGACAACAGAGATACAGGGCTTCTATCTTTAACATCACTTCTTCGTCTTTTACTACTTAATTTCAATTGGAAACTGCCTAATAACCACAACAAAGAGGAGAGGACATCTTCAGCATTCGATATCAACAACTTTTATATCGCTATTGGGAGTTTTTCTTCCACGATGGTTGCAGAGACGAAGATGGCCCAGCTCAGACAAACGCCTCCTCCCTCACCTGAAAAGCTGCCTAAAAAAGTCAGACCTCAAGGGGGAGCTTCCAACTCCAAAAATCCAGCAACAGGCTCTTCAGTTCCACTCACCGAGGATTGATTTTTACAAGAGCCACTGCTTTTTAGAGAGACTTTGCTTGACATATCCACTGAAATTAAATCAATTAGAAGTGACATGTCAGATCTAGCTAGAAGGGTTAGTGACAACAAAGCTAGAACCACCTCCATGGAAAAATGGAGAGACAGAGTGGATCCAGAGATAATTCAGCTCTGACAGCAAATTACTAAGCTGCAACTAAAAACTGAAGACCTTGAAGGGAGGAGCTGAAGGAACAACATCTTAATAATGGATCTTCCTGAAACAGAAGAAAACCCTAATGTTCTTTTTGTCCAGAAATTACTACAAAAAATCATGGGGTCATCTCCCCTTGGGGGTAACTACCAAACTGAATGAGCTCACAGATCACTTAGACCTCGACCACCACAGAATTCTCCACCAAGACCTCTAATCTTAAAATTTTTGAGCTACGTGGAACAACAACATGTGCTAAATAAAGTCAAAGAACTTCAGTCAATTACATGGGAGGGCTCCAAGCTGCGAGTCACCCAAGATCTACCTTTTGAGACACGCCAAAAGTGCTCTGCCTTTCATCCCACAGTTACTAAACTCATAGCAGCAAGCATCTCATTCAAAATGTTATACCTTGCTAAACTTCAAGCGTCAGTGGCTGGCTCCTGGATCTCTTATGACACGTCGAGTCTAGCTATGGCCGACCTGAAGAATCGATTTCTGGATCTGTTCAAAGAGGGTTGAGCTCTTTTTCATAGGATCGTGACCCTGTGAGAGAGAAGAATTTCTCTGCTTTACATTAAGCATCTGAGGGAACTGGAATTTCACCTACCTGCTGCGGATATGGACCCACACCTTGGCCTTGTTTTTTCTTCTTGGATGGGCCTAATATCCTCATCTGCAATTCCTGTCTTCTAAACCAGAGGGTAGGCCTCTACAGGGGACTGGTTAATTAAGCAGAAATTGCTTCCATGAGACATAAGGAGAGGGGGGATCGGACCGAAAATGGTCCGTTTGCTTATTTGTTTCCCCCATTCACTCCCCTCGCTCTAAGGAGACAACATCCAAGGACTACTTCACTGCAAGTAGACTCTTGTATTTTCTTTTTATTTCCTTTACTTCTTGCCTCATTCAGACTTTTAATTGTAAAGTCCATGCTGGACAGACTGTGTTATACCTCCTCCGGGAGCGAGATCAGGAGTATTATTTGCTTTTTCCCCTTTTTTTTCTTTCTTTTTTAGGTGGGGATAAAGAACTGGAAACAGGGCTGGCAGGTTATTAAGCCACCAGAAACCCTAGATGCTAAAAGTTAATTGCTGGAAGGCAGGAACATATGCCAATTAGATTTTATTTCCTCTGGGTCTCCAAGTATCATATTGATCCATGTTATGTTTATATAGATGGAGTTTACAGCCTCCCCAATGTGGGCATCCAGAATCGAAGATGTCGTGGGAGGGAGGGGTTGCCCTGGATCGAGTAAGCCAAGGGTTCACTGCACAACGTGCCTAATATGGGGGGGTTGGGCTCCTTTACATCCCTTACACTAGTCCTGTGTTGGTGCTGGATAAAGAAGACAGTAACCTCTAAGCTTGTACAGAACCAGCATTCCATAACTTTCATTTACATTTCACTTTTAGGGGGGTTGTATTCAGGAGCTGCTTGGGGGGGGTCTCCCTTATATGGGATTGTTTACAATTAATCTGATGGGTTTTATTTCAAGGGAAGCTTGTGTAAATTGTTGCTGGGTTTCGTTAGGGGAAGGGGAAGAGCGCCTACCACTCACTGTACTACTGATACCTTGATCTGGACCAGTTAGATTTCCAGCATTTACTACTCACAAAGTTCAGACTAGACTTAAATTTTGTCTTAGGGGAGGTTGGGGAAGGGGGCAACCTTACCGGCTTGAAGTTCTGGGATTTTTTTTTTTCAAGTAGCCTGTTTATGTTACTACAGGGTCACTACCTGGGTAAGGTTGCTGGGATTTGTGGTGAGGGGGGGAGGGAGAGGCTCGGAGTGTGTCTCAAGCTCAGTTACTGTTGTTTACCATTTTCTCCTCTGGAAAGATTAACTGGTTTATTGTTAGTTATGGCTATCAATCACTGTAAAATAATGTCCTGGAATGTTAGGGGTGTTCGGGAGCCTACAAAAAGATACCAGGTCCTTAAGCACTGTACCCTGCTCAATGCAGATATTATTCTGCTACAAGAAACTCACCTGCTGGCAAGAGAAGCTATTTGGTTATGGAGACTTGGGTTCTCACAGTTTTTTTCAGTGGGAGACTCCTTAGCAAGTAAAGGGTACTTATTCTAATTAAGAACACAATTTCCTTTCAAACAGAATCCACAGTAATAGATCCTAATGGCAGATATATTCTTGTTAAAGGCATCCTTATGGGGGCTACAGTGTTACTAGGCTCCATATATGGTCCACCAGATGGAGAACCCTCATTTTTCATGGAGCTTGCCAGTAAGATTGCTCCATTCCTCCCCATTTCCTTGATATTAGGGGCGACTAGAACGCTCCCCACCCAAGACCTAGACAGGACACACCAACCCTTAAAATCTCCCTCTGCATCCCAGAGAGCCCTAAATGATTTTATAGACATGCTAGGACTCTGTGATCCATGGCGTTTATGTAATCCATCCCACCAGCTATTCACCTTTTACTCTAACGTCCATAAATCATGGTCTAGATTGGACTATATCCTTATTAGTGTTCCCCTCTTATCTGGTCTGTGCCAAACCAGCATTGAACCAATAGTATTATCAGATCATTCACTGGTCTGGATAGACCTTACTCCCTCCCCTACTAGTCCCAGAGATAGGCCGTGGAAGCTGAACACACAATTACTAAAGGATAAAAACACTATCTCTAGAATTCAGTCTTCTATTCAAACTTTCACAGATACAAATATTGGTTCAATTCAAAGAGAGGACCTTCTCTGGTGTACACTCAAATGCAACATTCGTGGCAAACTTATTAAAATAGCATCTAGAAGAAAGAAACTCTAGCTCTCTACTAGCTCAAATTAGAATGGCGGAGCTATCCCTATCTTCTTCAACTACTCCTGTTTCAGCATCAGAGCTTCTAGATCTTAGGAATAAATATGCTGATCTTTTAAGAGAAAAGGCAGAACATGCAATTTTGAAAATTAACTCTACATATATAGACCAAGGGGAAAAGGTTGGGAAACATCTAGCTCTCCAGCTACGTAAACTAGAAAGCTCAAGACTCATACCCTCCATACAGGCCCCAGATGGTATGATAAAAACTGCTCCTAGAGATATAGCTTTCACCTTTGAGAATTTCTATCGGTCTCTCTACGGGGGGAAAACCCTCAGAGACATCTTCTCAAAATATAGAACAGTACCTAGACTCTCTTGCTGTTCCCTCTCTGTCAGAACAAACCCAGATCTCTTTGGTGGAACCTATTACCTAGGAAGAGATAGTGGCGGTTATTCAGGATTTAACTCTAGATAAAGCTCCAGACCCTGATGGTTTCCCCACCAACTTCTATAAAACTTTTGTCAAAGAACTGGCACCTCTGCTGCTTAAATGATACCAGCATATATTAGAAGCTAAACCTTTAGACCCCACTTTATTAAAGACATCAATAATTCTTCTCTTGAAACCTGATAAACCCCACCTGGTCCCTGGAAGCTACCGACCGATCTCCCTCTTAAATTGTGATATTAAAATCTTGACGAAACTACTCACTAATCGTATATGTAGGGTATGGTCCCAGCTTCTCAGCCAGGAACAAGTAGATTTTGTCCCAGGTAGGTCTTCAGCAGATCACCTTAGGAAAATTACCCATATTTTCTAGGCAGTCCATCTATCCCAATTCCCCATGGCACTAATCTCGATGGACGTCGAGAAAGCCTTTGACAGAGTGGACTGGGTATTTCTCTGGTTAACTTTGGGCAAAATTGGCTTTCTCCCCTTATTCATTCAATGGATCCAAGCTGTATATTCATCTCTCACAGCAAAAATATACTGTAACAGAGTTTTTTTCCTTGAAGTTTTCCTTTTACTCTGGTACAGGACAGGGTTGCCCCCTCTCACCCTTCTTATTCAATCTCTACCTGGAGCCTCTTCTGTGCCACATTAAACAGTCCCCACAAATAAAATGAATCTCAGCCTTAAACCACACTCTTACCCTCTCTACCTATGCGGATGATATTCTCCTTCATTTAGAGAACCCTGATTCTTCTCTCAAGCACGTACTGGAAGTAGTATCCCAATACAGCCCTCTCTCTAACTATAAACTTAACCTTAACAAAACTGAAATTTTTCCCCTCAATCATCTCACTCATAAAGCGTATTTCAACGATCCCCTCATTCACTTAAATACCTGGGAATACATCTAACCACAGATCAATCTCTCACCAGGAAACTAAACCTGGATGATCTAGTGGCAACTCTTCAGTCAGTTCTTCATAGATGGGAGGCTCTTCCACTGACTGTCTGGAGCCGTAGTAACATAATCAAAATGAACGTTCTCCTTCTGCTTTTTTACCCTTTGAATATGCTGAACATGTGGCTTCCCCTCTCTTTCTTTCAGAAGGTCCACTCTCTCATTTCTGACTTCATATGGCTACATAAACAACCCAGCAAATCATATCTCAAATTGAGCCTCCCCAGACCATCAGGCAGTCTCCGCCTCCCTAACTTTCTCCTTTACTACTGGGTGAGCCATTTCTCCAAGATCAGTAGATGGAATACTAACCTATCGAGTGATTATATTCCCCTCTGGCTACAATTGGAATCACAGATGCTCTTACAACATCATCTCTTCTCATCAGTCATCTTTTATATTCCTACGAACAGGCTACCAGACTCAATATGTCAATCCGTAATTGGAACGTCCCTTAGAGTCTTCTCCCAGTTCTGCTCCTCCAAGAAACTCTCCCCACGTCAAGACTTTACACAACCTCTTATTTTCAATCCTAACATCAGGATAGGTAATACACACCTCACTCATAACTGGCTGCCTCAATTGCAGAATGCTAAAGTAGCGGACCTGTATTCCCACAATTCCCTTCTCTCCCTCCTCGAAATAAGGAACAAATATAAACTTCCCAATACTTGCACTTTCAAGATCTTTCAACTGAGACATTTAATAGGGCAAACATTTGGTACCTCCCCACAAGAATCCAAAATACAACCTATTTTAGACAGCTTCCATGACCTAGTCTCTAAACCACATTATTTATCCCTCTTATATAATTCTCTTCTAACTATAGGCCACCCAGATGTTATTCCCAGCTCTAAATTCTGGTCTTCTCTGTTGCCAGGTACAGACATTGATTGGCCTAGAATCTGGCTAGGCTTATATAGCTACATCACTCAGGACAAACTCAGAATTACCCAATACCACATACTACACAACCTGTATTATACACCAGTAAAACTAGCCAAAATTGGACATCTACCTACTTCTAACTGTTCTAGATGTGGTAATGCTGAAGGGAACCTGCTTCACATTGTTTGGTCGTTTGAAAAAGTTGCTCCTCTATGGCGCACAATCCAATCAGACTTAGATCCCTTACTTGGCCTAGAAGATCTTTTTACTGTGGAGATTTGTATTCTAGGAATCTACTCTAATATCCAGGTTAAGGAGCGTAAATACCATATAGCCTTAATCTCAATGGTAGTCAAGAAACTAGTGCTCAAACACTGGCTGGACCAGCTAACTATAACCTATACTGAATGGCTGAATGACCTCTCAGCCTACTTCAGGACTGAGTGTCTGATTGCTGGCTCTCACAATAATCTGTCAGGTTTCGATAAAAAATGGGGTAAATTATATGCCTTATACCTGCATTGATATCTGTTAATTGATAGTCTCCCCAAAGTCAACATAATGTATTCAGTTCCCAGCTTATACATACAAAATATGTATAATACTTTATAGCACACTCCTAGGGGTTTATGGGGGGGCAGGGGGGAAGGTGTTTTTTTCCTTCTATATGGACTATTCATTGTCCGTTGTTTGTATTATATAGTCTTTCTTCTGTATTTCATACTTTGTTTACTAATGTATTATATTACAAAACAATAAAGATGTTAAATTAAAAAAAAAGGATAAGAACTGATTCTTGTGTGAACCTATGTTTCGATTCTGGAAGGAAAGGCAGGGTCAGGGTTTGTGCATCTCATTGATGGATCCCTGATTAGAAACAACATTACTATGGTGAATAACTTTTTCTTCAGACAACAGTAATCCATGAATTATGCTTTACAAAAGCAGACTCACTAGTAGAACCTTGAGAGGATGGGTCCAGAACCCAGTTGGGAAAAAGGTTTTGCAAGAGAGCAGTTCCAAATCTGGCATCCCTCCTGGACTGTATGTCCAGGCAGTAGTCCTTTGTGAAGGTGCGCATTGTTTTCCAGGTAGCTGCTTTGCCAATGTCTAGAAGGGGGATGCCTCTTTTAGTTGCCACAGAGGTAGAGGTGCACCTTCTGGAATGTGCCTTTGGGCATCTGGGAAGAATTTTACCAGCTTTTTCTTAAAAGAGCTGTATGCAGTAGACTATCCAATGAGAGATAGTATTCCTAGCTGCTGGCTTACCTTTGCCCATCTCTCCATAGGTAACAAAAAGCTGTGTACACTGTGACCTGACATCCCTTGTCTGGTCCTTGTAGTGGTCTAGTGCTCTTTTTATGTCCAGATAGTGTGATTTCTGTTCACCTGTACTAGAATGTTCAGGGTAGAGCAAAGGGAGGGCAACTGACTAATTCGTGTGGAATTTCAACATCACCTAAGGTAGGAACTTCCTATTGGTCAAAAGGACTACCTTATCCATGTGGAAGATTATGTAGTTTGGATCCATACTGAGGGATTACAGTTCGCTTACCCTCCTGGCAGATGTCATGACTATCAGGGAAACTGTCTTCTGTGTGACATATTTTAAATCAGCTGTAGTCATAGGCTCAAATGGAGCCTCCATCAGATGGGCAAAAAAGACATACAAGTCCCATGGAGGGACTTGGTCCCTTATAGGGACACAAGTGACTGAGGCCCTTAAAGAACGTTTTAAAGACTGATGATGAGGCCAAGAAATTGTTGTTGCCTGCTGATTTGTAGGCTGACTTGGCTGCCGGGTATACCTTCAGGGTTGGAGGTCTCAGACCTAAGGACTGTAAGTGTACCAGAGTCCAGAACAATAGGCAGTCCTGCCTGCAATGGGATTCTCTTTCACATTTCTTCCACTTAGAGGAGTATGCTTTCCTAGTTGGTGGTTCTCAGGAAACCTTAAGCACCCTCAGCACATCCTCAGACTGATTCATGCTAGAAAATTCCAGCTCTTCAAGAACCATGCCCTCAGACATAGTGTTCTGAAGTCTGAGAATGTAATTTTGTCCTGGGACAGAGTCAGTAGGTTGTATTTCAGTGGCAGGTTGATTGGGATCCTGCTGGACAGGGTCAGAAACACTGAGTACCAAGCCTGCCTAGCCTAGTCTTGGCCTGTTGGAGTCACTGTTGCTGGGTCTCTTCTGAGCTTGTTGAGCACTCTCTGTATGAGTAGGAATGGTGGGAAGGCATACAGGAACCTCTCTGTCCAATCCAGAGCTAGGACATCCTCTAGGACTGTGCCCCTTGCTGTCGGACTTCAGCAGAACTTTGGGAGCTGACTGTTTTCCCAGGAGGCAAACAGCTCTATTTCTGGGGTACCCCACCTTTTGAAGACTGAGGTTAGCACCTGCTCATTTAAGCTCCACTTGTGGTTTCCCTGGCTGATTCTGCTAAAGGAATCTGCCAGTACATTGCTATTGCCTGGCAGATGTACTGCAGAAATCTTCATGTCCTGAGAAGAAGCCATATCCCAGATCCTCTAAGCTTCTGTGCACAGTTTTGAGATCTTGTTCATCCCTGCTTGTTTCTGTAGTACATTGTTGTGGTATTGTTTATGCAAATTTGAACAGACTGACCCTGCAGCTGGAAGGAAAAAGATTGAGTTCCATGTCATAATAACGACTGTGGAATGGCAACTCATGATAACCCACATCATGACCACATCTGGGGAAACTGTTTTCCCGCACCCCACTTTGCCCCCCAACACCCTCCTTATTATAGATACTAACTCAGTGGGGAGGCGCAAAGTCAGGGATGATTCAATGTGTGGTACATAGCTCAATGCTTGTGTATACTTATGAGCATGAATGTTATGTGCTTGATGTTTATAGACTTAGACTTTAGCTTTTCTCTGGTTCCCGCCCTTGGTGGAATGCTGGGAAGGTGCAGGAACTAAGGCCCAGCAGTGAGGGTGAGATAAGAGTGCCGGAGGAGGAGGAGGCAGGGGAGGATGGGGGTGTTTCTGAAATGCTCGAATCTGAGCGGCAGAAGCATTGAGGATTAAGTAGGGGATGTGGGAGGAGCTACTCCCCACTCCTGGATCCTCAGGCTATAGCCTTCCCATTCAATGTATGGTACATAGCTCAGTGCTCGTGTATACTTATGAGCTTGAATGTTATGTGCTTGATGTTTATAGAGTTAGACTTTGGCTTTTCTCTGTTTTCCACTCTCAGTGGAATGCTGGGAAGGTGCAGGAATTAAGGCCCAAAAGATTGTTACCATTTTGATTACATCCTCCAACTTCGTAGAGTGTGACCAGTAGCACGCAGGAGAGGAAAAAACCCTTTGGGGGAAATCTACGAGGACCCATGGCTACTGACCTGCCCATCCTCTGGGCATACTAAGAGGAGAATAACCCTAAATGTGGGCTTTTGGTTCTGGTTATGTCCAAGAAGTAAGTCCATACTTGCTGGTCGATGAGTCAGCTCTTCAAATCCAGTGGCATGCAGGAACTTTCAATGCTGGAGGATGAAGGTTCCGGCAGAAGAAGAGGGGTCCAATTCGGATGGATGTCTGGATGACAGAAGATGGTTAATCCATGTACAAGATAGCTGTATGAGAATGAAGAGCTTATTAAATTAAGCGCGACGATTATTTTTGTCCTGTCTGATAATTGGTGAAAAGGCCTCCATGAAAGTCAGAGAGGAGGGTCCGGACAGAGCCCTGAAATGGTGCCAACTGGGACCTGTACGGAGGTAAGGTTAGGATGCTAGTCAGATGCTGGAGATGAGTTTGTTGAAGGCTGAAACAGCAGGTACAGGAAAAGGAGCATCTGAAGAGGTGGCTGAATGCAGGGAAGAAAAACGTGGTGTCGGAGGTGCCATGCTACAGTAGTGTAGGACAAAACTGGAGCTTTTGGAGGGCCCCACGGAGGCCAAACTGAACTAGAAAACTCCTGTGTGGGATGACTGGATGAGAAAAATGAAATTACCAGTGAGGCATCGATGTAGACAAGCTGGATGATGAAACCCTCACGAGTGGTAGAGAGGAAGGTGTAGAATGTATATATGCAGTCTACTCGGCTAGTGGAATGTCCACCAAGATGCAGATTTGAAGGACGAAGATATCATAGATGATGTGATGGCTGGGGAGTGTTGGCTGGATGAGAAACGATGTTGAGGTAGTCTCAGAGAGATTGGTGGAGGTATCATGTATGCATGTTATATATGCGAGTATATGCGAGTTGGGAGGCTTGCGTGAGGCTGGTCTTGAGTCCTTTGAAACATTAGGGTAAGATTGAGTACCTCGTTAGGAAGGTAGAAAATGACCCAAGCTGTCCAAGTACTTGAGGTGCGCTCCACGGAGATGTTCTGCATATACGACCTGAGCTGGAACTGGAACAGGAAGGAATCTGAATTGCAGTAGAGGAAGCAAATCAATGATGAAATAATAGACTAGGCCTGTATGTGGGCTAGCTGGAGCATGGGACCTCTACGAAGGTTCTTTGTATACAGAGTTTGGATGATCGAACTGTAGTGTAGGTCTCAGGTGGTCAGACTAAGGAAGGCAAGACCCCCACATGGGTCTGCCTTGTTGAAGATGGAAATACATTTGAGTAATGAGAAATTCCCCCTCGTGGAGTATGTTTGTTGTGGGATGGCAGGACCTCCATGTAGGTCCGCCATGGCCGAAGGATTGCATGATCCAAGGTAAGAAGGGCGAGACCCCTAAATGAGTCTGCCTGTAGATGATATGGAAATAGGTTTGAGCAATGAGTTTGTTGTGGGATGGCGCGACCCCCACATGGGTCCACCATGGCCACAGGATTGCATGATCTGAGGTAAGAAGGACGAGACCCCTACATGAGTCTGTCTGTAGATGAGTTTGAACAACGAGTAATGCCCCATCATGGGGCATGTTTATTTAGGATGACAGGATCCGACATGGGTCTGCCATCGCCTTATTATTGAATAGTCCAAGGTAAGGAGTGCGAGACTCTAACATGAGTCTGCCTTTAGTGATATGGAAATATGTTTGAGTAATGAGTAAGGCCCCTCATGGGGCATGCTCGCTTGAGATAGCGGGGCTCCCCCATGGGTTTGCCATCAATGTAGTATGACATGGTTTGAGATAAGAAGGGCAAAACCATTTGTTTGAGATGGTGGGACCCCACTTGGTCCACCATCACTGCATTATTAAATGGTCTGGGATAGGGATGGCGAGACCCCTGAGTGAGTCTGCCTGTAGAGCTATAGAAATATGTTTGAGCGATGAGTAGTGCCCTCTCATGGGGCATGATAGTTTGGGATGGCGGGGCCCCCACATGGGTCCACCATTGCCATAAATTTACATAGTTCAAATCATGGATGACGAGACCCCCCCACATGGGTCTGCCATGTTCAGATGGATGCTTTGAGCAATGAGCAAAACCTCCTCACGGGCACTTTGTATAATAAGGAAGGACTGGCCTTGAAGCCGCGGTAGTAAATGTGCCGTGCATCCCCGTGGTACAGATAGATCTCTCAAGTGTCTGTCAGTGCAGGGACATCCTATGTGTTACCCTGTGATATGCCCAGTTCTGCATTTGTTCTTCAGGGAAAGTGCTGTGCACACAATGAAAGCTCTGTATAGTAGGACACTGAAGAAGAAGTCAAAGATGTGCCAAGATCCTACAAAATAAATAAAATAAATAAACAGAGTACAAATGTGAGGTATCCGCAGCATTCTGAGTTTGAATCTCCAGGCTTGAGGATGTACCCCATAGAATGAATGTCTCTTAGTTGGAGTGTCCGTGTCCCTGTTCCCATTTAGTTCAGTTGACTTAGGATTAATTGTTCTATCCCCAAGTTGGATTCAAAAGTAGCATGGTAAACAAGGGACTCTCAGGTAGCAGGTCACCAACATATGCGAGAATGGAAAGCCCAAAAGAAAATTTGTTCAGCCGCCAAACAGTGGAGGAGCCCCGGAACAAGGGCATCCGGCAGCAGTAGTAAGGGAGGCAGCACCAGAGGGAGACACAGGCAGGAGAGAGTCTGAGTGCAGGAGAGCACATGGAGAGGAGACCAGTATGCCCAGAGAGTGAGAGCACCAGCCAAGGGAAAGACACAGGTGGAGGCAAAACGCTGCAGGTGGCAAAGAACAGAGCAGAGGCTGGCGAGCAGGCTGGTGAGGCAGATGTACCAGAGAAAAGGAAAAAAAACAGGCAAGGAGAACACGAAAGGGGGAGGGGGACAGGGAGCACTGGGGAACAGGAGGAGGAGGGTAGGGGTGAAGCAGGGGGGAAATCAAGCAGAATGAAGGGAGAGACAGACCACAGAGGCAGGGGAGTAGGGGGAGACAAATGCCGGGAGACAGAAGCATGGGGGGGGGTAGACAAACAAGCCAGAAAGTGACAAAGCAGAAAGGGAGCTGAGGCAAAGGCGGGGAACACAGGAAAAAGAAGCTGCACCAGCAGGAGTCCTCGGCGTTTCTGAAACGCTTGAAGCTGAATGGCGGAAGCACTGAGGATTAAGTAGGGGATGTGGGAGGAGTTGTTCCCCAACCCTTGAACCTCAGGCTATAGTCTTCCTGGAGGGAACCGGTGGTTGCCCAGAAGTGTAGGCGCTGTGATTCAGTCACCATTTTCATGCTTCGCCGTCCTGCAGTTGCCGTCTTCACTGGATACCAAAAGACCATATTGCCAGTGGTATTGCCTTGAGCTTGGGGAGATTTATGTGCTTCTGAGTCTTTTGTAGGCTCCGGATGCCACTTACTGTGAGATCCTCCATGTGGGTACTCCAACCTAGGAGAAAGGCATCTGTACTGACAATCATTGTTGTATATTGCTGGAGGAAGGGATGCCCTTTCTGAGGCTACTTTCTTCCTTCCACCACTCTAGTGCTTGCACAAAGGTTTTTGTGACTGGTACCAGTTTGGACAGTGACTTCCACCTTTGGGATCAGTGATCCCTTAGGTGGTACTGAATGTCCCTCATTTGACATCTGGCCCATGGCGCCACTGCTGTAGATGAGGCCATGTAGCCCAGTATCTTCAGAAAATCCCTTGCTGGCCTTGGGTGGCCCATTGTGAAGGATTCTGCAATGGCAGTTAGGTTTGATTGATACCCTTTACTGTGGGAAGAAAGCCTTCCCCTGCAGGGTATCTGGCTCTGCACCTGTGAAGTCTAGCACCTGAACAGGTTCTGTCTAAGACTTCTGCAGATTTACCAGGAATCCCAGGTTCTCTAGTGTGCTCCTTACCTGTTGTATGGAGTGTCTTGCCTGTTGATCTGTTTTTCCATGAGACTAGTCAGTCATCTAGGAAGGAAATACCACTACATCTTGTCTTCTCAGGTGTGCTGCCACCACGGCTAGGCACTTTGTGAAGATCCTTGGTGCAGAAATGAGACTGAAAGGATGGGCAACAAACTGATACTGGCAGTTTCCCAGCCTGAATCCAAGATATTTTCCGGGGCTGGGGCTGTCTGGAATGTGGAAATAGGCATCTTTCAGATCCAGAGACCCCAGCCAATCTCCTGACTGTAGAGATGCTATCACTGTGCCCAGAGTTACTTTCTTGAACTTTTCCTTTTTGTTGCTTGCTCAGATACTTTACATCTACCACTTCCCATTTTTCTTGTGGGTCAGGAAGTAGCTTGTAAACAGGCCATTCCCCACTTTGAGGTAGGGACCTTTTCTACTGCCTTTGCCTGCAGCAGTTTCTTTACTTCCAGTTCCAGCAGAATTATTTCTGCTGGTGAATGAGATGGGAGTTTTTTTGGTCTCTGCAGCATTGGGAACCTTTGAATTGCAGAGAAAAACCCTGACCCACTACTTTCATGACCCACTTGCCTGAGGTAATTTTTACCCATACCTGAAAGTTGTGGGTCAGCCTTCCCCCTGCAGGCAATGTTGGACTGGCAATCTGGACAGAATTGTCAGGGTTTTGTTTTGACTGTGTCTTGTGGGCTAGTGCTGCAACATGTCTGGAGCCCTTCCTGCCTCTGTAGTAACCCCTTTGGGGTTGGCACTTATAGGGGACGTAGGGTATGTGACAGTGGCCCCTACCTCCCCTTCCATAGGGCCTGTAGGAAGTGGAAGCCTTTTCCTTTTCAGAATCATTTTTATAAGTGGATTTGTACTTATACACTTTTTTCATGTATGCCTTTGTCACCAAAGAAAAAAATACTCACCATAGTAATCTTGTGTCTCCCAGGGATCACTCAGTATGATTTAACTAATGCAGTCAGCCTTCAGTGTTGAACTGCCCTGAAGAGATGGAATTTATGCAAATGATGGAACTCTCATTGGCTCGTGCCAGTTTCAAACTGCTGCACCTAGTAACTGCTGCACTTTGAAGTGCTCAGATTCATTACACAGCATAACAGGGTAAAGCCCTTCTAGCTAGCTAAACTATGTAGATTAAGCCCCCTTAGTCACATCCCCAAAGAACAAAAGTCCCTAAAAAGGGACAACAATGTATACCAACTGGGTAAAAAAAACTTGAACATTAACCAGAAACAACATATATAGCATGTGACAGCAGGGATGCAGAATTATTTTATTTATTTATTTAATTTATTTTAGTCTTTGGTAAGTGGGTAAGGCCCACAAGGCACATGTGCCTGTTTTCAGGGGCCACCTGGGAGCACTGGGGGTTAAGTGACTTTCTCAGAGTTACAAAGTTTGCAAGTGGAGGTTGTGGGAATCAAACCCAGGTCTGCCAGATGTACCAAGCTCATTCACAGCTCGTTAATCTAACCTCTAGGCTATACTGTACTACCAACCCCAAAAGTCTGTCCCCCTTTTCCCTTGGTTCAGGTAGAGAAGGCAGGATAGGAGCTTTAATCATACCGAGTAACCCACTGGAAGAAACAAGATTATTATGGTGAGAACTTTTCTTCTAACCCCAGGAATCACTCAGTGTGATTAAACTAATGCAGACTACCAAGCAGTACCTTTGGAGGCTGGGCACGGAACCTAGTTTAGGAAAAGGTTCTGCAGGTCTGCTGTGCCAAATCTGTCATCACTTCTGGACTGTATGTCCAAGCAGTAATGCTTGGTAAAAGTGGGAAGGTTTCCATGTAGCTGCTTTGCAGATATCCAATAAAGGAATATCCCTTGCAGCTGCCACTAAAGCAGCTGTTCCCCTGGTAGAATGCACCCTGAGGCCCAGGGGAGCTTGCTTACCAACTTTTCTGTAACAGAACTGTATGCAAGCTACTGTCCAGCGTAGAATGGTTTGTTTGGATGCAGGCTTGCCTTTACCCGCTTCACCATAAGTGAGGAACAGCTGGGTATGTTCCACTCAATAAGCCTTGGTCCTGTTGAGGTAGTGGCTTGGTGCCCTCTTGACATCCAGACTATGTAGCTTCTGCTCAGATGAGCTGGAATTATCAGTGAAGAAAACAGGTAATGTAATGGATTGATTCAGATGAAAGTCTGAGACCACCTTAGGAAGGAATTTCCTATTGGTCCTGAGAACCACTTTGTCCCTGTGGAAGGAGATGTAGTTCAGATCTGTACACAGGGTCTGCAATTCACTTATTCACCTGGCTGAAGTGATAGCCACCAGGAAAATCGTTTTCCATGTGATATACTTCAAGTCTGCAGTTGCCATTGGTTCAAAAGAGAGCTCCATGAGCCTGGCAATACAAATGTTTATTCCAGGCCGGAACTGGCTTCCTAAGGGGAGGGTGAAGGCAGTTGAGACCTTTGAAAAACTTCCTAAAGACAGGGTGAGAGGCCATGGACCTGTCTTTACCAGTTGAGATATAAGCAGAGGTTGCAACCAGATAGACCTTCAGGGTAGAAGATCTGAGTCCCAGGGCATGGAAGTGGGTCAGATAGTCCAGGAGGACAGAGAGACC
Organism: Neoceratodus forsteri; assembly: GCA_016271365.2. Taxonomy (NCBI): domain Eukaryota; kingdom Metazoa; phylum Chordata; order Ceratodontiformes; family Ceratodontidae; genus Neoceratodus; species Neoceratodus forsteri. The sequence continues at coordinate 572,120,119 of CM057453.1, forward strand.
AGCCCTGGAGGGATTAATATCCCTTCCTGAGCACCAAATAGAAAACTTTTTCCACTTTAAAGTATACGTTTTCTTGGTTGATGGCTTCCTAGAGCCTCTGAGCACAGTCAAAACCTCTTTAGAAATGGTTTAGGCTAGCAAATTCTATGTCTTCAAGAGCCAAGCCTTCAGCTGCAGGGACGTGATGTTGGGGTACAGGATCCTGCCCTGAGAGGATGTCAGTAGATTGTGCCTCTGGGACAGGTGGATGGGCTGTGAGACAGATTGGGTCAGCAGGAGGGAGTACCATGGCTGTCTTGCCCAGTCTGGGGCCACTAGGATCATTGTTGCTGGTTGTGACCTGAACTTTATGAGAATCCTGAGCAGCAGGGAAAAGGGAGGGAAGGCATACAGGAATCTGCCTGATCAGTCCAGTGTTAAGGCATCCACTGGAACAGTACCGCTACTTGGAGATCTGCAACAGAACTGTGTGAGCTGGTGGTTGTCCGTGGAAGCAAAGAGATCTACCTCTGGGGTGCACCACCATATCAATACTGACTAAAGTACCTGTGTATTCAGGGACCACTCCTGATGATTCTGGCTGATTCTACTGTGGGAGTCTGCCAGAATGTTGTCCTTTCCTGGTAGGTGGATGGCAGACAGAGACACCTGTAGGGAGTAGGCCAGGCTCCACACCTTCTTGGCCTCTGTGCACCATGAGGTGGACCTGGCTCCTCCTTGTTTGTTGATGTAGTACATGGTGGTAGTGTTGTCTGTTCTGACCTGTACCACCTTGTTGCTTAGGTGTGGAGCAAATGCCCGAAGAGACAGATATACTGCCCTGAGCTCTAACAGATTTATGTGCAGAAGTGATTCCTGAGGGGACCACATACCACTGGCTGTTAGGTTGAGCATGTGTGCCCCCCAGCCCAGGAAGGAAGCATCTGTGGTAAGTACCACTGATGGATGCTCCTTTTGGAAGGGGGTTCTCTCCCTGAGGTTCTCGCTATCTAACCACCACTGCAGGGCCTGTAACAGGGTATTTAAGACTGGCACCAGTTTGGCTAGGGAATCTCTTCTCTGAGACCAGTGAGTTCACAAGTGGAACTGACTGTCTCTCATCTGGAACCTGGAGCCTGGCACCACTGCCGTGACAGCTGCCATGTGGCCCAGTAGCCACAGGAACTGCCTTGCTGGCCTGGGTCTGTTTAGTTGTAATGATCCTGCCAGCTGCAGTATACTGCTCACTCTGTCCTGTGGAAGAAAGGCTCTTCCCTGGCTGGTGTCCAGTTCTGCTCCTATGAAGTCCAGGACCTGGACTGGCTCCAGCTGGGACTTCCGGACATTCATCTGGAAGCCCAGAGACTCTAATGTGCTCCAGGTGAGAGCCAGGGAGTCTGGTTTGTTGCACAGACTGTCCTGCAACTAGCTAGTCATCCAGGTATGGGAACACAGTCACTCCCTACCTTCTCAAGTGTGCCACTACTACAGTCAGACACTTTGTGAATGCCTTGGGGGCTGAGGTTAAACTGAATGGCATGGCTGCAAACTGGTAGTGGTCTGAAGGCAATCAACCTCAGGAACTTTTTGTGGCTGGGTTGGATTGGGATGTGTAAATAGGCATCCTTTATGTCCAAGCATGCCAACCAGTCTCCTTTTTGCAGTGCAGGGATAATCATGGCCAGAGTGACCATCCTGAACTTTGGTATTGACACATGTTTGTTCAGAAGTCTCAGATCCAGAATAGGTCACCAGTCCCCATTTTTCTTCTGGGTGAGGAAGTATCTGGAGTAGAAGCCTTTGCCCCTCTGTAGGAGGGGAACAGGCTCCACTACTCTAATGGAGAATAGGTTTGCCACCTCTCCCTCCAGAAGAATTCTGTCTGCAGAAATAGCTGGGGCAAAATTTCTGCTTCTTAGTTTGGGAAGTGATTTGAAGCTTAGAGACAGTCTCTGACTCACTACGTCCAAGACCCACTTGTCTGTGGTGATGGTGTACCAAGCTTGGAGGAAGTGAGCCAGTCTGCCTCCTGCCAGTAGGGGGGGAGGTGACCTGTACCAGCCCATCAGGGATTCTGTTTGGGTTGGGCCTGGGCTTGCGGTAACTGGGCAGACCTTCTCATGGTCCTTCTGCCTCTACCTCTAAAGTCCCCCCTGGCCTGTTGGTAGTTTGGCATGGCTTGAGCCTGGAAAAAAGGTCTGCAGTAGGATCCCCTACCCCTGACTCCCCTGTACTGGGACCTGTATGAGGTGGAAGGCTTTTCCTTTGCAGAGTTGCTTCTCTAAGTGGATTTGTACTCTTCCACCTTTTTCATGTATGCATCTGTCTTCTCCCCGATGATGGAATCACCCTCACAGGGGAAATTCATTGCTTTAGTCTGAGTGTCTTGAGACAAGTTTGTGGCCCTGAGCCAAGCAAACCGTTTCATTGACACTGTAAGTGCCATGAGTCTGGCTGCAGTGTTATTCGTGTCTACAGCCATATGGAACTGGTACTTGGTGGCATCCAGTGCAGTCCTGACAATCTCTGCCACATCCACTGCCACCTCTCCAGACATTTTTTATGTCATTGCCAATACTGTATACCATAATGCCTTCTGATATTGGGCTGCATAAGCCATATAGTTAGCTTGTCCTACTAACAGTGAGTCTGCCAGGTACCCCTTTTTTCCCATTCCGTCACTCTGTCTGGAATCTTTGTCAGGAGGGTGGGATGACAAAGGTATCATGGTCTTGTTGCATGCTGCAGCCTGGACCACCCATTCATGGTCAGGGTGGTTAAACAGGAATGCAGAATGAGCTCTGTCAAGCTGATATTTCTCATCTACTTTCTTTCAAATACAAATTGGTCTTGTAACCACAGGAAATGTGCAATAATATATTTAATCATTCTTTTTGCTTTATGGGGGTGCTGCTTTATCATGAATGTTTTTAGAAGTGTTTCACAACGTGGGTATGCACTGCACTTTAAAAATGATTGGGTGTTGATGCAACATTTGCAGATTGCTCACTATAAATGGATAGGCATTTCTTGATGTGCTATATTTCTCTGAAGAAGCTCGGCTTGGTCCGTGCGAAATGTCAGAAGTGTGCGGCGACAGCCGTGACGTCAGTTTATTGCATCTGGTGGTTATCACCTCGTTCGTATAGGTGTGAGTTTTGTACCACTGCTTCTTGTATTAATAAATGGAAACATTTTTTGGATACCATTTTAGTATGTCATCTTTGTTACAGGTGCTCTGTGCTTTTGTTTCACACTGAACTTCACTTTACTGAGCACCATAACATTCTCACCAGGTGCTCTGCTTTGTTTCTCAAATACTGTGTCTTGATTGATGAGCATGGGTTTCCCTGAGTGGGAGTAAAAAGAACAGTGCCATACTGACAGCTGCTTTTTGCTTGGAGACTTTACTTCATGGTTGTTCTTCATTAGATGTGGTCCCACATCCTATGACTTGTGAAGACCTTTTTTTTCAAATTGGTCTAAAAGCAAAAGCCTTGGTGTAACTTCTCCATTGTAAACCTGTTCTAGACTAATGAAAATGTCCAATCAGGACAGTGGAGAGACTTCTGATGCAGGAATGAAGAATTTGACTGGCAGCTTCACCGAAATGACTTTTTCTACATTGAATGACACTAACCCCATTTTAGCCTCTAGCAATGGAAAACGGGTTGCACCTGTAGAATTGGAGGTAAAGGCACTTTATAAAAAACTTGAAAAGCTTGTCATGAAGAGCAGACATATGTTTTGGCACATATGTTTTGGCACAAAGTAACAAGTGGCTGCGATGAAAACTTGGTTCACAGGAAGCCATGGATGGGACATGGCCATTCCTGAATTCAACATGTACAGGAGGGACAGGAAGGGGAAAAAGGGAGGGGGGTAGCATTGTACATCCGGGAGGAAATCAAAACCACAGAAATCCAGGGGACCCTAGGTGACACTGAGGTACTATAGGTAACAGCTGAGATGGGAAACGGGGTAGCCATTAAGTTAGGAATTATCTACCGGCCCCCATCACAGGGGGAAGATGGGGACAAAGAAATACTGGAGATGATACATAAAATGGCAGACAAGGGCAAGACAATTATAGTAGGGGACTTTAAGTTACCAGACATTAACTGGGGTTCTCTGACAACATCAACAAGAGATAGGGAATTTGTAATGGCCCTACAGGGGGCAGGGCAGAAGCAACTTGTTGATTCACCAACCAGAGGTGGAGCTGTCTTGGACTTGATTCTGACCAACAGTGTCAGGGTAGAAAGGGCTGAGGTAGGGTGTTATCTTGGCAACAGTGACCATCGTGTGGTTGGTTTCCAAATCAACACAACTATGGATACCAGCCATTCCAAGATCATAGTTTTGGACTTCAGGAAGGCAGACTTTTCCAAACTGAGAACCAGCCTAAAACAACACAGGTGCTGGAGCACTCGAAATATGCGGGTGCTCACTTCCAAAAATCACGAAACATAAACCGCACAAGCTTGGTGGAGCATTTGAATGAATAATATATAAAATAAATAAATCAGCACACACTGCTATAATGCAAACGCATGGAGCTCTGCGGCTACTGCTACCCCGGTGCTTCGGGTCTTCTCATGACCCTTTCTCAAGGGGAGAGTGGCCAATGTGCTACACATGCTGTGTTTTATTTTAAACTATTAAAGTGACAGTGTAATTATTAACTTAATTCTCTTTATGTATTTACAAACAACAATCATGCACACATTTGTGCAGGTGCAACTTATTTAAAAACAAGCCTTATGATAAATATTGTACAAGCCATGCTAGATCAATAATGATAATAAAACAAAAGATATGTAATAAGAAATTAATCAAGGGAGAGAGCCGTATAGCAGGAGTGGGTTTGTAATTTATAAAGAAAAAGTTGGGGGATGGGAAAGGGGGAAAGAGAAGGAGGAGAGGGGAGGAGGGGGAAAAATAAAAAATAAAAATAACTTAAAGAAACACTGTGATATCAAGATAGTTGTTTAAACCAGTAGGCTATTAAGCTTTCATGGTATAAATCCATGTCTATTTTTTTTTTGTTTTTTGTCTTTGGTAACCAGGTAAGGCCCACTAGGCACAAGTGCCTGTTTTCAGGGGCGACCTGGGAGCACTTGCTCAGAGTCACATAGTATGCAACTGGAGGTTGTGAGAATCAAACTCAGGTCTGGTCTGCTGGATGTATCAAGCTCGTTCACACCTTGTTCCTCTAACCTCTAGGCTATACTGCCAGCCAGTTCACAGTGTGCCAATCTATTTAATCTATTTCCCCCCCTCCAACATTATATCTAATATGATCTATCCCCATAAATTTAAAACACTGTAACTTTTCTGGTGACATTTTTCAAAATGCACTCCAATTGGAGTATTTGGATCACTCTTGCTAATAGCCCTTACATGCTCCTGCATTCTTTCTCTTAAAGTTCTTTTCATTCTACCCACATAAATATATGGACAAGTGCATTGTATGATATAAATCACATAAATTGTTGAACAATTAATAAAATTATTTCCATTTTTTTGCTTTTAAGAAACGGATGCTGAAATGACGAACCCTGTAAATTAAATGTACAAACACTGCAATGACCACATTTAAAGCAACCTAAGGGTTTGCTTGGAAGCCAGGTTTTGTTATTAGGTGATTTAACATATAGACTATGCTTCAATAGATTGGATAAATTATTTCCTCTTTTAAATGACACTAATGGCTTGTTGCCTATAACATCTCTCAAATCAGGATCGGCTCGTAACACCCCCCCAATGTTTGGTTACAATACTGGTTATTTGATTGCTAATATGACTATATTCAGTAACAAACACAATTGGTATCTGATCTTCTTTCTTTTTAACTTTTGGTTTCAAAAGTGCATTTCTATCGAGTGTCCGGGCCTTACTGTATGCTTGTTCAACCTGTTCTATAGTATAGCCTCTAGCCAAAAACCTGTCCCTTAGTAATTTGCTTTCTCACTCAAAATCATTTAAATGGGTACAAGTGTGTGAAGTTGGATAAATTGTTCATATGGGACTCCTCTTTGTGTTGTGAGTGCACTGTTGCATGTAAGCCGGCTTCCTAAAAGAGAACTAGAGCTATTTTCTCCATTTTGCCCTTCTAATGGCAAATCCAAAAATGATATTCTGGAGACATGTGCATCAAAGGTAAACTTAAGCCCCACATCATTATTGTTTAGAAACTCCACAAACTTAGAAGCTGACAAAATGTCTTCCTTCCAAACAACCAGTAAATCATTTATAAATCTACCCCAAAATTCTATCTGTTCACAAAAATGGTTTCTAATAGAATCATAAATCAAGGTTTATTCCCACCATGCCATGAATAGATTGGCATATGAGGGAGCCATGGTGGTCCCCATCACAGTACCCATAGTTTGTAAATAATATTTACTATCAAACAAAAAATAGTTATTATATTAAATAAATTTAACCGCTTCCAAAATAAATTCTTGTGGACATTTTTTTTGCTCTACTATTCATATATAAGTGATATTCCAAGGCCTGGAGTCCCAATGTATGAGCTATGGAAGTGTATAAACTGATGACATCAATAGTAAGCCATACAAATTCAGAGGACAAGGTCGGACCCTCAATTTTGGATAAAACATCCATTGAATCTCTGAGGTATGATTTCTGTTTAACCACTAGTTGTTTGAGATAATAGTCAACAAATGTTGATACCTTTTCAGAGAGCGACCCTACCCCTGAAATAATGGGGTGTCCTGGGGGTCCTACCTGGTCCTTATGAATTTTAGGGAGAACATATATTGTAGGTGTAAGGGAATTCCACATTCATATAATCTTTCTCTTTATGAGAAATCTGACCTATCAGGACAAAATCCAATAGCAAACCATCCGATTTATTTTTAATAATACACATTAGATTATCTAATAGTCGTCTGTAACAATGTTTGTTATCCAATTGTCTAAATAGTTCCTCTTCATACTGTACTTTATTCATAATTGCTATTTCCCCCCTTATCTGCTTCCTTGATTTCTATATCTTTTAAATTTCTCAATTCTGTAGTGCAGTTTTTTCCACACTAGTCAAATTGTCTTGTACTGCTGGCCATTTAGATTTAAACAGATCAGTGAAATCGTGTAGCACTAAAGACTCATAAGTGCTAATAGCAGATGAACTAGAGGGGGATGGATTGAATGTAGACTTTGGCCTGAATGGTGACTTCATCAAAATTGGAATAGTGAGATCAGTCCCATTTGAACCATCTGTGTCATTAGCTTCATTATAAAGCTGTTCCAAAGTCACTAATGTGTCATCCAGTTCTGACGATGGCAAATTTATATCTTGATTGGGACACTCCAGTGTTGTTTGTCGCTGTGAAAAACATTTTTTAAAACATAATTTTCTAATGAGTTTTTTTTTTTAACCATTGTATTTATTCTCCTGATCTTGCCTCCCCCCTCCACTCTCTCCGACTACCTCAATTCCTGGATCTCCCCGGATCCTATCGCGATCTGCCCCTAGAGTACTTCATCCACACTTTACCCTGAGTGCACCCCGGTATACCCCCCAAGGAATGGGGTGGAGAGAGCGGACGGATTCCCCCTCCAAACATTTTTCATGTGGATGGCACAGCAGGGTCTGTCTGACAGGTCCCGGAGAAGCTCCATGGGGGCGTCTTCGCCTAGGAGGGAGTGAGGTGTTTTTTCCTCCTTTCGTTCAACCCTCCCCGACGTCGGCGTGCAATGGGGGCTATGAGCTCAGAGGCATGCTGAGACGTGCCTCCTGCTCTGCCCCTCTGTCGATTTCCACCCAATCCGCTGGCTACTTCTCCCCTTGCTGCGCTATCCACCCGGGCTTCCCTAGGTGGCAGCATTGCGGCGGGAGCCTACAGAACCCCTCCCCGGAGAAGGAGAGCTGCCGTTGGGTGCTCTATCCTTCTCCACTCCAGCCAAGCCCCGTCGGCCGAGCCCATTCCTGAACCCGGGTCGGCGGTGTGGTGCGAGGTGTGGCGTCCAGCGCCTCAACCCTCAGCGCCACCGGGCCGGCCCTAATGAGTTTTTTAATGCCAGTATAGATGTTGAATTCATTAACAACTGGTCGTGGAACAAACGAAAGACCCTTGTGAAGCAGGCTAATCTTTGTCTCGTTAAGAACAACATCCGAAAGGTTGACTATTTCAATGTCCTGCTCCTGGGGCTCTCTGCTATAGTGCCTTGCACCTCTCCCCCTCCTGCCACGTCTTATCTTCCTCCCTTTTTTGCATTGTTTCTTGAATTAGCGTAAAAGTAACTTGCTTCAGTGGAATATTGGCTGGATCCAAAGGGGAAGATACATTAATGTCTTTTTCAGCATTGCTTTTCTGATAATTAGAGGAACTGCTTTTACTTTTGTTTCTGATTTTGCTTTTAGGTCTACTTTGAGACAAAGAACACCCTCTAGAATTATTTCTCCCCTCTCTTGAAGGTCTCTGCCATGCAAAAACTTGATTGAGCTCATAATCCCTTGTGTCTCTTGCCTTTTTAACTTCTTTTCTATTAATTACTTCCTTTTCATGAGACATAAGCTTTTTGGTCAGGTTAGCCTCATAGTTTTTGAAAAGCTTATGATCTTTATATTTTAGAACTTCAGTTGTCTGAATATCAATGTCCTTTGAGACCATAGAGTATACAGTAACTCTGAATCCATCATAGGTATCATAGGTAACAAAGGTAGTTACAGAGCACAGAAGACTTTTGTTCATTGTGCTCGATTAGGCCCTAGTTATGGTAGCTCCCTATTTTATTCGCTACACAATATTTATCATGTTCCCTCTTGAACTCAAGCATGGTCTTACTAGCAACCACCTCATCAGGCAAGTTGTTCCAGACAGGAATTACCCTAACACTAAACCAATGTTTTCTTTTTATTGTCTTAAAATGTTGCCCCTTCAACTGCCATGAGTGTGACCTAGTGCTGTGATACTGATCCCTAAGTGTAAGACCCAGTTTCTCCCTTAAGTTGATATCTTTAAACAATCTATACACCATACACAAGTCTCCTCTCAATCGCCTATACTCCAGTGTGAACATTCCCAGCTCTTCCAACCTTTCTTCGTAATCTTGGTCCCTAACATCAGCCACCAACCTTGTTGCCCTTCTCTGGACCTTTTCCACTCTCTTAACATCTGTCCTAAACCCTGGTGACCACAACTGGGCACAATATTCCAAATGTGGTCTCACCAGTGAACCACACAAAGGCACAATCACCTCCCTCTTCCTACTCTTAATATGTTTTTTAGTATTAAAAGAATCCTACTAGAGGTCCTTATCACCTGGCTACAGTGTTGATGGAACTTGAGATCATTAGTCACTCTAACACCCGGATCTCTTTCTTCTATGACCTTCCCCAGCATATGTCCATTTAGAACATAATCAGCTTTTTTGTTATTTTTTCCCAAAGTGCATAACTGCACATTTATTGGTGTTAAAAGATAACTTATAATCCCTCACCCATCTTTCCATTTTGAATAAAGCATCATGCAGTTTCTTTACATCCTCACTATTTTTGATACTAGTACCAATCCTGGTGTCGTCTGCAAATTTGGTTTCCCAAACATCCCCTCCACCAGTCAATGAGTGTATATATATTTTAAACAAACAAGGCCCCAGTACTGATCCCTGGGGAACCCCACTTTCCACACCCAACGAATCAGAATATACACTCTTTAAACAAACCCTCTGCTTTCTAGCACCCAACCATGCCTTTACCCAACATGTAATATACCCAGGTATGTTGTGTTCTTTTAAGACATTCACTAACTCCCCATGTGGGACCTTATCAAATGCCTTTGAAAAGTCCAAAAACACTACATCCACAGAGGTACCCTCGTCCAAGGCCCTACTCACATGCTCATAAAACTCTAGGAGATTTGTCTGACATGATAAACCCTTCATAAAACCATGTTGAGCATTATCACAGTCCCCTGCCAAGTTCATGAACTCCACTATATGGTCCTTAATAATAGTTTCCAACATCTTCCCCAAAACAGTGGTCAAGCTTACAGGCCTATAGTTACTCAGTTCCTGTTTAGACCCCGTTTTATGGTTAGGGACGACATTTGCTTTATGCCAGACCTCTATCACCTCGCCTCTATCCAGTGATGTTTGGAACAATACTGTTATAGGTGCTGCCAATACTGTTGCCAGTTCCTTAAGGACCCTAGGATGGATGCCATCTGGTCCCTGAGATTTATTTGGGTCCAAGTGCATCAATCTGTCCTCTATGTCCCCTTTATTCAATACAATTCTATAACCAGCATTATATTGATGGTCCCTAGTACTTTGAGATTTGTCATTAAAGACCAATGAAAAATAAGTATTAAAATGCCCTGCCATAGCCTGGTTGTCATTAACTAAATCCCCAGCCTGATCCTTAATAGACCCCATAGTATTTTTACACATCTTTTTGTTATTAATATAAGTAAAGAAAGATTTATGGTTATTCTTAACTCTTGTGACCAGATTTAGCTCGCATTTTCGAGTTGCCTGATTAATTGTTTTTTTTCGTTTCTTTTAACAGTTTATTGTACACATCGCGATTTTTTGTGCACTCACTTTTTCTGGCTTTATTGTAAGCTCTTTTTTTTCTTTTAATCAATCTTTTAATTCTAGGGGATAGCCATGAGGGAATTTTACCTATTCCATTATATTTTTTCCTAAGTGTAACATACTTATTTACCAATCCTAGAATCTTCTTCTCTAAGATAGCCCAGTTATCCTTTAATGTTCTATTTTCAAACTCTTTCTGCCATCCCCACTCCATGAGTTCCATCCTCATGTTATTAAAATCAGCCTTGTTAAAGTTCTGAACCTCGGTTGAACCAGAAATCATGGTTTTTACTCTCTTAAATTCAAAACTAATCATACAATGATCATTTGAACCAAGTGGTGAGGTAATACTACACTGTTTAATCGAGTCCCCTGCATTACTTAATACAAGATCTAATATGTTATCCCCCCTTGTGCTGCTCTCTATGTGTTGATCCAAACCAGCTAGTAAAAAGGAGTCCAAGTATCTTAACTCAATTGGTGTCCCTGCTATTTGTTTTGACCAATTGATGCCAGGCAGAAAAGAATAATACTTTCAGTAGACTCTAAGGAGTTCAAGAAATTAAGAACAGCCTCGTTGTTTTGAGGGAAATCGAGGGTGGTCGATACATAACCCCAATTGTGATATTTGGGCCATCCACTGGCAATATCTTAATCCATAGATGTTCAATTCCTGGTATATGGGGAACTTCAATAGCTACTGATTTTATTGTGTCAGATACATACAATGCTACCCCTCCACCTTTTTTACTTAATCTATCCATGTGATATAGATCAAATCCTGGTATATGATGGTCCCAGGTATCCTCAGATGTCCACCAGGTCTCAGTTATGGCACATATCTGGACTTTATCTGTATTCAGTAAACAAACTAGTTCTTCAAATTTGTTTGTAAGGCTCCTGGCATTAAGGGACAGGCATTTCCAGTCCTGAGCTACATTAACCTTCTTAAGATATTTGGGGATACCTCCTGATGCCTGGGAAGCTAGGTGACTACCCCCTACCCCCTTGGTACCTAGTTTAAATGGTTCACTACCTGTTGTTGAATTTCCCTAGCTAGTAGTCTAGTACCATGTCTCTTTAAATGCAACCCATCATTTCCAAATAAACCTGGGTCCTTAAAGGTGTCCCAGTGGTGGATAAATGCAAAACCCTCCCTATGGCACCACCTTCTCAGCCACCCATTAAGCTGTCTTATGTCCCTATGTTTGGCTACCCCATCTTGAGGGATGGGAAGGACTTCTGATATCATAATGTGGCATTCCTGTACTCTCAAGTCCTCACCAACAGCCTCAAAGTTCCTTTGAATATCCAGAAGTGCCCTTTTTCCAACATCATTTGTACCAATGTGTAGTACTGTGACTGGATTTAGGGTATTGTCCAATAATCCTGGGAACAATTTACGAACATCCCCTATACCTGCCCCAGGTAGAGTACTAACAGTTGTAAACTCATTCCTACCTTCACATAATATTTTATCTGTGTTTCTAACCATGGAATCACCAATAACCAGAAGCTCCTTGTTTTGTCTATTTATTCTTGGTGACCCTTGCATATTGTACCTTACCGTTACTTCAAGTCTTTCTCTGAGCACACTGTGGTTTGGATCTAGTTAGTCAATATTGTCCCGAACTGCCTCAGTACTGAGGATGTCGTATCCATTATGAATGTCAGTCTGTCCATACCTGCCAAAATTTCCACAAGAGTAGTGGAACACAAAGTTAATGCTGACTCCCATCTGTTTTGATAGTTATCGTTTAAAAAACCACCATTTGGAGTTTTCTCAAAACGCAGTCCTCGTGGTGCCCATCCTTTACTTTTATATTCATTTAGAAAGCCTTCATTATAATAGACATTTATTTCCTTAAACTTTAACTTTTCTAATTGTTGAAAAGCCTGCTTGAAAGCTGAATCAATATTGATAACATTATCAATCTGTGGCTCAGTAGATGTAGTTGTTGCAACTTGATGTACTCTGCATCTCACCGACACAGCCACGGACTCCAGGCAGGTAAATTCTGATTGCTCAGCATGGCCCTCCATGTTCAGCATTCCACAGCACTTCCCGACAGATGAAAGTAAATCTAATTCGGACTAATCGCGCTCACCAAAGGATGCCGAAATAACATGAGGCTCGAATGAAAGAGGATCCGTTAAACATTGCTGAAACCGATTCAAGATCTTAAAGCATATTGAGGTGCTGATTACATTCAAATACCGCCAACTGATGCTCACATCAATCAGTCTTGGCAGTTCCGGAAGAACGCAACCAAGGTCGGTCTAACAAAAACAACACAGGTGCTGGAGCGCTCAAAATATGCAGGTGCTCACTTCCAAAAATTATGAAACATAAACCACACAAGCTTGGTGGAGCACTTGAATGAATAACATATAAAATAAATAAATCAGCACACACTGCTATAATGCAAAAGCATGGAGCTCTGCGGCTACTGCTACCCTGGCACTTCGGGTCTTCTCATGACCCTTTCTCAAGGGGAGTAGCCAATGTGCTACACATGCTGTGTTTTAATTTAAACTATTAAAGTGACAGTGTAATTATTAACTTAATTCTCTTTATGTGTTTACAAACAGCAATCATGCACACATTTGTGCAGGTACAACTTATTTAAGAACAAGCCTTATGATAAATATTGTACAAGCCATGCTAGATCAACAATGATAATGAAACAAAAGATATGTAATAAGAAATTAATCAAGGGAGAGAGAGACATATAGCAGGAGTGGATTTGTAATTTATAAAGAAAAAGTTGGGGGGAAGGAGGGAGAAGGGAAAGGGGAGAGAGGGAGAAGGGGGAGGAGGGGGAAAAAATAAAAATAACTTAAAGAAACACTGTGATATCATGACAGTCATTTAAACCAGTAGGATATAAAGCTACAATTCTACTAGAAAACCCTTTTTGTGAACAGATAGAATTTTGGGGTAGATTTATAGATGATTTACTGGTTGTATGGAAGGGAGACATTTTGTCAGCTTCTAAGTTTGTGGAGTTTCTAAACAATAATAATGTGGGGCTCAAGTTTACCTTTGATGCACATGTCTCCAGAATATCATTTTTGGATTTGCTATTAGAAGGGCAAAATGGAGAAAATATCTCTAGTTCTCTTTTTAGGAATCCGACTGCTGATAACTTGTTGTTATATGCAACGAGTACACATCCAGCACACACAAAAAGGGGAGTCCCATATGGACAATTTATCCGACTTCGAAGCACTTGTACCCATTTAAATAATTTTGAGTGAGAAAGCAAATTACTAAGGGACAGGTTTTCTAGAGGCTATACTATAGAACAGGTCGAACAAGCATACAGTAAGGCCCGGACACTCGATAGAAATGCATTTTTGAAACCAAAAGTTAAAAAGAAAGAAGATTAGATACCAATTGTGTTTGTTACTGAATATAATCATATTAGCAATCAAATAACCAATATTGTAACCAAACATTGGGGGGTGTTATGAACAGATCCTGATTTGAGAGATGTTATAGGCAACAAGCCATTAGTGTCATTTAAAAGATGGAATAATTTATCCAATCTATTGACACATAGTCTATATGTTAAATAACCTAATAACAATAGCTGGCTTCCAAACAAACCCTTAGGTTGCTTTAAATGTGGTCATTGCAGTGTTTGTAAATTTAATTTACAGGGTTCGTTGTTTCAGCATCCATTTCTTGAAAGCAAAAAAATAGAAATCATTCATTTTATTAATTGTTCAACAATTTATGTGATTTATATCATACAATGCACTGGTCCATATATTTATGTGGGTAGAATGAAAATAACTTTAAGAGAAAGAATGCAGGAGCATGTAAGGGCTATTAGCAAGAGTGATCCAAATACTCCAATTGGAGTGCATTTTGAAAAATGTCACCAGAAAAGTTTACAGTGTTTTAAATTTATGGGGCTAGATCATATTAGATATAATGTTAGAGGGGGAATAGATTAAATAGATTGGCACAATGTGAACACAAATGGATTTATACCATGAAAGCTTTATATCCTACTGGATTAAATGACTGTCTTGATATCACATTGTTTCTTTAAGTTATTTTTATTTTTTATTTTCCCCCCTTCCCTCTCCTCCCTCTCTTCCCCTTTCCTTCCCCTTCCCCTTCCCCAACTTTTCTTTATAAATTACAAACCCACCCCTGCTATATGTCTCTCTCCCTTGACTAATTTCTTATTACATATCTTTTGTTTCATTATCATTGTTGACCTAGCATGGCTTGTGCAATATTTATCATAAGGCTTGTTTTTAAATAAGTTGTACCTGCACACATGTGTGCATGATTGCTGTTTGTAAATACATAAAGAGAATTAAGTTAATAATTACACTGTCACTTTAATGGGTACATGACAACTCACTCCCGTCAATTCGCTCCCTACAAAGTCGGCCCCGACAACTCGCTCCTGTAAAATTCATCCCCATTCAAACTCGCTCCCACTCAAACTCATTCCCATACCTGCTGAGAAATGCCCTGAACATGAATTACAGACAGCCAAAGCAATTATCTTACAATTAGTTTACAGAAGCACTGTAATTGCAGCAGTCAACATACGGTGTTTAATAAAACCAGTGATGTATAAATTTAAAAGTCACTTTTTAAGGCGCATCTGCTTATGCGTCTTTAAAAGTTACCCACAATAGTAATGTAATTATACATCTATTATTTCCTGGTTCCTTAGTTTTTAATTATTTTTTATTATTGCTTTACTAAAGATTTGGACATTTTTAATAACTTATTATGACATGGATTACATAAACTATACTGCACTCTACACCAGAAATGTTAACAAAAAACAAAATATGCAAAAATATGATTGATACATTTTCTTCTAGCTAGAATTTCCTTTAAAAAATGTGTCTTCCATTTTATGTGAGGCTCTAGTTTCAGAAAAGTCATTGTACAGATTCTCAAAGCATTTCAGTTAGATTTCGGCTCAGACAAAAACTGTAGTGGCAACCTCATGAAAACACTGTAATTGCTTAATCTGCAGCAGTCAATGTACGGTGTTTAATAAAACCACTGATGCATCTATTATTTCCTGGTTCCTTAGTTTTCAATTATTTTAATAATTAATAACTTTTGATGACATGGATTACATAAACTACACTGCATTCTACAACATCGCTGCCAGCTATTTGGATGAAGGTAAGGCAAAGTACACTACATATTGAAATTGCCAATGTATTTTTATGCAAGTGTATATGGCTGTATTGGGGCATCATTTATTTGGGAGCGAATTTGACAGGAGCGGGTACACAAGGAGCGTAATTGTCATGGGGATGAACTGTCGAAACGCATTTTTGCTGGAGCTTAATTGTCAGGAGCGTATTGTCATGCTCCCCACTTTAATAGTTTAAAATAAAACACAGCATGTGTAGCACATTGGCCACTCCCCTTGAGAAAGGGTCAGGAGAAGACCCGAAGTGCCGGGGTAGCAGTAGCCACGGAGCTCCATGCTTTTGCATTATAGCAGTGTGTGCTGATTTATTTATTTTATATGTTATTCATTCAAGTGCTCCACCAAGCTTGTGTGGTTTATGAGAACCAGCCTAGCAAAGAAACTCAGTCATGGAGTGTGGGGTGGGTGGAGAAGATGTGGGAGAACCTCAAGGGAGCTATCTAGGAGGTAACCGAGCAGTGCACTAGGAGGATCAGCAAGGCAAATAAGAGAAGGAAACCCCTCTGGTTTTCCAAGGAGGTGACTACTATAGTAAGGGAGAAAAGAAGGCCTACAAGGCATATAAGGCATCCAACAAAGATGGAGACAGGGAAACTTGCATAGTTGCACAGAGAGAAGTGGGAAAAGTAATAAGAAAAGCTAAAGCTCACACCAAGCTAAGGATTGCACAGGGTGTTAGAGGGGGAGACAAAACCTTTTTTTAGGTACATAAGAGAAAGGAGAAAGACTAAAGGAGGAACAGTAAGGCTAGCAGTTTCGGGAGGGGGACTGGTATAGAAGGACAGTGAGAAGGCAGAAGTCCTCAATAAAGATTTCTGTTCCATGTTCACTAGGGAAAATACAGGGGATGGCCCAAACCTGCAAAGCAGTTGCACCCAGATACCAGGGGTAGACTTGAGCCCCTTCATGGAGGGACACATCTTGGAAGCCCTAAATAAATGAAAGATGGACAAGATCATGGGGCCAGATGAGATTCACTCAAGAGTTCTCCAGGAACTGAGGAGTGTGATAGCAGTGCCCCTGGTGGAGCTCTTCACCAAATCACTGGAAAGTGGGACAGTGCCCGAAGACTAGAAGAGGGCAACAGTGGTCCCACTTCACAAATCAGGGAGGAGACTGGAAATTACCACCCAGTAAGCCTCACATCAGTGGTAGGAAAACTGATGGAGATGCTGCTCAAGCAAAGAGCAGTAGCACATCTGAAACCCAGCAGACAACAGGACCCAAAACAGCATGGTTTCATGGCTGGAAGGTCATGCTAGACAAACCTGGTCAATTTTTTTGACTGGGTAACGAAGTCAGTGGACCAACAGGGAGAGTTAGATGTGGTCTACCTGGACTTTAGTAAGGCTTTCAACTTGGCTGCATATAGAAGGCTGGTAAAGAAGCTGGACTACATTGTCGTAGATAAGGAAGTGGTGGGCTGGGTGAGCAACTGGCTTAAGGGAAGAACACAATGGTTGCAGGTAAATAGAGTGGTATCAATGGATAAGGAAGTGACTAGTGGAGCGCCTCAGTGGTCGGTGCTGGGGTCCCTGTTCTTCAATGTGTTCAAAGCCAACATTGGTAATTGATTGGAAGGAAAGGTTTGTCTGTTTGCAGATGACACCAAGATCTGAAACAGAGTGGACGCCCCAGAAGTCAAGAGCATGGAATCAGACCTGGGAAACTCGAGAAGTGGTCAGTTGCCTGGCAGTTGAAGTTCAACACCAAAAAGTGCAAGGTCATGCACTTAGGCAAGGGAAGCCCCAAGGTGGGATACTACCTGGGAGGGGAGCAGCTGGCATGCACCAACTAGGAGTGAGACCTAGGAGTCATTATATCAGATGACTTAAAAGTGGGGAAACAGTGTGAAAAGCCGGTACTAAAGGCCAGTGGTGTGCTGGACTGCATAAGGAGGGGAATCATGAGTCACAGAAGGGAGGTGGTGCTGCCACTTTACAGGATGCTGGTGTGCCCCCACCTGGAGTACTGCACACAGTTCTTGAGGCCACACCTAAGGAAAGATGTAGATAGGATTGAGATGGTACAGAGGAGAGCCACAAAAATGATTCAGGGTCTGCATCAAATGGCATATGAGAATAGGTTGAGGAAGCTCAACATGTACTCCCTGCAGCAGAGGAGGGAGAGGGGGGACATGACTGAGAGATTGAAGCATATCACAGGTACTGTATAAATAAGATAGGAGTAAAGGAGCTCCTTCAGGAGAGGAAAAACATCAGAACTAGAGGACACAATGTGAGGCTCAAGTGTGGGTGATTTAGGAGCAATGTTAGGATGTTCTTCTTCACTGAGAGGGTGGTTGACCCATGGAATTGCCTGCCCCAGAAGTGATGTAAGCCAAAATGGTAAACAGGTTCAAAAATGCCTGGGACAGACCCAAAGGTTTCATTTCACAGAAAGGATGGGGGTAGTTTCCTATATTGGGCAGACTAGATGGATCTTGTGGCCCCCTTCTACCATCAATTTCTGTGTTTCTATGTTAGAAGCCTATTTAGAAGTGAAACGTGTGCCAAGGGGGCTGCATATTCTTAACAAACCCTCACATGGTATTAATGATGTTAATTTTATGAAACTATGGCGTACGAATATGGAAGAGGCTTCATTTAAGAATATTGGACTGATACTGACCTATGCTAAACCTATCAGGGATCAGTTAACAGCTGAGATTGCCAATGTTGAAGATCTATTAAAAACTAAAGCCACTCCAGATGAATATGCCAAATTCAATAAAACACTCTTCGATAAGATATCTTGCTATGACATTCAATTGAAAAAACAAAAATGAAAAGGGTTTGTGTGAGATAAGAATGACTACAAACTAAGGAGAGTTTTTGATTGGCATGATAAAACAAATTCTGACCCCCACTTAGCAAATCCAAAGCCCATTCTGAAAAAAAAAAAACTGGAGATGGTGTGAATGTGGATAAAACTGTGCTTGACTATACCTCTGGGCCATTGGACATGGAAGGTTCCGAGTCTGATGTTTTTTTAGAGGGGGAAAACACACAGAATTACCACCAAACACAAGTAGTGAGGTGTAACCAGAGAAAGACTCACTTTCAGGAGCCTTACCACTATAGAGGAGGAGGAAGACAAGGATGAGGAGCTGGTGTGGAGAAAGGAAAAGGAGCAGAAATTAATTGAACAATGCATTTGCTCTAAAGAGAGCTCCACCTCTGTACCAATACCCCCACACACACACACACACTCACTCACTCACCTGGACTTGTTACCTATGGAGAATATTTCTAATTACACCCTTACTAATGATGAAAAAAATGTAGTGAGCAAGGGCATGACCTTAGCACCAAACTCTGACATTAATTTTTTCTCTGGCAATGTAGATGTACACAAATGTTCCCATAATCTAACCTTTAAAAGTATGTATGCTAATACTGATGTAACAAATAATGACGGGCAAACAGATCTAACAGAAAAGAAAAAGGGCACTTTACGGGCTATATCCCAGTATTGTCCCACTTATAATCCTGTCATTTCTACTTATATAAGAAATGTGAGTTTGAATTGGAACATTTGAAATGCACTCCTGTACAACAAAATTCATATAATTGTACAAAACGAGAAAAGGAGGCTTTAACAAATCTATCATCCAATCATGATATAGTAATTAAGCCCACGGACAAAGGCAGAACAATTGTTATCAAAAACATTATGGAAAATATGTGGGTGAAATTAAAAGACAGATCTCTGATGTTAGATTTTATATAAAAGTTGATAATATGTACATTTCTGCATGTAAGAGTGAAATTGATGATTTACTCAGTACAGGGTTTGTGAGAGGGTGTTTAATGGAGGGGCTGTATAAGTCCCTCACTGTTGCTCATCCAGTCACCCCAGTTACTGTATATATATTTTACCAAAAATCCATAAACGTCCCCAAAATCCTCCAGAAAGACCGATCATTTCTGGAAGAGGTTAGCTAACAGAGCCACTCTCCATGTTTTTGGACTGTCTGCTTCAACCCTATGTGAGGGGTCTCCATTCATATGTATGGGATTCAGCCGACATTGGAAAGCTAGTAGGGAATTTTGTTATGCACAAAAACTGGTATTTTGTCACTTTAGACGTTGAGTCCCTGTACACGTTGATCCCTCATGATGAGGATCTGGCAGCATGTGAACATTTTTTGAATTTGAGAACTGAAGTAGAATTGGTTGAGTTCCCAACATGGTACCTCTTAGAGTTAATGAGATGAGTACTAACTAAGAACATTTTTTTTGTTCCAGAATAAACACTATTTGCAAACTAGAGACACTGCAATGGGGACCACTATGGAAACAAGTTATGCAAACTGGTTTGTTGGGAAAATGGGAACTTGATATCCTGTATGGCGCCACCACAAATTCATATATTCAGCATGTGGATTTGTGATGGCGCTTTATCGATGACATATTAGTGGTATGGAGGGGCACAATGGAACAATTTTCCCAATTTGTATCCTGGCTAGAAAACAGTAGCAGTTGTCTGTGCTTTAAATACATGATACATCCAAGAGAAATTGTGCTTCTTGATCTGAGAATATACAGGCATGAGAAGGGTGAGGTGTGGTCCACATTACATCAGAAACCTACTGACTGCAATAGTCTTTTGAGATATGATAGCTGTCATCCCCATCACGTTAAATTTAATTTACCGAAGGGACAGCTTTTTCGCACACTCAGAAACTGTACTGAAGTGGCAGAATATGAGAAAAAAGACATACAGGTTTGCGGCTTTAAGGAGAGAGGCTATAGCAGTTATAACATAGCTACAACTTTAGGGGTGGGTGAACAGACAAACAGAGACAAAACAGTGGTTCCGAGAAATAGACAAAGGGACAACTTGAATGCCCATTTGTAACTACTTACTCTACTAGGTCAAACCAGATATGGGAAATCATTGTGAGCAATTAGTCTATCCTAAACTTGGAACCTAGATTAAAACAAATAATAGAAAAGGATCCAGAGATGGTCTTGTGGCATTCAAAATTGATTAAAGATATGGTAGTGTTCAACATCCCACCTGGTCCTGAACCAATGAGGAAGAGCTGCCCCCCCAAGAACATTTAGATGTGGCAAATGCATATATTGCAAATACAAAAAACAATGCAAAGTGTCTGCACATCCTAAAAACAGGAAACAGATTACTATAACACATTTTATTAATTGTAACATCCAGGGAGTTGTGTATTTACTAACATGCAGCTGTGGGTCATATTATGTGGGCCTAACAACACGACAATTTAAACAATGGGTAGGGGAACATGTGAGAGCATTACAAAGAGGGGATGTATCTTTTGCCATCGTTAAACATGCTAAAAATTCCCCCTCATTGCAACACAATATCAAATTCATTGATATTGAACAAGTTCAGATTGGACCTAGAGGGGGTGATATTGAGAAATTGATAGGTAGGTGGGAAAGCAACTGGATTTATGAATTGGACACAGGGAACTCAGGTGGTCTCAATGATAATATAGACTTATTAGCATTTTTTAAAGAAACTGTAAAACTAAGGCAATTTTATTATATGAAGATGAACTATTGCACATGTGACTATTTATGGGGATGTGTCTGATGTACCGAATTGATTTTGACATTAAGATCAGTGCCTTATGTTAGCAAGTCCACACCCATTGGAACCCAGTGTAAAATTATTTTTAAACATTGCATTTTTTTTCAAATATAAATTGGTCTTGTAACCGTGGGAAATGTGCAATAATATATTTAATAATTCATTGTGCCTTATTGGGGCTGCTTTATCATGAATGTTTTTATAAGTGTTTTACAATGTGGGTATGCACTGCACTTTGAAAATGATTGAGTGTTGACCCAACATTTGCATATTAATCACTATAAATGGATGGGCATTTGTTAATGTGCTAGATTTCTCCAAGGAAGCAAAATCCAATGCAGCAAGAATATCCGGAACTGGGAAGGGAGAAGCTAGAGAAGGCGAGGGGGACAGCAAGGTCAGCACCCAGGGTGGGGGCTGACCAAATGAGCAGACACGAAAGACCATTAGGCCTATTCTGCTGGCATTTTAGTATGTTAGTATGTTAGAAGCTTGGCTTGGTCCATGTGAAATGTCAGAAGTGTGCGGTGGCAGTCATGATGTCACTTTGTTGCATCTGGCAGTTATCACCACTAGAGATGCAGTGAAGTTTAAGTTCTGGCGAAGTCAAGAATTTCACCCCGAAGAATATTTTATGAAATCTGTGCATTTCGTGAAATATTCCGTGGGTGCGAAATGCAAAATTTCACCCGTGAAATGTGGAATTATGCCCATGAAATGCAGAATTTTACCCAAGAATGGCAGAATTTCACCTGCAAATGGTGGAATTCACCTGTGAATGGCAAAATTCTGCATTTTGCAGGTGAAATTTCACATTTTGCTGGCAGAATTTCACACTTCACACCAGTGGAATATTTCACAAAATGTGCAAATTTCATAAAATTTGTGAACTTTGCCCATCTCTAATCATTGCATTTGTATGGGTGTGAGTACTGTACCACTACTTGTTGTATTATTTAAAGTAAACATTTTTTCAATACCATTTTAGTATGTCATCTTTGTTACGGGTGCTCTGTGCTTTTGCTTTGTACTGAACTTTACTTTACTGAGCAACGTAACGTTCTCACCAGGTGCTCTGCTTCATTTCTCAAATACAATTTTATTTCAGTGTCCAGCAGAGCTTAATCAAAGGGTCATCCCATTCCACCTCCAGGCATGTAGCTAGGCAGCCATTATATGAGAATCCTGAATCTCTGTAGAATAAACAGGGGTGAGAGCTTGGCTAAGTTACTTAGACTTGTGGCAGAGGGGAAGGGTGAGCCATAACTTGAGAACTGTGTGGCAGTTTGTGGGATCTAACAAAAATCATGAAATTTTGTTAAAATGGGACGAGGGCACTTTTCCTGGAACTAGAAAGTTGATTGTTTGCCAGCTTATTGATGCAGTTGTAGTGCTACCACTCATGACACCAGCAACCCAGGTTTGGGAAAAAGCCTGCGTCATCAGGTGCTAGCTGTGTGGAAGGACTGAACATACCAGAGGATGCTCTCCTTCCTGGGTGTGGGAGGGTCTTGTCCACTGCTATTACACTGCCCTCTGGATGCAGGAAATGGTAGGACTTAGCATGACCAGGGGTGGGAGGAGCCATGCTGGCTGCATAGGACGTCATGCCTGGGTGTGCACACTTGCAGTCCTCACACACTGGGTGAAAAACATGTGGGAAATGAACCCTTGATCCTGATGATGATGGTCCCCCCCCAGATCCACCATATTTCCCTGCCTGGATCTCCGAGCCTTCTGCCTGATGATACAAGAAGTGCTAAAGGGTAAGGGCCTTCACTTCTTTCTCACCTGGGGGTATAGCACAACTCCACAGATGATGGCATCTCGAGTTGTGTCAGGCAAGGGAGATGGTAGTTAGCCTTGGTGGACCAGAAAGAGATCAGGTTCAGAGTGTGTGAAGGGAGCATAACATAGAAAGCTGCTTGTGAGTGCACAGCTGCTCTCTCTTTTATACACAGTCATATATAATGGAGTGTGTATAATGGAGATTTTGAGGTTCTGATATGGGTTGTGATCAACCCTAACCAGTAATTATAAAATAAAATTACAGTACTACTAAATTAGAAACCACTCTGGTAATGATGCTTTGGTTCTGGACAGAAACTGAGTACTGCCAGGCAACAACTAAAATTAGTGTTTAGACGATGGTGCATGGCCAATATAAATATCAAGATATTTTGTTTGATCTATTGCTGTCATTCGAGGGTCATAAAACTAAAACTGTGATAACAACCAGTGCTAAGCGAATAGCTCAAAAACATCTTATCCAGTGAGGATTGTGTAAAAGTAAAATCTGGAGAAAGGGCAATTTTCCATTGAGCCCCATGTTTATGAAACACATTATCTCCTATTATCATGTAAGAAAACAAGGCCAAATATCCAGAAATAGGTAAAGTGGAGTGCAAAGGTTTGTGCTGTGCTTGTCCATTGCCCATGACCCAGAGGATGCTACATTCAGTTGGACAGTGCACTGACACTGTCCAAGTGAATGTAGTGGCATGTTGGTGCAGGGCTAAGCAGGGTAGTGCTGCCCCAACATGGATCCTGGCACTGCGGGGAGCAGCATCCTCAGACCCGATAGCACCAGTAGTTCCTGGCATGATATTCAGATGGCACCATGCAAATGAGCCCTTTGGATATGCAAGGCACTGTGGAGACATTTGCATGCCCATTATGGGCACAGTTAGATGTGAAGTAGTGGTAGGTTTGTGCCCCTGCGACTGGCTCCAACCCTCACCAAGATTGCCCAGTCCTATAAAAATGGAGATATTCCCTGGTGTCTGGTGGCACCTGCCATCCTCTGATCTCCATTCTCAGTAGAATTACAGTATTCCCTGGTGTCCAGTGGTTCTCCCTATCCTCCAATCACTGGCTCCAGTAGAATTAAATGAGTTGCTGGTGCCTAGTAGTCCCCCCACTGATCACCGGCCCCATATTAAAAAAAATGTAGTCCCTGGTGTCCAGTGGTCCCCCAGCCCGCCAATCACTGGCCCCATAATAGGTAGGTAGGGAGAAGTTTTATTGTTTGACATTAGTCTTTACAATCTTAATATTTTAAAACAGTTCAACATCGTACAATATAAAATACAGTACTAATCAGATATTGCACATTTACATAATCATTATTCCAGTTTTCATTTCCTGAACATAAATTAAATTGATCATTATAGAAATTCTAGATCAATAAAAGTTGTCAATTTATAGTTTAGTACACCACAAAAATCAACACTTTTGTAATATTTCTCTTCTAGTGTTTGTCAACAGGAATAAGACCAGCTCATCAGGGGAGAGACCAAGACTAGCTAATATTGGACCTAACCATTTTTTCCATTATGCTTCATATAATGGACAGTAGAGTAAATATGCCTAAGATCATTCTCCATTCCTTTATTACATTTACATTGACAATCTGTAAAACCAGGTCTCTTTTGATCAGTATAGATATAATTGGCTATATATATAACTCCATTCGGAATCTAGTCATAATTCTTTGTCTGGATCTGATAGAATCGTAAGATATGGTTCTAAACTATGATTTGTTTTTATATGTTTATACCATCTGAAGTGTTTTATTTTAGTTATCTTAACCAGGTCTTGTGCAATTGTTGTATCCTGTAATCTTGTTTTTACCTGAATCCTAATTTCTTCCATTGGCGTATGGTATATTTCGTGAAGCAAATGTCCTAGTCCCATGGGAAAAACAGTCTCCTTCTGTTAGTACTTTCACTGTATTTGAGGTAAAACCCATATGATGATATTTTAATTCTTCCTCTAGGCACATTCTAGGAAGACTGTATTCTGGAAGAAGGAACAACTTTAACATAAATATTATCCTTTTTTCAGTCACAGTGTATCGATTGAATATTGACCTAATTCTTTCCTAACAATTTCTGCTGGAACAGAATTTTGAACTTTTAAAATATATCTATGTATTTATTTAGTTCAGCTTCCAATGATTTTATATCTGCAGGTGTCCAGATTTCTGCAGCATATATAATACTGGTCTTTATTTTTGCATTTACTACTTTTAATAATCCTTTAATTGTGCCTTGCCCTATTTTGAGACTGAATCTCCTAAAGGTATTAAAAGTGGTTTTAAGTTTTTGCCTCATTCGTTTTATGTACAGAGACCATAGACAATTTAGTGAAAATCGTAATCCAAGATAATCATAATAAGTAGACATGATTATCTTTTTATTATACATATATAATGATGGAACCTTTTTACTATTAGTTCCAAATATAACCAGGTTAGTTTTATCTCTATTAATCGTTAATTTATTTTGTTTACAAAGATTCGAGAAATGTGTCAATTTATGTTGTAAACCTAGTAAAGAGGTAGATATTAGCACTATATCTTCTGCATAAGCCAGACATGATACCTTTGTTGAAAGAATGGAAGGGGGAATGAAAATCTAAATCTCCTAATTGTTGTGATATGGTATTTATGTATAAATTGAACAAAAGTGGAGCCAGTAGGCATCCTTGAAGAACATCAACATTAGTCTTTATATTTTGTGATTAGGTTACCTTTTTGATCATATTTTACTTGAAGCCATATTTCATTATGAAGTCTAATTAAGATATCCAATAACTCTGAATCCATAGTATAATCTGCTAGTCTAGCCCAAAGTATTTTCCTACTTATTGAATTGAAAGCTGCCTCTAAGTCAATGAAACAACAATATAATTTGGCTTTTTTTATTCTAATATACTTCCAAATTAGATGATGTAATACGTAACAATGTTGAGTAGTTGATCGTTTAGGTCTGAAACCATTTTGAAATTCTGAAATTAGATTATTCTCCTCTGTCCATTCCTGAACTCTAGTTAATAATAATCTAGAGAACATTTTCTGTGAAGTGTCTAGTGAACTGATAGGACAATACATGGATGGATCATTTACATAACGTTTTTTAAAGATGGGACAAACTATACTTCCTTTCCAGCTACTTGGGAACTAACCATCCTGGATACAGTGATTAAATAGTACATAAAGTATTGGAATCCACCCTTCTTTAAATGTTTTAAAAATATCTGCCTGAATGCGATCAGTACCAGGAGCTTTATTTGCCATTATTTTATCTATTGCCAGTTCAATTTCTTGTTTAGTAATATATAATGATTTTGGCAATACTCTTGTTAAACTGTCTTGTGTTTGTAAATCAGTACTTAGTCTTTCTTCTTCATAAGAATAATATAACTCGTTAAAGTGCTGTTCCCATATTAATGGCATTACAGCTGCTTCAATGTTATTCACATATTTACTGTATCCTTGGCTTACCAGAACCCAGAATAACTTAGTCTCTTTTTGTATCACCTCCTTTAATTGGTCCCACATTTTGATTTGAAATTTACTTTTTTTGCACTGTAAGTGTCTTTGTATAATGTTTTTAAGCCTGATTTATTACTTTGTTATCTTTATTGCTAACTTTCCTATGTTGTCTAATTAATATGTTTAAGTCTCTTTGGCTGATTTATATCTATTGTTAAACCATGTATGTGTTGAAGAAGACTTTAAAGTATGTTGCCTAAAATTGGTTTTATGTAATAACAAATATTTTCCCAACATCCGTTTATTTTATTGTACTCATGATCTGTCATATTTACTCTTAAGGTTCCCAAATACCTGACAGTGCCATCTAGCCTGCTACTTTTACTTGAATAATTCTTGTGTTAAATCATCTGTGTTACCAATTCACAATGTATTTTGTCTATGTTTAATTCACCTAGCTAGATACTCCTAAACCTACAATGTATGTATTCCCACCCTTTACGATATGGAACCTTTGTAAAAGAGCAGTGTCCTGCTTAAAGGTATTGTAATCCAAGATTGAATAAATAAATAAAAAAAATAATCAGAGCTCAAAATTTCTGTAAATTGAATTTTAGTCAATAATTGCCACCGTATTATTTTTGTGTTTATTATTTCCATACTTTGTGCATCTGCATTAATTTTAGTCATTGATATTATATTTTCAATTTCCCAACTGGATATAATTGATAGATGTGTAGACTCCGGACGTAAGGTTACACTTAAAGCCTGAATACATTTAATGGCTTCTGAATTTTCCTATATCAAGTCTAAAACTGATGAGCAATTAGGACCAATATAAGTATATTCACCATTAGTATAATTTTTGGTCCTACCATTGAATAGACAGAGATGAAAGTCAAGCATCATTTCCCTCAGTCTCTGCCCATTCGTATTAAAGGTATGATCCTGGGAACTACAGTACATGTATAATTCAGTTTGCTATTGATTATATTAATTTCTTCTATCGGATCACAAATTCCAATTTGTACACCCAGAGAGACACTACATCTGGCATTAAAATCCCCTAGGACTATTATTACACTTTGTTTGAAATTGTCCACCACTCTTTCCAACATCTGTTTGAATTTATCCCATAAATTTAATCTTTTTTCCCTTGATCTATTATTTGGTGGTATATAAGTCTTAACCAATGTTATCTCTTTGCCATTCTTGGCTAATTTAAGAACTTGAAAGTTATGAGAACTTATATCCAGTTGGGTCACTCTAAAGTTCAAAGCAGTTAGTATAAATGTAACTAATCCTGCTTTAGGCCTACCATTCTTTTTTCTTTTATTGCTGGTATCACATATCCTGTATAGACTGAAAATAGTGGGGGCACTTCATCTAACATCCAAGTTTCTTATAAACATATTATATCAATCTTCATTAAAAAAAATTAAATTCTTGATCTACCAGTTTCAAAGTTAGTCCCTCTATATTCCAAACCATTGTAGGCATGCTCCCTTCCTGATTAGCTCGGTTTGTTAAATCCAATCTCTGCTGATGTCGACTTTCATCTTGAGTTTCTAGTATCAGAAAAGTATTTGTAGATTCAACCTAAATATCCTGTTCTTTATTTCCCATTGCTTCTTTTGGGACAGTTAAAGATGCTACATTTGTTAAATAAACCATATAAGGATCCAAGTTAGCTGAAGAGTGAAGTATTATAGCAGCAAGTTTACTTGATCGAAATGTGATGTCCATTTGTGGAAAATTAGAAACTCCTGGATGAAACTTAATATATTGTATTGTATTTCTATTAATATTCATATTTAAGGCACATGAGAGGAATGTTGCTATATGTCCTTTTAGTTTACCAATGGATTGTCCTTTCACATATTCCCAACCAAATAACACGAATGTCTTATTTTCCCAGTCTGAGGACAGATTATTATTGTATTTGTTAATTAACACATTAACTCTTATTCCTTCAGGAGTTATTATTAGAATATTGACCCTTTAGAGCCTTCCCATCATTGGATTCTTGTTTATTTAAATTTCCCCTCAACAGATATTCTTGGTTCCCCCAAATTCATTACAGGGACCAGTTGTGTGGGGGAGAATATAGATCCCCTTTTGCTGAAATGCTTTCTCCATTTCCCAGACTTTCCAGGCCATAGAGTGTCTTTTAAAATAAAGTAAGACTCAATCTTTGTATTGTAAAGTTGGAGATCTCATTATGGCTATTTCATCCAAATTTGTGGCCCCATAATAAAAAATGTAGTCCCTGGTGTCCAGTGGTTCCCCACCCTCTGATCATTGTCCCATGTAATGTACAAGATTTCCCTGCTGTCCAGTGGTCCCACCCACCCTCTGGACCCATATGATAACACTCATTCCCTGGCATCTAATGACACACGTCCACCCACTGATACCTGCCTCCATACTTGTGGATTTTTTTCTCTGGCACCTAGCAGCACCCCCTACACCACAGGCACTGACCAACCCACCCTACAAACCCCCCTTACCTTCAGTGCTGGTGCCATTGGAGTCCATACAGCAACTGGCAAAGCCCTCATCTCACCACCTCAGCTGGCTGCCGTATGCGATGACAGGGAGTGGAAAACCCTGTACTGTAAAGGGAGCACACATATTGTGTATTGTAGACAGTACATGCACTCCCTTTACAGTACAGGGGATGCATGCTCCCTGTCATTACATATGGCAGCCAGCCAAGGTGGTAAGAGGATTGTGCTAGTCACGATATGGGCTCCTGTGGCATCAACAATAAAGGTAAGGGGAGTTGTAGGATGGGTTGGTCAGTGCCCATGCTCCAGGGGGGGCTAGATGCCAGGGAAAGGTTCCACAAGTGGGGGACCAAGATTAGTTGGTGGGGGCTGCCACAAGATACCAGGGAATGAGTGTTATAATATGGGACCAGCAATTGAAGGGCGGGGGGGACCACTGGACACCAGAGAAATCTTGCACATTATATAGGATGGTGATCAGAGGGTGGAAGGACCACTGGAAACCAGGGGGATTCATTGCATCATATGGGATGGTGATCAGAGGGTGGGGTGACCACTGGACACCAGGGAGATTCTTTACATTGTACTGGATGGCAATCAGAGGGTGGGGGGACCACAAGGCACTAAGAAAATGTTTACTTTCACCGGGGATGGGGATTGGAGGGTGGGAGCTGCCACTAGCCACCAGGGAGCAGGTGTGCTCCCCAGCTGCCAATGTGGTTGCTGGCTGCAGTGGATCTGCAGGCTGCTAGGGTTGTCCGGAGTAAGTCAGGCTTCTTCTCAGTGAAAATTGTGCAGCCCAAGGTGGCCTGTGCTATTCTCTTTGCATAGCACTACTGCATTGAATATTGGGCTACACTGGGATTCCTGTCCCCACTCCTTCCTTGGCCCACTGCAAACATTATATTTTTGTATGCATGCTAACCCATTTAGAGCACACCACAGGCCCCTTTGAATAGTGTGCTCAGATGCAAACCTTGGGCAAACAGGGTGCAATCACTTTGCTCACCGGGCAAAGTTATGAATATGTGGCCTCAGTTGTCAATTATTTGTCAAGATAAAGAACTGTTTATTGACAAATGTATAGTGATGATTTAAAGGGACACTGTCAACCCCCTTTGGCTTCAAAGTGTCTCCAGTTTAAAGACTGCATTTAATGAGTGGTCATATTCTGTACAGTATCAGTACAACATCCTGACACCCAAAATGCCAACATCCAAAATCCCGACACCAAAATCCCAACAGCCATAATCCCGACCCCACAGCACAATTCCCAGTTGTGTTCCATGGGGGTACATTCCCCAAGGTTTGGCAACCCAGAGGTGTTTATATATATTTTACAGGGGGTTCAGGGGGCCAAGCCCCCCATGGGACACTGTTGGGAATTGTGCTGTCAGGTTGGGATTGTGGTCGTCGGGATTTTAGTGTTGGAATTTTGGGTGTCAGCATCTTGTACTATATCCATTCTGTACAGATTGCTAATGAAGTTGGTAGTTTGATTCTGGTTCCTTTTTTCTTTTTAAAAGTGAAAAACAGACTGCCCATCATTCTGGTGTTACCACACAAAAACATGTCTTATATTCATTAATCAACTTCCACTGCATCTTTCCTGGACTTGGGAAGACCCTGACACAGTCTGGCTACTCTTGATGCAGTGGGAGGAGAGGAGACTATTACATCATGAGTAACTGCACTGTTTGGGGGTGTTAATAATGTTCAGGAAGTATGCAAGAAGCATAGATCAAGGATTTAAAATAAAACAAAATTGGGTATGACTACACCATTAGCATGCATTGCAGTTCTACTTAGAAAGGAAGCAGATAAAACTACTAGTAACATCAATGAATTTTGCACAAGGTAAGCAATCAGAAAACGTAGGTTTTCAGCAAGAAATGAGACAATGTAAAAAAGGCTTGACACTTCCCCTTTAAGGAAAAAAATGTTAAAAAATCATGGCGGCTTTGTGAATCTCCCACATTTCCTGCATGTCAATATGTTGCCACTGTTCTTGTGAATGTTATTACTGTGTGCACAGTATGATTCTACATTTACATCTGCTGCTGTACCATACTGAGACAGGGACCTAGGTCTCTGTCGCCTAAACCTGCTGTTGCTAAACAATAGATAAAAAGGCTAAACATGTGTGCAGGGCAGGAAAAAGGCTCATTCACCAATCTAAATATGTAGACCTAGAAAAATAATTGCACAAGTTCTGATGATGAGAGACATGCAAGTCAATTATTTTCTTTGTAGGCAAGCTAGCAACCTGAAAAAGTGACAAGAAAAATCTATAACTGTAATCTTTTAAAAGGCAATTTGTTTTCACAGTTCTTCTCGTGGAATAGATTTTTTTTTAAATGCCACCGTTAGACAATGTCTGCAGATAGGTGTATAACTATTTACTACTGTAAGTTCTTGATAAACTTAAAAGTCTTGTCAGACAAGGGGTGGAAAGGTTCTCCAGTGGATGACTGCAGTAGCTGTTCACCTTTGTGACCTAAGTTCAACTCAACCCAGGCTACCGACTTGAAATCATTCCAGTCTAATGGCTGTGAAAGGCAACAAATGAACCAAGCCATGGGAGATCTCCATTTACTTTCTAGTGTAGTGGAGCACATACAGTACCAAAATATCACCTCTTTAATTGGCAACAATTTAGAATTCTCCACTCCCCAGGATTGAGGGCAGGGAGCAGACATTTTGGACTGGACCCAATTGACCTTGAACCGCTGCCTCAGAGTACTTGTCTGTTTCAATATCAAAGGCCTTGATGAGACACACAGAGCTGATCCAACGTATTCCTGCAAAGCAGAATCAATCTGTCAGTCTTAAGCAACCTAAGCAACATTAATTGCTTTTTAACCACCACATAAATTGTGATTCATACGCCAATGTAAATACTGTACATGCTAATTACCCTCCTCACTTTTCCTCTCAAAATCATCTTAGTATTTGATATCTTCTTATGATTCTTCTCCTTTCTTTTCATCTTTTTGAGTTTTCTGTTTTTCTGTTGCCTTTTCTTTAGCATTTTTCTAGTGCTGGTGTAGATAGGAGTTTTTTAGTTAACAGCTCCTGGGCCTGGGTAGATGGGGGTAGGAGTACGGGGTGTTCTACTGTTATGTATTTATACATATACTGTAAACGTCATTTTCAACAAAAAAGAAAGAAAAAATGAGGCCCTGTACAGAGGTTGGTGGCATCCATGATCTGACTAAGAAGAGCAGTTGATATCCATTTTGTCCTGGTCAACTTTCTCTTTGCCAAAAAAAGAGGCTCTGCAATTTTATATTGCTGAATAGATATTATGAAGCTTCTAATGTCTATCATGCTTGCCTTTATACAGTCTCTGTACAAACAGTATGCAATTAATTAAACTGTAAAAAGCTTTGAGAAAGATTTATAAAAGGCATCAAATAAAAAAATGTACTCTGTTCTTTCCTGTTCTATTATGTTCTGTTCTACAGCAAGTAATTCCAAAGCCTTGGAATGCAATATGAGTGAATTCCCACTTTAAGCCCTGGTTTCACTTCCAAGTTTAATGCCTTTAAAAGAAACATTATGGGTCTCAGGCTACCTGAAAGAGCCCTTGTGTCCTTAAACATCTGGCCACCCTCTTCACTCCTCTGAGGTGGGCATCCTGGTAGTGCTAGATCCTGATTAAAGCAATTTGGGAATTGGGCATCTTGGGGGGGGTAAACTTTCATTTATTTTCCCTTACATTCTCTGTGTGATTTAAGGCCCACAGTTTTTTTAAATATAATCTTAGAATAATTTTAGGAATCTATTTATTTAGTGAATTTTAATATTTGGGCTTTATAAATGTAGGCAAACTGAATGCAATATTGTTTTTGTGTACTGGTAAAGGAATAAGACATGACAAGGTGTGCATTGTAGTGAGATAATGGCACACCTTGGGTGTGCTGTGAGGCACAATTTATCACCAAGTGCCTTCAACCACTCAATAAATGTCATTATCCCACTATAACACACACCCTGGAGTGTCATACTGTGATTTTAAAATGGGTACATGATTTTATTTTGAGGGGGAGTGAGAAAATGCACAAAAATAAAAAGAAACATTTTTAGGACTTTTTTAAATGTTCATCCACCCCAGTAAAAATAGTTCCAGCACATCCCAACATTGACATGCCATCTCTAGTTCAAATATTATGCACAGCAAAATACATTTTTTTAATTAGCCCATAAACCCTCTGTTTTCCCCAACCCACCCCATTTACCTGTTTTTCCGCCTTTCTTTCTTCTTTTTTATATTGTTCCCTCCCTTTTCCCCACCTTGTTTCTTTCTTGTCTTTTCTATATTCAAGAGATGGAATGTTTGCTATGGAAGGAATACAAGAATTCAAATCTCTGCTCAGTTCTACTGACAGAATGTTCACCTCCACAATCACACAATAGGCTTTTGTTTTACCTGAAGCAGGTTAAACAACAGCAAAGATTTCCCTGATAAGCAGGTGAGGATAGGAGGGGGGGGTTTTCATGGACAGCAAAGAAACACCAGAAATTAAAATTGTAAGTACTGTAGTACTTCATTTTATTTAATTTATGTATGTGTATAAGAGGAGAATTATAAGGGCAAATATCATGTAATTATTATTGTTTAAATTCAAAGCAGTTTTATTTTTAGGGCCTAGTTGAAGGTTTTTGGTGAGTAAAGGTGACAGCCATGTTTGTGATGGCAATCAGAAATGTGTAGTAAGTACTGATTTTAGTGTGAAGAGGCTACTGGATCTTTATCTAGTGCAGCTGTGCTGAGATAATAGCATTGGTATAGACAGCCCTCATCCAATCAGTTTTCACAATTTGTAAAACTCATTTTATAATACTTTTGTAAGGCATCCTGCGCATGCAGGATAAAAAAAAACTACTACTACTAATTTTCAAGTATTTTACCAGTGACTTAGACTGGGAGCAACCATTTTGAACACTGAAACCTATATATTGCATGCATACTGTATGAGGAATGATGATGACTGAATGGCAGATATGAAGTTGGTTTGTGTTTTGGGAAAGAAACATGGTGAAAACATCAATAACACTCCCACATGGTCATGCTGTATAACCATTACTTCGAGTGTATTATACTGGAAAATGTAGTTTTGCATCTGAGATCCTTCAGACTTACTTCTACAGCAAAGGTATCTCAAGAAGTCTAATATAATATTATAAAACACTAGTTGGAGATGGAGCATTCAGATTGGCTGAAAATGTTCTAAAAGGGTTGTGTTACCAGGTGGAAATCCTCATACAAAAAGGAACAATTAAAAATGCTTAACTTGAAAAACCTCATTTGTAAAAAAAGTAACTCATCTTTGTTAAGTAATGACATTAAGGCACTCCAGTGGTTGGGTTACCTTGGATAACTTAACCCAAGGGTCATAAGGCCCTCAGCTAAGCCTAATGCCTCATGATCCCTAGAGAGAGATATGCCAATGGTTAACCAACTCTTGGCCATGCTTTAATTAACCTCTAACTGTTAAGAACATGGTTGTTAGGTCATCAAGGGGTTCTGGTTCTGGTGACATCACAGAACCTTGAGACCAAAGCTTGAGTTCTACAATGATGTCATCAGGTCACAGAGATGTCCCAGTAACCCTGCTCTTCATAATTAGAGGTTTTTGAAATAGATTATTTTCAAAATTTGTGCAATCCGAAATATCTACTCTACAAGTACAATAACTGCCCCTCCAAATTTCCTGTTAATCCCAGACACCAACTAGTCAAATAAATGTTGTACCCATGTTAATCCAGTCAAGGCTACAGGAAAGCAAACAACAAATATGTTGCTGCTGATTCCATTTATTAGGCTAACAAAAGCATTTTTTAAAGCAGCTTTCAAGAGTAATTCCATCTGACCTCATGAGGAGAGTATAACTCTCAAATGCTAGTCTCAAAAACAATTAATCAAAACAGGTACAGTTAAACATCTGCAGCATGGTTGTTTTCTTCTTGTAGACATCACCATACAAGTTATTGCATACACCTGTTTGTATTGCATGACCATCTCTATCTCAGCCACTATTACTCTGGGAGAGAAAGAAAAAAAACTAAGCAATTTATTTTGAAATGAGTTACATGGTCACCATGGAAACCTGTTCTGCACATTCCAAATCATTCTAGATGGTTCTGAAAAATTCATTCTGCACGGTTCTGCTATACAATATGTGCAGAACAACTTTCAGAAGCCACCAGCAAAAATGGATAGGATAATAAATTAACTTATTTGCTGTGCTGGTCCTTTCTTTTTAATTGACAGAACTGTGACTTCCAGCTGTACTTTCCAGTAAGTATGTGTAGCAAGAAGGATAGGTAGAGCTTGCAGACTGACAGCATAAACTCAGGAGAAAGAAATCCATGGGTGAGAAGAATCCAAGTTTTTATCACAACTATGCAGATATGGGCTGTCTGATGATTTAGCATTATTATAGAGGAGAGAATCAAACTTATTTCATTTAAAGAACCCCTCATTTATAACCATTTTCATGGAGATAGCAGTCTCCTCATACAAATCTATGTACCCCATTATATTGTCAGCCTTTCAGAAATTGTATGCTGTGACAGAGACTAAACTAATGGACATCAGCACTGGTGTTAATGTGCTACGCCCATCTGCATGGAGTATTGAGTTTAAATGAAGCAGTGCATGTTATGGTGAAAGTTTTGACTTTTTTATTCTATTTTAAAGTACTGTTTTTTTCTGCCTTGTAAAATGACCTCTTTCCAGTCTTTTGAACCTGCCATAGAAATTGTTTTACATTTGAAGTAATTAAAAGGAAATCTTCATTAATTACAGCAATTTACCAGGGTTTTCATCATTATTCCCTACTGTGTTTGAACCCCACAGTTAAACATCATTTTTCTTGTAAAAAAGTGAACTAGGATGCCCAGACACTGCCTGCTAACCTCATGGGACAAAGAATGCTTAAGAACAATGGAGAATAATGATGAAAACCTTGGGATAATCATATTAAAACCGCCGCTCCTCTTATTATTGCAAATGTAAAAATAAGTACTAAAGAAGACTCAAGGAAAAAGGTAATCTTACAAGACAGGAGAAAAGGGCTAGCTAACACAGCATATAAAGGTATAGGTCAAAATGTTTACCATAACTTGCCCTGCTGCTTCAAAGTCTTTTTGTGGATGGTAGAGTCATTATTTTCTTGAACATTGTTTGGCATATGAGTGTTCCCTTGAGGATTTTTACCACACATTGCTGGATAACAGGTGCCAGACTGAAAGTCGCTTCTGATGTTGAATCGTACCAAAACTTTAAGCTTCTGAAGAAGGACCTGGTTGGTTTGCAAGCTAGAGCACTTTGTTCTTTTGTGTAACATCCATGTTGGTCCAATAAAAGGTATCAAATTATTTGTTTCTGGATCTGTACCAAAACTTTAAGAAAGTCATGCATTAACAATGCAATACATTAAAAAGAAGTGCTGCTTCTTCCATTATTATTCGTAATGTGCCTGAGTATATTCTTTTGCTGGACAAGTAATCCCTTGTCAGCATGATGCAGTACTGCACAAGTGTATGCAAGCTACAGTAA
Source organism: Neoceratodus forsteri (assembly GCA_016271365.2). NCBI lineage: Eukaryota > Metazoa > Chordata > Ceratodontiformes > Ceratodontidae > Neoceratodus > Neoceratodus forsteri. The sequence continues at coordinate 572,156,806 of CM057453.1, forward strand.
CTAGTTCAAGCAAACTCTTAATTTACTGTTCAGTGCCCCATTTTAGTATCGCTGTTTATGAGCCTGGAGGCATACAACGCTTAGTAAAACAAAAACAAAATGAAAACTTTTTTTCTACCTTAAAAAGGCCTTTAGAACATGGAAACCAGTGTGCCAACTCCACAGGGCCTAGCATGGCAAAGGGACACTTCCAATGATTTATGCACCTCTGCTTCCTGGACGATTACCCCAGATAAATCAGCCTGGTATTTTCAGTGGTGATTTAGCTGCCCTTTACATTCCAATAAATCTTGGGCTCATGAAGAAAATTAGCCAAGTCTGCACATTGATCTTGTGAGGTAAATTGTACCAGGCAGCAAGAGCTCCATTGATAAACAATGAGCCACTGCAAATAACTTATCAGTTTACTTTTAATCAATGCCGCCTCTCACAATGCATTATGCTGGAGACGGGTCTAAATCACAATATGCTGTACAGTTGTTTTCAAAACCTTTTAATCTAATTGGGAACTCTTCCTCTCTGTTGGTAATAAACACTCACTAAACTGTCTGCACCTAATTGAGCCGCAGTAATTTATGTAGGCTCCCTGCTGCTTCCTCTCTTTAATCAAACTGGCTGCTTTATGTCCTTAACTAATGAAATCAAATTCACCCCAAAGATCTGATCAAACTTCTCCAGTGAATAAATCTTTATTACAATACATTACACATTGTTCTGCCATCACATTTGTTCTTGACACAAACTAAATTAAAAATAAAACTGGAACTGTGCTTTGCTGTATAATGTAATTCAATGTAATGCTTGTAAAAGATCTTAATTTCTCCTCATATTACTTTTGACTTATTGTGCCAGTTTCAGAAAAGTCAAAACTGTTGTGTAAATGTTCTCACACTGCTTCTGCATCAAATGGCAAGAGTGGTACACTAATGTGTAAGGCCTACGCTAGATGGTGGACAAAATGATGGATGCTGTGTTAATGGGGCAGGCCTACTGAGCACAACTGTAAAAGGTACATCTATTCATTTTTGACTATACTGTACAGCTTTCACTGGGAAGCTGCTGTGGAATGAAAGGAGCATGTTAGCAGAATGTTTGTCTCCATTTTTTTTTCCATTATTCACTGTCTGCTTAACTCTATTAAACATTCAAGAGTACTATGGAAAGTGTAGCATTACAGTGTACAGTATACATGGCATTTACTGCAGCAAAATGATAATTTGTTGCAAAACTGCCACCCATTGCAGTATCCTTGGAAACTCCAGAATAAGCTAGAGTAGGATCATATATTCATGCCACACTTTCCCATACAGAACCTATCTACAGTATATTTGCATAAATATGTTTAAACATAATAAGCTTTGCCCCTTTTTAGTAGATTTGAAGTATTTAAAAGACTAGGAAAATATGCTACATCTATGGAAAATAAAGCAAGCATGCAACTTTGTTTTATATGAATGTACACATTTAGAAAAGAATGAGGATCAATTGCCTATAAAGTTGGTTCTGTAACTAACTGAGTGGGAATAATACCCTGTCACTGGCAAAAATATAGTAAGACAAATCACTCACTAGTGTAGTCATTAAGGATTTGTTTATTGAGATAATATTTACAGGTCAGGTTGTTAAAATCTGAATTCAGTGCTTTATCACTTCTTGCCAGCAGTGAAGTTCTGAACCTGCAAAGTTAGGTTCACCTGTCTAGTTTATGGGATATTTGCACATTATAAACGAGAGGTAATACAACAAATCCGCAATACTTACAGGAGTGTCTAAGACTAGCACTGATGAAGTGGTGTCTTAAACCATGAAATGTTTGCAGTATTATTCCATGAGAGCTTTTTTCCTCCTTCCAAGTCACGCCCGGCAACACCCCTTCAGCCCTGTTACTGACCTTCGCATGGACTTACAGGTAATCCTCCACTTAGGACTACAACATGGTGGGTAGCCAGCTGTGTCAGTCATACAAGAGCCTGTGGGAGTTGCTAACTTGGACTACTTGGAGTTCTCCTGAAACTTGTTGTTTTCTCCCTGTGGTGGTGGCATGTAATGCCACGGCCACGTATGCATGACAGGCATCTGACTGTGACCCCTCCCCTTCTGGTGCTCCTGGCCGCACTACCAACTGCTCTTCACAAGTCAGCAGTCACACAGTGGGAGTTGCATCCCCTATCCCTAAGGAAGGAGAGCAGTCTCTGGGATGCTCCGTCCTTCTTCCTCCAACCAGCCTCTGATGGCCCACACTCATTTATTCTCTTTAATTCTTTATTCTTTTTTTGGTAACCAGGTAAGGCCCACTAGGCACAGGTGCCTGTTTTCAGGGGCGACCTGGGAGCACTGGGGTAGTTAAGTGACTTGCTCAGAGACACACACTATGCAAATTGAGGTTGTGGTAATAAAACGTAGGTCTGTCTGCTGGATGTACCAAGCTCAATCACAGCTTGTTACTCTAATCGCTAGGCTATACTGTCAGCCCCTCATTGCCAGATGCACTCATTGCCAAATGCAGGTTTCTTTCATTGCAAACTGTAGCACTAGCACTGTGCTACCAGGCCACATATGCAGTTTTTAACAGCATGACCTGTAACTATCCAAATAAAAGAAATTATTTAATGAATGCACTGGTAAGTGGGGCTTCTTACTCCATTTTTATGTTTGCTTGCACGCATGTGCAAGAAACATAGTGCTATCATCCGAGTTTTTCCGAGGTGTGTCAGCATCTTCCAATTCAGTCAGTGTGTTTGCAGGCGTTCTCCAATCACTGCTGGAGCTGTCTATGACAGCAGTTGAAAATGCAGTGGCATACAGTTGAAAGAGGGAGCTATGCTTCAGTGAGCAGCGATAAGATATCGCCTGCTCATGCGTGCTCCCCCCTTACACACACGCGCACGCATACTGTGTGCTTGCCCCCCCCATGCACACACTGTATAGCCGACGGGGGATTGCTGCACTTCTCCCCCCAAACGGAGTTCCAGATGCCACGCTGGGTGCCCACCCCAACGTGGCAACACATCCGTATGAGTGACAGGGGTGCCAATCTCCTGTCGGCTCCAGACCCCCCAAAAAGCCTTACAGCTGCCATGCTGGGAGCCCAGCCCAGCATGGCACAAGTCCATATGGCCGACGGGGGTGCCCAATCCCCTGTCAGCTCCAGACCCCCAAACAGCCTTCTAGCTGCCACACTGGGAGCCCACCCCAGCGTGGCAAACGTCCTCCGTCGTCTTCCTGTTAAAAAACAAACCTGTAAACATGAAAACGCGTCCTCGGTGTTCACCCAGCCCACCCGCACCCACCCATGTGCACCCTGCCTCCCCACACCCCCACTCCATACTTCACTCGACCCGCATCATCTTCGTGGACCGGGAACACGTCTGCACTCTTCAAAGCCGACCGCAAACTGAGGAAATGCCGGTAAGCTGTATAATGGGATATATAGGGTTTTTTCAACTTTGCTGCATATCTCAGACATTTTTGGGAATTTTTGCACCAAATTTTCAACATGGGGTTTTTGGGACCCCTTCTCATGAATGCTGTCACTGTCATAGCGTTAATCGGGCCGCTGAAGGGTGATTTCGCAGTCACTGTGCAAAATCACCTTTCAGGACCGAGTAACAAAATTACACTGCCACTGTTCTTAAGGTGGGCTCTCAAAAAGCCTATGTTGAAAACTTGGTGGAAAAATTCCTAAAAATGACTGTTTTACAAGCATGTGTTGCGCAGTTCCTACGCACGCTCGTAAGTTCACGAATTTTCAATATTTTCACTCCAGATTTTCAACATTGCCATTTTACCACACCTCCTTATGAGCAGTACAGCTGTCATTTTTCACATCTTGCCCAAAACATGTTTCCGCCCATGTAGTGCACAATGGCGCAGTTGGTGTGCGAAATCAATGTGTGGTACACATTAAGAAAATCACAGTGATACTGTTCATGAGCAGAGGTCTTAAAATGGCTATGTTGAAAATTTGGTGAAAAAATTCCTAAAAATGACTGTTTTACAAGCGTGCGTTGGGCAGTTCCTACGCACGCTCGTAAGTTTGCGAATTTTCAATATTTTCACTCCAGATTTTCAACATTGCCATTTTATTACACTTCCTTATGAACAGTACAGCTGCCATTTTTCACGTCGCCCAAAATGTATTTCCGCACATTTAGCGCACAATGGTGAAGTCAGTGTGCGAAAGCAATGTTTGGGACAGATTAAGAAAATCACAGTTAAACTGTTCATGAGCAGAGGTCTTAAAATGGCTATGTGGAAAATTTGGGGACAAAAGTCCATAAATGACTGTGTTACGAGTGAGCACATGCAGTTTCCACGCACCGTAAGTTCATGACTTTGTAATATTTTCAGTCCAGATTTACCAGTGGCATTTTTCCACACTTCCTTATGAACAGTACAGCTGTCATTTTTCACAACATGGCGAAATGTGTTTCACACTTTCAGTGCAGAGATGCGTGGTCGCTGTGAAATCATTGTTTGGGACAGATAAAAATCCTCAAACTAATTACATTACGGTGTGTTGCACAGTTCCTATGCACGCCGTGACTTCGACAAGTTTTTTAATATTTTACTGCAGATTTGCAACATTGCCATTTTTTACACCTCCCCATGAACAGTACAGCTGTCATTTTTCACATCCTGTTCGGAATGTGTTTTGCACCTGTGGTGCTAAATGCCGTAGTCGCTGTGCATAAGCAGCTTTCGGCTAACAAACTGATATTGCCACTGTTCATGAGGTGGGGTCACAAAAACCATGTTGAAAATTTGGAGTGAAAATACCAACGAATACCTGAGGTGTTAGGGTTTCCAACCATAATGCCCCACCCTGTAGAGAATGACAGGCATCAGGGGTGTGACTTGGGATTCTTGCCTGTAATGCTCATACCATTTCACACCCTACAGCCAGTGAGAGGCATCGAGGTATGCCTTGGACTCTTCAGCCCCAAAGTTCACCCCATTCTCCTATACCGCACCCATCTCACCATATTTCCTGATGGAATGGGGTGCGCATAAGGGCCAAAGACCCCAAGGCACACCATAACATTTGCCAGTGTCTGCAGGGTAGGGTGTGGTGAAATGGCATGGCCATTATGCCTAACAACCCAAAGGCACACCCCAATGCCTGTCACTCTCTGCAGGGGGGTGGTGGTGGGGTTGGCTTCAGTTCAATATTTCACTGCCATTCCTATTATGCAGCTCTGTAACTTCTACACTACCAATGCCAATGCCAGCAAGCAAACATTCAGCATTGACAAATGCTTGTTTTAAGTCACATGTCTAGAGGTTGTATAGCAGTTCCTTCCAGGTTTTGTTTCTGTTGCAGACAATGGTGGGCCACTCTGACCATTCTGCTTCTTAATAATACCTAATAACCTGTCACCTCAAGTTACTTATTTAGTTTAAGCTTGAAGGTACTGTAGAAACAATGTTAACTGATGCTCTATTCGTTTTGAACTTTCATCCAAGTGTCCACCACTTTTTCTGTAAAGTTGCTTTCTAACCCCAGGAATCACTCATTATGATTAAACTAAATGCAGTCAGCCTCCTGTGTTGAACTGCCTGGAGAGATGGAATTACATGCAAATTATGGAACTCTCATGTGGCTCATGCCACTTTCAAACTGCTGCCTTAGCAACTGCTGCACTCTGAGCGCTTCAAATTCTTTACTCCGCCTGCCTAATAAGGATGTCCCGGGGAGCTCTCCTTGAACTGTCTTCAGAAGTCATTATCTGTGTGGATAAGTACTCATTTTGAGTTTTATTTCAGATTGCTGCCTTAGAAGTTTAGTTTTTAATAATTGTAGTGTAGTTTTGGTTTTTTAGCAGTTCTCTCGCGGTTCCCTGGAACCGAGGGTTCCGCTCCCTCTGTCTAGATTTTCATTAGGTTTTTTGTTTAACTTCCTATCTATGGTCAGTTCCTTTGACCGCTTTATCTTATTTAACTTTTAAGTATTTTTTTGGTTCTCTTTTTCTTAAGGAACCGAATAGCGCTCGGTTCCAGGAACTGTTAATGTTTGTTTATATTTAAAAATCCCAGTTTCTATATATATATAATATTGTCCTGAGATTGGTAATTGTTCGGCTTACTCAATGTCAGAAGCCCACTTAGATAAGCCTAAGAAATGCACAGGACCCACTGGATTTAAATATTGTGAGTCTTGTGGTCTGATTATAGCAAAGGCAGATAGACATTCTCTTTGTATTTCCTGTTTGGGCACCAGTCATATTTTTGCCAGTTGTGAGATTTGCAAATCTTTCTGTCCAAAAACATTAAGAAAGAGGGCAAAAAAGCTAGAGGAAATGGCTTCTGCTTCTGCTGCTGATAGTGCATCTACCTCAATCCCTAAAAGGGATGGAGGCAAGGCTAAGGACACAGACAAAAGTTCTGAGAAACCTGACCAAGGTAAGCCAAAGAGGACTGTGGAGACAGTGGCTGAGGCTGTCCCTCTTAAGAAAAAGTGCAAAGAGAAGCATGTCACTGCACCTCCGGCCGAGAAGGCTAAGGAGCTCCCAGCAGACAAACATTATATGCCCTCTGCTGAGGACATTGCTAAAGCATAACAGGTCCTGCATTGGTTCCTCCTTCATTTCCTGTTTCACAGGAACCTCAAGTTCCTTATAGTGAGAAGGACGAGGAGGATTTTGAAGGGGGACCGATATGCCCTGAAGTTTCCCCTGAGCAGGAGTTCGAGTCCCCTGCTAGGGGCCCAGAAGAGTATTTCTCCAATTATGCTTTTGTAAAAAGCATGGTGGAGACCCTTAATCTCCCTCTTCATGAGACTGAAGAGGAGGTGGAGGAAGCAGAGTTCCTCAATATGATGGGTTTAGCTCCAACAAAATGACTTCTTTTGCCAATGCATAAGTCCTTAAAAAAGGCAGCATCGCAGATACTGCAGACCCCAACTTCTATCCCTGGGGCAGATAAAAAAAAGCTGGCAAAAAGTATCAGCTAGACAGATCGAATGCTGATTTTTTGTTTCACCATCCCGACCCAGAAGGGGTGGTTCAGGCTGCTGTGACCTTTGTGTACTGTCTTGCAACCAGTTTCTAATTCACTGCATTACAAAACCAGTTATGTAACACATGCGTTCTTAATGTTATGAATTTGTCTCCTGTGTGGTACAGTTTTGAAGACTTTGCTAAAGCAACCATCTCTTAGAACAGGGTGTATCATTTAATAAAATCAGGTTATTCGATTTGATTAAATCATACACCCTGTTTGAAGAGTATATGTGCATGTTAAAAACTTCATGATAAATAATCACAATGTGTGTGGAAGGTGGGAGGAGGGTGGTGCAGCCATTGCAGACAGTAGGTGCACAATACTGACATTTTTAGTTGCATTCCTAGTTCCCCCAACCCTCCTCCTCTCACATTTAGTCTTGTAGTGGTAGCACTCGAGCATCATGATAAGGTATTTTTTGGCTGTAAGTAACAGATAAGATGGGAGATAAGTTGGGATGATAGCTGGCAATCAGGAGGACCCGTCTATAGCTGCTACTTAGTACTGCATTTTACCCCTGTAACTGAGCATGACAAGTAGTATGCAGTCATTGTCAAGAGGGATGGCAGAATGCTGAAGGTGTATCTAAAGGGTAGCAGGGCAGGGGACATTATTCTGCCATTCTACAAGGCCCTGGTCATGCTCCAACTGTAGTAATGTTTGCAGATCTTCCAGGAATCCATCTTCACCACTGAGTCCCCCTTATGGCTACTGGGCATGATGCATGTGCACCCCCCATGTGGTGCTGCATGCTAGCCAGTAACTGTTGCTGGCTCCCTCACCAGTCTCAGTTCTGTTTTTCCTACCAGTGAGTCCACACCATGGGAGTATAGTGCCTCAGTACACCTTGTTGTGGGTTATTTTACTGCATCACCATAGTTTTCTTCCTTATTGGTAGTGCTGCCTGTCTTTATTATTCTACTGCAATCGAAGTCCAATAAAAAAGGGGCCAAATCCTCAAAGAAAGTTCAACAGCTGCACATTATGCATCATTGCCCCTGTAGGAACCCAGTGGTTGTACTGGACTGGCATCAGTCCTGTGTGGACTGTCTTGGACTGGAACACAACATGGATGTGTGTAATGCCTGCTTGTCAAAGGACTGTCATTCCATTGAGAACTGTGCATTGGGGTGAGGTAGTCTGATCTCCACCTTTAGAGGCAGACCTCATGTGTGTGCATCCAAGCCAGGGGCTCAATTTTCTAAGGCTGTCACAGGGCTTGTGTTAAGCCCTGCATCAACCCCATTCTTTGGTGCAGCTGTGCCAAACTCTTTGTTGTAACTGCACCCAATTTTAGTACATCAGGCACAGCTGTGACAGTTTTCACATTTTACTGCAGCTTGCACTAAATATTTGGTGTAAGTCGTATAAAAAGGGTCCCCCAAATTATGCCAGTTAGACCACAGAAAACCTGGTCTAACTTGTGGCATTTATTCCTCAGGATTGAAAATCCTGATGGGCAACTTGGAGAATGCCACAAGCCCCGTGCACGAAATGATCAGCGCACCAGGGGCTTGTGGTATTCTCAGGGCTCTGAAAATTGAGCCCCAGGTCTTTAGCCCTTTGCCCTGGGCCTTTTCCCAGGACCTCTGGTTCCATGGAATTATGGAGTCCTCCTCAACCTCACTGTGCTAAGTTATTAAAGACTTTGGTGGATTGGCCTGGTGGACATTTGAGTCCTTCTGGGCTGTTGACTGCAAACCCTCTGTCATCTGCCTACACTGAGCAGCAGACATTCTCAGTGAAAAGACTACAGCTATATGCTTGGTCTACACTTGTAGACACCTTAACACTGTCTTTTGGTGTCACCCATGCTATTGTCAATGTCCACTGTTACACCATGGTGGGTGGCACTGGGGATAACACTGTGCCCCATCCTGACACTGTTCACAGTGTAAGAAGAGGGAGTAGCACCAAGGCTGTTGTCCTTACTGTTGCCAGTTTGGATGTTGTCACCATCCATGGTGTAGCTAGCGACACTGAGGAGGGTGACAGCTCTGAGTCAGTGATGGAAGCAGCAACAGAAATGGTGCCGATCCTGGGTCTGGCTCTGATGAAGGCACTGACACGATGTGATTTCAGAGGTTGTCCCTGACTCTAGTGTCATCCATGACACCAAAGTGAGTGATGGCTCCGAGTGCGATGTTGTAGTCGACAGCAAGCAAGGTGTCGAGGGTGGTGCCGGCCAAGGTGACAGGTAGAACTCTGTCTCTGAGGCTGTTGCCAATCCTGAGCCCAGTGGCAGTGGTGGTGCTGACTTGGGGTCAGATGACAGCCTAAAGATGGAGTTTTCTACAAAGCTGGTACATCACCAGTCACCCTGTGAGACCTGAACGGCTCTGCTGTCCTCACCTTCAGGTTCCCCCATGGGCACTGATTGTGTCACTCCTCCGATGTAGGAGGACACCCTTTGGGAAAATCCGTTAGGCCTTCCCCTTGGGGAGGCTGCCTATGCAGTTCAGCAGCTCAGGCCGAGACCAGGAGTCTCAACCTCCTCTAGCAAGGCCTCGTCACTCCTAGAGAGGATGCCCTTGTTCATAGTCATTGAGGAGCTGTTAATGTGGGATGATCACTGGGCTTTCATTGGTGCATTAGAAAGTTGGCACAGGAAATGTGACAGGGCCCAGTACAGGCCCTTCTTCCCAGCACTCAGAGGTGGCACTTCATCTCCATCTATGTCCGCCTTAGAGGACAATGAATCATCTGTCCACCTTCTTTCAGCTGCTGAGTATGCTTTGTACCAGCGATTCTTGGCATGTTCCCTAATGTGCATTTCTGTACACCAGGCACATGTTGCAACTTATAACCATTTCCTGTGTTTGCATCTAAACACACTCTTAGTTACAGTACCACAAAGTGAGACAGTCAAGCTGGCCAAGGTCTGGAGTTAGCACAACACCAGTTGAGGGCAACTTATGCTGACAACAAGGTGGCCTCCAGGTTGACAAGAACTGCAGGCTGCATCAAGTGGATGACATGGCTTTGCCTCACCTGACTGGCACATTTGGACAGTGTAAAGTACTTAAGTCACACTTCCAGGAGACTCACCTCTTTCTCCTAGGGTCAGGTAGAAACTGTTGGGGAACACCCCCCCCCACTCCTGTGTCACAGAAACCCCCACCTGGCCCTGACCAGTCTTAGGTCTTACCAGACTTATATGAAGTCTCTGCCCTCAGGTATTCTCTCCCATGCAGAGAGATGAAGGTATCGTTTACCTTCAGAGTGAGCCAGCTCCTCCCACAGACCAAAAGGACAGCTTGGTAATCAGTTCCATAAATGGGAATCAATGGTGGAGACTGATTCTTGGAAGATATGAAGGTGACATACATACCATGGCTGTTGATCTTCAGCATATCTTCACCACCGACTACCACACCCACACACAATCCCTGCTCTGGCAGAGCCAAGGCCTCTAGGCAGTTCAACCTAATAGTGCTGGCCAGCATCACTTAGTGCCAGGATATATCCCCAGTTGAACTCCCTATGGAAATTTGATGAAAAAGAAAATGGGAGGGGAGTGGGGACCTAGTGCTGGGTTCCACCTCCCACCAAAATAAAACAAACAAGCTATAAAACTCTGGTGAGGGCTCCATTTCAGGACCCTCATACCAGTCAAATAAAAAAAAAAAGGTACTGTAGCTCCCTTCCTCCGTTTCTTTCTTGTCCTCCTTTTTCCTGCTAGGGGTATATACCAGTCTTGTGATATATCCTTATTAGCTACTAAATGCACTATGTGCCTCGAGGCAGTATTTAATCTAACTGCACTTGACAGTAGTACTGTCTATGGAGAAGTGCTACACAGTGGACTGGATCAAGTTCCACTAGCTCTGAAACAGGGTACATCCCTGTTGTTGCAAGAGAAGCAGGTCATTTTCCCTGGCTATGCCAGTTTATTCTGTTTTGGTTGGTACGCCATTTTTCCTCTCACAGGTCAGCTTTGCTGTTAGTCTACTACCCTATAGGGTGACTGGGGAGATGGACACATCTCATCTCCTTTCAGGATGTTCAGCACTACAGCTCCACAGGCACCTGAGATTCCTTTTTCTTTTCCTTATCAGAGAAGAAAGGGGTTATTTTGCTCACTATTCAGTCAACCCTCTATTTAGTAGCATGGGGTTTGGTTTGTTCAGGAGTGTATGTAAGTCATTCCTATTTTGGCTGCATTAGAGACATACATGTCTTCATTTTGTGCCATCTTGTTGTCGAGGCATAGGTCAGGAAACATAGACCAGGAGGAGTTATAAAATGTGTAAGTAGCATTTTTTATTGTTGATAACAATAAATCAAAAATTGTGCAGGATAGCACTTCATACAGGCAGTTCAAACAAATAGAAGTCCTTCATCTGAGAGTCTCTAAAATCTCCAGCTCTATCTATCTATCTGGACAAACATTGCGCTCTTTATATGAGATGTCTTTGGCAGGCAGTTTAACTCTGCATCCTTTTCTTGTAAATCATCTCCTGTTTTTTACAAAATGCAACAAGACGTTTTTCATTGACCTTCCTGTGGCCACTCTGCAGAGTACATTAGTCTTGTTAACAGGTGCAGCCAGTTAAAATATCCGGTCCCAGGGATGATTTCCTGCTGACAGTTCTGTTAACAAGTTTGTGAAAGGTCAAAAAAGTTTCTCAAGGTCAACCCCCTTTGTTCCAAACTGCTAACTTTTCTACTGAACCCATGTAGCTGACTGCATTCATTTCAACAATATATATATATATATATATATTATAGTGGCATGGTAGGGCCACTATAGTTAGGGTTTAGTACCCCATTTAAAGTTAAATCTGAAATGTTGCACCTTAGTAACTTTGCCACCGTACCACAGATTTGCCTGAAATTTGGAAAGCATGGTCTGGTACCATAGATCTCTGGATCTGCCAAGTGTTGTTAAGGTCGGATGTACAGTTGCGGAGCTACAGAGTGCCAAAAAACACATAAATTATGGGGTTTTGCACGTTTCTTTGCTTACACCTACAGCCCGCACAGTTTGCACGATCAGTCTGAAAACTTCAGGGAACATGCAACCAGAGTCCCAAATGTACCTTTCAAACATTTCATGAAAAAATATTCAACGGTTCAAAAGTTATTCAAAAAACACTGAATTCCATTATAGTCTATAGGAAAAGTTAACAAACTATGCGAAAGTGTCACAAATGCAGTTTTTAGTGTTGCAAATTACCCTTTTACTTTCGTGATTTAGCCATTTTTTTTTCAGTTGGTGGTCAGAAAAAATGCTTGGCATTTAAATTTGTGACCTCTAGGGACACAATTCTTGTTATGTTCACCTAGTCGAGTGCTGAGGATGCTAATCATGTCTTTTTTTGGGGGTAAAACACCCCAGAAATATGATTTTTAAATTTTGTAAAAAGTAGTGTTGCAAAGTACTTTTGCAAATGCGACACTTTCATGATTTTGTTTGCAAAAGTGTCGTGATTTGTGAAAGTAATTTGCGACACTATCCCCAAAACAACTGGAAATCTTTGCCACCCTGCTGCAAAACAACAGTTTGGTTATTTGGGCTGAAATTTACAGAGAAGAAAGCCAACATCACACAGATGTGCCCTTTGGTGGTTTGGTTCCAAAATATAACAAGGCTGCAAAGTTACAGCACTCCGTAGTTGACAGTTTTTCCCATAGAATAACATTATGGTGTTCACCGCGCCTTTCGGGTCCCGTATCTTGAAGACGGTTTGAGATACGGACTTTTCGTTGTAAAACTTCTTAGTCCCCCATACCGGGACTCAGTGCAAAACTAGCCTGGAAAGTCTTAAATAATATGAGATTTTTCTTTTTTTTCTGCGTCGTACGGTTCCTGAGATATAGGCAATTTAATATTCCAAGTACTCATTTTCCTGTCCGAGGGCCACTATTATGCCCATATTCTTTGTATTCACTGTGCTTCTGGATGCACTTCTTTCAAGCACAAAGCGTGTGCATTTGCATTACTGTTACCGTTAGTGTTTGCATTTACGTTTCCTCTTGTATTTCTGTTACTGTTTGCGTTAGCGTTTCTGTTTGCGTCACCGTGTGCATTACCGTTTGTGTTTGCGCTTGCGTTTGCTTTACCATTTGTGTTACTGTTTCTTTTTGCATCACCATTGGCATCACCATTTGCATTTGCATTACCATTTTCATTAGCATTTCCATTTGCGTCACCGTGTGCGTTACCGTTTGCATTTGCGTTTGGGTTACTGTTACCATATGGTTTTCCATCCTTCAATTTACTGTATCTGGGGTCTGCTTAACTTTCTTGTCTTTATATTTACTTTTGCATGCTTTCTTAATGTGCCCCTTTAGGCCACAAACATGACATTTTTCATGTTTGAGTCTGCATTCACTTGGGGGTGCTTGCCACCACAGTGATAGCAATCCTGATCTTTTCACCTTTTGCTGCTTCCCTGGTGTCTTAAGCTCATGTATAGTCTTGTAGGTGTTCCTTGAACTACAAGTCAGCCCAAGAGCTCCAGTAGACTGGAAGTGTAAATGTAGTGCATTTTTGTTAGATTCAATAGCTTGTGGAAGTTCTTAGTCTCAAATGTTAAATCTGGTTCAGACAACAATCTTGTGCTTGTTTATCATTAATACCACACAATGTCTATCACATAGCATCTGAGTAAATGTGTCTCCCTAACTGCAAGCTGTGATAGCATCAGTTCTGACACATATTCACACACTGACATATATTCACCCACTTTTGTCCCTTCTTCTGATGGCAGCCCAGTGAAGTACAAGGAATTGGTTATATATATACATTCACTGGCACAAAAAATTTGCACACAAACTCTATGTACACAAAGACAAAGCTCATTCTCTCCTTGACCCCTACCATGCCTTCAACGACACAGCAGACACCCTTGCTAAGGAAGGGGCCTGAGGGGGGGGGATGTCTGGATGATGGACCATCCAGAGGTCAATGCAGCTGTACAGATTGTAGCACTCAGGAAGAAACCTGAACCTTTTTCCCTCTTGGACCTCTCAGCAGCCCAGCATTTTGATACTGAACTTAAAGAAGTGTTCAGATTCCTTGACAAGGGTACCAAAGAGAAACTTCCCACACACAACCCCTATTGGAGGCATGAAGGTAAGTTACGCTTGTCACCAGATGACAAACTCATCTGGTTCCAACCAGATGACTTCACCACCAAATTGTGGGTGGTCCACAGACACTTAAGATCCGAATTCTTGCACCAAGTGCATGATACATCCACTGGTGCACACCAGGGAGTGGAAAATACCCTCCCAAAGACTCAAGACCACCGCCTGGTGGCCTGGTATCACCAAAGATGTTAAACAATACATAGACAACTGTCTCGTTTGTGCGCAAAACAACCCCATCCCTACCAAACGAAATGCCAAACTCTTACCACAATGACACTCTGGCCCTTGGCATGCCATACAGATTGATTTCATTGGTCCTCTAACCAAAACCAGCAGAAATAACAAGTATGCTCTTGCAGTAACTGATCTCTTCTCTAAGTGGGTTGAAGCTTTCCCCACTAAGACATGCACTGCAAAAACTACTGCCAAAATCCTGGTGGAACAGATTTTCTCCAGGTGGAATCTACCCCTAAAAGTAGACTCCGACAAAGGAACCAGTTTTACAGGTGAGTTGATGAAAGAATCCCTTTAACTCCTGTGAGTTCAGCAGAAGTTCCACATACCCTACCACCCCCAATCTTCAGGTCAAGTAGAGAGAGCCAACAGACGGATTAAGCAAATGCTTTCCAAATTCATTGAGGATAATCCCAAAACTTGGGATTCCCTATTGCCTTTACTCCTTATGGCAATTAAGGGCACACCCTCAGCCACCACCAAGCTTACACCCTTTGAGGTGGTGACTGGTAGACAGATGAGATTGCCTAACACCTGTTGTTTGACCTGCACACTCCCACTGCAGACCGTGTGTCTGTAGACTAATATGTGGAAAAACTCAGAAAAGACCTCATACACACACTTGTATGCTGCCAACTGCATAGGCAAGGCCCAGCAACAATCCAAAATACAGTTTGACAAACATGCACAGGAAGTGGATTGGCAAGTTGGAGATCAGGTAATGGTACTTCGATTTGCACATCCCACCCACTCCTTCTCCAACAAGTGGGAAGGCCTTACCCCATTGTCAACAAGCTCAGTCCAGCAGTCTATCAGGTTCGACTCCTGCATAACAACAAGTTGACTGACAAATGGTTACATGCAAACCAGATGAAACTGTAAAAAGGAGCTTAAATTACTTTTCCTCACCCCATAGGGTGGAATAGTACTAACATACTAATCTTTGATCTTCATTTTCAGATACACTGACAAGATGGCTATCTTGTTCCATTATCTCCTCCTCTCAGGAGTTATCCCCTGCATCCAAGGCATGGTACCAGACCTCCTATGACATCTCAGTCCTCCAGCGCCTCCTCCAGAGGGAGTATCCATCAATATACCAGATAGTATGATCACTGTCCAGGAAGGTTCCGATGCTTACCTCACTGCCTCAGTTGTTGCTCCTGATAAATCTACCCTTCAAATTGAGTGGCAAACCACATCGTAAGGACAAATTCTCCCTGTGGCCAAACTCTCCAAAGGAACTTTCCAAGGTTGGCCCAATGCTAAATTATTCCCCAATGGTTCTCTGTCCTTGTTACAAACTGCATTAAGACATTCTGGTTTGTACAACATAACTGCCTTAATTGATCCTTCGTACTGTAATTCTTTGTCCAGATTGATTCTGCTCGGAAATTTTGTGATATACACTACATGGCTTCTGCAGCCATGTACCTCTCTGTGTTACCACCCACTGATAAACAGCTTTTGGAATGTCCAAAGCATACCCCTGATCCCCGTAGTGGTCTAACCGCCACTGCCCTCCTAGGTTCTTTGATTAACAACTTACAGTTTATACATATACCTGTTTTGTTTAATCTTACTTAATGGAATATGAAAGAATTTGGTATGTGTCACAATACTAACACTTCAGCATTTTATAGTACATTATTGCTTGATAGTTTAGCTGCATTTCAGATTTGAACTCACGACCCTATTACCGGGGTCCATTCTACTGAACATAGAGGCAACTTCAGGAGAAAGCCCTCTCCTGATGATCTAACTCGTAAATGAAAGACACGTGAAGTTGGCAGTTCTGATGTCACAGTTGCAACAGGTACTGTCACAGGCCTTTTTGGTACAGCTATGTCTATTTGGAATAAAGCAGACATTGCGGCTATCAAAGCTCATTCTGCCAAGTTCTCCACTACCTCCATTATTGCATGGTGTGGATGGCCTTAGTCGGGAAGAAAGATACACTGTATACAACATGCACGACATTGCTAAGGCATTCACTGATTCAAAAGATAAGATCAACGCACTCATACAACAGAACAATAAAGAAGCAGATAAACAATACATTGCTAGAGAAATCCTTTGCTCTGCTTATGGCTCATACATTATCACTACCATCAACAACCTCTTCCGCGATCTAGAATCTGGTAGAATCCCCGACATCATACATGACAGACACATCTCCAAATGGTATTGTGCACGATGTAAAACCCCTAGCTGTGTTTCTATGTGTATGCAACAAACTTTAACCATTCCTTTTTCTACAGCTGGGAATTTGGGGTTTGTGATCAGACACCCTAATACTGGTCCTTGTTTTACTGCTAAGAAATGCTCCATAACAGATACCATGTTTGTTTCTTTTACTGTCTCTTTACCATGTTTTGATCCCACTACAGCTTTGTTCAACAAGCTTGCACTGGTGCATTCCATTGGGCATTTGGACGAAGACATTTACAGAGAATGCCTGGATCTACCGCCTCTACTGGTTTACCATCCTTTCCTGGATGCTTGGGTGGCTCCGCACATAGACTGCTGTGCAAAAAAGCAATACATTTACTACTTGTGCTGATGTGATGTGTTTGATGTTATTCAACCTGTTTGTGGTTATTCTCCAGACAGCATTGATTGGACTTTCACCATGGATGATGACATCACGGCCAATGGCACCAACTCCTTCGACTCAACTCTGGCTCTGGATAAGCTCTACCAATCATATTGTGAGGAGGTTCATCGCCTGTCAACATGGATTTTGAAGATGACCTACACCTGCCCTGTCCAGTTACAAAAGTGGAGACTCCCTACTGTGCGCTCACAGTGTAATTCTGATGGAGAATACTGCATGGTAACTAATTACAAATCATATACTTATGGATCTGTTACATGTGCTATTGAGTACCCCAATTTCTGTTTTGTTCCCCACCAGAAGACTGTCATTGGGCATACCGTTATAACCCCCGTACCCCTCTTAGATGCAGACATTGTTGATGGTAATCCTGATTATCTGCTCACACTGTCTGAATACTTGCCATACTTTAATGTACACATAGACCCACTCACACTTACATTAAAATCACTTTTAGACAGAAAAGACACACACCTCATCCACATCAGCAATAATATGACCAAGGCCAATGAAGCTATCCTCTCCCTGATTAATGATGGTGACATGAATGATGCATTGACTAACACCTGGTTAGAGATTACTTTTAAAGGTTTTGTTATTATACAAGCATTTTTAATTTTTATTTTGATTATTATGCTCTGCTGCCTATGGTGCACACTGCACCAACACCGTGAGCAGCTCAAGTTCCTTTTGCAAAGCTTGCGCGTCGGGTTTGTAAATGACCACTGCTCCTGTCCTTTCCCTAGCCATTTGCCCGTGTTGCCCTTGGAGGCAACAAGGGGGGGAATGTTACACGAGGTCCCTGCACCCTAATTGGTACCCTCAGAGGTACACCGCAGACAGTTAGCACTTAGGTATATGTTATACTAACATATAGGGCTAAGGGCATCTACCGTACAAGAGTAGATATCAGGATATGAATGCATATTGTTGTAATACACTTTGCTTGCTAATACATATATTCTTCCATGTATTTTCTGTGTATTTCTTACTTGTAAGATGCCAAGGCACCTGTGTCATTGGAATAATTATAATATGTAACATGGCATTGCCACCTTTTGGTGATTTGTACTACTACATTGAGTTATGTAAGACTCTGTATAAGAACTCTTTTGTTCTCAAACTGATGACTTTACAGAATTTTATAATGTTATCTTGGACCATGGAGTCACCTCTAATTTAGCCAATAGGGCTCATCTCTGTAACTAGAAATGTTTCTATCTTACAGTAACCATAGTAATTATCATAGGCATATAATGTAATACACTAGTCTTATACCTTGGAGCCCTCAGGAGAGACCCCAAGAGACACAGAGAAACCTTGAGGTATAGAGAATGCTTAGCACTGGCTCCCGGTTCGTATTGGTAAGAACTGCTTAGGGCAACTGTGATTTATCCTTTTGGTAGTAATAAACTTGTTTATTACTCTAATACAACATGTCTGTGATTCAAACAACATGAAGTCTTGCTGTATTCTGACTATTGCAGTGATATCCAACCTTTGAACTGCCCCGGAGAGGAAAGAGTTAACTTTCCATGCAAGGCATGGAACACTGAGCTCGAGCTCGGTTAAGACTCTGTCTGTGGTTGTTTGAACGTAAACCGCCAGATTCTTTACTCCACCTCACTGAACAGTCGCTCCGGAGATTTCTGCTTTGCTCAGTTCAAATTAGTCGGTTAAAGTGTCGTTTTTCTCCTCGGTTCAACCAAATTTCTTCTATGTAACCTGTCAGTTCAGTTCTCTGTCTGTCGTACAGTGAGTACTAGATAGGTTATTGTTATTATTTTCTGTGTGGAACTTATAAACGTTGAATCGGTTCGGTTTGAACTGATCAGGTTTGTAAAAAGTTTATTCTGTTTTTCAGAGTGTGGTAACCGGTCCTTATCGGTTCTAAAAAAAACGGGTTTCATTACGGTTTTTTCCATGACCCATAACACGGTCAGGAACCGATAAGGGTGTCTTGCCTGGCGGATTGCTGAAAAAAGGGTAAGTTTGGTTAGGACTGGCCATGTCTGAGAAACCCAAGAGAAAAACCGGGCCCACTGGGTTTCAACACTGTAGTGTGTGTGGGGAAGCCTTTGCTAAGGCTGACCCCCACACCACCTGTGTTTATTGTCTGGGGTTTGACCACCTCAATTCAGACTGCCAGATTTGTAAAAGTTTTCCTACAGCTACTCTGGAAAAGAGAGTAGATAGGCTGAGGAAAAGGGAGGCCAAGAAGTCTGCTGACCCAGATGGCCAGCCCGGTTCGGTTCCAACCAAACCAGAAGGAGTGCCCTCTGACCAGGGCAAAACTTCTTCGGACAAAAGGAGAACCGACTTTGAGGAGTCGGTTTCGGTTAAAAGAAAAAGAAAGGATGAGTCAGCCGGTTCGGATCCACAAGTTCTTTTTCCGACCGCTGATGAAATAGCCAAAGTGATAAGGTTGTTCAATGCTAACCGGTTCCGACCGAACCGGCACCATCAGTTAGGGGCTCGGTTCAGTCGGTTCCCCCGGTTCTGGATTATAAT
This sequence comes from Neoceratodus forsteri, assembly GCA_016271365.2. Lineage (NCBI taxonomy): Eukaryota > Metazoa > Chordata > Ceratodontiformes > Ceratodontidae > Neoceratodus > Neoceratodus forsteri. Next base: position 572,176,268 of record CM057453.1, read on the forward strand.
TTAGAGGATTTTTATGAACCGGAGGACGAGGAGGGAGAGTATGAGGATAGTGATGGTGATTATGAAAGTCTGGATGTGCCCATTGACCCGGACATCTCCCCAGACAGAGGTGTTTCTCCTCCTAGGCTTTCTGAGTCCCCTTCCCACTTTATGTTTTACAAAAAAGTGGCTGAAACTCTCCAGCTTCCTATGGAGGAAGCAGTAGAGGATCTGGAGGAGCCTGATTATGTTGAAATGATGGACATCCCAGAGTCCAGGAGGCTGTCTATTCCCCTCCATAAGTCTTTTGGGAAACAGACAATAACAATTTTAAAGACTCCTAATTCCATACCTCCTGTGAACAGAAGAATGGACAAGAGGTATACTCTTTCAGGCTCAGATACGGAGTTCCTTTCCCAGCAATGCAGCCATGTTGGGGTAGTGCAGGCTGCTGCCTGTGATAAGGCAAATATACCCTTGGCTTCACACCCCCCAGATAAGGACCCCAGGAGGATTGATGCCATGGCAAAGAAACAGTACATGGCAGCATCTTTGGGACTCAGACAGGCTAATTATATGGCCTACACAGCTAGATACCAAAAGTCTAGATGGGACACTGTGATGGCTCTAGCTAAACAGGTCCCCGACCAGCTTGCCAAGGAGCTGGAGCAGGTGGCTGCAGATGGTATTGAGGCATCCAAGGTGCAATTTCATGCTGCAGTAGACTCCAGTGATGTTTCATCTAGAGTCATGGCTACATCTGCGGCCCTTCATAGGATGGCTTGGCTCAGATGTACTAGCCTGTCACAGGATACCCAGGCTAAAGCAATGTATTTTCCTGTTATTGGTAATTCTCTGTTTGGGGAGCAGACAGAGAACTGCATGAAGAAAATGGATGAGTACAGGACCACCTATAGGAGTGTTCAGGCCAAGGAAAGGCAAGCCACTCCTCAGAGGCAGCATCCCAGGGCAGAGGCAGGTCTTTTCATAGGCCTTTCTACCAAGCCCAGGCCTCCTCTTCCGTCTTTGCTCAGAGGGGATTCTTCAGAGGGAGAGGCAGATGGGGTGCAAGCAGGCCTGCTACCACCCCTCAGCCTAAAGCCCCTGCCAAACAGGCACCCTGATGGGTTTACCTGGGCCGATTCTCCACTACCCGTAGGAGGCAGGCTGGCTTACTTTGTCCAGGACTGGATGTCTTTAACATCAGACAAATGGGTCCTGGAAGTAGTAAGCCAGGGACTGGTTCTCAGCTTCAAACAATTTCCCAAGATGAGAACCAGATCCTTTCCACCTGCAAATCCTTCAGACGCCCTTGCCCTAGAGGGAGAGGTCTCTTCCCTCTTGGCTCTCAGAGTCATAGAAAGGGTTCCACCCCTACACAGGGGAAAGGGATTGTACTCCAGGTACTTCCTAACCCCCAAAAAGACAGGAGAATGGCGGCCCATCCTGGATCTCAGATATTTAAAAAGCACCTTTTAAAACCAAAGTTCAAAACGGTGACTCTGGGAATAATTCTACCCTCTCTAAGGCCAGGGACTGGCTAGTCTCCCTGGACCTCAAGGATGCCTATTTCCACATTCTCATCAGATGCTCCCACAGAAAGTACCTCAGGTTCGAGTTGCCCTCAGGCCACTATCAATTCAGAGCAATGCCCTTTGGCCTAACATCAGCTCCAAGGGTATTCACAAAATGCCTGGCAGTAGTGGTTGCTTTCCTAAGGAGAAAAAAGATCTCCATCTTTCCATACCTAGATGACTGGCTCATAGTGGGTCAGTCTCCAGACCAAGTCAAGTCACACCTACAGATAACTCAGCAACTGCTCACTTCTCTAGGATTCCTTCTAAATCTTTCAAAGTCAGTTCTAGAGCCAGTGCAGTTCCTCACCTTCATAGGGGCGGAGCTGGATACTATAAGGGCAAGAGCCTTCCTTCCCCTGGGCAGGACAAGGACCCTTGTGACACTGGCCTCTTCATTCACCCTCCAGATGTCTCGACCAGCAAGGCATTTCCTGCAGCTCCTGGGTCACATGGCTGCCTCTACGGCAGTGGTCCAAGGAGCAAGATTTCAGATGAGGGACATTCAGTTCCACTTAAGAGCCTTCTGGTCCCAGGGAATGGATTCACTGACCAAGCTAGTCCCAGTGACTCGAACCCTGATCCAGGCTTTGCAATGGTGGCAGGATCAGGACAACCTAAGGCAAGGAGTTCCCTTTGTCACTCAACCTCATTCTCTAATCCTTACCACAGATGCCTCTCTATTGGGCTGGGGAGCCCATTTGGGGGATCTGACCACCCAAGGGTTGTGGTCACCTCAAGAATCTCTGCTTCACATCAATCTCTTAGAAGTCAGAGCAGTGTTTCTAGCACTTCAAGTTTTTTCCAAGTCTGTTCAGAACAAACTGGTTCAGATCAGAACAGACATTACCACCACAATGTGGTACATCAACAAGCAAGGGGGCACCCGGTCTACAGCCTTGTGCATAGAAGCAATGAAGCTGTGGTCTCTGGCCTATTCCCTGAATACCTCTCTGATAGCAGTGCACCTCCCAGGGAAGGACAATGTCCTGGCAGATGCTCTCAGCAGGATATCTCAGGGCCATCACGAATGGGCCCTGGATCCCCTAATTTTGAAGGTAATCTTCTCCAGATGGGGCACTCCACAGATAGATCTTTTTGCAGCCCCAGACAATCACCAACTTCCTCTTTTTTGCTGCAGACCCCCAGTGTTGGGCTCAGTCCCCCTGGATGCTCTAGTCCTCAATTGGGAAGGGAAATTCCTGTATGCTTTTCCCCCTTCCTCTCCTGTTCAAAGTACTAGTCAAAATCAGATCTCAGCCCTGCAAAGTGATTCTGATTGCTCCAGACTGGGCCAGACAGCCCTGGTACCCTCTCTTGTTGTCCTTAGCAGTCCACCTTCCCCTGTCTCTTCCCAGGAATTACAACCTGTTAACATGTTCTCAGGGGAGGGTTTGGTATCCGAATCTCAAATCTCTCAATCTCAAGGCCTGGCTCTTGAAGAGTTAGAGTTTGTTGATTTACATCTTTCTCAAGGTGTTCTGGATATTCTAAAGGCTTCCTGAAAGCCTTTCACCAGAAAGACTTACAACTCCAAATGAAAAAGGTTTACTATTTGATGCTCCAGTAAGCATATTTCTCCAGAGTCTGCTGGGTTGCCTACAGTCCTGGACTATATGGTTCATCTCAATAGCTTGGGACTCAGACCAGCTACACTTAGAGTGCATCTGGCAGCTGTCTCTGCCTTCTTGTCAGCAGGCAAGCCCTCTTCCCTTTCAGCTCACCCTGTATTCTGTAAATTCTTCAAGGGTTTGCTGCATACCAATCCTCCCTTCAGGGACCCTGCCCCTGCTTGGGACCCTAATGTTTGCATTGCTCAGCTTATGCAACCCCTTTTGAGCCTTTGTCCTCAGCAGAGTTTAAGTACTTGACTTGGAAAACTGTTGTTCTTGGTAGCCATTACTTCTGCCAGACGCATAAGTGAGTTACAGGCCCTGTCAGTGGAGCCTGATTTTATCTCTTTCTATAGAGATAAGGTGGTCCTCAGGACTAATAGGACGTTTTTGCCTAAGGTGGTTTCAGACTTCCACCTTAATCAGTCTATGTCTCTTCCTGTTTACTTCACTGACCATTCCTCCTCTGGGGAGAGGAGGCTACACAGCCTGGTTGTGAAAAGAGCCCTTAACTACTACATAGAGTGCACCAAGGGTCACAGGTTTGACTCCCTCCAATTGTTCCTCACTTATGGTGAGGTTGGCAAGGGAAAACCTGCCACTAAGAGATCTATTGCCAGGTGGATTGTCTCTTGTATACAATTCTGCTATGAAAAATTAGGTAGAATCCCACCCTCAGGCCTGAGGGCTCACTCTACTAGAGGTACAGCTGCTTCCCTGGCTGCTGCCAGGGATATTCCTATCTTAGAGATTTGTCAAGCAGCCACCTGGAAAACAGTACATACTTTCACCAAGCATTACTCTCTGGATATCCAGGCTAGGAGTGATGCTCGGTTTGGCACAGCAGTACTTCAGAGCCTGTTTCCAAAGTAGGTTCTGTCCCTCCTCTATGGAGGTACTGCTTGGTAGTCTGCAATAGTCAGAATACAGTAAAACTTCATGTTGTTTGAAGAAAAAAATACTCACCTTAGTAATGTTGTTTCTTCTAATGGAGTCTTGCTGTAATCTGACCTCCCCCCCTGCCTCCCCTCTCAGAACCTGGGTTTTGTGATGTGGGTGGGCAGAAACAGTGTTGGCACCCTAGAGGTGCCCCTTTTTCTCACCCTCTTATTTTGGGTGTGTGTGTTGTGTTTTTTTTTTTGGGGTGGGGGTTCCTGACTTGAGTCTTTACCTTGAAACCAAAAAATCTTTTTATTAAATTTAGTAGCCAGTTGGCTAGTGTGAGTTTACAGTTTCCACACAGGACACCCAGTGAGTATAGCTCGTAAAGATCTGGCGGTTTGGGTTCAAACAACAACAGAGTCTTAACCGAGCTTGAGCTCAGCGTTCCATGCCTTACATGGAAAGTTAACTCTTTCCTCTCCGGGGCAGTTCAAAGGTTGGATATCACTGCAATAGTCAGAATACAGCAAGACTCCATTAGAAGAAACAACATTACTAAGGTGAGTAATTTTCTTCTTACTTGCATTCCCAATGTCGTCAAGAACCTGAAAGTGAGGTTTAGACCTCCTGACACACATAAGGCCTTGGATGAGGGTAAAATAGTTGGCTCCATCTTTATCGACCTTACGAAGGCCTTCAATACAGTCAGCCAACCCTCCTTCTTAAGGAACTGTGGAACCTTGGTATATATTCTACTGTTGCCCAATGGTTTAAGGATTATCTATCTGGTAGAATGCAGAGGGTTAGAATTGGGCAATTGGCATTGAATTCTAAAGAAGTTTCATTGGGGGTTCCACAAGAGCCCATACTGGGACCCTTGCTGTTCAGCCTTTTCCTCAATGCTCTTCCAGAGGCCTGTCCATGCAAAATAATTTTATATGCAGGCAACACGGTTATACTAAACATCAAATCTATATTGAGCCCCTGCAGGCTCAACTGCAGTCTACCATCAATCAATTGGAGTAGTGGTTCTCATCTCGTCGGTTACTACTTAACTATAAAAAAACAAAAATGATGCTTCTTTCGAGCCCTCAGCTAAAGAAGAGATCCCCCTGTTTGACTGTCACCAACAATGTATCAGCACCCTTAGAACAGGTTCACTCTTAAATACTTAGGTGTCACGATAGACGATGCTCTCTCATATGTCCAGCACATAGACTCAGTGGTGAAGGCAGTGAACACCAAGCTGGGTGTACTATTTAGGCACAGAAAAGGTCTTACTCCAGATGCCCTAAGGATCTCCATTACTAGCTCCATACTGTCTATTGTTGACTATGGTCTAGTGATGTATGGTGTATGGTGCAGCCTCTGACACAGCACTCAGGATGGTAGAAACTTCATTAAATAAGGCATGCAGACTGCTGATCAATGCTGACTACCTCAAGCATTCCAGTAACACTCTGTGAGCAAACTGGCTTGCTTAATCTGAGAAGCAGAATCAGATACCAAACATGCCTCCTACGGCATAAAGCCATGCTTGGACAAACCCCACCTTGCATCTCCAGACTGATAAAGATAACCAACTCAAAGTATGCCACTAGAAAGAAGGAAATCATCCTCTCTGTGTCCCATTTCGTAGGTCTACCCTTGGACAGTGATCCTTTTCCTACCAGGCCCCACTCTGGCTTAATGAGATACCTATAGCCACCCTCAACACTGCTAACCTCCGAGCCTTCAAATCTGAACTGAAGCAGATCCTACTTAGCAATTGTACCTGTGCATGTCAGACCTAATCCTGGCTCTCCTCAGTGCCCACCTTAATCCTGGGAACAAATGAGCCCCCTACCCAGTCTGCACTGCCAGACTCCCTGGCCTCCAACCTTCAGCCTCATCCTCCATTTTCCTCAGCCTAATCCTGTCTGCACCACTTTATCTGCTCCTATCCATGCTCATTCCCTCCTCCACGCTCTGTCTCCCACTCTCTTTCTCACTTCCCTCCAAGCCCTTCTCATGCTTTCTCTCTCAAGCTCTTTCTCTCTCTCTCTCTCTTCTCTCTCTCTCTCTCTCCCTCAGTTCCCCTTTACATGCCAATAACTCCCCCTCTTTCTCCACCTCTCTCTTCTTTCTCTCTCTCCTGCTCACACACTCACTCACCCATGCCCTACTCCCTCCCCAATTGCATCCTTGATAAGGCCCTACTGGGACTGCTCACCTTTTCTGCCTTATCTCTTCTACTATCATCCCCTTTGCCTGCTAAAAATCTAATCTCTTCTCCTTCTACATTATTATAGCAAAGCACTTAAGAATGGAACCTACAACTGCAACAGCTATATCTTACCTAAAATCAATTGTCTAAATGTTTATGTTGTCTTGCGCGTTCAGTGCAGACAACATATTGTGGTAGCTTGGAGTGGAGAAGCAGGTTTTGGAGGTGAGGTCCTGCTGCGGCCAATGGCACCACTGCTTTTTCTAGCTGGGTTCTGTGGCGCCAATGGCATAGTACGGTGTTTATGACAGCAGTTGAAAAGCCTGCCACCAACTTGAAAGAAATTTGCAGGCTGCAATTAGGGCGTGCCCCTTAATTGGAGAATCAGCTGTTTTTGCTGCTGGGGCAGTTCCTGATTGCAGCAGTGAATTACAGTTTGCCTTGTCTGGTGTCCCATTTCAATAAACATGGCAGCAGCTTCCCTGTCTGCCTCTCACAGTCTCCATGGAAGCTGATGGACAGCCACCACCTCTCACAATCCCCATGAAAGCTGACGGGGGTGCCCAATCCCCCTGTCAGCATGACTCCACAGAACACAACAATAGTAGCAGACACCTAGTGTTGGCTCCTAATACGCCATCTGGGACAGACTGCTAGGGGGGAAAACAAACCTTCTTTGAATATTTTTCTTTTTCCATTGCCACATTGATCTACTTCCTTAGATGTGCAGCTCCTCATCTCCCATTGTGGGTCCCACTTGCAAAATGCCAAAATGTAGCTGTGACTGACCATTGTAGGCACTGGGGTGGGGATCTACAGTCTATGGTTGCCACATGAGGGGATCCGTTGTCTGTTATTGCTGGGAATCATGCCCATCCTGAAACCCTGATAACTGTTTAGGAAAAAAAATAGAAAGCCTCCTGACTGCTTATCATGCTGCTGCTGCCATCTAGTACAGAAAAAAAAAAATTCCCTCACTTGTGATTGTGCTCTTACTGCCATCCAGTAAAGGGGAAAAAAGAAAAACAGAAATTCCCCTGATTTGCGATCACGTTCTTTCTGCCATATATTTAAACAAGTATGCTGTTCCCAAAACGTTGGTGTGTGTGTGTGTGTGTGTCCAGTAACACAAAAGTCCATAGTTTAAAAAAAATATTCTGATGCAGGAGGAGGAACTATTTTATCATAAAACATCTTTTACATTTTTTTTTTAATTAACAATTTTGTATTAAACTTATTTATTTTAACAGTGCCCATTTTCTAAGTGCAATAATACCCTCCAGGGTGGGCGTTATGAGCAATACCGGACCTTCCAACGGCTATAAGGCCCTCTGCCTGTGGCGTCAGGCCTCATTACGCCCCTGGGCAGTCCAGTATTGCCCAATACCACCCACCCTGTTGGGTATTATTGCTTGCATAGACAGATGGAGGTGACAAATCTGTGAAGCAATCCCCTGAGGAAGCCATTTAAATTATGGTGAAATGTAGGGATTGAAGCCAAGTAAATTATTGTCACAGAAACAGAATTATGGGAAGTTGTGGAAAATCTTTTTTGCAGAGTACCCCCCCCAAACACATTTACTCACAGTACTGGAAGGGTCCTGGGGGTAGTTCCCTCTTAGATACTTAAGAATTACATCTATCATTTCCTGTAGTAACCTACATTTTTGTGCATAAAGGTATCTCATGCAGCAAAAATTTATGCTTTTGCTGGAGGTTTACCAGGCCACTGCTTAGATTTGCAATATCTCCAGAGAAGTTCTACTTTAACTTCTTACCAAATTGAGTATTGTAGCCATGAAAAAAACTATCTGAATGACCAAATCTGAAGCATTATTCTAATAAATTTCACAATTTCTCAGCTGACATCCTATTCTCTTTACTGCAGCCTTGCTTTGACTGAATAAAACAAGAAACAACTTCCAGAACAGTTATACAGGGCTACTGATGTAATAGTTCCCTATACTGGCAGCTCCCATATGACAGTTATGTCATGACATTGTTATCAAGACATGCTGAAGAGGACTTGGGTCCAAATGTATTTTCTGTGCACTCATTGACTACCATACACATTAGCTCATTTTTTTCTGATTGACAGCAACGAGGGGATGGGAAGCTGGGCAGTGAAACAAAGAATAGACAATGCCTACAGAAAGAGTGCATGGAGATGCTCTGGGATGCTTACCTGATGCAATAGACACATGCAGGTGTGGGGGGTAGAGAGAAGGACTGCTGTGCTACTGAAATTTTGGTGCCCTGCAGGCACATCAGTATGATTAAGATCATTGTAAGGGATGGGTATTATCAGGAACTACAGAACTGTTTAGACAGCATGGAGGCAGCCATCTTTGTTGTCCTTTGACCCTATGGATTTGTGGGACAGGATCAGAGGCCACCAGCAGCTAGGAACATCTGTGAGTCAGTAAGGAGCCAGGAAGTGCATGGGCAAGGCATGCACACTGTCTGCATCTTGCATGAGACATTTGCATTTGAAACTGGACCACTAAGAGTGACTTCAATGAAAGGTTTGACTAATGAGAGATGAACTTCTGCAGACTGCCTGGCGAGCGAGAGAGAGAAAGCTCAACCATTTCAACAAGACAGAGCAGATGTGCAAGAGTGTTTGACAGAAACAGATGTTCTGCTGTTCAGACCTTGGGTTGAGTGTTCATTCAGCTTTTTCTCCCAAAGAAACTTCAAAACAGAGTCAGAGATGGATTTCTGAAGTGACCAGTGGGTACGTTAGTGATTGCAGAATGGGTTGCATTGCATCGCTCCATCTCTGTGGGAGAAACCAGCTTTCATTTCCCAGAAGAAATCCTGCAGTGATGATTTGTCCTCATAAAATGCATTGCCACGTATAGCCATGTGTGACTGTTTTTTTTCAGGAGGTAAAGAAAAGGTCCTTGTGAAGTGAAGAGGACAGGCTAAGAGTTTGACCAGGGTGCATCCAGACTGTACCTTTTGAAACAAGAGAAAGTGTTAGGTCCACTGCAAATTAAGGCTAGCCAGCCTGCCGACACCAGCATGGATGACAACATAGACCACTTTGCTGTTCAGCTGCCACTTGGTAATCGTGAGTTTAGATCAGGACTTTGCTCTGCAACTCAGATAGTTAGTTAAGGGCAGTAAAGTAGTTTGGGATGGACTGTGTCATTTATAGAAGTGTCCACAGAGACACTGTGAGGATTCTACTCCTAGAGAGATGAAGATTGCAAGGGATAACTTTGCTGTCTTTTATGCACTTGTATAATTGAAAGACTCTTTGTTAGGGAATATTCACTACCTTGTGTCTGTCAACTGGTACTGCACCCCATTACCTCAGCCCTACATCTTCTCACAATTGGTGTTCACACATCAAAACCATGTGAACTCTCTATGGGACTTTGGAACTAATGGGGAAATGGCTGAGAGACTATATGGGGAATTTATTTTGCTTGGTGGGTGATGGGAGACATTGTTAATTTGACTATCTGCTTTACCTTATCTTTCCTTCCAGAACCTTGTTCCTGAATGCCTCCTGTCCTTCCTTATAAAACCTTTTCAAAATACTTGGATTGCCACAAGCCCCAGTGTGCCGATAATACAGCACATGAGACTTAAGGCGCTCTAATGGGATTTTGTAGCCGGTGCAGGCAATTGCTGCAGGGTAGACCAACTTTTTCTGGTCTAACGTGTGGCAATCATGGGGGCTGTTTCACAGAGCTTGCACCAGGCATTTGGCTCAAGCTGCCGTAAATCATGGAAACTACTGCAACGGCACGTGAGATTGTAAAATCAGGTGCAGTTGCAGTAAAGGGTTGGGTGCACTGCCAGAACATAAGTGTGGTGGTGCAGGGCTGAACCCAAGCCCTGCGCCTCCTTTTGAAATTCCTGTCCAATTTTGTTTTGCTTTGCATTAACCATCATTTTCACATAAACAGAATCTGTTGGCAGAAAGAGACTGATGCTGCATTGAGTCTGCCTAAAGTATATTACTTCAGCCCCAATCTAGTATCCTGGGGATTGTCCCTTTCTGCGCCACCCACATCAACTACCCACCCTGGTATTCTCTCATGGGGCCATGAGTCCTCTTGCTGTTTCCTAACCATGTTGGAACCCATTTAGAGTACTTGCCCTCACCACATCCATTGACAACCTGTTCCATGACTCCAGCATCCTCTCAGTGAAATAAAACTTTCTAAGACAGAGCTTCCTCATCTCCTTCCTGACTTTACCCCCACACACACAACCTCAAATCATACCCTCTTGTGATTGCATTTTTGTTTTTAACAAACACGTTTTCATTATTCACCTTGTTTATTCCCTCCTAAACATACACACATCTATCACATCTTCCCACTCGCATCTGGCTTCCAGCAAGTACATGTTCAGGGTCACCAGCTGTTCTTCATAGAATCTACCTTGCTAACCCTGGGTCAATTTGGTGAACCTTCTGTGTACTGACTCCAGCCTGTCTATGTCCTTTCTCAGATGAGGGCACCAGAACTGGACACAGTATTCCAGCTGAGGCCTCACTAATGATCTGTACTGGGGTATTATCACTTCGCTTCTTCTGCTATCAAAACCTCACCTGATAGACCGCAACATCTTTAATGCCTTACTGTATGCTTTATTACAATAGCTGGTATGATTTAGGGAGTCACTGATGATTACCCCCACATACCTTCCCTCTGCTATAATGACCAGCCTAACCCCTCCCATCCGATATATTCCATGTCTGGGTTCCCTTTCCCTAAGTGCATCACCTTCTACTTCTTAGCTTTCAATTCAACTACCATGTCTTTGACCACCTTTTCAGCTTTACTAGGTCTTTTTGAAGTTCCCTTACCCTTTCTCACTGTCTGCCCTGCTGCACAGCTTTGTGTGGTCAGCAAAAAGAAACATCTTGCTTTTATACCCTAACCTATGTCACTAATGAACATACAGTGAAGCCCACCAGTATGAAGTGCAGCACAGCAGAATTCTGCAGCAGAGTTACTGCTGTAAACAATGGAATTTCAATGGGAGTTAATCCCTTTTGTCATGCAGTAAACCTGTCACACTGCACTTTGTCCTGGTGGGCTTCACTGTATTTTTTTGACTAGGACAGGTTCCAGGATTGATCCCTATGGCACCCCTCTCATGACCCACCCTTTCTCCTGATTTGGCCCCTCCATTTTTGCCTTCCCAGGCAGTCTCCCACTGTCTCTCATCCACTAGACTATACCCTTCTATACCCCTCTTGTAGGTCCTCCAGCATTTTTAGCAGCCTCCTGTGTGGCCCTAAATTGAAGGCTTTGCTGAAGTCAAAGTAGAGCAAATCTACCACCTGCCCTCAATTTATCACCCTAGTGACCCAGTAAAAAAACAAAATCAGGTTGGTCTGGCATGATCTCCCTGATACAAACCCATACTGGTTGCCATCCTACAGCCCGTTGCCTTCTAAGTAAGCCACCAGACTTTCCTCAGCTGTGGTCTCCATCAGTTTATCTATAATGGAGATAGAACTGACTGGCCTATAGTTGCCAGGGTCCCCCCCACCTCCTTCCTTATGGAGTAGGATTACAATAGCAGACCTGCAATCCCCTGGCACTACTCCAGAACCCAGTGAGGCATTAAATAGCTGGGTTAAAGGTTCCACTAATTCTGAGGACAGTACCCTGTGTATCCTCAGGTGAAGGTCATATGGGTCTGGTGCTTTATTCACCCTGAGGGCCTCCAGGCCTTTTATAACCCATTTGGCCATCATCGCTAGACTCCCCATTTCCTTCACCTCCTGTATGGCTGCCTTAATCCCACCCAAGACGCCCTTCACCCTCAACTGTGAATACTGAGCAGAAATAATTGTTGAGTACATTTGCCATCTGCACATCATCTTTTACTACCATTCCACCTTTAGTTAGCTTAGCAATCCCTCTCTTAGCTTTCCTCTTCTCCTGAATATATTAAAAAATCATTTTGCCCTTCCATTCACACTGTCTGCAATCTGCAGCTCTATGTTTGACTTTGCCCTCCTGACAGCAACCCTCGCTTTCTTTATTCTGGTATTTCTCCCAGTCTTCCTCCACTTAGTCCACTTGTACCTTATGAAAGTGTCTTTTTTCACCTTGACAGCCTCCCTCACTTCCTTTCAGAAACAGATCAGCCTTTTGTGCTTGTTTCTTTTGATGACCTTTCTTACACAAGAGTCATTGTCTCCAGAAATACCCTCTTGATCCGGCCCCATTTTACTTCTACTCCTTCAATCTGGTCTATACCTGTCAAGCTTTCCCTAACCATTTCCCGCATCTGGTGAAAACCTGCTCATTAAAGATCCAGAACCTCTGCCCTCGAGAGAGGATCAGTGTGCCCCATTGCTATCTCAAATCACAAGGAATTGTGGTCACTGAACTCCAATGGTTCCCTGAATGTCTCCCAGCCACAGGGGAATCCCAGTCTATGTCTGTTAGGTTCAATTACACCACTAACACTAGATCCCCTTTTGAGTCCCCTTATGGTTTCCTTCTCAATTCAATATCCCCTTTTTCTTTTTGCCCTGGTGGTCTATAAATCACCACCAGTAAAAGCTTTTTTCCAACAGCCATAGTCAGTTGTATCCAGGTTGACCTCACTCCCCCTCCCTCCTTCTTGATGATATCATACTCCATAGCCTGTATAACCTCCTTAATATAGAGAGTCACTCCACTTCCCTTTTACCCTTGCTCCTGTCCTTCTTATACAGGGTGTACTGAGGAACTGACAGATCCTATTCATTGTTCCCAGAGGCCCATGTCTCTGTGATGGCCTCCAAGTCTAACTTGGCCCTTGCCAGCATCACCTGTAGTTCTTTGATCTTCTCTAGGCATCTTGCATTTAAGTGGACTACCTACCATGTTCCCACCTTACTTCTTCTCCCTTCACCTGTTCACAGGTTACTTTCTGCCACACTTTTTGTGCTGTATCAGTTGCCCCTCCAGCTTGCTGTTTATTGTGTCCTCCACCCTCCCCCTTCTTTCCAACTTTGTCTTGTTCCCCGTCCTGGCCACCACTAACACTCCTAGTTCCTTCCCTTTTCCAGTGGAGTCCCTGCTAGGTTTTCCCTGTCCTACCTCCTACCTACTAGGATATTCCCTGCTTCTACCTCCCCCTTATTCAGTTTAAAATAATGATCCATGTTGATTTTAAGTTTCAGCCCAAGTGTTTTTGTTCCCTCCTTCTTGAGATGAAGACCATCTCCCTTACATAGCCTTCCATCACTGAAGTTCCCCCAATCTCCAACAAATCCATATCCTTCTTCCTGACACCACCATTCAACCAGGCATTGAATGCCACAGATCCCTCCTGCCTCACTTTTCTCTCCCCTCGCTCCTCACTGTCTCACATGGGTAACACCTCTGAAAACACCAGCAGGCTGCCTTCCCTTAATCTAGCCTCCTAGCCTTTGGGACTTGGATTTAACTTCCTCCAGACTTCAGTTTGCAAGAGTGTTTGTACCTAGATGTACGAGTACATGTGGCATCTCCCACATCCTGTCAATCATCCTGTCTATCCTGTTCTTATCCTTCATGGCTGATGTGCCTGGCAAGCATCTGACCTCCACCTCACAGTCCTATTTCAGCATACTGCCCTATCCAGGCCCCTTACCATATAGTTCCCAACTAGCAGTACTCTACTGGCCACCTTCTTAATTTCTACTATCCTGCTGACTACCCTCTTATTCCCTACAATCATGTTGTGTGTTTCACTCCCTGCATGGTTCTTCTCAGTAACAGGCTGACAGTCACCCCATGAAGGCTGGTAACTGCACCTCCCCAAGGGTACAAAATGATTTGTGGTCACTACCAAAGGACTCTGTTTACTCCCCCAATCTGAATCCTTTGACCATCCCCCTTCTTTCCACTCTCCAGCCCCCTGGGCCAATGGGCCCCTGTTGGAGGAGGGAGTGGGTAGTGACTCTGGAATCAGCTGTCTTCTTGTCTTTCAGGAGTATTTGAAGCTTGTTGCACCTCCTGCATTTGGGACAGTGACCATTCCTTCAGAATGTAGCCCAAGGAATAGTTGCCCCACAATCCCTGCAGCTGGCTAACTCCACCACCATGTCTACCCTCCATTCCTACCTATAGCAGTACACTATAGTCAAACACAGTTTAACTCTATGCAAGTAAGGTCATTCCTCTTTAGTTGAAAATGGCTTGCACTACTTTGCTTATTTCTCTGGGGTAAACACAGGCCACAGGTCTACACCAATTAGAGTGTTGTGCTCATTGCAAAATTACCTTTCCCTCCTGTTTGCTCACAGGCCTTCCCCAGATAGAGTCTTGTGGTCATTACAAATGTACCTCTCCCCCTTTGTAAAACACAGGCCTACCCCACATCAGGTGCAGTTGCCATATCAAATTTACCTTTATCTGCTCACAGACCTATCCCAGATAAGGTGTTTGGCAGTTTACAGATTTTACTTTCCCTTCCTTCTTTGCACCTGAGCAATATTATAAATTGTCCCTTTAAGATTTCTTTGTAGTCGATATTCTGCACTAAACCAAATAGGAAGTTCTATACTAACGTGGTGTACCTTCCCATATACTTTGAACATTAACCATTGCAAATGAAATTCCCTGCACTTATACATGTTACATTTTCTACTTAACATTTTCTACTTCCAGCATTTCAATACATACCACATTGTTTACCTCTTAAGAGTGTCACGTTAGGGATGAAGTATATCTTGCCATCTGCTGTCCCATACTGATGTCCCAATCTGACACCCTTAAGCTCTGGCCCTACTGCTACAGATTGCGGTGCTGAGGACTACTGGAATACAACTGCTTTAAATATCCCTCCTGTTTGGATTACTCAAAGCTCTGCAACTCTGCTCACATCTTAGACCACTCCTCACTGGAGGACAGTGCAGGCAGTTCAGTAATTTGAAGGGTAGTGTTCTGAAGTTGTCCGGTCATCTCAAGCAGTTGATGGTTGTTTAGCTCTAAATTGTAAAACAATCCTGATCAGCTGTGGTGATCACTGTCCTTCCAGCACGAGTCTGCTTCTCTTATTTGAAAGCTGCACTAAACTCTATAACCACCCATGTTATGGACCATCTTTTACTTGGAGAGCAATGCTAGTGCTGGGAAGAAAGGCAAACAACACACAGCTCAATACTCTGCAGGGGAGGGTAGCTGAAGGTGTCTCCTTATCACTGTGTATAATGTTATTAATCTGTGTGATTGCTATTAGTTATGTGGGGGCTGAAGGTATAACATAACAGGCCCCTGTCACTATGGGAGGAATAGTGTTAAAAGATTCCCCATAGGTGGAGGCACTGTGCCATATCTAAACCTTATTACCCCAGGACCGAACCCAAACACCATTCACCCCAAGGCATAAAGACCTGGCCATCCCCTGTGTCTGCTGAGCTGAGTCCTGTACTTTGTGGATGGGGGTGGTTACACCTCCAAAAGAGTTCTGAATTCAGCTTCATTATTTCATATCTTTTCTGTATTTCTGTTATTGTAATTCTTTACAAAGCATGAAAACAAATCTATTTCCTTTGGACTTCATCTGCTCCTTCTGTTTGTCTACATGTAATGTCACAGTCCTCTGTTTATTACATCTGCCCACTGCTGTTAAAATAATTTATGAGGTCTGTATCACATGTAACACCCAGGAACATTTTTGTTAATCTTACTAGTCATTTTGCCTGTTAAATAGTTTAGTATTGGTATGTACGGGGAGAACTGAAAATGTCCTCAGTTTGCAGTCCCAGGCCATTCATGTGAGCATTTCTGGATTCTCACAGAGGCTGGGTAGAGTCAGTAACAGTTCCTGTCCTCTAAAGGCTCTTTTGTGTTACTTAAATATCAACAGGCTGAGCCCCTTTTCATCTAAAGAGGTTATGTTTTGTCCATAAACAAATGGTTGGGACACCCAAACAGCACAATACTGCTTAGTCAGCCAGCATAACAACAGGACCAAGGTCTAATAAATAAATCCAGTTGGACTAGTCTGGGGAAAAAAGATGGTCCCCAGAGATCAAAATGCAGGTCCAGATGGGATGTCAATGAGATATGTATGTTACTGTGGGTGTAGTGGGCCCTGGCAGCCAAAGGTATTTCTAGTGTGTTTTTACTCTGAGAAGGCAGTTATGTTTGGGATTTTGAACTAGCAACATCATTGGCTTTAGTTGCCAGTGTGCCGTCACCGCAGTCAAACCCATACAGTGATGCAATGGCATGGCTGCAACCTGATTGACAGTCATTCCATCAATCATGATTTTGCAGTGCCGGCCATCTTGCCACCCCAGAGGTTTTGTGCTTTTCACCCAATACACCTCTGACCTGGAGGTGATTATTTTAATTTTTTGGGTGTGTGAAGCCCCCTGCAAACAGCTGAAATGTGCCCCGGGACATTGCCGCAGTCAGTCAGCACTATTGCTGGGCGATGTGGTCACCATCAGCAATTTGTTGTTGTTGTGGAGTTGGTCAGTGTCCTTGATGTCGAACCGACTTGCTGGAACCTAGTCTGCCACAACTCACCAGTTCCCAATTGGGTGTACACTTCTTTTTCTGTACTTAGAATCTAGATAGCATTTAGTTAGGTTTTCCTGTGTGAGCTCTGTCTTTTCAAATGTGTTTATTTGTATCTCTATAGAAATATTGTATTCCCCATAGTCTTTAGTGTGTATTGTCCTGTAACATATGTAAATATTGTTAAGTAATAAATGTTGTTTTTATATACGTCATGCTTTCTGTGTGATAACCTGGGTTAAATTGGCAAGTCTGTGATCCATTTTTGAAGAGACAAGCTACAGTTAACATATCTAAGTAAAGTGTTCTCAAATGTGACAAAAGGGGTGGGTTGTTGCCTTTGGGAAAGGGCACTGTAATGTGTGCGCAGCAGCTATAGTGGGATTATGACCTAGAGATACCCTGAGTCAGATTGCAGCTGGGTGGGAGCAGTATACCAAGGTAACCCTTTCTGGCATCTAAAGGATTTCTATAACTGGTAGCAGTGCAGACTGAGTTCTGGAAGAGAACCAGTCAGTGACAAACTGGTTGCCAGCGGGTGGAATCTGAAATGGATTGTCAATAAAAAATTTATTTGCCCAAACACGGAGCAGGCTATACAAAGAAGGTACTGTACTATATATACTGCCATATTTATTTTGTTATAAGAGTAGATAGCCAGAATACACTATGTCTGGACTATACCAAAAAATTTAAGTTGGCACACCTTGAGGAGCTGAGCAAAAGGAGAATGCTTGTCTTTAAGGAAGGCCAGCCACGGACACACATCATAGTCCTTCTTGAAAAAAGTGAACAGGGAAGTGGCAGAAAAGTGGCTGCTGCTAGCTAAAGCCATGTGACAGAGACTAGGGGGAGTAAAAATGAGCCAGAGTCTATAGCGGGGGCAGCTGTATTAGCAGACAGGATACAAATGATGCAGCTGGAGCTGTCCCTGGTTAAGGCAAAGGCAGAGGCTGACATGCTACAGGAAGATGCTGAGCAGATGCAGAGCTGCAGAGGACAATGCTGGAAGCTGAGAAGCAAGAGAAAGAGAGTGAGAGGAGTGAGAAAGGCAGTGTAAGCATGAGATCCGGCTGAGGGAGGAGTGAGGCAGAGCGAGTGTGAACACAAGAAGGAGATGAAAATTCGGTACCTTCACTGTAAGTACTAGCATCAGTGGTTCAACTCAAGATGCCAAACTTAATTCCAAAAGATTTTCCAAGTATCAGGAGGGGGGTGATTTTGATTTGTTATTAAAACCTTTTGAGAGAATTTGTGGGTGATATGAATTGGACAGGGCCACTTGAACAACTCACCTATGCCACTCCTTACAGGAAGGGCATTAGAAGCCTTTGCCAGGATGGACAATGAAGACTATATGTACTATAACAAAGTGAAAAGTGCCTTGTTAAAATGTTTTGAACTGACTCCAGAGGCCTATAGATAATAATTTAGAAGTTTAAGGAAGGCACTGGGAGATAACTATTCTGAAATGTGTGTACAACTAAGCAGTCTGATAGAGCAAAGGTTAGAGGGTGCAAAGGCTAGCTCTGTGGAACAGATAAAAGATTTGATTCTCATGGAACAGTTCTTAAAGACTGTACTGAAGAGTTGCGAATACGATTGCTTGATAGGACTCCGAGCTCCATGAAGGAGGCAGCCAACAGGGGTGATCAGTTTGTATATAGCCAGCCAATGGTGCAAGTGGTAGACAAGAAGAAATCAGACACTGGCAAATATAAAACACAAAAAGATAATCCTCACTCTGAGGGGTAACTCTTATTAAGACACAGCTATTTGTACAAGTAAGATTTTGTGATGGAAACACACAATTTCAGGTCACAGGCCCAGAAACTGTCATTATGTTGCTTGTTAAAAAATTCCTGTTCACTTTCATCACTGCAGCTGCCAGTCCAGTGGTGTGGAGGGCTGAGGCATTACTGCCTTACCTTCTGCCATGCCGGTGACCCATGTTTGCAGTGCAAGCAAGTCACTGGGGGTCGGCTGAGAAGGAAGAGAATCGAGTGTCCAGAGGACAGCTATCCTCCCGGGGAGGGAGGGACACAGACTGGCACTTGTCTGACCCCTAGTGGTGGCTTGGGAGCCAGGTATCACAACATGGGGGTGGAGGTGGAGCAGCCAACCAACATACGGTGTACAGATGCGAGCACAGTGCGTCACTGTCAGCATTGCACACTCCCCGCCACATCATGAAAAACTGGAAACGCAGAATGACAATGGTTCCCCCCAGCGAGCCACCCTGAGAGGACACCTCCCAAGCTGGATCCATGCCGGTGGGTTGAGTCGCTCCCCATCCCCTGCCACAAAGGAAAGTTATGGGGGCAATAGGGGAGGAGGTCTGATCCTTGGGGATGGCAAGGGGGGATGTCAGAGTTGGCCAGCAGGACCCAGGGGAGAAAAAGAGCAACAACAAAAAAAATCACTGCGGCTGACCATGCCTTCATTGCAAAAGCCATGTGGGAGGGACTTCAGTTGGTATTAAGGGAACCCTGGGGAAGCTAGCCTGTGCCAGAAAAAAAATGGAAGCTGAATGGTTCCAAAAGTATGGAGTCAGGGGAACACAGGTGGTACTGTATATCTGCCCAAAACAGGGACATCTGTTGCATGACTGTCCAAAAAATATAGCTACAGGATGAGTGCAGTTGGAGGTATAGCTCTGGAAGGTCACATAAGCTAATTGCCTGTACCCAGAGTGCAATTCCCACTAACTCCACTGCACACATGTACCCTGTGTTAGTAAATGGGATGGTAATCCAGGGATTGAGGGACACTGGGGCCTCCATTTCAATGGGAAAACAGGATCTGATTCACAAGGGACAGATCCTGCTGGGCCAGTTTTCCAGAATTAGAGGAGCAATGGGTTCACTTTGGATGTGGGTAAAGAAGGAGTGGAATCTGGCACAAGTGTGCTAGTCTTCAGGAGGGCTGACTTTGGGAGGATGGGGGAAGTGGTAAAAGGGTACCTGACAAGAATTCAACCTGATATGGGCACTAACCAGAGGTGGGAGTTCATAAAGCTGGGGATAGTAGAGGCAACCAGAACCTGCAGCAAGGTCCAGTGCAAGCAGGCTAGGGCAAAGAAACCTACTGTAGCTGGGTGAGCAAGGAGGTCATGAAAAAAGTAAGGAGGAAAAGAGCTTCCTTTAGGTGGTACAAAAAAACAGGAAGGGAGAGGACAGGAAGGAGTACCTGAAGGAATTGAAGGAGGTGACAAGAGTAGTAAAGGCAGCCAAGGTGTTTCCAGAGCTCAGGCTGGCACAGGGCATTAAGAAGGGGGAGAAGGACTTCTTCAGGCACATCAGGGAGAAAAGGAGCTGTAAAGACCATATAGCAAGGATTAGGAAGGGGGTTGGGGTGGTTGGAAGTAGGGGAGTGATAAGGCAGAAGTAATAAATGACTACTTCTGCTCAGTATTTACTAAGGAGAAGGGGGATGATACCCAAGGAGAGAGGGAGGTCAAAAACAGAGGGGGGGTGATGGATGGGGAAATCACAGAGGGCAGGGTTCTGGAAGGTTTGATGGCACTGAGGGTGGACAAGGCACCAGGCCCAGATGGCATCCACTCCAGGGTACTGAAGGAGCAGGCAGAGCTCCTGGCATGACCTTTGGTAGACCTCTTCAGTACCTCACTACACTCAGGGTGTGTACCTCAGGACTGGAGGATGACTCATGTGGTGCCCCTCCACAAGAGCAGCCCCAAGGATTAACCGGGGAACTACAGATGGGTGAGCCTCACATCCATCGTGGGTAAGCTGATGGAGACTATCCTGAAGTAGAGGCTGGTGTCCCCTCTGGAGGCCAAAGGGCTACAGAACAGAAGACAGCATGGCTTTGTAAGTGGCAGTTCCTGCCAAACCAACCTGGTGCATTTCTGTGACTGAGTAACGAGGCAATTGGACGGGGCCATGTAGTTGATGTCCTGCACCTGGACTTCAGTAAGACAATCGACTCAGTGCCACATGGGAGGCTTAAAATAAGTTAGAAGGCATAGGAGCAGGTGCAAAACTGGTGAGATGGGTAGGGAACTTGCGTCAGGGAAGTCAACAGAGGGTGGTGGTGGGTGAGGAGCTCTTATCTCCAAGGGTAGTGACAAGTGGTGTTCTGCAGGGCTTGGTATCGGGACCAGTGTTATTTAGGATATTCATTATAGACATATCATTGGGCATGAAGAGCAAGGCCAGTCTGTTTGCTAATGACACCAAGATGGGAGAGGTGGTGGATGACCTAGGGGGGTGGCAGGGGTTGCAGGAAGATCTGGCAAAGCTGGAAACCTGGTCGGACACCTGGCAACTGGGGTTCAATGCCAAAAAGTGCAAGGTGCTGCATTTTGGGGTGAAAAACCCAAGGAGGAGTTACCAGCTGGGGTGAGTGCAGCTGCCAAGACAAAGGAGGAGAATGATCTGGGGATACTCATTACGAGGTCAATGAACAACTCGGTAAAATGTAGGAAGGCAGCTGCTAACAAAATGCTGGGTTGCATTGCAAAGGGTATATCCTCGAGGTGGGGGGGAGATGATTCTGCCAATGTATAAATCATTAGTTAGACTGCACTTGGAGTACTGCGTGCAGTACTGGCACCTGTATCTGAAGAGGGACATTAAGTTACTGGAGGGGGTGCAACTCAGGGCAACAAAGATGATCAAGGGGTTGGGGGACTTACCATATCAGAGGAGGCTGAGGGAGTTGAACATGTACTCGCTGGAGGAGAGGAGGGAAAGGGGGGGATATGATTGAAACCTTCAAGTACATGAAAGGAATAAATAAGACTGGTATGGAGGGGCTGTTCAAAGTAAGGAAAGGGAGGGACACCTGGGGCCATGATATGAGACTGGAGGGAGGAAGGTTCAGGAGGGAGATGAGGAGACACTTTTACAGAGAGGGTGATAGCTGGGTGGAATGCGTTGCGACAGAGTGGTATCAGTAGAACAGTGGACTGCTTCAAAAGGGTCTGGGACAGTGCAAGGGGAGGTCAAGGAGGAAAAGGGTGGGAGGGAGGGAGGAGGGGCAGCTGCAGAATAAGGGTGCTAGCTGCACATTAGAGCAGACTTGATAGACCACTAGGCTTTTCTCTGCTGGCAAATTTCGTATGTTCATATGTTCTGCAGTCTCAATGCCAATGGGCAGACTCTTTCTAAGTTGGCAAGGTGGTCAGATCACACTGGACATGGTTGTTGTACCAGACTGCCTGTGGACATACTGTAATTGTTTTGTATAAGAAGGCAGTTTGGCCAACATTGTGCATGATATTACCTGTAGTAATTCTAGGGAACTGGCTTCTGAGGACACAGAGGAGGCGGTGCATCTGGAAACAACCCTCCGTGTGCAACAGGGGCAGTTGTAGCCGAAAAACAAGCTGTGAGCAGCAGTTCTGAGCCACAGCTACTGACTGGACAGAGCCCAGCCATTGGCGATTATCCCACTGGAGAGTGTGTTACAGGCAAGGCCAGGCATGCTGAGCTGATGAGAGCTCAGCAAGCTGACCCATCTCTGCAGAAATTAAGGAACTTTGCCACCAGGATGGACGGTGACTCTCAGGGTTCAGAGAAAGGAGAGGTATACTGGGAGAGTGGGCTTCTCAATTGTGAGTAAATTCCAAAGACAGGATCAGAGGAAGGTAAACCTTGACAAATAGTTGTTCCAAAGGAGTACAGGGAGCAGCTTCTGGCCCTAGCCCATGCTATACCCTTATCTGGACACTTAGGAGTCAGCCATACAAAAAAGATGGCTGACTAACAATTTTTACTGTTCCAGTATCTTTAATGACATTGTAAACTACTGCCTGACTTGTCCACAGCGCCAGAGGGTGGGAAGGGTTGTGGACAAGGTTAAAGCAGCTTTGATTCCCCTGCCTATAATTGAAGAGCCCTTTTGGTGAGTTACTGTGGACATTGCAGGGCCAGTCAGCACCCAAAGTCACACAGACAAGAGGTACATTTTTATGGTCATGGATTGCACCACAGGGTACCCAGAGGCTGTTCTCTTGTCCTCCACTGAGGTGAAAAAAGTGGCCGATGAACTGCTGGGGTTATTCAGCCAGGTGGGTTTTTCCGGGAACTTGTATCCAACCAGGGCAGCAATTTCATGTCTGTCCTAATGGTTAGTCTCTGGGAGAAGTGTGGGGTGAGGCAGCTCAGCACCACCCCCTACCACCACCAGACTAATGGTCTGGTCAACCAATTTAATGCATCACTTAAATCTATGTCAAACGCATTTACATACTGTAATCCAAATTAGAATGACATTGACAACTTGAAGCCTGTAATCTGGAAGCCCGCCCTGCTATGCAAATGAGCAGGGCTAGAAGAGGGCCTACACACTGTTCATGTGTGTAAGAGCAGATTGCACATCAAAAATGCAGCATGATGCCAGCCCGGTGGCGCTGAGGGTTGAGGCGCTGGATGCCACACCTCGCGCTACGCCGGCGATCCGGGTTCGGTAACGGAGCTGGGGAGCCGGGGGCTGGCGGGGGGGGAGGGAGGATTGAACGTCCCTACGGATGCTCCTCCTCCTCAGGGTGGAATACCTGGGACGCGCAAGCGTCCATCATTCCCATAAAGGAATTCGGTGGAAGCACCGATTCCTGAAAGGGACGGGCGACTCCTTCGTAGGGGGTCGGGGAGGGGGGACGTCGCATGGCACATAAGAGGTCTGTGCGTCAGCACGTTACCTCTCGGGACGTAGTCCCAAGTGCCGGCGTCCCCAGGGGATGAAGCAAGGGGAAAAATCACCCTCGCGGTCCTGGATGACAGCCCCTCCGCTCAGACAGCCACACCAGACAAGACCCCACTGTGCAGGAGGAAGGAGAGGAGGCACTCTAGGGGCAGCTCTAGGGGACGGCAAAAGAGCATTGAGAGGCCCGAAGGAGTAGGACCAAGAGGGTAGGAAATACCAGGAGGGAGAAAAAAGAAAGTATATATAAAAAAAAAAAAAAAAAAATAAAAAAATGCGCATGATGACTCTGTCAGTGACACAGAGATTGAGGAGGAGGAAGGTCCCGGTGGATCGGCAAAAGCAGCAAGACAAGCTGCAGCAGCAAGATGACTTGCAGCAGTATACTTGAACAGCAGTATGCTTGCCAACATTTCCGACTGACCTCTGAGGACAACAAGGAGCAAGCATCAGCTGTGGCTGCAGCAACTGTGCCCCTGGAGTCAGTGGCAACCCGTCTCACTCCTTACCCTTGCTGCCACTTGCCCAGAAGAGGGAAGCCCGTCCAAGGACCCCTGCCCACCTTTGCTGTGCATCTATGATGAAACACTCCTGCCTCAAATCTGCCCTCTAAGGATTCAAACCAGGTTAAAATGATAAAGAGAGACAGAGCAGGGGCACAGACTGAAAAACAGTAAAAGTAACTTTGCAAGTAATTGTGTCAAACCTCTGGTGTGCACGTTGTGTAAACTGTGTACTGGTGCTATACAGAAGTTGAACAGTATTGAGGTAATCCTTGGGTATGCCGTGGTAGAATCACATTACAGCCAATGCAAATTGTAACTTGAGTGCATCAGCATAATTTTTGTACCCCACAAAAACTCTCCAGCCGTCCCACCCCCCCCCTTACTATACTCTCGAAGGCATTGCTCTTGATTCTGTCTCCTCCACTACCCACATCAGTTACATCCATTCTAAACTCCGTCCTAAGCTCGGTGCTCTCTACTGAAACAAAGATGTTCTCTCCACCCCAGTGCACCATACACTACTCTCAAAAATGATCCTTCCCATTTTTGACTACCCCAGCATTGTTTGCGGATCCACATCCGCCCTGCCCTCTCTAGGCTGGATTCTCTTTACAATGCCTTTTGTTGCTACACATTAAATGTTCCCCCTAGGACCCACCACTGTCTCCTATACTCCTCTCCACCCCCCCCCTTTCCACACATCGCCACCTCCACACCTCCATCTTCACAGCCAAATACTGGTTTGATACACTTACCCCTTACCTCACCTTCCTCTTTTCCCCTATCTCCCACACATCCTACCAACTGTGATCCCGAGACCCTCAAACTTTCTCCATCCCCCGTCCTTACTCAAACTCCATGATGGCTGCTTTCTCCTGCCACTTCCCTCACACTTGGACTTCCCTTCTAGCTGCTCTCCTCATGTTACCCTCATTAAATATCTTTAAACGCATCCTATCCCGCTCTTTACGTCTCACATGTTCTTGCTTCCAACAAGGCTAAATCCAACCCAGGCTGCCAAAATAAAATGCTTTCTCTATCTAGTTTAGCCCAAGCAAATGCTCTTGTTGTATGAAATTGTTGTTATATATCTATATAATGTTATCAAGAAAAATCTCTTCTTCATTCATGACTTTTGCACAATTGTTGTACTTGTACCTATCCCAGGCTATCTGTAACTCAGCCTGCCAATCCTGTTATTGTCATGTATTTGTGAAGGCAATTTGTAACCAGCCTGATCTTTATTTGTAACCTTGCCTCCCAGGCTCCCCTACCCGGGTCACACCTGAAAATGAGCCTCGGCTCAATGTGTCTCTCCTAGTTACCAAACAAATAAATAAATAACTCAGCATCACCTCAGCACTGATCAACTGTTGTGTGACTACCACTGTTTACTGAACTTTGCAAAAGAAAAAGTCAGTATGCTAAGGCCTTGACGATAGCACGACTTAGCAGTTGCACTATCAACATATGAGGGTCCTCTGAATGCAAAGGGAGGAGAAGGCTCTAGAACATTTTCTGGAAGAACAGATCAAATGCCTTGGGGTCACTTGCCATTGCATCACTCTCAGTGTACTATGACGGCTGTTTAGGTCACATATTCAAGGCATGGACAGTAAAAGTATTTGACATTTTGTATAAGTATTCCATACTGGGAGAAGATGTTGCTACTGAGCCTTGTTCCCCTGGAGAAAAAAAACTAAACTATGGACACCTGGGAATCATGACCAGACTAAACCAACCACTCTGGCCCCAACTACTACAAAGCTGATGACATTGCATCTGAAGCTGAGAATTTAGTGGAGGCAGAGAAAGCCTTAGACAAAGGTCAAAACTGAGGAAGAGGTGAGCCTCTAGCCAGAATACCTAGGGTGACAAAGGCAACTATTGTGATGCAGGGTGTGGAACTCGACCACTCCAATGGTGATATGGTGTAGTCCTGGAGGTGGTCTGGAGTGTCTCCCTGGCCAGATCTTCCCTTGTCAGTCTTCACAATTCATTACTGCTGGGTGTAAGCCAGAGGCATGCACCTGCAAGAGACCTTTTTTGGGGCCCATGAGACTGATGCACTGCGTGGCGTGGGGGTTGGCCGTTAGGTTCCGCAGACTCCTCCTCCTCCACCCTAGTTCTGTTTTCTCCTGCCATCAAGGTGCACCTGCTATGCGAGTCTCCAGAATAACTCCTGCGTCACTAGGCCTTGCCTGTTATTCAACGTCGTGTTTCTGCCGTAAGTTCGTTCCTCCATCCTGGTTCTGAGAGTCCACCCGATGCCGTTGACCCTGGTAAGCTTGTTCCTTTTATTTTCTTAACGACAGTGCTGAGTCTATTTTCTGTGAGTTTTGGTCAGTTGTTTTCGGCATCATGTCTGGTTCGGGGGCTAGGAAGAAATCCAACATGGGCCATGCCCCCATATGTCAGTGCCCCTGTGACTAGCATTATTCCCCTAATGGACCAGCATGATGTCTGCCTTCATTCCCTGGGTCCCAACCGCAATATGAATAACTGCAATGCCTGTTTCCCTATGGACTGCCACATTGTTGAGATCCACGCATTTAAAGTCAACAGGCCCCCGACGACTTTCAGAGGACAGCGTCATTCTAGGGATGCCATGGCAAGAACTCTTGACCCCACCTCCGGGTCCCCTCCCAGGTCTATACAGTCCAGTGAGGAGGAAGCCTCCTCTTTTGATTCTAGTATTGCCATAGAGGAGGTTTCTTCCGTTGTGCCAGAGGAACGACTCAGTTCCCTGTGGAGCCAGGTCAGGAGCACCACCACAGCAGTCACCTCCTTGGAGGGCTCCCCTGGTGTTGCGGCCCACAGCTGATGGGCCTGGCACCAGCAGAGCCTCCATCTCGGATCCCTGTGCCATTCGCTGTGCCAGTGATTGAGGTGGTGCCACCGGCGGTGTCATGTCCCGCAGTGGCACTATTCATGGCACCATTAGTAGGGGAGCTATTGGGGTCACTAGTCTGGCGGTATGTGTGTGCTCCTCTTCAGAGAGGGATGATTTTCCTTGGAGTCAGGGAGTCCTCTCGGATGCAGCAGAAGGTGCCCCAGTGCTCATCTCCTGGGCACTCTGGATTCCACAGTCTCTGCGAGCCCCCACATCGACCCAGGTGTCAGGGGCCCTGTGGTGGATAATGGATCTGAGGTGCCTGAGGTGATGGTCTTGATCTTGGGGGCCGGGACAGCTACCATCTCTGGTGCTGCCCTGGCTACCATGATTGGGATGGGGAACCCCTCTTCTGCGACCTTGGGGGGCCTGCGGGATCGGAGGACCCCTTGGCCCTGGGCTCAATGAAGAGGGTGACCTCAGAGTCCAAGGGGTTGAGAGGCCAGTGTGAAGCACGGGGGCCCTCTTCCACCACCCTGCAGGGGGTTGGGAGGAGTCACAGTGCCAAGCCCTGCTTCTCCTCCTCTGAGGCTTCAGAGGTGCCCTTAGTGGGTGGCACTGGGGGTTGCCCTTCTGGATCCATGCAACCCTGGTCACACCACTGGGGAGATTCCCGCTCAGGGCTCAGCCAGGATTTGTTTTTACATTTGCAGTGTACGCTGACTGGGTCGACCCCCAGATCCCCCTGTGTGGAAGGATCTTCTGTGAGGTCTCAGAGCCCTGGCAGAGGCCGGGCATTTTCAGTTAGGTGCCCTTCTCTAATCCCTCTGCAGACAACTCCCCCTCTCCCAGGCTACATGGGCCCTACAGGACCCTTAACCTGGGAGACATTCAGAGCCACTGCGGCAGCCTTCCCTAAGTATATCAGAGCCATGGACAAACAGGTCTTTTGCCTATCTCCACCACCGCAGGAGGACTCTGAGCATCCAAACTCCTCTACCTCCTCGGCTTCCTCACCTGAGAAAGAAAAACGTTCTATCCACCTTTCCTCTGACACTGATTTCGCTGAGTACCAGCGGTTCCTTTCGGAGTTGGTTCAGGAGCTCCATATTTCTCATGTGGTAAGACGCAATACCGAGTGGGAGATGCGCTCCTTTTTGAGTGAGTGCAGTGTGAACCACCTGGTGGTGCCTTCCTGGCCTATTCCTTTTCAGGAAGTGTCTGTCTGCACCTGGCAGTCACCAGCCGCCTCGTCCCCAGCCCCAGCGGACTGCAGGAGGAGGTATTGTGCTCCTTAAGAGTCTCTTGGTTCTCTGCCTCACCCACCCTTAGGGCTGATGGCTTTAGATACTCCTTCCGGGCTTCACCACCTGGCACATGACCGACCACTGGATCCAGATTCCATTGAGTTCAATCAACGGGGAAGAAGGGTTTTCTCTTCAGCTCATGTGCTACTCTGCATTGGCTCTCATCAGGCTCACCATGCCGCCTACAACAGGCACCTGTGGTCGATGCTGGCACAGGTGTTAGCATCATTGCTTGATTCGAAGGAATCTAGGCAAGCCATTTCCCTCTCTGCACAAGGTCTGGAGCTTGCAAGGTACCAAGCAAGGGCATCATATGACACCAATGAGGTGGCTTCCAGACTGGCAGGGACAGCGATCTGCATCATGCGGATGGCATGGCTTCACCTGTCTAGATTGTCACCCATTGCCCAGAGTAGGGTGATTTCCTTCACCTTCTGGGGGAGCCACCTTTTCTCCCACAGGGCAAGAAGGAATTTACAGGGGTGTCTTCCATTCCCCCCGGCCACGGGGGACACCTTCTCCTCCTGACCAGCCTTAGGCCTTGTTGGTCTAGTATGGCTATAGGGTCTCCCCCTCCTGCATCTCCCCCACAGGAGGCTGAGGGAATCTGTTCCCTCAGGGCAGTGCCAGGTTCCCTCCTGGGGGCTTGGTACTCACCCAGCTATAATGAATGGTGAAGATTGGCAAGGGAAGATATGAAAATGATGTACCTACTGTATTTCTTGATCTTCTCTTGTATCTTCACCATTCATTACTTATTCCTGCCCACCTTCCCCTCTTGAGCCTCAGCTCCTGGGCACCGCCTCCACCCTGCTCACCCTCCTCCTCTTCAAGGCCAACTGGGCAGAGTCCCCTTGGTACCTCAGGGCCCTTATGTTTCCTTCTCTAAAGTCACAGAGCACCCAACCTAGGAGGAGGGCAAGTAGGGTCTTCGCCCTGGCCTTGGAGGGAGCTCCCTGGGATTCTCAGTGGGGAACACTGTAGGGTCCATCCATGTCTTGGCATGGATCTGTTGGTTCGTTGTCAACTTGTTTAAGGGTGGGGACTTCGTCAGTGCATCCTGTGGGAGGACCCTTAGGGACTCCCCCCCTTTTCTTCTTTTTCACTGTCCCTTTGCTGACAGGGGTCATTCTGGACAGAGTCCTCTCCTGTTTAAGGGTTTTTTCCTCCTTGTCTAAGCCCTCAGGTGGTAAGCTAGAGAGGGCCATGCTCCAGGACTTTCATCCCGAATGTAGGGTTAGGGGTGGGGAGGGGAAGGATCAGACCCCTCCCTGCTTTATGTTATCCAAGACCATCTCAAATTCTCTTTCTGGACCTAGGTCCAGTGGTCCCTGAAGTTGACGGAATCCTTGCACCTGTGTCTTCATACCGCTCAGGTTTTTGAGGCTAAAAATAAGTCAATGGTCTTCCGGCTTAGCATGGCAGAGGTCTCCTCTTCTTCCCATATATATATATATATATATATATATATATATATATATATATATATATATATAATATTTCTCCTTCTTTCTCTCTCTTTTCACTCTTTCTTTCCTGTGCACTGCCCAGGGCCTGGGGCCCTAAGTCCAGTTAGAGAAGTTCTGTTCCCTCTGTCCTCTGGTTGGCTTATTCCTTTTTCAGTTTATATCCTTTCCTTCTCCTATCACTGAACTCTCTTGCATCTTCTTTGGATTTCTCTATTCCCCTTTGTTTCATCCTCTCTGACAGAACAGAACTGGAGTGGAGAAGGAGTCTGTGGCACCTAACGGAAATCCTCGTGCACCATGCAGTGCGTCATCCTCATGGGTGGTGCCGTCAGTGCCGACTCCTCCCCCCCAGAAAAAAGCTCCCATGCAGGTGCGCACCTCCGGCTTACACTCATGAGTAATGAATGGTGAAGATACAAGAGAAGATCAAGAATTACGATAAGTATGTAATTTTCATTCGAACAACATGAAGTCTTGCTATATTATGACAATTGCAGTATGACCGCAGGTTAGAACTGCTCCGGAGGTGAAATAGTTAACTTTCCATGCAGGCATGGAACTTCGAGCGTGAGCTCGGTTGAAAACTCTGTCTGTTGTGCTTCAAACATCAAACTTTCAGATTCTTTACTCCGCCTCACTGAACAGTCGCTCTGGAGATTTCTCCTTCTGCTCGGTTCATTTTGTCGGTTTAAAGTATTATTTTTCGGTTTTAGCGAAATTAAACCACAACCCGGTCGGTTCAAGCTCTGTCTGTGGTAATGTAAGTAATAGATAGGTTTTACATTAATTTTTTCTGTGTGGAACTTGTAATTCTTTATCGGTTCGGTTTGAACCGATCAGGTTATATTAAAATCTACTAGTCCTTTTTAGAGTGCGGTTCCGGTTCTTATCGGTTCTAAAAGATTTCATTACGGTTTTTCCACGATCCATGACACGGTTGGGAACCGATAAAGTGTCTTGCTTGGTGGATTGCCATAAGCGGACAAGTTGGTTAGGCTGGCATTATGTCTGAGAAACCCAAAAGAAAACGGACCCACTGGGTTTCAACACTGTAGTGTTGTGGGAAGCTTATGCATGACCCACACACACATGTCTATTGTCTGGGTTTGACCACCTCAATTCAGACTGCCAGATTTGTCACAATTTCCTGCTGCCACCATAGATAAGAGAGTTGGTAGGCTCAGAAAGGAGGCCAAAAGTCCGCTGACCCGGATGGCCAGCCCAGTTCGGTGCCAACAGACGGAGGGGAATGCCCTCTGACCAGGGCAATACTTCCTCGAGACAGCGAAGACGGTTCTGAGGAGCTGGTTCCAGCAAAAGGACTAGAAAGTCAGCTAGTGTAGAGTCAAAGTTCTCTCCCCAACTGCTGAGGAAATAGCTAAAGCAATTCAAATTGTCCAGTCTCTCTCTCGGTTCCGACCGAACCGACACCTTCAGGTAAGCATTCAGTTCGGCGGTTCCACAGTTCAAGATTATGATTTTGAGGATTTTTATAGAACGGGGAGGGGAAGAGGAATATGAGGAGAGTGAATATGGTTTTGAAGATCTGGATGTGCCCATTGATCCGGACATCTCCAGATAGACCCTAGGGTTTCTCCTCAAGGCTTTCTGAGTCCTTCTCATTTCATGTTTTATAAAAGTTGCTGAAACTCTCCAGCTCCCTGTTGAGGAAGCTGTTGATGACCAAGAGGAGCCAGACTATGTAGAAATGATGGATATTCCAGAGTCTAGGAGACTGTCTATTCCTTTGCATAAATCTTTTCGGAAACAGACAGTAAAGTTTAAAACTCCTCACACTATACCTCCTGTGGATAAAAGGATGGACAAGAGGTATACCTTATCAGGCTCTGACACTGATTCCTCACTCAACAATGCAGCCATGTGGGGTAGTGCAGGCTGCAGCCTGTGACTAGGCTAATATTCCCCTAACTCACACCTCCCTGAGAAGGACTCCAGGAAGATTGATGCTATGGCGAAACAATACATGGCAGCATCTTTGGGACTCAGACAAGCAAATGATATGGCTTATGCTGCTGGGTACCGAAATCCAGATGGGATACTGTGCTGGCCCTAGAAACAAGTCCCTGACCAGCTTGCCAGGGAGCTGGAACAGGTGGCTATGGATGGTATTGAGGCATCCAAGGTGCAATTTCATGCTGCAGTGGACTCTAATGATGTTTCATCAAGAGTCATGGCTACATCTGTGGCACTGCAGGGATGGCTTGGCTCAGATGTACTACGTGTCTCAGGATACCCAGTCTAAGGCCATGGATTTTCCTGTTGTGGGAAATTCTCTATTTGGGAGCAAACAGAAATTACATGAAGAAAATGGATGAATATAGGACCACCTATAGGAGTGCACAGGCCAAGGAAGGCAGGCCACTCCTCAAAAGCAGCTTCCTAGAGGCAGGGCAGGCCTTTTCATAGGCCTTTTACCAAGCCAAGCTTCCTCCTCCGCCTATGCTCAGAGGGGTTCTTTAGAGGAGAGGCAGATGGGGTGCAAACAGGTCTGCTTCACCCCTCAGCCCAAAGCCCTGCCAAGCAGGCACCCTGATGGGATTGCCAGGCCAATTCTCCTCTACCTGTAGGGGCAGGCTGGCTTACTTTGTCCAGGACTGGAAGTCTTTAACATAAGACAAGTGGGTCCTGGAAGTAGTAAACCAGGGACTGGTTCTCAGCTTCAAAAAATTTCCAAAGCTGAGAACCAGATCTTTTCCACCTGCAACTCCATCAGAGGCACTCGCCCTAGAGGCAGAGGTCTCTGCCCTCGTGGCTCTCAGAGCTGTGGAAAGGGTTCCTCCACTACACCAGGGCAAAGGTTTGTGCTCCAGGTACTTCCTTACCCCAAAAAAGACAGGAGAATGACGGCTCATCCTGGATCTCAGATATTTAAACAAGCACCTTTTAAAGCCAAAGTTCAAAATGGTGACTCTGGGAATTATCCTACTCCTCTCTAAGGCCAGGGACTGGCTAGCTCCCTGGACCTCAAGGATGCTACCTCCATATTCCCATCAGAAGCTCCCATCGGAGTACCTCAGGTTCGAGCTGCCCTCAGGCCACTACCAGTTCAGAGCAATGCCCTTCGGCCTCACTTCTGCCCCAATGGTATTCACCAAATGCCTGGCTGTAGCAGTTGCCTACCTAAGAAGGCAAAAGATTGCCATCTTTCCTTACCTGGACAATTGCCTCTTAGTAGGCCAGTCCCCAGACCAGGTCAATTTACACCTTCAGATAACGCAGCAACTGCTTACCTCTCTAGGTTTCCTTCTGAATCTCTCAAAGTCAGTTCTAGAGCTGGTCCAGCTTCTTACCTTCATAGGCTGAGAACTGAACACACAGAAAGCCAGGGCCTTCCTCCCCTGGACAGGGCAAAGACCCTAGTCTCCTGGCCTCCTCATTTTACCCTGCAGGTCTCCCGGCCAGCAAGGCATTTTCTGCAGCTCCTAGGACACATGGCTGCTTCCACAGCAGTTGTGCAGGAGCAAGATTTCGGATGAGGGACATCCAGTTCCATTTGAGAGCTTTTGGTCTCAAAGGATCCTCTTACCAAGCTGATCCCAGTAACTCAACCTGATCCAAGCCTACAGTGGTGGCAGGATCAGAGCAACCTGAGACAAGGGGTTCCTTTTGTCACTCCAGTCTCATTCTCTAATCCTTACTACAGATCGTCCCTCTTGGGCTGGGGAGCTCACATGGGCGACCTCACCACCCAGGGTCTGTGGTCTCCCAGGAATCTCTGCTCCACATCAACCTGTTGGAGCTCGGAGCAGTTTTCTAGCACTTCAAGCTTTTCCAAATCTGTTCAGAACAAGAGTATTCAGGTCAGAACAGACAACACCACTACATGTGGTACATCCAACAAGCAAGGGGCACTCGGTCTACGTACCTTGTGCAGGCGATGAGTTATGGTCTCTGGCTTACTCCTGAACACCTCCCTCACGCAGTTCACCTCCCAGGCAAGGACAATGTCCTGGCAGATGCTCTCAGGTAGGATTTCCCAGGGCCACCAATGAATGGTCACTGGATCCCCTGGTCTTGGGAGTGATTTGCCAGATGGGGCACCCGAGATAGATCTTTTGCAGCCCCAGACAATCACCAACTTCCTCTTTTTGCTGCAGGCCCCAGTGTTGGGCTCACTCCCTCTGGTTGCCTTAGCCCTCAGCTGGGAGGGAAGTTTCTCATGCCTTCCCTCCTTTCCTCTCCTGTTCAAAGTGCTAGTCAAAATCAGATCCCAATCATGCAAAGTCATTCTGATAGCTCCGGATTGGGCCAGACAGCCCTGGTATCCACTCCTGCTGTCCTTAGCAGTCCATCCTCCCTGTCCCTTCCAGGAATCACAATCTGTTAACCTGTGCCCAGGGAAGGGTCTGGTACCGAATCTCAAATCTCTCAATCTCAAGGCTTGGTTCTTGAAGAGTTAGAGGTTGCTGATTTACACCTTTCCCAAGGTGTAATGGATATATTGAAGGCCTCAAGGAAGCCTTCCACCAGGGTTACCACAATTCCAAATGGAAAAGGTTTTCCTATGGTGCTCGGAAAAGCATATTTCCCCCGTCTCTGCTGATCTACCCACAGTCCTGGATTATATGGTTCACCTGAATTCTTTGGGGCTGAGACCAGCTACCCTGAAGGTGCACTTGGCAGCTGTGTCTGCTTTTATTTCAGCAGGTAAATCCTCTTCCCTTTCAGCTCATCCTGTATTTTCCAAGTTTTTTAAGGGGTTGTTTCACACCAACTCTCCATTCAGGGATCCTGCCCCTGCCTAGGATCTTAATGTTTGCATTGCTCAGCTTATGCAACCCCCCTTTGAGCCCTTGTCTTCAGCTGAGCTCAAGTACTTGACTTGGAAAACTGTGTTTTTGGTAGCCATCACCTCTGCCAGACGCATAAGTGAATTACAAGCGTTGTCAGTGGAGCAGGAGTTTATCTCTTTTCACAGAGATAAGGTGGTCCTTCGGACTAACAGAAAGTTCCTGCCTAAGGTGGTTTCAGATTTCCACCTTAATCAATCTATTTCACTTCCAGTGTACTTCACTGACCACTCCTCCTCTGGGAGAGGATGCTGCACAGCCTAGATGTGAAGAGCCCTTAGTTACTACATAGAGCGTACCAAGGGTCATAGGTTTGACTCCCTCCAACTGTTCCTCACCTATGGCGAAGTTGGTAAAAGGAAGCCAGCCACTAAAAAATCCATTGCCAGGTGGATTGTCTCTTGTATCCAATTCTGCTATGAGAAGTTGGGTAAAGTTCCCCCCTCAGGCCTGAGGGCTCACTCTACCAGAGGTATAGCTGCTTCTCTGGCTGCTGCCAGAGACATTCCTATTCTAGAAATATGTTGAGCAGCTACCTGGAATTAGTTCATACTTTTACCAAGCATTACTCCCTGGACATCCAGGCTAGGAGTGATGCTCTGTTTGGCACAGCCGTGCTTCAGAGCCTATTTCCTAGGTAGGTTCTGTCCCTCCTCCATGGGGGTACTGCTGTGTAGTCTGCAATTGTCATAATATAGCAAGACTTCATGTTGTTTGAAGAAAAAATAACTCACCTTAGTAATGTTTCTTCTAATGGAGTCTTGCTATATTATACTTCCAACCTCCCTGCCCCTCTCAGAACCTCTGTTTTGGGGATGTGGGTGGGCAGTACAGGTTAACACTTTTTTTTTTTGATGCCCACCTTGTTGTTTTCACCTACCTTTTTGGGTGAATTGGTGTTGTGTTTTTGCATTTTGGGTCTCCTGACTTGAGTCTTTGTTTTAGGCCAAAATGAGTGTTTATATTAGTAGCCAGTTGGCTAGTGTGAGGTTTACAGCTTCCACACAGAACTTTAGTGAGTTTTAGCTTGTAAAGATCTGACAGTTTGCGTTTGAAGCACAACAGACAGAGTTTTCAACTGAGCTCGCGCTCTAAGTTCCATGCCTGCATGGAAAGTTAACTATTTCACCTCCGGAGCAGTTCTAACCTGCGGTCATACTGCAATTGTCATAATATAGCAAGACTCCATTAGAAGAAACAACATTACTAAGGTGAGTAATTTTTTCTTTCTGCACTGGAAGCAGGATGTAGTGAGTTCACCAGTGTAAGTGGGTCATGGTCAGAGCTGAGACTGGCAGGCTGGGCTAATTCTGAGAAGAGTTGAGGCCCTGAGCACCGTACATCATACCATGCCAGTGACCCAGGTTTGAGCCTGGGTTGTAGGGGGTTGACTGGGTGTGGGGAGAGGACTGAAGTAGAACAGACAGCTGTTCTCTCCAGGGGTGATGAGGCATACTAACTCGGCCTTTGGCTGCAACCAGGTAGAGGCATGGGTTAGTGCCGGCAAGCAAGTAACATAGATGGAAGTGGCTATGGTTCCATAGCGTGTGCGTACCTCCCCCTCCACATGCTTATGTGGCACCATGGCAGAGTTATCAGGGGAAGAGAAGAAAACATTGCTTACCATAGTAATCTTGTTTCTTCCAAGGGAATCTCACTGTATTCTGACATATGCAATATTGTCCTTTCATTGTACTGCCCTGGAGCCGAAATGGTTAATAGAGCCTATGCTAATGATAGAATGCTAGGCTCATGCTCAGTTTTCAAACCACTGTCCCTGGTAAACATTCTAGGTAACTCCCTGTACCTAGGGCTACCTGGGGTGGAACTCCGCCGTTTGCAGCTAGTGCAGAATGCAGCGGCCTGGCTTCTGACAGGAATCTCTCGGTCCTGCCATAGTTCTCTGGTGCTGTGCAGTCTGCACTAGTTGCCGGTACAATGGCGGATTACCTTTAAAGTCAGTCTTATGACTTATAAAGCCCTACATGGACACATGGACAGGGCCCAGACTACTTGAAAGAGCTTCTGGTACCTTACCGCCCTGGGCGATCACTCCGCTCAGCTGACGAGGGGTTGCTTGAGATCCCAAGGGTTTGTTTAAAATCTTCTCAGGCCCGAGCATTTATGCATGTGGCCCCATCCCTTTGGAACTCTCTACCCCACCAGTTACATGAGGGCACGACCATGGAGGGATTTTAACCAGCTTTGAAAACCCATCTCTGGCACCAGGCATTTGGTGACAGATCGGATGTATTTAATTAATTTAGATGTTCTTGGTTTTATTTAACTAAGCTGCTGTGACATTTGTTATATTTTATATGTTTTTAAATTTTGTTAGGTGCCTTGGTTTTGGAAAGGCGCCATAAAAATAAAGTTTTATTATTTATTTATAACTGTCAGATTCTTACGGAATGTGGATACTAACAAGCTATCTATACTAACTTTAACAATTAAATAAGTAATTAACAACAACGATCCCTTTCAACTAAAATTGTGGGGCAACACTAAAACTCACATCAATAAGCCCAACAACAGAACCACTCAAGGGTGTACAACAGCATGGACAGCTGTGCTGCAGTGCCCATAGGTTCTAGCAGGGGGGCAGGGTGGGAGCTCAGAATACAGTAAGATTCCCTTGGAAGAAACAAGATTACTAGGGTGAGTATTGTTTTCTTCATACCCCAGGAAATCTTACTGTATTCTGACATGTGCAGACTACCCAAGCAGTACAGAGAACCTAGTTAGGAAACAGGTTCTGCAGTACTGCTGTGCCAAACCTGCATCACTTCTGGCCTGGGTATCCAGGCTGTAGTGTTTGGTAAAGGTGTGGACTGTTTTCCAGGTAGCTGCGTTACAAATTTCCAACAAAGGAATATCTCTTGCAGCTGCTACCAAGGCAGCTGTACCACTTGTAGAGAGAGCCCTAAGGCCTGCCGGGGTTCTTTACCTACTTTGCTTTAGCAAAACTAAATACAAGCAACAATCAAACGGGCAATAGACCTCTTTGAGATGGGGTTGCCCTTTCCCACTTCTCCCTAGGTCAGGAAGAGCTGAGTGCTATCCTATCTGTGGCCCCTTGTGTGATCCAAGTAGTAGCTTTTAGCTCTCTTGACATCTAGGCTGTGCAGTCTACATTCCCCTGAATGAGAGTGGTCAGTGAAAAAGACTGGCAAAGTAATGGATTGATTCAGGTGGAAGTCTGACACCACCTTGAGCAGAAATTTTCTGTTAGTCTGGAGGACTACCTTGCCCTTATGGACTGATATGTAATCTGGCTCAGTGGACAAGGCCTGGAGTTCACTGATCCTCCTAACTGAGGTGATGGCTACCAGGAACACTGTTTTCCATGTCGCTTCTTGAGCTCTACTGAAGACATGGGCTCAAATGGTGGTTGCATTAGCAGGTCAATGCATATATTGAGGTACCCATGCTGGGGTGTGTTCCCTATGAGGGGGATACAAATGCATAAGACACTTTAAGAACTTCCTAAACACTTGATTAGCTGCCAGAGATGACCCCTTACC
Source organism: Neoceratodus forsteri (assembly GCA_016271365.2). Taxonomy (NCBI): domain Eukaryota; kingdom Metazoa; phylum Chordata; order Ceratodontiformes; family Ceratodontidae; genus Neoceratodus; species Neoceratodus forsteri. Next base: position 572,214,125 of record CM057453.1, read on the forward strand.
AGCTGAGAGATAGGCAGAGATAGCTGCTAAATGCACTTTGAGGGTGGAAGGCCTAAGGCCGAGACAATGAAGGTGTGCCATATACTCTAGGATGACTGACAAGCCAGCCTGGCAGCAGTCTATTTCTTTTTTCTGGCACAAAATGGAAACTCTCTTCCATTTAGAGGTGTAAGTCCTTATGGTAGAGGTTTTCTAGAAATAATAAGAACCTCTAGCACCCCTCCAGAAAGGTGCAAGTCAGTATACTCTAAGTCCCCAAGCTCCAAGCCCTGAGCCTGAGAGACTGGAGATTGGGGGTAAAGGACCCTGTCCTGCGAGGAGGCCAATAGGTTGTGCCTCCTGGGTAGAGAGATTGGCTTGGAAATTGACAGGGTCAGAAGCAGAGAATACCATGGTTGTCTGGCCCAGTCTGGAGCAATGAGGATCACTGTTGCTGGTTGAACCATGAGTTTGTTCAGCAATCTGAACAACAGGGGAAGTGGAGGAAAGGCATACAGGAACTTCCCTGTTCAGACCTACAGCAGAGCATCCAGAGGGACTGTACCCACTGCAGGAGGCCTGCAACAGAATTGTGGCAGCTGGTGACTGTCTGGGGTTGCAAAGAGGTCCACCTCTGGGGGGCCCCACCTTCTGAATACCACTTGCAGGACCTGTCTGTTTTGGGACCACTCATGGTTGTTTTGGTTGACCCTGCTGAGAGCATCTGCCAGGAATTGTCCTTCCCTGGGAGGTGGACTACTGAGAGGGAGAGTCCCAGGGAGTAAGCTAGACTTCACACTTTCATGGCCTCTCTGCACACTGGGGATGACTTTGTGCCCCCTTGCTTGTTTATGTAGTACATAGTGGTTGTATTGTCCATCCTGACCCAAACCACCTTACCTTGAAGCACTGGAGCGAAGGACTGAATGCCCAAATAAATTGCCCTGAGCTACAGCAGGCTTTATATGAAGCAAAGACTTCTGCTGGAGCCAGGTACCATGTGCAGCGTGTTCCCCTAGGTGTGCACCCCACCCTAGGAGGGAGGCATCTGTTGTTAAGACTGCTGCTGGTGCAGCTGGAAGAAAGGCACACCTTCCCTGAAGTTGTCTTTTTCCTGCCATCATTGCAGGGCTTGCAGCAGGGTTCCTGTGACTGGAACCATCTTTGACAGGGAATCTCTTTTCTGGGACCAATGAGACCTGAGGTGAAACTGAATGTCTCTCATCTGGAATCTTGACCCTGACACTGTTGCTGTGGCTGCAGCCATGTGTCCTAACAGTTGTACAAAATGCCTCACTGGTCTGGGGGTATGCAGCTGGAATGAGCCTGCCAGCTGCACCAAGCTGTTTACCCTTCCCTGTGGGAGGAAGGCCCTTCCTCTCAGAGTGTCCAGTTCCTCCCCTATGACTCCAGGTGCTGAACTGCCATTAGCACTTCCCTTTTTCTGATTTACCAGGAGGCCCAGCGTACACAGGTTATCCTGGATGGCGATCACTGCATCCCTGCCTGCTGAGGAGACTGGCCTACCACCAATCAGTCACCCAGGTATGGGAAGACTGGAACCCCTTGTCTCCCTAGGTGTGCTACTACCACTGCTAGGCACTTGGTAAACACCCTTGGAGCGGAGGTAAGGCCAAAAGGCATGGCTCTGAACTGTTAGTGGTCTTATGGCATTCTGATCCTGAGGTACTTTCTGTGTGATTGCCCGATAGGGATGTAGGAGTAAGTGTCCTTTAAGTCCAGACATGCTAGCCCAATCCCCCTTCCTGAGTGTAGGGAGGATGGTAGCCAAAGTGACCAATTTAAATGTCTGAGATCCCATATGGGTCACCACTCCCCTGTTTTTTCAGAGTGAGGAAGTATCCTGAGCAGAGACCCCTCCCCTTGTGGGCCAAGGGGACAGGCTCTACTGCTTTGTCTTGAATTAGTTTTGCCACTTCCTCTTCCAACAGAGTTATTTCTGATAGACTGGCAGGTCTGAAAAACCTTGCCCACAGTTTGGGCATGATCCTGAACCTGAGGACAAGCCTCTGGCACACTACCTCCAGGAACCATCCTTTTCTGTAGTGATGTATACCCAAGCCTGGAGGTAGTGGGCCAACTTGCCCCCTACTGGAAGTGGGGAGGCGGTCCTGGCAGACCCCCTAAAGAATATGCTTAGTCTGTGCACTTGGCTGAGTCCTGGGGTCAGCACGGCTGCTGCCCCTTCTACCTCTGAAGTAGCCTTTCTGAGGTTGATAGGTAGAAGATGTCTGGGCCTGGAGGAAGGGTCTGTAATGGGTTCTACCCCTGCTCCCTCTGCTTTGGTACTTCTGGGGTATTGCTGCCTTCTCCTTTGCAGCAGCACTCTTATAAGTCACCTTGTGCTCACACATCTTTTCTTGTAAGCCTCTGTTTGTTCACCAAAAGGGGACGTGGGCTCACAAGGCAAGTCCAGTCCCTTTGTCTTGGTGTCCTGGGACAAATTAGTTGCCCTCAGCCAGGCCAATCTCCTCAGAGACACTGAGGTTGCTATTTGTCTGGCTGCAATATCATTGGCATCCACTGCCATTTAGAGGCCTCTATGCCCCTTCTGTGTCCCAAGGCATACTGCAGCAGTCTCTGAAACTGCATCCCAGAGGCATTTATTTTATTCAATTGTTTTTTTTTAGTCTTTATCCCGTGGGTGTGATTCCAAGGGAATCCCTGCCTTATCACAAGCTACAGCTTGCACCACCTCTTCATGGCTAGGGTGATCAGCTCCAGACTTAGCCCCACAATACTTCCTGTCCATCCTCTTGTCCACTGGGGGAATGGAAGTGGGGGTTCATAGAATTCTAGAAGCCTACTGTATCTCTTCAGTGACTTGTGGATGGGCAGTAAGTGTCTTTTTGTTACTGGCACATCCATCATTTCCATATAGTCTGGCTTCTCTTTCTGCTCTGTGGATTCCTGGGTGGAGAGGTCCAGTGCTTCTATGTACACCTCAGCAAACTGTTCAAAAGAACAAGGAACCAAGGAGGAACCCAGATCCTGAACCGAGGTCTAAGAACCGGGCTGCTAAACTGGAACCACGGTACCAGTTTGCAGTGCCTATATAATTTTTATAGCATTTGCTCTTTCCTCTGCAGTTGGAACTGATGGTTTTGTAGGTTGTGATTCCTGAACTGAGTGTTTTTCCTTCCTCTTTTCTTAGCAGAACTTACCAGTTCAGCGGCAGTGTCGGAGGTTCTTTTCTTAATTGAGGAACCAACACCCTGGTTAGACGGTTGTTCATCCAGTTCCTTTGGTTTCTCCTTGTGAGAGGAGGAAGTTTTGTCTGCAGCTGGGTCAGCAGCCTTCTTGGACATTTTTCTCTGTCGGTTAAGCATCGACTGAGGTAAAGAAAATTTTTGCTTTTACAGATTTCACATTCTGTCTTCAGGTGGTCAAACCTTAGGCAAAAAACATAAATAAAATGATATGTTTTCAAACAGTCCCCCCCACCTGTACAAAGCTGAAAAACCCTTGGGCCAGTTCTTTTCTTGGGTTAGTGACAAAAACATCAAACCACCCAAGAAATGGGTCTCTGAGAATCAGAAACCCACACAAATGAACAAGGCTTAAACCTTTACTATAATTTATTTATTTTTACTTTGCAGTCAGTTCAACAACCACTGAGAGAACCGAGAGTTACCCCGGTTTCCTTCAACAATAACCAAATTAAGCAATCGGCCCAGAAAAAGAATAAAATACAGAAATGTACTTTTTAAAATGTAAATAAAAGTTTGGTTCCCTCCCGGTTAAATGAACCGAAAAGAAACTGAAAAACTTACTGGAATAACACTAAATCTAGACTAATTTACCTGTAAACTCAAGGACAGTGCTTTAAAAAATGAAAAGAAATAAAATTTACTTCAAAAAACAGAGAAAATAAAATTCTTCAGGAAAGATGAAGGAGGGCTGTCTAAGGCATCTGTACTAGGCAAGCGGAGTAAAGAATCTGACAACTGTAGAATGTTTATCAGGGACAGTGATTTGAAAACCAGACATGAGCCTAGCATTCCTTCATTAGCATAGGTTCTGTTAACCATTTCGGCTCCAGGGCAGTACAATGGAAAGACAATACTGCATATGTCAGAATACAGTAAGATTTGCTGGGGTTTGAATGGAAAAGTCAGCACAGGCTGCATGAAGCCCTGTCCACCTTCTCCCAGCCTCCACCACCACCTGGACCACTGGACCATCACTGGATGAAAGCCATCAGGTGGGGGGATGACAGCTCTCCCCTTCCTGGTCTGGCCATGAGGGGGAGCAATATGTGGGGGTCTTTGAGTCAGGTGAGCCTAGGAGAGGTAAATATTGGATAGGGGAGGTGAGGACAGGGCTGAGAAGCTTGACTGAAATGACCATAGGGCAAAAACTTTATGAAACAAAGAAAGAAGCTAGTTTAGCTAGCAATCCAGAGTGGCATAGCCCCACACCGAGCCTAGTGACACCCTCTGATTTCTTGGCTTCACCCACTGGTGCAGCTGCCATTCCTGTGACTGGTAAACAGGTCAGTCCCCTGTCAGCCCTGCTAGAGTTTGAGAAGAAGATGGAAAGCAGCCAGACTGTCACTGAAGAGCAAGCTATTGTTGTGGAAGCCGAAGAACCAGATGATCAGGATAGTGAAGCAAAATCTTTAAGTACAAATCCTCCACTAAGAGCACCTTTGTCCTCCCCCTTATCATTTCCAAGTACTGCCACACCAGAGCTCCCTGGACAAACACCTGTGACAAGTGCAACAAATGTGCCTCCAGAGCCCCAGGTAGAACAAAAGACTGAGGAGCAATTGGATGTACAGGATGAAATGAGAAAATGGAACCATGGACTTTAGTTGCCACTGGGCCATGAAGATATCTGCATGCTTGGAAAAGTGTGTCAACCTGATATAGCCATCAAAATATGGGTAGAGACAAAGTATGTGTATTGATTTCCATACCTGTGCCTGCCTGGGTCTGGGAGATTGTGGAAGCTCACCATGGAAGAATTGTGCTCACAATTGCAAAGAAAGACATTGCTTGAGGTTGATGGGACCATATATACTATTTGGCCCACAAAGACCAAACAGACCAAACTGTCAAAGCTAAAGTTTTCACATGGGAGACTGTAGGAAGCATTCATATGTATGAGGTCATCTATATACATGGGTGAACAACAGACTGGCTACTTTCTCTGGGTAGTCAGACCTGATGGAGGATGCGTTCAAAAACCTCATCCATACCACTACGTATAAAGAAATGTTGGAATTTTGTGAGTAAAAGCCACTGTGTCTCAAAAATCAACCAGAGTCTGAGGAGTACTGACAGCAAATCGAGAGGCACCAGTTTGTGATATTGCAAGTTTAACTGACGTGCTTTCTTCCTACCAGAACAAGGGAGAAAGAACTTTCTCCACAATGGGAGTAGTGTGTCCTTTTGTTCCAGGTGGCTATGATTTGCCTGGTGCATCCATAAAAGACAATGCAGTAGAAGGTCACTTTGAACTGCCTCTCATGACTCCATTTAAAGCACTTACTGATCATTCATGGGAGAGGCCGTGTTCAGTCCTGATTTACCTAGTTTAAATCAACAGTTTTCTATTTTGAAAAAAAATAAGAATAGTGTTTTTGGGATTTTGCTCTGCCTGTATGTTTTTCTTCTGTTTTCTTGCAGGTGGAGCTGGACCTCACCATTGTGTCCCTGGAAGGAGAAGAAGGAATCAAAAAGAGGGTGAAAGGAAGAGAGGCCAAAGACATCATGGAAGTGAAGATTACTGCATGGTGCCTGGATATGTTCTGGCCCTTAGGCACTTGATTGGTGGTGTTGTGTGTGCTAGTCTTTTAGACCAAGTAGTGTCAAGTAGTGATAGGGAGTTTGTAGTTAGTATGTGCCCTGCCTCTCCTACAAATAGAACGTATTTACAACTACAGGGAACAGCTATGGGGCAGCAATGGCTCCCAGTTACGCAAACTTGTTCCTAGGGCTGTGAGAAGAAATGTGCATTAAAAATGTGAATGCTAATCCATTGCTAAAACATATTAGAAAATGGAATTGTTTTTCTGATGTGGTGTGTGTATGGGATGGACCCAGTGAGAGTCTGAATGAATTCATGCACTGGATTAATATAAATGATTGGAATCTACATTTCGCACACCACACTGGCAATGCACAAATTAACTTTCTTTGATGTCACTTTATTTACTTATGAAAATATGACAGTCCAAACAAAGAACTATAAAAAAAACACTTCCACCAATAGCCTACCGAGAGCTGACAGTGCCCATCTGGGACACCTTGTAAAAATCCATCCCATACAGCCAATTTTTAAGAATCAGGAGAAATTGCTCTAGAGAGAAGGAATTTCAAACGTAGTCCCTGGAGCTTTATAAAATATGTTTAAATTGAGGGTACAAACAAGACACACTAGATGCAGCTCTGGAAAGAGCAGCAAACACTGATAGGGAAACTCTACTGACACCCAAGGAGAGGCCTTAAGAAGGAATAATCTGCTTTATCTCCAGATACAACAGTGCTGCAGGTCAAATTGGAAATACAATTAGGAAGTATTGGCCAATCCTAAACAAGCATTTGTCAATGCCAAATGTTGCTTGCTTCTATGTGCTGTTTAGGTATTTGGAAGTCATTGGAGTGCAAATATTGAAAATTTGCGAACTTACGAGTATGCGTAGGAACTGCGCAACGCACGCTCGTAAAACAGTCATTGTTAGGAAATTTTTCATGAAATGTTCAACATAGCCATTTAAGATCTCTGCTCATGAACAGTGTCAGTGTGATTTGTTAATATGTCCCATACATTGAGTTTGCACACCGACCACGCCATTATCGCTTCATTGGGCAGAAACACGTTTTGAGGCAGGTTGTGAAAAATGACAGCTGTACTGCTCATAAGGAGGTGTGGTAAAATGGCAATGTTGAAAATCTGGGTGGAAATATTGAAAATTCGCAAATCTCTGGCGTGCGTGGGAACTGTACGCTTTGCTCGTAAAAACAGTCATTTTAGGAATTCTTTCACCAAATTTTCAACATTGCCATTTAAGATCTCTGCTCATGAACAGTGACACTGTGATTTTCTTAATGTATCCTATACACTGAGTTCCTTTCAACTGCGCCATTTAATGCTACATGGGCGGAAACATGTCTTGAGCAGGATGTAAAAATGACAGCTGTACTGCTCATGAGGAGGTGTGGTAAAATGGCAATGTTGAAAATCTGGAGTGAAAATATTGAAAATTTGTGAACTTACGAGCCTGCGTGGAACTGGCTAGCATGCGCTGCAGTAAAACAGTCACTTTAGAATTTTTCACCAAATTTTCAACATAGCCATTTAAGACCTCTGCTCATGAACAGTGTCACTGTGATTTTTCTTAATTTGTCCCATACATTGATTTACGCATACCGACTGCGCCATTCTGCGCTACAAAGAGGAAACACATTTTGGGTGAGATGTGAAAATGACAGCTGTACTGCTCATAAGAAGGTGTGGTAAAATGGAAATGTTGAAAATCTGGAGTAAAAATATTGAAATTTCGCGAACTTACGAGCCTGCGTAGGAACTGCGCAACGCACACTCGTAAAACAGTCATTTTTTGGAATTTTGGCACCAAATTTTCAACATGGGGTTTTTGGGACCTCTTCTCATGAATGATGTCACTGTCATGGCAGTATTCAGGCCCAAAGCATGATTTCACAGTCACTGCACAGTCACTGCGCAAAATCACCCTTCGGGCCCGAATAACACCATGACAGTGACATCATGAAGGGGTCTAAAACCATGTTGAATGGTGCCAAATCCCAAAAATACCTGAGATATGTAATAAAGTTGACCCCCCATCTGAGCCCATTATACAGCTTACGCATTTCCTCAGTTCGCGGTCGGCTTTGAAGAGTGCAGGCGCGTTCCCGGTCCACCGAAGATTGTCTCGCGGAGTCGGAGGTAGAGTATGGGGTGAGGGAGGTGTGGGGAGGCTGGGTGCGCAGTGGGTGGGTGCAGGTTGTGGGAGGGGGTCGGGAGGCGCGCAGAACCGTTTTTGTTTTATAGGTTTAAAAAAAGACGTGTGGGGCGTTTGCCATGCTGGGGTGGGCTCCCAGCATGGCACAAGATGAGGGCCATTCAGCCCGATGGGGGATTGGGCACCCTCCGTCGACAAGAGACTGATTGCCACGCTGGGGTGGGCTCCCAGCATGGCACCAACTACGGGGGACGACACAGCTCAGCCGGCGAGATTGGGCACCTGTCGGCTACACAGTATGTGCAGGCGCGCATGCGCCTGCGTGTGGGGGGGCTCGCTTCTTATCGGGTGCTCACTGAGCCTGTCCCCTTTCAACTGTGCCACTGCATTTGGGCCGTGTCATAGACAGCTCCAAAATGCATTGGCACAGGCCGCGCCTGCCAGCTCACTGACTGAATTGGAGGAGGAGGTGACACACCTCCGAAATCTCCGATGATGGCACTAAGTTTCTTGCACATGCGTGCAAGCAACATAAAAATGATCCAGTTCTTGAGAAAGAGATAGAAGCTAACCCACTTGTAACATTTTCTAAGGCTGAAAATTTGAAGGACAAGCTGGTTCACAGTCGTTATGTTGAACCTGAAAGAGAAATTGTGCTTAGACAGTGGTCACCCCCAACCCCCAAGGCATGCACAGATATGGTAAGTGTAGCATTTGTAGTATGTGCCATCAAGGAACACAATTTAAACTTGAGAACTATACCAGAGGGGTAGAAATTAGGACTTTTTTCACTTGTGACAGTTCATTTGTGGTTTATGCCATATGGTGCCCCTGCAGTCTAATATATTTGGGCAGAACAGTCAGATCTGTAAAACAAAGAATACAGGAACACATTAGAAACATTAGGGGAAACCTGTTTCAAAACCAGTAGTGAAACACTATATGGAGACACATAATAATAAAGTAGAGGGAACTAAATTCACAGTACTGGAACAGGTCAAAAGCAACCCTAGAGGGGGGAAATAGGGACAATAAATTTCTCCAATGGGAGAGCGTTTGGATCTTTCATCTTAACTGCTTGTACCCGAGAGGCTTAAATATGGAATGGGACTTAAAACCTTTTTTAAGAAAGTGAAATTGTAGAATTTAGGAAACTATAGTTGGCTCTTCCTCTATTTTCCTAATCTTCATAATCTCTCTTTTCTTCCTTTTAGTTGTACCAATTAGTGGAACAGAAGATTTGGAAACTGTGGATCCCCTCAAAGCAAAATATGGAGACATAATGAGTGATCATATAACCAGATTGATTGCACCACTTGAAACCTAAAAATATACCCAAATCTTTACCTTTTGCTAAATAACCTAATTCTGTAAAACACTATGAATGTACTGACAATAGATTCAACAGATTGTAGAAATAACATGAGAATAACAGATTAGAAAGGTAAAACCTTATATGAAGTTATCATGGAATAGTAATATTAAAATGTGCTGAGAAATGTATTGAACTATTGTTAAATAAGTTTATTTTTGTAGGTAAATTTTATTTCTACACTTTCATTTCTTTATAAAAAAATTTTAATCTAATGCAAAAGTTAAAATCCCTCCCAAACTACTGATCAGATGAGAAATGCATGTGGTTGTTAACTAGATAGCAATATCGTACAGATAATTAAAGTTTTTAAGGAGAGTTAAACCACACTAAATCAGATCCCTCTTAGAAGACCTGTGGTCCAGGTGCTTGGGGTTGTGTGACTGGGGCTGCACGCTGGTAACTTGGATTGCTGTACTGAACTGTGAAGTACCATTGAGTAATAAACTAATCTTGGAGGATTAAAGCTGCCTTTTGTCTGCTGCTTGTCTGCTGCTTGCTTGGTGAGTGCCTGCCTCTGTTGACTGATCTCCTACAGCTAGGACTTATTGTACACAGGGCCACATGGTATACTTGCAAGTCCATTTGAGTGTTCCGGCCTGTGCAGGTTGCAGCTAGAGAAAGATTTGGTGCACAATGTCACTATGGCCTCAGGATTACATTTGATTCTTTTCATGTTTTTATCAGTCTGGTCCCACTTGACTGCCTCTTCTCCCCTTTCCGTGTTTTTTTGTTCTTTCGTTTCCGCTTACCTGGCCAGCGTAGTATAGGAACCACAGGAGGGAGTGATCGGGCTGGAAAAGTCGATGGAGCCAATGGAGTTGTTGGAGCCTCAGTGCAGAATTTGCAGCTGGTGGAGTCTGGAATTCACATCCCTGGACCCCTGCTTACTGACTGCTGTGGCGTGATTGTGACATCGGGAAACCATGGAGAAATGGAGCAGCGGAGGTCTAGGTGTAGCAAGGGGGTTGCTTTGTTTGAGCTGGTGAAATGAAAAAAACAGGAGAGCAAGTCTCTCAATGTTATAAAAGCTGCCTCGAGCTCTTTTCACCATCAAGCTACTGCATTTTACATTTTGTGAGCTTGTGACTATAGTTTTGCTGCGAGTTTAAAACTTTTTCGGTCCGGTTTTATACTTCATGTGTTTGTTTTTTCCTACTTCATCTCTCCCTCTATCTCTCTCTCTCTCTGTCTGTCTATCTACCTACCTATCTGTCTGTCTGTCTGTGTATCTATCTATCTATCTGTCTATCTATCTATCTATCTATCTATCTATCTATCTATCTATTTATCTTGTTGAGGTTTTCATTCCCTAACCAGACTGGGGTGCCCAGCCCCAGTATCATTTACCAACCCCCCTCCCTTCCAGGTCACCACCCCATGAATAGATAGCGACATCGAGGTGCCCAACCCCTGTGCTACTGTAGAGTTTAGCTGACATTGGGGTGCTCACTTCCCAGTGTCAGTTCCAATATTCCTTTAATTTCACCCTGCAAAAAAGAAAACCATCCCTCAATCTCTTTATTTTTTGAAAATATACCTATAAAAATGAAAACAGTTCACTGCCGATCTGACCCCAAACCCCTACCCAGCCCACCCCTGACCCCATTCAGTAACCACCCTCACTCCCCATGCTTTCTTATTCAGCTGAACATGTCCCATGATGTAGATCCACTGTGACTGAAGACACGTTTTGCTGTCAGAACTGGCAACTGCAATATGAGAAAATAAAGTAAGTCTGGTTTAATGTATTTCAATGAGGTTTGAACTTTTTCTCCTAACATTGCCATTTTTTTATATTTTTATGCCATATTTTCAACAAGGCATTTTTGGGACCCTACCTCATGAACAAGGGCCGTGGAATTTTCCAGTCCATCCTCCGGAAAGGTGATTTTGCAGTTGCTGTGTGAACCATTTGGTTGGGAATAGAACATTTTCACCAACTGGGTTGATAAGGTGGGGTTATAAGTTGGCTATGTTGAAAATTTGGTGTAAAAATATGTTAAAATGATCAAGTTATCAGTGAACATTAAAATATTTCAATGTTCACTCACAGCATTGCTAATTTTTAACATTTTTCCGCCAAACTTTCAACATGGCCTTTTGGAGACCCCACCTCACGAGCAAGGCAGGTGAGATTTTCAAATCAGTCCCAAAAGGTGATTTTGCAGTTGCTGCATGAAATCATATTTCGGGTGGGATTTGAAAATTTTCACCTACCGTGTTCATGAGGTTTGGTCATAAGAAGACAATGTTGAAAATCAGGTGTAAAAATATGGTAAAATCACCAAGCTATGAGTGACTGTTGAAATATTTCAATGTTCTCTCATAACTTTTCTAATTTTCAATATTTTGACTACAAACTTTAAATATAGGCATTTTTTCACACCACCTCATAAATATAACAGGTGTCATTTTTCAAATCCTGGACAAGATGTGTTTTCATACATGTGGTGCAAAACATGCTGAGCTAACAGCTCATTTACAAATGTGCCTTGGGGGAAGGGGATATGGAGAATGCAGTAATAAATCACATCAGGAAAGATACAATTAATGGAACAATAATAATAATTATAAAAAGTAAAAAGTACACAGTAGACAGTTGGGAGAAATTACAAAGTAAGTAGTATAAAACATAGCATGTTGATAGCATAGGTGAAAATGTTCTATTTTTTTTCTAGTTTTTAAATACTTTTTGTGCACAGTTTGTGGACTGAGAAGGAGGCTATTGTTGCCTACAGGAAGGTGTGTGATGTGTGTATTTCATGTTAGTTGGGAACATAGTCAGCATGTTTGTTCTGTGGTGAATTTCATCTTTGTGTAGGTTTCATTTTGTACAGTAGATAGGCAGTTTGAGCTTTTTGTGGGGTTGTCCTTTTCATCAGGATTAGCTGGCTTATTGCTGGGTGGTGGCATGTTGTTTAGGTGATACTGTGACTTTATCACTGTTTCATGGGATTTCTGGGCTGATGATTTAAAAGGCATTTATTAAAAATATTGGTTTTTTTTAGCTAGAATCAGGTGGTTGCTAAGAAACAGCTTCTTTGGCACAGTGTTCTAGTTTTGGTGGAACAATGGAGGTGGCAGCCTACTGAATTCTAGATTATTGTGATTGTTCTTACATTTTGATGGTACAGTGAGATAGAAATTTACATATTTTTGAATTTTATAGTTATTGTATAGTTATGTATCACTGGAGCCTAGAAGAAGCTGGGTTGTGAGGATATGTGGGAATAGGTACATGTATGGGAAGCAGGAGAGTGGTAAACTGCAATAGCTGTGGGGCAGCAGTCTTTCTGGGGATGATGTGGAGTAAAGGGGAACGTCCTGTGTGTAAGAGCCTGGAGCAGCTAAGGGCTGAAATAAGGCTGCTCAGATGGGAGCTGGGGAGGATGGTGTGGAAAGTCAGATGAGCAGAGCAGTGGAGGGAAAGGCAGAAGGGTGATGCCCAGGGGAGTGATGGCATCAGGCAGGGGATGGGAATGGGAAGGAGCACCCAGTATACAGGAGTATGTCTTCCTCAGAAGAATTGGGACCCCAGGGTGGAGGAATGGCAAGTGGTAAGGGGAAGGGATGGGAATGTGAGAGTAGCACCAGGGGTGGGAACTTCTAAAGGGGTTCCTTTATTGAATAGATTTGCACCACTGTCTGGAAGGAGGGAGGGGGCAGCAGGAGGTGAGGTAGGAGTTCAGGTTGAGCCAGGGTTGAGAGTAGGAGTACAGGGAGGGAGGAACTAATCAGGGTGGGCAGGGAAGAGGAGGCAGGCAAAACAGAGTGGAAGATGGGGGGAGGGAGAGGAAAGGAAGAGGGGAAGGAATACTGAAAGCAGATACAGATAGTCAGAAGGGGAGGGGCAGACTGGGAGATGGAAAAACAGTTAAAAGGGATAAATTGTGGATGTGGAGATAAGTTCCCCAGGGTGCAGAGGGAGCAGTTGGGTGGGGAAGCAGCAAGTACTGAAGGTAAGAAAGGAAGAACGGGGAGCACAGATGCAGGGGATGGAAGGGTGGCAATCACAGGGGACTCCATAATTAGGGGTATTCACTGGGAAAGGAAAGAGGACCCAAATGCAAGCAGGAGGGTGATTTGTATGCCAGGGATGACAGCGGGGAAGGTGATCCCAAGAATAAGGGAAATAGTAAGGGAGGTTGAAGGAAAACCTAATTTAGTTATACATTTGGGAACCAACCACCTAGCTGGGGAGGAGGCTGAGGTAGTGCAAAGTAGGTTCATGGTGTTAGGGAAGATCTGCGGGAGGAAGAAAGTTCACTGCCATTCTCTGAGGTGATACCAGTACCAAGGGCCAGTACAGTCAGGAAAAGAAGAATAAAGGATTTTAATGACTGGCTGAAGAAATGGTGCAGAGAGGAGATGTTCATCTGTATTGGGGACTGGGAGGAGACCTGGTCAAACAAAGCACTCTTTTCACCAGACAGGCTACACCTCAGTAAGGAGGGATTGAAGGTACTCAGGGACAAACTGGGGGATTACATAACCACTACACTTAATTTAAGCTACTGAAAGGGGGTAGTGGGCATGCAGGCCCACAGACTCCGACAGGGGGAGGTCAGTGAACCTGCCCCCCACAGTAATGGAAGAGGTCTGGAGAGAGGAGGTGGAAGGGGCAAGAACACAGTTAGCAAAGGGTGGAGGGGGTGAGGAACACATAACAAGGGTCAGTGGAGGGGTGCACACAGAGGGATAAATGTGAATAGAAGAACAGAGAGAAGAGAAGGAAGGTCAGATTCTAGGTGGAGGGTGGTGTCTCTGAATATGCGGAGTCTTGGAAACAAGATGAATGACCTGCAGGCACTATTAGAAGACAAGAGGGTGGACATAGCTGCAGTAACTGAGACTTGGGCAACATCACACCATGACTGGGACTTTGCGATCCCTGGATATAAACTATACAGGAGGAACAGGGTAGTTGGGAAGAGGGGGAGGGGTGGCAGTTTATATTGGGGGGGATAACTTGCACGAGGGAGGAGTCGGAGGAAGGGGAGGTGGAGGCATTATGGGTTCAGTTAAGGTCCAATAGAGGGAGAAAGGTGAGGTTGGGGGTGGTTTACAGACCACCTAGTCAGGATGACGAGAAGGTCAGAGAACTGAGCTCACAAATATTGGAAGCTACGGGGAAAGGAGAAGTGGTAATTATGAGGGACTTCAACCTGCCCAAGGTGGACTGGAGCATACCATCCACAACCTGTGCTAGGAGTTAGATAATCCTGTAAGGACTGCAGAGTGAGTTCCTGACTCAGGGTGTCACTGAACCAACAAGAGCTGTGGCAATTCTTGATCTGGTGCTCACAAATGGGGAGCATGTACAGGAAATAATGGTTAGGGAGCCACTGGGTGGAAGTGACCATTGCACAGTGTGGTTCCAGTTGGATATGGACAGGGAAAGCATCCCGACTAATACCAAAATCTTGGATTTCAGGAGGGCGGACTTCAGCGAATGGGTGAAGTGCTAAGGAGCCATCTGGTAGGCATCAGAGCAGATATGGGGTGGACCAAAGGTAGTCCATCATTAAGGAAGGAATACTGATTGCCACAGATGAGTGTGTTAGGCTCAGGGTGAAGAACACAAGGGCCAAAACACCCAGCTGGTTCAGTACTGGGGTTGCCCCTGCAGCAAGGGAAAAAAGGTTGGCCTATAGAAAATTCAGGAAGACCAAGAGAGAGGTGGATAGGAAAAATTACCTAAGGTTGGCTACTGAGGCAAGTAAGGAAGTCTGGCGAGCAAAGGCACAGAAGGAGCTGCAGATTGCTGAAGGAATTAAGAAGGGGGAGAAGGCTTTCTTTCACTATATAAGTGAGAAAAGGGACAAAAAGGAAGGGACTGTTATGCTTAAGAAAGGGTTGGAGTGGGTGGAGGATAATGGGTGAAAAGCAGAGATACTAAATGAATACTTCTGTTCCATCTTCACCAGGGAGAAAGATGGACTAGTGCCTTCAGGAGAGAAAAGAGGAGCGGGGGGCCACAAATGTAGTGATAGAGGAGAATAGAGTGAGGGAGGGGCTGCTGGCATTGAAGGTGGACAAATCACCAGGTCCTGATAGAGTACGTCCAAGGGTACTAAAGGAACTGGCTGAGAAGCTGGCAGGGCCACTGGCAGACCTATTTAGTGGACACAGCTGAAGGGATACAGGACCTACAGGAAGATCTGGAAAAGCTGGGGAGGTGGTCCAGGATCTGGCAGCTTGGTTTCAATGCTAAGAAATGCAAAGTTATGCATATTGGAGCCAAGAATCCCAGGACAGAGTACTACCTGGGTGCAGTCTGAGTATCTGTATCAGAGGAGAAGGACCTGGGAGTGATGATCACTAGTGGCCTGAAGCACTCCATGCAGTGCAAGAAAGCAGCAGCAAAGGTGAACAAGATGCTGGGATGCATATCTAGGGGGATCAGTAGTTGGAGAGAGGAGCTTATACTGCCCTTGTACAAGCCACTGGTAAGGCCGCATCTAGAGTATGGAGTTCAGTACTGGTGCCCACACCTCAAAAATGACATTAACTTGCTGGAGAAGGTACAGAGGAGGGCAACAAAGATGGTAGCCAGTTAGCAGGGTAAAGCATACAAGAAGAGGTTGAGGGCACTGAACATGTACTCCCTGGAAGACTGGGGAGAGAGAGAGGGGACGTGAGTGTGACCTTCAAGTACTTGAAAGGGATAAATAAGGTTGATAAGGAGAGTCTCTTCAAGCTGAGTGGCTACCATAACACGAGGAGGCACAGTCTTAAGCTGGAAGGTGGGAGGTTTAGGAGGGAGGTCAGGAAGCACTTCTTCACAGAGAGGGTGGTGGACACTTGGAATGCACTGCTGGAAGATGTCATCTCATTGAAGACAGTGGACAGCTTTAGGAGAGGCTGGGATAGGCATGGGGAAGGGAGGAGTGGGGAAGGAGGGCAGGGACACTAGCTCAAGCTGTGGACCCTGCAATACAAGCAGACTCGATAGACCAAATGGCCTTCTTCTGCTGGCTTTTCATATGTTCATATGTTCGTATGCATATCAATAGCAACAGTTATGTAAAGTGCAACTAGCAGAAAAATGAAGGAGGGAAGGGAGATTGCACATACAACAGGGGACTAGTCAAAAAGAAAAAGTGGACCAATAAACCAGGGCAGTAGGGGGTGGGAGTGCATGGAGGGAGGAGCAGTGTGATTAGCCTAGGCTCAGCGGCACCTGCAGGAGAGAACAGTGAAGTCACAGAGGAGAGATTTTAATGATATGGAAGAGGGAGCATTGCAAATAGCAACAGGGTGAGTGCTCCAAAGTTTGGGTAAGCGGAAGGAGAAAGCAGCTTAACTTCAGGGAATTTAACAGGGGGAGAGTGAGAGTCCAGGTGTTAGAGTTGTGAAGAGAGTAGGAATTACAAGGAGGGGAGGAGATGAGGGAGGAAAGGGTGGGAAGGGGGAGCCCAAAATCAGAATTTGGAGATGAGGTGGCACGATGAGTGAGGTGTATGACATCAGTAGAAGGCAAGAAGAATGAGGAGTATAGGAAACAGTGCGGTGGACTTGGGGGCAGTGCTATATACAATGTCACTGTAATAGAAGATGGGTAGAATTATCTTTGGGAAAATCTCTCTACAAGTGGGAAGGAGGACATTTGCATTTTTTCCTGTGAAGGTGCCCAAAGTTTAAGGTGACGATTCTTGAAGATGGTGTCCAGATAAGTAGAGAAGTCCAGATGACAATTCAACCATACCCCAACATATTTAAAGGAAGAGACATCCTCAATCACAACACCATCAAGGGTCTGGAAGGAGGGGAGAGGACAGCTTGGCAAGCCTCTGCCTAGTGCCAAAGGTTATTGAGACCATTCTTTTGTCATTGAGGGACAGTTGGTGGTCCTGAAACCTGTGCTGGATGTTGTTGAAAGCCAGTTGGAGATGTTTAGTGAGATCAGAGGCTGAGGAACCAGGGGTGTAGAGAACCATGTCATCTGCATACATATGAATGACACAGAGCAGCAGGCAATGGGAAGGTCATGTTGGAAATGGAGAGTAGGATGGGGCCAAAGATGGATCCTTGGGGGATGCCAGAGCAGATAGGGAGAGGAAGGGAGATGAAATCATCAGTACAGATACCATGGGTCCTACCCTCAAGGTATGAGTGAAACCACATAACAGAGGAAGAGGGGAGCCCAGCCACTTTTAGCTTGCCCAGGAGGATGGGGTAGTCAACAGTGCTGAAGGCTTTGGCCAGGTTGACAAAGATGGTGGAGGTGACCAGCTCTTGGTCCAAGCCAGGAAGGATGTCGTCAGTGAGCCTAAGGAGGGAGGTGGTTATGGAGTGGGATTTCCTGAAGCCAGACTGGAAGGGAGTAAAGAAGGAGAAGTTGTCAAGGAAAGGGGATAGTTGGGAAAGGATCAGGTGTTCATGAGGTTTAGACAGGGAGGGAATGAGGGAGTTGGGATGGTAGCTGCCAAGTAGGGAGGTTCTCCTTGTTTGGGAAGGGTGATGACAAGGAACAATTTCGAAGGTGGGTGATGGGAAGGGCAGCGGCTGGGGAAGAGAGAGACATTAGTTTGGGGCCAAGGTCATCTGGGCTTCCTCCTTTGTGCAGATTGAGAGTAAGAAGGGTGTTGAAGGTTGCAGAGGGCATGATAGGGGAGAAGAAGAAGGGATGGGAACATTTTATAAAAATGTCCTCTCCATAGTCTCTACAATTTACCAGCTCCCCTTCCCTCCCAAGAACTCCAGAACCTGCATACTATTATCTTGAGAGTAGATGCCCTTTATGCTTTTTGCAAAGCCTTCCCAGACCCATCTCTTACTGAACTACCCTAGTTTCTCTCTCGAAGCCCTACTCTTATTGACTTTGCCTGTGTCCCCAGCTTGGATTTATCACCAGCAGCAGTAGGCAGTCTGATCAACTAAAGAATACCTTATATTTTTAAGTGTATGGTGGAATGCTTTTCAGCATGAAAATCTATGCTTAGAACAGTGCTGTTGTGCTGCTGTAGCGACATGGCGATGTTGTTGTGCTACACTAACAACATCACTACTGCATACTAATGGAATGTACCCGTGCATCTGTCAAGCTCAAACCAAGGCTACCGTTTTTAGTGCTGTGAGGAGATTTGCAAATCTGACCATCTTACAGTGCTAAGTGCAACAGTTGCAACCATGGCAGCCATTGTGTTTTTCAAGCCACCAGCAGTTAAATGTTAGGCCTTCCCACTATCCAACAGCACATCCTGTTCCTCCCACAATGACCACTGCTCATCACACTTGTAATACTGTTAATCTGCATGGGTAAATGTCAGGGTGGGATAAATAGGGTCACCAGGTGGCCAAATGTGACCTGGTTAATCATTCTGGCCACCAGATTTCTGTAAAAACTCGCCATTCTGGCGAGTAGTAAGCCGCACCTCTGGTGTACATGCACGGTAGCTCAGCATCCTTGTCACTGAATTTTGAGCTGAGCTGCCGTCATCGCGCATGTGCAGGATCATGACTCCTTGAGAAATGCACGGCCATGAGAGAGAGAGAGCACGGTGGTATGGATATGAGCCTGGGAAGAGATCCATCAGTCTGGCGCCTCACCCACCAGCGAGTCTGCACAGAGGAGGGCACCGGCGGTATCACAAGGTGAGCAGTTCGGTGCTCACGTGGGTGGTGGGACTTGTGGGAGCCACATTATCAGCGAAAGCTTGCCATTCTGATTTCAGGCTGTGAGGGAGACTGACGTGAGCTCAGTGAGAGTGTAACTTTGCTCTGCGAGTGTGATTAATTAACGATCGATTTGAACAGTCACTGCTCAAAAGCCCTTTTAAGGGCTCAGTGAATAAAAGCTACACTATAATGTTTTTTTAGAAGTCTGACTCCTGATCTGGGTATTTTCCAACTAGAGACAGTTTAATTTCAATTTGGCGACGACATGCTGACTGGGGGGAAGGGCCAGTTCGACGGAGCCTGCTTAGTGCTTCGTGGTCCTATTGTGGGGAAGGTCTAAATTGCTGCAAAGGGGCAATAAATCTAAATAAAACATTCTGAATTTGCTCAGCTGCTAGCACATTAGTCACCACTGTGCTTGCTGACTGTGCTGACTGAGTCTGACGGCTGGGGGGGGGCAGAGATCCTGCTTTGTGGTACAGGGGGAGCTGTCTCTGAGTGACTTTAGTCCTGCTGTGCAGTAGAAAATTGTTAATAAAAAATATTACTGGCAGATCAGTTGCTGCAGTTGCTTGTCTGAGAGGCTTTGATGATGTGCCACTGCTGAAGTAAGGGGGAAGGGAGCTGCTTTGCTTGCTGTGGGGGCTGTCTGCAATCAAAATCTGAGGGGCCAAAAAATCCATGTTTTAGTGTGCATAACAAAATCAAAGCAAATATAGTACTCAGAGTTGAGACTACCATTTTAAAGAACTGCATCTGAGTCCAGGCAATAGGCATAGGGGCAAGAAAATGGTATTTTGCACATTTGATGATGGATTTGCTCGGTTCTTCTCGGACAGGGTGTCTGCCATCAGGTGGAGGGTTCCGCCAGTGGACCAGAATCTGGTCGACAGTGGTCGCCATGGGCTTCCGAAGAGCACTCCGCCTGTTTGGGGTGAGTTTAGACTGGTGGAGGTGGCTGAGGTCATTGAGATTGCTTCTAGGCTTCGCACACCTTTTGTGAACTGGACCCGGTGCCAACTCGTTTCTTAATGAGATGTGTTGACTCTGTTGGCCCGGTGTTTGCCTTGATTGTCCGGTGTTCCTTGTTAGAGGGGGGTCTTCCCTGATGTTTTGAAGGAGGCATTGGTGAGGCCCCTTCTGAAAAAAACATCGTTGGACCCTGACATCAAGGCAAATTACCGTCCTATCTCCAATCTTCCATTTTTAGGTAAGATTGTTGAGAAGGAGGTGGCGCTTCAGCTTGAGGAGCATCTCGTGACCCATAATCTTTATGAACTATTCCAGTCGGGGTTTCATGCAAGGCATAGCATGGAAACTGCACTAGTTCGGGTGCACAATGACCTCCTTAGGGCTAGAGATCGAGGGGAAGGGACAATTCTTGTTCTCCTCGATCTCTCTCTTCAGCATTTGACACGGTGGATCATCGAGTGTTACTTGACTGCCTGAGGGAATTCTGTGGACTTGCCGACTCTGTCATCTGCTGGTTTGAGTCTTTTTTATCCAACAGGAGGCAGAGGGTAGTGATGAGGAATTTCTCCTCCTCCCCTGACCACCTGTTGCGCGGAGTTCCCCAGGGTTGGTCTTGTCACCGATGTTATTTCCATGTACATGCTACCCTGGGAGAGCTCATTAGGAAGTACAGCTTGGGTTTTCATTGCTATGCTGATGATACCCAGCTATACTTTTCCTTTGCCCCTGGAACATCTTGTGCAGTGGAAGTGCTTAACAGCTGCCTTGCTGAAATCAATGACTGGATGGCCTCCAGTTGGTTGCGACTTAACCCCAGTAAGACGGAGGTACTGGTGGTGGAGTCGAACAGAGGACATGATCAGAAGAAGCCAGAAGGTGAAGGAAGGAAACATATTCAATTCAGTGCTTCAGAGTAACTGCTGGGTGAAGGGTGTTAATTGTCTGGCCTCTGACCTCAGCTACGTGATAACTGGAGGTGGGGCTTAGTCACAGTTAAAGCAGCAAACAGAAGTTCATCTTCTCAGAAGAAGCCAGAAGGTGAAGGAAGGAAACATATTCAATTCAGTGCTTCAGAGTAACTGCTGGGTGAAGGGTGTTAATTGTCTGGCCTCTGACCTCAGCTATGTGATAACTGGAGGTGGGGCTTAGTCACAGTTAAAGCAGCAAACAGAAGTTCATCTTCTCAGAAGAAGCCAGAAGGTGAAGGAAGGAAACATATTCAATTCAGTGCTTCAGAGTAACTGGTAACTGGTATTTTTCTTTTAAACTTAGATTGTAGGCTTGTAGTGACACTATACTTTCTTTCTGTGTTGTCTTTACTTATAATTGTTTTTGGGCTGTTGAAAATTTAAAAATAGTGGTGGTGTAATTCTGTGCTTTAATTGCTACAATTTTCGTCCCTCCCACCCCTTCCCCCAACTCTTAATTATATGCCCTGATAAATCTGATTGACAGGAGCTAAACACAGGGTATAGTAAGAGGTGTGAAGTAGGAGGGGCATAAGGGAAAGACCACCCTCACACGACAAGTTTTTGACTCATTTATTTATTTATTGGTTTCTTTTCCTTAAAAAATATATCTTGAGGATCAGTTACAGGATTTTTAGTACTGTAAATAAATAAAAAGAGAACTAAGAGAGCTTCAGTAGCAGATAAGTAGTGGAACTGCAGTATAATGTGGGGAGTGGTGCAATGCAGTGGCTGTGGGGCAGCCATATTCAGGCAGACCTTCTGGACACTGAGGTGCTGCCCTATCTGCATGCATCTCTCGGGACTGCGGGATGAGGTAGCCAGACTCAGAGCAGAAGTAAACTGGGTCAGGAGTACCATCAGCCCTGTCCAGGAACCACCCAGTCCAAGGCAGCTGCCTCAAAGGATGCCGAGAACGAGGAGCACTTGGATGACAGTGGGCTCAGGGAGGGTTAGAGCAGTCAGGCAGAGGCCCAGATCCTATTCCTCTCAAGAACTCACATGCCACACTGGCAAATGAGGACAACCAAATAGAGGTACCCAGGGAAGTGGAAGGAAAGGATGTGGAGGTTAGGCAAGAGGTGACCTCAGTGGGAAAGCAGTGGACCCCAGAGGAGGAGGAAGCAAATCCTGGTGGGGACTCCATCATAAGAGGGATCCAGCTAGGAACACAGGAGGGGAGGACAGGGAGGTGAGGTGCCTACCAGGTGCCACGGCATGGAGGGATGGAAGGAAGATACTGGGGATCACTGGGAAGGCAAGACAGGAGGGTGAGCTGGATGTCATTGTCCACCTAGGTACTAATGACTTGGCAAATGGGGGCCAAGGAAGTTCAGGAAGAGTTTAGGAAACTGGGGGGGGGTCTCAAGCAAGTAGCTACTTCTGTCACTTTCTCAAGTACTACCTGTGAGAGGCAAGGAGAGCATAGGAGTGCATGCACCAGGAACTTTAACTCATGGTTGAAGAACTGGTGCTGGGAGGAAGGGTTTGGATTCATTGGTGACTGGGGACCCATCTGGAGGGATGGAGGTTTGTTCAAGCCTGACGGCCTGCATCCATCCTGGAGGAATCTAAGCACTCAATGATAAGTTTAAATGCTACATTGACAAGCATTTAAACTAGCAAAGGGGTGGCAGGCCAGCAAGGATGATACCTACTTGCTCACCCCACAGCTAGTAATGGAACCAGTGAACCAGAGGAGGGCTATCTCTGCAAAGCAGTGTGCAAAAGATGGAGATTAGTGTCCAAAGGTGGATAAGCAGAAAAGGGGCAAAATTCAGCAGAAGGGCAGACAGCAAGGAGAACCAGGGATAAATGACAACCAAGGAAGGGGCTGGAGTAGAACAGTGAAGCAGTCTAGGGAGGTCAAATCATGGAAAGCCATGTGTGCAAATGCCAGGAGCCTTAGCAACAAGATGGAAGATCTGGAGGCTGTCATGGTACAGTCAGACCTGGACATTGTGGCCATCACTGAAACCTGGTGTAATGATAACCATGACTGGGAGATGGCCATACCTGGCTACAACATATTCAGAAGAGACAGAGCAGGCAGGAAGGGAGGAGGAGTGGCACTGTATGTGAAAAATGACATAAGAGCCACACAGATCCAGGAGGAACAAAATGGGGAGAGATACTGTGGGTTAAGCTGGAAAGGAAAATGGGCCAGCCATCCGCACAGGTGTGGTCTATAGACCACCAGCCCAGGAGGAAGAAACAGATAGGAGCTGATGCTAGCATCCAAAGGATGGCAGACAAGGGTGAGGTAGTACTGGTTGGAGACTTAATATACCAGACGTGGACTGGAGCATCCCAGCAGCAGCATCAACTAGGAGCAGATTTATCCTGGACTCCTTCAAGGTGCCTTCCTCAAGCAACTGGTCATGGAACCAACTCGGCAGAAGGCAATACTGGACCTTGTGCTCACAAACAGGGACAGTGTGATGGGGGAACAGTGGGGAGCACCTGGGTAACAGTGACCACCAGTCATTGTGGTTTGAAATCACAGAAAGAGCAGAACCAAACCACACAAAACACGTATCCTGGATTTTAGGGGGCAGACTTTGGGAAAATGGGGAGATGCTTGAAAGAGGCATTAAGGGAATGGGACAGGAATCAGGGATTGAGGAACAGTGGGCAGTATTTAAAATGGGATTATAAGAACAACACAATTATGCATTAAGCAGGTTAGCAAGAGGAAAAGAAAGAGGAGACCATTATGGTTTCCAAAGAGGTAGCAAAGAAAGTGAAAGCCAAAAGATTGCATTCAGGCAATACAAAAGACACAGGCAGAAGGGGATAGGGAGAAGTACCAGGAGAAACAAAGGAGGCAGGAAGTCAGTAAGGGAAGCAAAGCTCAGACAGAAGAACACATTGCAAAATCAGTGGTTAAAGGGACAAAACCTTTTACAGGTACATAAGGAAAAAGAAGGACAAAGGGAGGATAGTGAGACTGAAGGGGAGGATGGGAGCCGTGGAGGATGACAACAGTAAAGCTGACATATTGAACAGGTATTTCTGCTCAGTCTTTACTAAGGAAGAGGGGTAATGGGTCTGAAGGAGTACAAGGGGTGAGAATGGTGCAGAAATGGACACAAGTCCCTTTACATGAGAAAGGGTCCTGAAGGAACTGGAAGTAATAAGAGCTGATAAAGCAATGGGGCCAGATGGGTGCACCCAGGGTCCTTAAAGAACTAAGAGAGGTGGTGGCTGAACCTCTGGCTATCCTGTTCAGCCAATCACTGGAAACAGGGAGGTACCCAAAGACTGGAGGACAGCAGATGTAGTCCCTTATACAAAAGTGGGAACAAAGAGGAAGCAGGGAACTACAGACCAGTCAGCCTCACCTCGGTAGTGGGAAGATCATGGAAGCACTACTGAAGGAGAGATTGGTGGAACATCTGGTTGTCAATGGACTACAGGACCCAAGGCAGCATGGTTTCACCAGGGGAGGTCATGTCAGACCAACCTCATTGAATTTTTGACTGGGTGACTAGGGAGGTGGATCAGGAGGGCAGTGGACATGGCCTATCTGGACTTCAGCAAGGCCTTTGACACTGTGCCACATAGAAGACTATTACACAAACTGGGGAATATGGGTGGGCAGGACAGTAGTGTGGTGGGTAGGTAACTGGCTGGGTGGCAGGACACAGAGGGTGGTGGTAAATGGCTGTCACTCCACAGAGGAAGAGTGACCAGTGGGGTACCACAGGGATCAGTGCTGGGACCGGTCCTATTCAACATCTTCATCAGTGACATTGCACAGGATATAGAAGGCAGAATTTCACTGTTCGCTGATGAAACAAGCTCTGTAACAGAGTAGACACACCAGAGGGTGTAGACAGAATGAGAAGGACCTGCAGAAACTTGAAGAATGGTCAAGGGTTTGGCAGTTGAAATTCAATGCAAAGAAGTGCAAGATAATGCATATGGGGCACAAAAACCCTGGCACAATATATCAGTTGGGGGTGAGGATATAGCATGCACCAAGCAGGAAAGGGATCTTGGGGTTGTCATCTCTGATGACCTCAAGGTAGGAAACAGTGTGACAAGGCATCAGGTAAAGCAAATAGGATGCTGGGATGTATAGGCAGGGGCATCACCAGCAGGAAAAAGGAGGTCATAATTCCGCTATACAAGACACTAGTGAGGCCCCACCTGGAGTACAGTGTACAGTTCTGGAGACCATACCTACGTAAGGACATAGACAGGGTAGAGAAGGTTCAGAGGAGGGCAACAAAGATGGTGCATGGGTTGCATCACAAGTCCTATGAAGACAGGTTGAAGGAACTGAACATGTACTCCCTGGAGAGGAGGGAGAGAGGATATGAGAGACATACAAGTATCTTACAGGGAGGAACAGGTGCAGGAAAACACTATTTTTAAGCGAAAAAAGATGTTTCAGGACTAGAGGGCATGGGATGAAGTTGGAGGAGGGACGATTCAGAGGAAACATGAAAGAATTTCTTCACAGAACGGGTGGTGGACAAGTGGAACACCCTGCCAGAGGAAGTGGTGGGGCTGAAACAATCACGGGATTTAAGAATGCATGGGATAGACATAAAGGAATTCTAGAGGTCAGGGGTAAGGGGAAATAGACTTCTAGGAAAACAAACTGAACTTACAAGCTCAAATGGGCAGACTAGGTGGGCCATAGGCCCTTATCTGCCGACACTGTCTATGTATCTATGTATGATAGGTTGGGCTCTGGTGCAGAGACAGGACTTTGCCTTGGCTCTGTACCATTGAAGACCTCCTCTAGGGTGCGTGATCTGGGTGGTATTCTTGACAGTGGTTTGACACTTGAATTTCAGGTGTCTTCCATTGTACGTACTAGTTTTTATCATCTGAGGAATATCGCCAGGATCAAGCCCTTAGTTCCGTCTCTGGACCTCCCCACTTTGGTGCATGCCTTTGTGACGTCCAGGCTTGACTACTGTAATGCACTCTATCTCGGGGTCTCTGGGGGTACCCTCTGCCGACTGCAGTTGGTGCAGAATGCGGCAGTGAGATTGTTGACAGGACAATCTAAATACTGTCATATAACCCCAGTGCTACGTCATCTGCACTGGCTGCAGGTTAGGTAGAGGGTCCTCTTTAAGGTGGGTTTGCTCACCTTTAAGGCCCTACATGGCCTGGGCCCTGGATATCTGAATGACCTTCTTAGACCTGCTGTCTCGGTCCGTTCCCTGCGTTCCTCCTCTCGGGGCCTCCTTGCGATTTCCAGGACGAGGTTAAGAACTGCAGGTGACAGAGCATTTAGTGTCGCTGCTCCCGTCCTGTGGAATTCGCTTCCTATAGTTGTTAGGGAGGCCCCGTCTGTTGAGGTTTTTAAGGCCCGACTAAAGACGTTTTTATTTGATCAGGCATGCCCTGACTATGTTTTATAAGCTTATATTGATTAATTCTTAATAAGGAAACAAATTGTGTAGTAAAATAAGGTTTTAATTGTTTGGAGTTGTATATTTTATTGATTGTATGGTGTTGTGTTGTATTTATCTGATTAATGTACGGCGCCCAGAGCCTCCGGGATGGGCGTCTTTTTAAATAAAATTTGCCTTGCCTTGCCAAAGTTAACTTAAAGTAGTGTATTGACTGAAGAAGGGGAGATTAAGTTGCTTGACAGTCCTGGTGGGAAGGCAAAGCTACTTATCTCTATGTCACAGCCACAGTCTATTTGGGCATCTCGTTCTGTGATTTTGTCAGGCTTTTTTGGGTGGGACTGGGACCACTGACAGAACAAAAAAAATAAAACATACAAGCTTGCTACAAAGTCCGGACTACCACTTGTATGCAAAGTCTGTTTTGACAGTCCACCTGTCTCATTGTCCAATGTTGTAGTGGTTGTGTCAGGTTGTGTGTTTTCAGGACGGGGTTGGGGGGACCAAAAAAAAAAAAAAATTAAAGCTTGCCACAATTAATGAAACGCCCATACTAGTACTACCTGTGTGCATATTATTGACTGTCTTTTGTTGTTTGGCAGTCCACCTGTCTCGTCCAGTCCTCTTGAGGTTGTGTCAGGCTCTTTTGGGGGGGCCAAAACAAACAAAAAAAATTAGAGCTTGCCACAATTAATGAAAAGCCCATACTAGTACTACCTGTGTGCATACTAGTGAAGCATCTTTGGTTGTGTACTACAAACATCAGTCCATCAGTCTCACATCCAGTCCTCCTGTGGTTGTGTCAGGCTTTCTGTGGAGGGAGGAAATGACATCCAAAAACTGTCTGCTGCTGTGCTGCCATCACCCAACCACTCATTCTTTTTCACATATATACTGTTTTCATTGGAGTAATAAACAAGTATTTGTCAATGCTGAATGTTGCTTGCTTCTATGTGCTGTTTAGGTATTTGGAAGTCATTGGAGTGCAAGTATTGAAAATTTGCGAACTTACGAGCGTGCGTAGGAACTGCGCAACGCACGCTCGTAAAACAGTCATTGTTAGGAAATTTTTCGCCAAATTTTCAACATAGCCATTTTAAGACCTCTTCTCATGAACAGTGTCACTGTGATTTTGTTAATGTGTCCCGACATTGAGTTTGCACACCGACTCGCCATTGATAAGCTACATGGTGAAACCGCGTTTTGGGCAGGATGTGAAAAATGACAGCTGTACTGCTCATAAGGAGGTGTGGTAAAATGGCAATGTTGAAAAATCTGGAGATG
Source organism: Neoceratodus forsteri (assembly GCA_016271365.2). Taxonomy (NCBI): domain Eukaryota; kingdom Metazoa; phylum Chordata; order Ceratodontiformes; family Ceratodontidae; genus Neoceratodus; species Neoceratodus forsteri. Next base: position 572,241,653 of record CM057453.1, read on the forward strand.
AAATATTGAAAATTACGCAAACCCTCTGATGATGCGTGGGAACTGTGCTTACACTCATTAAAGAATCATTTTAGAATTCTTTCACCAAATTTTCAACATTGCCATTTTAAGATCTCTGCTCATGAACAGTGACACTGTGATTTTCTTAATGTGTCCCATACACTGAGTTCAAGATACCGACTGCGCCACAGCGCGCTACATGGGCGGAAACATGTTTTGAGCAGGATGTGAAAAATGACAGCTGTACTGCTCATGAGGAGGTGTGGTAAAATGGCAATGTTGAAAATCTGGAGTGAAAATATTGAAAATTTGTGAACTTACGAGCCTGCGTAGGAACTGTGCAACGCACGCTCGTAAAACAGTCATTTTTAGGAATTTTTTCACCAAATTTTCAACATAGCCATTTTAAGACCTCTGCTCATGAACAGTGTCACTGCAATTTTCTTAGTTTGTCCCATACATTGATTTCGCACACCGATTGTGCCATTCTGCGCTACAAGGGTGGAAACACATTTTGAGTGAGATGTGAAAAATGACAGCTGTACTACTCATAAGAAGGTGTGGTAAAATGGCAATGTTGAAAATCTGGAGTGAAAATATTGAAATTTCTTGAACTTACGAGCCTGTGTAGGAACTGCGCAACGCACACTCGTAAAACAGTCATTTTTTGGAATTTTTGGACCAAATTTTCAACATGAGGTTTTTGAGACCCCTTCTCATGAATGATATCACTGTCATGGCAGTATTCAGGCCTGAAGGGTGATTTCACAGTCACTGCACAGTCACTGCGTGAAATCACCCTTCGGGCCCAAATAACGCCATGACAGTGACATCATTCATGAGAAGGGGTCCTAAAAACCCCATGTTGAAAATTTGGTGCAAAAATTCCCAAAAATGCCTGAGATATGTGATAAAGTTGAACCCCCCCATCTAGCTCATTATACAGCTTACGGCATTTCCTCAGTTAACGGTCGGCTTAGAAGAGTGCAGGCGTTTTCGGTCCACGAAGATAAATCCGCACGGAGTCCGGAGGTAAGTATGGGGTGGGGGTGGGAGGCTGGGTGCGCAGTGGGTGGGTGCAGGTTGTGGGAGGGGTGGGAGGCAGCATGCAGGACGTTTTCGTTTTCAGGTTTAAAAAAAAGAGCGTAGTGGGACATTTGCCATGCTGGAGTGGGCTCCAGCGTGGCACAAGAGATGGGGGCCATTCAGCCAGGGAGTTGGGCACCCCGTCGACAAGGACTGCTTGCCACGCTGTGGTGGGCTCCCAGCGTGGCACCAACTACTGGGGGGAGCAGCGCGGCTCAGCCGACGGGATTGGGCACCATCAGCTATACAGTGCATGCGGTAGCGCTGCGCCTGCGTGTGGGGGTGCTACGCTTCTTGTCGCTGCTCACTGAGGCGTAGCTCCCCCTTTCAACTGTATGCCACTGCATTTTGGAGCGTGTCATAGACAGCTGCAAAATGCATTGGCTTACAGGGGCCGTGCCTGCCAGCTCACTGACTGAATTGGAGGAGGAGGTGACACACCTCCGAAATCTCCGATGATGGCACTATGTTTCTTGCACATGAGTGCAAGCAACATAAAAATGTCTGGAAAAAGGAAACAAAAACAACAACCAAATTTGTTTTCCTTTGGCTTTATTAAACCCGGTCTATGTGCTGTGGAAGAATTACGTAACAAAACCATTCAAGTCATCAGTGAGGCTGACAGTAACATGAGTGTTGACATTGCTGATGAGGATGAACATGTGAATGTAAATCCTCCAGTTGGTAATAACGCTGCAGCTGCTGTTTCTTCTTCTGTTTCTGTATCAGAGGGAAGGGGCAGCCAGGGTGACAGTCGCGACCATATTGACAGACCATCAGTAATGGTTACTGACATGGTTCAGGTTCATAATGTTTCCGCTACTTCCAGTAGTGTTTCCGTTGCAGATAGTTCATCTTCTTCCAGCTCTCTGCCCAGAATAAATCCTACCAACAGGAAAAAAAGATTCAGTGAAAAGCAAATTGATGGTTGAATGGTCATGGGAATTTGACTGGCTTCAGTATGAGAAGCAAAGCAATACTATGAGTTGCAAGGTGCATACCTCTCAACTGTCCCTGATTTTCAGGGATGTCCCTGATTTTGCCTCAGAAATTTCTTCTGTCCCTCCTAAATGTAGCATTTTTGTCACTGAAGTATAGCGATCTGAATCACAAAGTAATGCCAGCCATTGGTGTTACAGTCTAGATCTCATTAAGAAAATGCTATTCATACTAATAAGCATGTTGTACACAGCTTCTGGAACTAATATTACTAATTTTTCTGATGTGTCCCTGATTTTGGTCATTTGTCCCTGATCATTTTAAGCCTTGTCCCTGATTTGTGATGAGAGAGGTTGAGAGGTATGGCAAGGTGTGTAGGAAGCAACGCCATCTGGCAGATCATACATCTGTGTTTTTTGTTGGTAGCAGTACTTTTAAAATGGAGTCTATAAGAATTCATGATGCAAGCAGTTCCCATGTAAAATGCATTCTAGCTGAAAGGGCTCAAAGGGCACCTGAATCCACACCTATGGCCTTTTGTTTTCAAAAGATGAATGTTGCAATGAGGGAATCCATGCAGTGTCATATTTAATGTTGCCTACTTTCTGGCATTTAAGGGATAGGCCATTTCGGGACTTTCCATTTCATACCTCACTGTTATGCAAATGTAATATAAAAGTGATTGAACAATACACAAATCACAAGAGGTGCAGCGAGTTTGTGTATCACATTGCAGCAGTAATATGCTCAAACACAACTGAAGAGATAAAAAAATCTGCTGTTGGGCTGTTAATAGACAGAAGCACTGACAGAAGTGTAAGGGAATTTGTGAATGTGTTTATCAGTTATGTTGGTGAAGATGGTACTCCAAATACCTCTTTTATTGGTACCGAGCTACTATGGAAAGCAGATGCCGATGGATACATGCAGCATTAGATTCACTCTTTAACAACTCTTTAACAAACTTAACATCCCCTTACGGAAAACTCTTCTATGGATTTCTGGGATGGCCACTGATAGTGCATCAGTCATGCGAGGTCAACGTGACGGAGTCACGGCAAAGTTAAAAAAACAGTGGCCTGCCTTGGTTAATTGCTACACACTGCGTTGTGCATCTTTTACAACTGGCCATTCTAGATGCCCAAAAACATTTGCCAGAAACTGAAAATGGCTTATGGGCCCTGTATTCGTTTTATCATTCTTCTCACCGAAGAATGAAAGCCTTGGAGGAGGCTGCTAACACCCTTTTCATTGAATTGAAAAAAACTGGTCAACATTTTCATAGTGCGCTGGGTCAGTTCACACCACAGTGCTGTGTCAGCTCTTCTCCACAACCTGCCGGCAATAATTGCACACTTAGAGAATACTGCATCACAGCACAGTTGGAGTTCTGATGTAGATAGCCCTAAAGGACATTTGAACTTTGTAAAAAACCAAAAAAAATGTGGTTCTTGGCCTTTCAACAAGATTATCTATCTATTCTTGGAAGGGTTTCTCAAAATTTCCAAAAAGAGGGTCTTCTTCTTACTCAGGTACAGCCACGAGTGGAGAGCTGCATTTCAGAGCTCATCAAGCTGAAGACCAATGCGGGCCCTGCTGAGTCACAGTTTTTAGAGTATGCAAGTTCAGAGGGCAGTATCCTTACTGGTACATGGATGGTGGCAGCTCTCCTCTAGCTCCTCCACCAGGCATGATGACTGAAATGCTAGTGATGTAGATAAAAATAGGAATAAAAGGCAAAAAAAAAACAGGCAGGCCACTGCTTCAGACCAAGCAGCTAAGGAGATTGTTTCCAGCAAAAATGCCCGCAAACCGATCAAGAAGAAAGTATGTGACAGTGTGGTTGGATTCTTACATGACAGATTTGAGCCCATGTGGCAATCAGAAGACTACAAATGATTTTCAGTATTTGACGCAACTGTTTGGCCTTCTTCTGATGACCCTCTCTTTCTAAATTTTGGTCAGGAATCCTTCATAGGGCTTTTCCAGAGGTCTATGCCATTCTTGAAAAAGCAATACGGTTCAGGACAACTTTTATCTGATCCAGAGCTAGATGCTGAACTTGAAAGAGAAATTACACAAAAACTTTTGGAAGAGTGGCAAGATTTCCAAAATGCTGTAAAAAATCTAAATACAGAGCATGCATTAAGAAAGGTTCACCAAAATTTAGAGAGATTTGGTCTGCTACAGTTGTTGATCACGATTTTTCAGGTAATGCCAGTGAGTACAGCTGTTTGTGAAAGGGGATTTAGTGCTCATAATAGGATTAAAACAATATCTCGTAGCAATCTTATTGATAGCACTATGGATGATTTGCTGATGATCAGTTTAAATGGACCAACAATAGTGGACTTTAATCCAGACCCATCAATTGATCACTGCTAGTCATCAACACCGGGATATCGTCATCTTTTTTGGGCATAAAGTCACATATCCAGAATCAGATGTAATGGAATTGGAAGCGGAAATAGATGAGGAGTCAGAGGAGTTGAGTTGAAAGTGGAGACACAGTGGTTGTGTTGGAGTGGGAGGTGGACCGCTTTTGAAGAAGATAGTAACAGCAATAGAAATACTGTTAGCAATCTGTCAGCCATAGGTTTAGGAAGCATTTAAAATTTATTTTCTGCCCTTGCCCTCAAAATTTTATTTTAGTGACCTTACAGTGGTGGATGGTAACAGCACAGCAGCAGCGCAGGCCTGGCCATGTCATGAAAAAAAATAAGACACAAAAAAAGTACTCCCCTAATAAAAAAAAAGAACACACAAGACAATAAGAGAATCACAACATCTGAAAGTGTTATTGCTTTATTTAAAAAAAAAAAGTGTACACTTATAGCACTAGGATTTGTTTCCACTTGTAAATCAGCAGGTTCTGGTCAGTCAGACCCCAGTACCGTCACAGTGTGTCTCCGCCGGTCCCATCTTCAGTCGTTATCCTCTTGGTGATTATCGTCTCATTTTCTCATAATTGTACCACCTTCCCTTTTTGGATTCGGTCATGGAGGTGTTTCTCTGATGGTCCCATCTTCAGTAGTTCCTCTGTAGTGATTGGTGATTTTTTTTTTTTTAGTCTTTTGGTAACCGGGTAAACCCCACTAGGCACAAGTGCCTGTTTTCAGGGGCGACCTGGGAGATTTCATTCTCATTTTCTCATAGTTGTGAGTGCCACCCTTGCTTACCTTTTTGCATTAGACAGGCAGGGCTTTCAATTTGTACTTTATAAATTCTCCCTCCTGTGTACATTTGATGCTGTTCTGGCAGGCTAATTTTCATCAGAATCTCTGGTAAATACGTTCCCAAATGTAGGTTAATAGACAATTCCTCATCTGAAAGGCAAATTAAAAAAATGGCTACCATACTTTAGAGTCTAGAGGCTGTAAAAAAATTGGCCACATAAACAAATTTTGGACCACCAGATTTTGAGGTATGGTGGCCAAAGTGGCCACCAGGTCAAAAAGTGATTTGTCCCACCCTGGTAAATGTACAGCATTCATAACTTATTATTCAGGTTGCAGAGGAGCAGAAGACAACTTGAAGTAAACCTTTATTTCTACCTAAAGTTGAGAGCAGTATATCAGGAAAATGAACTCTCTTCCATGAATTTTGAGCATTTAAAAAAGTTTGTATCCCAAATGCTGGTTGTTCAGCTGCAGTATTTGTTTCTTGTAAGAAACTGAATGCACTAAAGAACAAACAGACCCAGTCTTTCTGTGCATCAAAAGCTATACACTATATAAGGAATAAAGTATGGGGGGGACATACACAACACGCCTGTGTTACCATTGAGTGGTTGAAATGCCAGCGTATGGACCTCGAGAGGCCCATGCTGAAATTTCAACCCTGAGATGGAAACACATGGTGAACTGAATATATATATATATATATATATATATTTTTTCAGTCTTTGGTAACTGGGTAAGGCCCACTAGGCACAAGTGCCTGTTTTCAGGGGTGACCTGGGAGCACTGGGCAGTTAAGTGACTTGCTCAGAGTCACACAGTATGCAAGTGGAGGTTGTGAGAATCAAACCCAGGTCTGGTCTGCTGGATGTACCAAGCTCATTCATAGCTCATTGCTCTAACCTCTAGGCTATACTGCCAGGCCCCCCAATACTTTGTTTGTTATAGTATATGGTTCCCTCAGAATAAAAAAAAAGTTATACTTGGGCAAATTTTATAAGGTTTCATACCTTGTGTTTGTGCTCATTCTTGATGTTGCCAGCTGTCTCTGCTGTGAAGTTTGTCGGTGCAGTGTCATTTCTGTCTGCCTTTCCAAAGATTGCAGTCAGAGTTTATTTAAAAAGAAGAACATTTTTAAAAATGGTACTGTTTGGCAATAAGGAGCTGAATACGGTAGTCCGTGTCCAAACCATCTAAGTGAAGCGCTCACTAAAAAGCCTGCCATGTTTTTTAGAATTTTCCTGTGAAGAGCTTTGTCCAGTCAGGTGGCATACAGTGTAGCAGTTCATGAATATTAATGAAGGAATGCGCACAATAACCTTTAGAACATGTACAACATTTAGAATGTGCACAACAAGGTTTCTGTACCTGTTGATTTTTATACACAATAAGCCCAAACCATATACTATAAACAGGGCCCCTACTTTTCTGCGGCACAGTGGGACCAAGTTCTGCGGTAAGACTACCATTTGCCACAGAACTTCTGCGGCGGTGGTTTGTAATTTCTGTGGAAGTTCTGCGGCACTAACAAACCACCACATCACAGTGTCAGCTTGTCATCCTGACTTCACTTTCATGGCTTTGGTTATAGCAATCAGGATGGTGGAAAACACAGTAACACTAGTTCAAAAAATAACAGACTTATAAAAATCATTTTATGCCTAAAAAGGCAAAATAAATGTCTCTTCCTTAAGGTCCTAGCCTCTTGCATAAATGACATAGGTAGAGGGGATCTTATGTGATAAATAAGGTATTTCTATATGCATGCTATCTATTCCACTAATGAGGTTTCCACTGTCTTATCACTTATATATTTGTATGTGCTTTCTACACCACTCGTGAGGTTCCCACTTTGTATCACTTATATATCTATATGCAATCTGTAACATACATACAAATATGCGTGTATGTGTGTGTGTGATGAGAAAGACAGAGGTACTGTGTGTGTGTATATATATATATATATATATATATATATATATATTTTTTTTCTATTTCCATGAACTTGCATCCTCATTCATACAGGTCCCATTGGAAATGGAATAGAGGAGTTATTGCAAAACTCATTTTTCATGTCAACTTGCTTTCCCTGACACACTGCATAACACCATCAGGCCATGACATGCATGTGGACGAATTGTGAGATACAGAATTCCGGCCCATCACAATGTGTCCACCATGTGACAGAACACTGCACCATACCTTCCCAGGCTCCAAGCAATGATGTGTTCCACCAATCCTTGTGCTGCTCAGCCAGCTCCCAGAGCTAATCTCTGAACCTGAGTTGCCAGCATGGAAACACAGCATGCTACCCTCTGGCCCAACAGCTGTCCCTGCACACAACATTTCTCAATAACTTTTAGGTGATTCTATCAACCAATGACAATATGTAATCAATAACCCTGGTAAAAATGCGTACAGTGCAATTATTTATTTAACAGGTCTATTCTTTCAACAGGTCTACACATTATTATATTTCACTTTTCTGGGCATAATTACTTTATTTTTCTTAAAAATTTAGACAGCTAAATTCATTTTACCAGTTATTCATTTCAGATAGCATCTCTATACCTTAAAGGCACAAATCGTTTGTACAAAGTGAGGTATGGACTTAACAGAGTCTGCTATTGACAAGGTTTTGTTTAAGTTGGCCCTAGTGCAATAATGTAAGACTGAAAATTGTATTAGGCTGTAGTGCAGGTTGAGCAAATATCACCATGCATGATGTGCTGTGCCACCGTCTCTGGCAGTGGGAGCTGTGGTAGATAAGTGACTGTTCATTTCTGTTGAGGAATGCAGCCATTTCATTAGCTAATGTATGATGTTATAGCAATGATAACATCACATTCTGAACATATAGGGGGGTTTTGGATATAAAAAGAAGGGAAGGGAAGGGAACCAGATTCTATGTATAAACAGAAATATTAATAAAAAATCACCAAGAAGAGTGAATTCTGCGGCACCGCAGAAGTTCTGCGGTGATTGTGTTTTCATGAAAATCCCCAAGGCGCCGCAGAATTCCTAGGGGCCTGACTATAAAAGAATGTGTATGGTCATCAATACACAGATCTCAATGTTGCCGTGGCAACCAGGAGACCTGTCAAGCTGTACTCATGCAGTCTCTAGTTGCCAGGGCAACCTCTCAATTCAGGCACAGGCTTGTTGTGTATGGATGACCATACACAATGCACTATATGCGTCATAGCCGCTCTTTAAAGCTATTTCAGCATTTAATGGCATGCTGGCTCATTTTCAATCTTTATATGTGGTCAGTTCAAAGCAGTTTATTTTCTGCAAAGCACTGATTTTTGTTTTTGTTTTGTTTTTAAATATTTGAGACACTCAAACTATAAAACCAATTCACAGCAAATGAAAAGGTCCAGTTGCAGCATTACACACTACTATATGTGAGATTGTGCAGTAGTACATAGAAATAATCTGTACATCTGAGTAATGAACATGATTACGTGAACAGCACATTCTGAGGTTGCTGTGATTAATACAAACACAAAATGATAACATTATTTCCTGCATCATGACATCAGTGTTTCTTGTGCTGTGATATGCACATGAACAACTGAGCCTGTAGCCAGCATAAATTTTTTTTTAAACAGTTGTTCACTTTATGAAATGATATGCAACACTGCTGTGACAGTGGTCAAAATTAATTGCTCACTCACTCTTTTTAACACAATTGATTTCCTTAGTGTATGTTGAGGAAAATTCAATGTATATATGCTATAAAAATATTAGTAGTGCACGGTGTTGTATTGGACATTATATAGACCCATTAAAATTTCCGATGGTATACATAAAACAGTAATATATCTAATATTGACAGGGCTGCAGACAGATCACCATAATAAGAACAGGCACCACTGCCATCCTTGCAAAAGCCTTGTGTGTAAATTATCCCAAAATCACCCCACACCATACACCCTGATTAATACTGCCATCATTAGTTAAAAGATGCTTAGAGCTGTGGTTCTTCTGCTGTCTCATCTTCTACATAGCAAAAACAAAACAGAACAGAACAAAATGCAATGTATCATTCCTGTTTGCAGACATAGTACATCCTACCCATTGTGTCCCATGTTAGGGGAACAACAGTGTGGGCAGACTCAGAGTGCATCTTCTGTTTCTGCTAGAGTCAATGAAAGGTCATGAAGTGGTCAGATTGGATTCTTCATTTTGATCATTCACTGAAGGATGATCTAAATTCTGGTGGTTAGTTGTGGCTAGATGTAGGTGGACATGAACATACCTTGAGTGTGGGTCTGCTGAAGAGGGAAAATCTGTTAAAGGAGTCACACCATGGTGGACAGAGGATTTAGTTTGACTTAATAGGATGAAAGACAAGGTTATATCTTCTACAGGTTAACGGACGTCAGCCCTCTTGTAACATTAAAGTATATAGCAGTAGAGAGATATAGCTTAACCTAGCAGATGATTCGCAGCTGACGCAAACGGGGGCACCAGAACTTTAAGTAGCAGCAAAGTATATTGGCTGTAATGATAAGATATGGAGATGCAAGGCTGTCAAAAAATGTGGTGTGTGTCATGGTGCTGCATGGGATGAAAGTATATACTGTGTACCAGTAGTACTGATTAAAGTTACAGTTCCTAAGGAGAATAATGAAATTAGAAAAAAAATGAAGTAACATTCTGATCATCACACCATAAACACTCATGGGTTGGCGTCATTAAAACCAAATCATCACCAAATCTTATTATAATGGTGCCTCTGAGGGGTGCCTGTTATGGTATAAAAGACTCCACTCATGAAAGTTAGGCAGATGGAACTGCTCTGTTTTGCTTTGTGGTCCTCTTACCCAAACCTCATGCTCAGAGTCTCTTATACCATATGAAACACCTCTCGGAGACCCTAACTCATAATGTGATACTAACATTATATCATTAAGTACACAGCAACCAGTAACAAGAAAATATAATGGAGAAAAGAACAGCTGTGTACATGACACATAGAAGAAAAACAATTTTTTGTGTGTATTTTTGGTGGTGGGGGTTATAATTTGTTTTTATTGATACATTTTTTCGGAGGTTTTTTTCAGCAACACATAAAATTAGACCCCCAAAAACATCAAAACAAAAAGGTCTATCATTCTAGGTCAGTCCTTGGTCAATAGTCAAATAGTTGGGTCATCTGATGTGATTGACACTAACCATGATACATGGACTCCTGGGTCATCCATTGAAAGAAGCATGAAAATTGCTATACCAAATATTTTAAAATAAGACATGTGAGACAAAACAGTAGCCAGTCAGCCAGCCAGACAACAAACATGTCTCATAAAAAAGTATTTTGCCTTGACATTGTCAGCCCCCCCCCAAAAAAAAATAACACCACTGAAATGCTTTTTTTTGGTTTTGTTACCTTATTTCTTTATACCTCCTTGGCTGAGGGGTGGTCCTATGGTTCCCCTATCCAGCTTGCCCTCTTGGCTCCCACACTAGCCACAGTCCTGAGCTCTACTCCCTCACCCTACCCTGCCCAGGCTGCTTCATAGCGGGTACTTCCCCCGCACACTGCGGAAGACCTGGAGGCAGGGCTTGGAAGGAGCTAACATTTAGTGCATCCACTGTAGCACCATCAGAGCGGCCTTCACTCGCGCGGAGGATTGATTTTCCTGAGATTACTCCCCATGCATGCAGGGCATGCACTGACATCAAGGACGCTGCTGCGCACACTTCTGCACACTGCATGTCTGACATCAGCCCACGCCAGACCCACACTGAGACCAACGAGCATGCACCAGCCCCCGGCCACCACCAGGAGCCAGTACCTTGGTGGTCATCCCATTTCACCCTCCCCGAAGGAATAGAGCAGTCCATAGGATGCTCAATCCTCCTGCCCCCAACTGACCCTCTAACGCCCAAGGTAGCTCTTGACCCCAGGTCATCGGCGTGGTAAGAGGTAAGGCACCAGCACCTCAGCCCTCTACACCACCGGGCCGGCAACACCACTGAAATGTTAATTTAAAAGTAATCTGATTCAAGGAAAAGGACAACCCAGATGAAAGTCTGCAGTGGAACACAAGGTACAAATAATTACAAAAAAAAACCACAACTGAAAAGCAAGATATGTACAAGACAAGTGAACAGATGGGAAAGCAGAATGCCTACCTGGGGACAGTGTCTGGACTGTGGGAAGCCTTTAAAGGCCACAGGACCACTTCACCATTCACACTCAGTGGAACACCTACCAGGGGACAGTGTCTGGACCATGGAAAGCCTTTAAAGGCTGCGGGACCCCTTCCCCCCACACACGCACAGCAGAATGCCTACCTAGGGACAGTGTCTGGACTGTGGGAACCCTTTAAAGGCCGCGGGAACCCTTCCCCATGCACACACAGCAGAACGCCTATCTGGGGACAGTGTCTGGACTGTGGGAAGCCTTTAAAGGCCACATGACTCCTTCCCCATGCACACACAGCAGAATGCCTACCTGGGGACAGTGTCTGGACCAGGGAAAGCCTTTAAAGGTAACTGGAGGCCCCCTTGGAAGAGCTCTGTTTGAGAGGGGTGTTTTTTCATTTCTGTCCTCCTGTCATGACTGACTAACTACCTGGGACCTGGTTTCCCTCTCTGCTGCCTGCAGTTTATACTCTGCACAGTGGGAGCTTTAAGAGACGCTCAGCACCACGGTTACACTGTATGGAGTTTGCCTGCAGCCTGTGAACCTTCTACAGCTGCTTTGTTTTTCCACCTGTGTCTTTCTTTGCTAGTGACTGCTATTTTAGTTATTTGTTTAGCATTGTGATAGTATTTCTATCATGTCAGATTACAGCTTAGCTCAGCATTGTACAGCATTTAGTTTACTCTGCATCTAACTCCTGTTACTGCCTAGCACAGCCTTTTACAGCAGTTGTACTGTGTATTTAATCATATCACAGCATTATTGGCAGCTTACCTGCCTGGTTGTATGTCTCTGTGGGACCACCTCATGGCTGGCATCTCTCAGGGAGCTTAGGCCATTGTTTTCCCATCCTCCTCGCATGTGCACTAGAGCCTCCTGTTCGCACATGCGCACTACCATGTAACCTACCTGCAGCACCCCCCAGCCCTACTCCAGCTGCATACTAATCAGTTTCTTTGTCTTGTTCTTCCTATATAGGCTGCAGGGCCCCTTCCTTATGCACACACAGCAGAATGCCTACCTGGGGACAGTGTCTGGACTGTGGCAAGCCTTTAAAGGTAACTGGAGCCCCCCTCCTTGGAAGAGCTCTATTTGAGAGGGGTGTTAGCCCACCGCCCACCGTCCCATCCAGGGGCGTCCCTTAATTTAAGGACCTCCCCCGAGCACATGGCTTCCTGTCTGCCATATTACTAAGTCCCCACTTTCCCATTTGCAGGTTACACACTCCCACCTCCTGGTGGCAGTAACGTTCTACTCCCCTTCCTGTATTCTCTTCTCCCAGTCTCATACTTGCCTTCTATACACCTCCATCTGCTGTCTGCTACCACATTCCCTGTGTTTCTCCCCACCCACTCTCAGCCTGATCCCTTTACCTCAACCATCTCTCTCCCAGATTCCCCACTCTCAAACCCTCCACATGCACTACCCTTAGTGCAGGGGTCTGCAACCTTTTTGGGCCTGGGAGCCACATGACCAATGACCAAAAAATGGCCCACCACAAAAGAGCCATTCAAAAATGTGGTCATGACTAACATGCACATATACATGCCAGACATTCTCAAAACATGTAATTTAATGCAAAAATGTATGTTACTTTGTTAAAAGAACACAGACTGCTACATTAAGAGGAATTTAGTTTTTTATTGAATACATTTTCTGTACAAATGAGTTCACTGTTTCTTGAGCAATAAATAAATTCTGTGCAAACGAATGTGCTGTGTTTATTGAATACATACATTTGCTGTGCAAATGAATTAGCCATTTCTGGTGAATAAATAAATAAACTGCTGAACACTCTTCCCATGATCAGACCAGTGCTGTTCGGGTACCAGGTTTGTATTTTGGCAAGAGGGACTTTGAATAACCAGAATCCACCTCTGTGCCCATGCACAAGCTACTGGTTATTCAACATCCTCTTACCAAAGTACAACCAGTATTGCTCAGCCACCAGTTCTCTGTACCAATGCATGAACTGCTGTCTACAAGAAAAATCCTCTCTGCAGTACTTGTCAAGTCGCATCTTTTCTGTTCCATTGCACAAACTGCTTGCTATTACAAAAGCATCTTCTCAAGATACAACCAGTACTGCTCTGTCACCACTTTTCAGTGCCAATTAATAAAAGGCAGGCTTCCCAAAAAACACACATTTTCACACCTTTCCCCAAAATACAGACATCACTGTTCAATTCAGTACTTTTTATTAGTTGCAATTTCTGGCATTGCATCCCTTTGCTCAGCTTTTCTATATTTGGCTCATAGCTGGTTAGTTTTAATCAGTACAGACATCCAATGATCCATCAGTGAGCTGAGGCGGAATTTGTTTTAATACAGTTCATGTGTGAGAATACTTGTTCACACAGATAGGTGTAACCAAAACTGACAGCATGCCAAAAGCAAGGCGCTTCATTGTCTTGAAGTTATCAGGAGTGCCATCCAAACTTGGAAGATGAGCCCATTTGTCTTTGGCAGCTTTCCATCTCAGCCCACTTGTGTGCTGGCTAGCTCTGCCCTTCGTCTTTCAGATGTTCTAGCTCTGCATTTAGCTGTCTAAATTTATCTGTCCAAATGTGCGACTCTTTGAATTCAACCACTTCCATCTCCAAGTCAGCAATGGGGATGTTAAAATGGTCCAGCTGCATTTCTTCAAGATTTGACTGATACGGCTGGGTCATAAACCGGAAGGTTGATACATATTTTCTGAAGTCATTAAATCTGTGACTGAAGTTTCTGATTAGCCCATTGATGGCTTCTTCAAGCACTGCAGTGTTCATAGTGAAGCCGGGTTCTTGTGTCTCGTTGTCCATTTTAAATTTACGAAGGTATTCAAAGTGATATAGTGTTCCTCTTTTTAAGTCATTCTGGAACACTTTCAGTTTTGACGAGAATGTCAGGACCTGTTCGCACAGGGAGAACACAGTATTGCCACTTCCTTGCAGATCAATATTCAGTCTGTTCAAGTGTCCAGTCAGATCAACTAAGAAGTAAAACTTCTGGAGCCAAAAGCTGTTTGACAGTTCTTCTTGCACAATGCCTTTCTCATGTAAAAACTGATTAATTTCAGTCAAGCAGTCTGCAAATTGTTTCAGGACCTTACCCCGGGAAAACCAACGAACATTGTTGTGTATCAGTAGGTCAGAGTATTCTGAATCCAGCTCTTCCAGAAGGTGTCTGAACTGACGATGGTTCAGAGCCCTGGCAAGAATAGTGTTTACAATTTTCACGACCAGTGCCATAACATCTGCCATCTCCTTTCCAAGGGACTGGGCACACAGTGACTCCTGGTGAAGAATGCAATGAAAAATAATAATTGACCATTGCAGTTTCTCCTCAAGCAGCTTTACAAGTCCTTTATGACGTCCAGTTATGCTGGTGGCTCCATCAGTACAAATACTCACTATTTTGTCAAGGGGCAGGTTCTCCTTCTGAAAATACTCACAGAGAGCATTGAAGAGGTCCTCTCCTCTGGTTTGTTGCTTCAGGGGGCAAATGCTCACTAGTTCCTCTTTTACTCTGGACCCACAAACAAAACAAACCATTATTGCCAGTTGTGCTGTGTCCTTGGCGTCTGTGGATTCATCAAGTGCTAAAGAAAATATGAAGATGATACAATATCTTTCACTACCTGAGAATCCACATCCTGCATCATTTGTGTGCGATCCTTCACAGTCTTGAGACATTGGCAAATCTTGAATCTAGCGAACAATTTTGTTTTTCCTGGAATTCTGCAAACAAATACGGAGCCATTTCAAGAAACGTGTCTTTCAAAAATTCTCCATCCGTGAAAGGCTTCCCTGCGCGAACCACCTGCAAAGCTCCAATGAAGCTGGCTATTGTGAGATGATTTGCAGATGACGACCATGATGTCAGCACAGTTTGCTCCTTCCCCAGTTTCTTTTCCAACTCCTCAAAGACCTTTCTTCGTGCTTGTCTTTCAGGGTATTTAGTTGCAAATGTTGCATGTTTTGTCGTGAAGTGATGCTGCACATTCGATTTCTTGTTTCCGGCAAGAGACTCTCGACAAATCACGTAGAATGGCAGTCCTTTCCTACCGATGAAGCCATAATCAAACCAGTCATCTTGAAATGTCCGGTTCTCATCAGCAAGCTTTCTTTTTTTAGCCGGATGCGCCATGTTTCTTTGCAGTGTACACCAACCGAGATACTTTCTGAATAGTGGGCACAAAAAAACAAAACGCAGTAAAAAAAAAATCTAGAAATGTGATTAGCAGCAATAAGATCATTAAAATGGCACACCACAGCCTTGAGACACTTGAAGGAACAAGAAAAAACAGAATGAAAGTTCTGTTGCATGAAGTATGTGAACAGAAAAAATAAGAATGCCACAACTGGAAACACATTGAGGAACGGGAACAACATAATACTCAATCTCTTTAAGAAATCCATGTGGCAGAAGTGCGCACAAAAGGAGTTCTACAACTTGTTAATACGAGTCAGATGAAGGAAAAGATCATGCCACGGACACAAGTGGGATCCAGAATTATATGTAGTCACAGGCATTGGATGATTGCAAGATGCAGAAAGCGGAATGTTTATACGAGACATTACTAAAGAGCACAACAATCAATATCAGCAGAGAAGCACTGTTTTAGGATGCAGAACCAATGAATGCACGACAGCAAACCCCCATATACACTCACCCCAAACAAGGCAGCAAAGCACATCATCTTATTTATTAAACACACAGAAGTAACAATGCAGTGGCCAGAATCCAGAGATAGGCCCAACTGTAAACACAGTATCACGTCACCCCAGCCTACCCCACCAATAAAGACAGTTTACAAGAAAACTGATGTTAACACAAATAAAGCAACACAGCAATCCAAACAACCTCCCACACCTCCAAACACAACAAACAGGCAAAGTGAAGTCTTTTGGTTTGGGTGTTTTGGGGGATGAGGATATAGGCTTGCTATATATATGACCACAGCTGACATTTCTATGTATGTGAGTGGGGTTTCACACAAAGTATGCCATAATAAGGAACATCAGGGGTTGAAACCAACTTTTTCAGCCACCAGCCCACAGGGCTAGTGGCGGAATAAATCCACTGGCCCACCATGACTTTCACTAGCCCGGCACCACCGAAAACAAAACCAAATAAAGAAAAATGCACACACAAACTGGTTTTAAAAATAAGTGTTTTATTGCCGGGGAGTCCCACAATGGGACTCCCATCCCCTCTTGAAGCCCTCCATGGTGTTCATTTCCACCACCTATATGGGTGAGCCATTCCACCCACCCCCCACTCTTTTCATGAAGAAAAGTGTTCACATCCTTTCTGACCCCCACCCCCATCAGCTTTGTATCATCATGTCCTCTTGTGGTGGACCCCTTGCAACACCTGAAGAGCTGCTGGCAGTCATACCCTGTTAATCTCTGAGAAACTTGAAAGTTTCTATAATGTTACCCTGCTCCCTCTTGGTTTGTAGGGAGTGGGTCAGACAGAATCAGAACCGATTGGCATGGCACAGATTTGTTACCCAGAAATTACAAAATGATAGCCAAACAATAATCATTTGCAGAAAAACAGCAGGGGAAAATATTAACTAAACTGGATTAGCTAGTACACAGATCCACAGAAGGACAGATTAATGTTTGTATCCTGAGGCACTCCTGCTTAAAATGGTTCTTGGAGACTTAGACTGCTAAATAGAGAAATCATTGTGAACAGTAGCAGTGGTGACCCAAGGTACAGACATTATTTTGGCCCTTCTAGGATGGTCTTTACACAGTGGACTGCGGCCTCCATCGTGAAAAATTAAACACAAGCTGCTTCCCCTCCCAAACACTAACATGACACTTTTAATAGCATGGCTTACTCTGAGGCAGACTTCAAACAAATTCAAATGTTAGTCATTAGCTCACAGTTCTGACAAATTGTACTGGATGACATTCTGTCAGGCATAAATTGCCAAGTGTTGACGTTTGTCTTAATCCCTTCACAATTGATCTGTGATGAACTTACATGACAAAGTCAGAGACACTGATTACTCTGCAATTAGGATAACTTGAGACACAAACACAAAATTAGGCAGTACTTGACCACCTGAAATCTTTTGAATTTAAACTGAAGTGTCACAGGCAGGATACCCCATCTCCCCCCAAAAAAACTAAAGTCACTGTGCTCTTCAGTGTTTCTCCCCAGCAGATTGAAGCAGCAGTGGGGGTATGGAGGAAAGGAGCATAATAGCAACAAGCCCCTCCCCTTCAGCAGTTAAAAAAAATAAATAAAAATCAGCACCAACACAAAATGATATACTGCCTTTATTTAAATGTAGATTTACTTAAGGCAGACCACATTATAACCATGAATTACAAACTCTTACTGCCACATAGTGTACCTGGCCATTCTGTCATGTAGGATTGCCAATATCATTCTAACAAAAAACCAACAAGCAAATACTGCCTCATTTTGCACAAACTAAATGTAGTGGCAGATGAAACAGCTACCAACCTCCACTCTACCCACTTAACCAGCGGTCATCACAACCCATTTCTGACCCTCCCATCCCTCTCCGTGACAGAGTGGACAAACCCACCACATCACACAATCTACTGGTTGCATCCACCTTGGACTTTATTCTGGCATATTGCATTTATGCTGCTAGTCTGTATAACAAGGTTCAAATCCGACCAGATTGTGATTGTGTTGATTAAAAATTGTACAAACAATTGTAAGGTATCATTTACATCTTAATAACTGATGTATGTAAATTATGTCAGTGCCGTCAAACAGAACTAAATTTATCATGGCGCAGCAATCAGTTTTATGAATTTAATTTAATAAAACCTGTATTTAAAATGACATTTTGATTATTGCTGACCAGTAATGCATTCTTTTAGCCTTCCCTACAACATGCTGCACTGTGAGTTGCTTTTGACTGTCACTAATGATAACTCAATGTTTTCTTTGCTAGTCTTACCCTATCTATCCACCCCCTCTTTCCCCAGCCGGTGAACTTATACAAATATATATTTTTTTTTCACAATTGCAGAGAAAGACAGTTTTACTGATTCAGTTAACAGACATTCTAATTTTGTTGCTACCCTGTGATAGTGGAACAAACACCACATGAGCATACAGCCATACACCAAAACAAGTACCTTTTGGAGCAAATCCTAGGGGTGAATCAGAAATAACAGACACAATGGCCATTGTAACATTATCAATGTTGGGGCTAAAGGCAGCCTAGTTGACACATGCCTTTGAAATTCCATGGCACACTACCCCCAGCCCAGCACCTAGCTAGCAGATGTCAGTGCCCATGTCCTGCATCATTTGCCATTGTTTTGACCAATAAATGGAACTTAATGCAGTCGCAGAAAATTAACCCATGCATGTCAGTTCTTACCTCTGTCAGCCGTAAATCCACAACGTGGGACCCGACGCCTATCCAACAGTGAGTCAGCCCCTCGGTGCCTCAAGCTAGTCCTCACTCGGCTCCTCAGTCTCTCTCTTCTCTCCACGGTGCGAAACTGTGCAACTACTGCTGTTCTTAGTGGCAGGCAGTGCAGCGGTTCTGACGCTCGGCTCACAGTCCACTAGCAGGCTTGCAGCTCTTTTTCCAGTAGTCCAGGCTCCGACTCCCGATCCGATCCGAATCCCGAAATCTGCTGGCTCCTCTCTGGCACAACGCGCTCTGGACTAGCAAGTCAACAAGTCCCGAAGAACAGACTGCTGCGGTTTCATAGCATTTAAGGGCCCGCCTGATTCTGATCAACCCACTGCCACGCCTCTTTTCTTCAAGCGGACCTGATTGAGATGTCTTGAGAGGACTAGCAAGACATTTCTCAATCAGGTCCGATAGGGCGGGCTATTAACTAGCGGCGTCACTAACAAAGAAGACCCGCCCCCCAACCATACATGGGAAGAATCTCAGCCCGGATGGAAATCCCACGGGGAAAAAGAACAAAAGAATGCTAGGGGAGACTAGCACGCTCTGCTACCCCTGCCGATCTCGGCAACACGCCATGCGGTTTGGCGTTTTTTTTTCTGCAAGGGACACAGTTTCACCTGGGCAAGCAGGGGAGCCGCAGCTTAGGGCAGGGAGAGCCGCATGTGGCTCACGAGCCACGGATTGCCGACCTTTGCCTTAGTGCCTCCTAGGAGTCACTACTGGCCTCTACTCTGCCCCTCCTTACTTCACACTTATTTTGGGCTCAGACACCCTGCTGTCCCAATTTTCATAGGTCCAAACCAGGCACCCCACCCCAGAATTTGAACCTTGTACCTTCCGCACCATAGCCCGTGGCTCTGCCACTGCACCAAAGGAGCTACCACGATTCTGAAAGTGACCCTATCTCCTTTAAGCTTTCAGAACATGGCCATCAAATATGTGGTACAGGCACCTGCCCAACTGGCAATGTTTGTCCTTATCCTGCTCCACTCCAGCATTCCCCCTCCCCCCTCAGATACCACACCCTTACCTACCCACCTGCACACATCCCACCCAACCCCTTCCCAGCCCATCGAGCATCACCACTCCTACACCCCCAGCTTATCATCACTCCCACACCCCCATCCCCTGACTCACCCTGGCCATCACTCTACCTGGCCATCCCAGCCCCATTCCTCCCCTGGCCCCTATCTCCCCGGGACAGACCTCTCATAGTAAGCCGCTCTCACCCCAAAAACAGCACCTGGTACTTTTCAGGCTCATCTCCCTCCTCCTCCTGCTATCAGGCAATGTCCACCCCAACACGGGCCCACCCGCAACAAACTCTAGCCACCCACAAATGTCAACTGGTCTCCATCTAGCCTAAATGAACATATGCAGCCTCCTTAAGAAATTCACCAACCTACAGGCATGGATTGCCCAGCACCAGCCAGATGTCCTAGCACTAGTCAAAACCTAGCTCTCCAAGTCCACCCCAGACTCCTTTATTGCCCTGCCAGGGTACACACTTTTTAGGGAGGATAGAGTGGGGCAGCATGGAGGAGAGTGTGCCATTTACCTCTGTGATACACTGCAAGGACTTGCCCTCCCCCCACCCAGTTGGAACATGGAGCCCAAACTCTGTCCATTAAAATCTCCCCTGGCTACTCCAAAGCTCCACTAGTTATCACTGCAGCCTAGATCCCCCCGCGACATCAAATCACTGTGTTCCAGTCACTACTGCACCACCTTGCCAACTTTTCCAACAAATTGGAACAGATCACTATGGGAGACCTAAATATCAACTGGCTAGCCAGCTCTGCCTCCCATGCTAAAGATGCCATAGCAGCCCTTGACCTCACCCAGCTAGTCACTTCCCCCACCAGGCCCCACCCTACCAATGGCACCGCCACACTACTGGACATTGTTCTCTCAAACTGACCCCACAAAATCACCGACACCACTTTGCTGCCCAGTGCCCTAAGTGACCACTCCCCCCATCATCTTCACCTGGTCCTGTAAAATAAAGAGACCGATTAACAAAGTCACCTTCCAGCATCGCCTGCGACCTGACAAACTGGCCAAACTCAGAGAACACTCAGAGGTGATGCCATAATTTACACAACTCACCCAGAGCCTATATCTCTTGAGACCCAGCTACGACTCAGATTTGCCTCGGTAGAGAAATGGCTTAGTCATCACAAGCTGATACTAAACTATAAAAAAAAACTAAGCTGATGCTCTTCAGCAGCTCCCATAACAAGCACGGGAAACATCCTCTGACTATCATTAACTGCCTTGGTACTGCCCTCGAGCAGGTACAGTTCTTTAAGTATCTTAGAGTCACCATAGACAGCAGTCTTTCATATAGGGTGCATATAGATAACGTTGCTAAAGCTGTAAATATTTGTATTGGTCTACTTTACAGACGCAGGTGATCTCTGACCCCTGAAGCCTTAAGGATAGCTGTACAGAGCTTTATTATTTCTATAATTGACTATGGACTGATCATCTATGGCTCTGCGACTGATACTGCCCTCTGGCATATCTCCACTGCTCTTAACAAGGCATGTTGTCTCGTCTCAGGAGCCCACCATCTCACCCACACGTGTGACCTCTATGTCCTAACCGGTTGGCTACAGCTTAAAAATCGCATCAAATATCAAACTTGCCTGATGGCCAAGAAAATAACCTTAGGCCTCTTGCCAACTGGAGTATAAGATCTTCTAAGTCCCCCTCGTAATCCACACTGCACCCAAGGTTCTGAATCTCAGCTCCTACTGGTCCCTCATCACCGAACTACCCAGGGGCAAAGATCATTCGCCTACAGGGCTCCCTCTGGATGAATGCTTTCAACAGTGACATCGCCTCTGAAACTAAGCTGGGCCCATTCAGATCCAAGCTTTGGTCACTACTCTCTACAGCTAGCACCTGTGACTGTCTCTCTTAACCATGTTTTCCCAAACCTCAACTTTAGCACTCAACCTCTTTCATAGTAACTTAGCACTGTTGCCTCCTACCCCTCCCCCCTGCATCCCCTACCCCTCCACCCTTCCTTCCCCTCCCCTTGCCCCACCTCTCCTCACTTCCTCCACTCCCACTTCCCTACTCTCCCAGCCCACCCTCCCACATTCTTCCTACATCCTGTGCCCTGTTTGTCTAGACAAAGCCTGCTGGCAGATATCAATGTATTGCATGCATTTTCCTGTGCCTGAAACTGATTACCATAATGTGACTCTGTTGTTTTATGTTGACTGTCCATTATGATTTTGTGTCCATTATGAGTTTTGTACCTCCTATTTACACTTTATTGTACCGTACTTTACTGTCCTGCGTAATCTGTTGTCCTTTCTACTGATGTAGAACCTTTGTAAAAGAGCTCTTAGCTCAAAGGTATGTGTAATCTGAGACTAAAATAAATAAATAAATAAAAACTTTGCCAGCTGGGATTGGTTTCCAATTAAGTTAGCACTGGATGTGGATGCTGCTTTCAGCTATTTTGTCTATTTTTTTAACGCCGCTTGTGACATCTTCACTCCTGTTTCTAAGCGGATAATGAAGAAGCATAACTCCCTGTGGATTACCAAATGTTCCACCTCAGGGCTGTATCAGTTCAGGACTTGCAGAAATGCCTAGCTGGCCTCTCCCAGTACTCCAGTCCTGGCCTAGACAACCTGGAGCCTAAACTCCTTAAGCTTGGTGCTGCACACATTGCCTCACCAGTAGCCTTTATCTTCAACCTATCCCTTGGTCTGGGGACCATCCCAGACATCTGGAAGAGCGAGGATTGTCCTGTACTGAAGCAAGAAATCCCAAACTACCTGACAATTATCGACCGATTGCCATTCTCCCAACCCTTAGCAAGCTCCTTGAAAAGGTAGTGGCTGAGCAGCTTTCGGAATATATCCACTCTCATGAACTTCTGTCCCCAGCCCAGCATGGCTTTCGTAAGGGACACAGCACCACCACAGCCTTAATCTCGGTTACATCAAGTATCCGGACAGCCATGGACCAGGGCAAACTCTCTGGTGCAATATTTATCTATCTGTCCAAAGCCTTTGACCTTGTTGACCACAAACTGCTTGGTGCACAGTTGTGGTCACTTGGCCTCTCCCCTCATGCCATGAAATGGCTAATGGGTTATCTACATGGCAGAAAGCAGCGTACCTGCTTCAATAAAGTCCTCTCTGAGCTCCTACCGGTGACCTCTGGAGTGCCTCAAGGCTCGGTACTGGGTCCCCTCCTCTTCTCTCTCTTCATCAATCAACTACCCATGGTTACTACCAGCTGTAGCGCCACCATGTATGCAGATGATCTGGTAATCCTGGCTCACTCCAAGAATGCCACTACCCTAAACCAGAACCTGACCGATGACTTTAACAGGTTATTGTCATGGGTTACTAGTCACAAGCTGGTCCTGAACCTGAAAAAGACACAGGCTATGCTCTTTGGCTCAATGGCTAAAATCAAAGCCTCATCGGCCTGCTTACACGTCACCAGTGCAGATGGATCCTCACTACCCATAGTGAGCTCCAACAAATATCTGGGGATAACACTTGACCCCCAACTTGATATGGGTAATCATATCCTTAACATCTGCAGGGCGGCAAACTGCAAACTGGGTCTGGCCTATAGGGCCAAGTATAACCTTACATCGGCAGCCAGGCTTGCCCTAGCTAAGGGTGTGCTCCTTCCCTCCCTCAGCTATGGGCTGCACCTATTTGCTCACTCTCCAAAGACACATCTCACCCGGTGGTACACTGCTTACAATAACATTTGTCATTTTGCCTTGGCTGCCCCCCGACTCACCCACCATTGTGAGCTATATGAGAAACTCTGCTGTCTCTCACCAGCTAGATACCTTGATTTTGGTTTGGGATACCTCTCTGGGAAAGTGATCAGAACTAGCACCCCGCGGGGGCTGGCCCGGCTTCTGCCTAAGCTGAATCCCACCCCCTACCAACTGAGGTCTCTCACATCAGGGATGATCAAAGTCCCTCCTACCCGGACCCTCATGGGGGATTGGGACTATGCCATAAGTGCATCTAGACTCTGGAATTCGCTGCCTGTGGATATCCGAGCTGCCCCCTCCTATCTGAGTTTTCGAAATTCCCTGTGGGGTTTCCTAAAACTAGCATCAGAGTGTGACTGCCCCAAACCTCCCTAGAGTAAAGTGTCAAGTTGTTTTGTCTGAACCTCCCCAGGGTGTCTCCATTGAATTCCTGGAGATATTTTCCCCACTGCATCAATGACTTCTGACTACTCCTGCCTAAAAAGCCATGGGCATTTTTACACCCATTATTGCTCCACGGTCATAGGCTAACCATGACATATTGCACCTTGGTCACTTGGTAGAAACTTGTACTACCAAGTGTTTCTGTTCTGTCTAACATGTGCATATTTAGAAAATGTGATGAGCTGTATATACCTGTCCATGATCCAACTAGTCTAGGGTGTATATGACAATGTTATAAGTTATATTATGACCAATCCTGTCCTTGAGCTATGCTCCACTCCTATGTATGATGACCTGTATATATCTGTCAGTTGAACTAGCTAGTCTAGAGTGTATAATCTGAAATGTGCTTACTACTGTATGTTTCCCCAGCGTCAAATGATGTATTTCCCACATGTTTGTTTACTGTGACAAAAAACTGTACTCTTTTTGCCATGTCTCCTTGACTGTTGTTCCTCATGTTGTACTCTCCCGGGTCGTTCCTGAAAATAGGCATAATACTTGTCTAGAGTACTTACCCGGTAAACAAAGGCTAAATAAATACCTTCTCCCTCATCAACCAACTGCAGAACAGAGACAACCTCTGGCATAAGGCTCTTGACTCTGGCAAACCCGCCGACAGGCAAGCCTATAGGGCTGCATGCAATAAATGCACCGGGACCATTTGCAAGGCAAAATCAGAATACTATAGGTCCATCCTTGCCTCCACCTGGGGGTCTGCCTGAACATTTTGGGATAATATAAAAGAGCTCAATGGAAAAACTGTATCCCCCCCCGGCCCAACTAGATGTCAATGGCTTCCTTTCCACAGACTCCCAAGTCATTGCCAATCGTCTCAATGTCACCTTCATGGACCTCAGTGCAGTTCTTCCCTCTAACTACTTCGACCCTGCTCCTGCCCAGCCCCCCACCCATATCACGTATCCTCCTTTCTACTTCTGGGCTCTCGCTTCAAACCAAGCCAAATCCTACCTGCTCAAATCCCTTAAGGGCACTAATCACAGTAATGACACCCTGGACCGAAAGCTCCTACAACTCATCCTGGATGAAGTGCTTGTACCCCTCACCGACATTCTCAACTACTCCCTCTGCCTCGGCCAACTTCCCCATGTCTGGAAGACCATTGTGGTCACCCCTATACACAAAGATGCGGACAGTACCTCTCCCTGGAACTACAGGCTGATATCGATCTTCCCTCCCCTCTCAAAAGCACTAGACACAATTGTAGCAGACCAGCTAACAGACTACCTTGCCAAACACAATCTCCTCTGTGCTGAACAGCATGGTTTCCCACAAAGGGCACAGTACCTCCACAGCTCTCCTTGAATTCTCCAACTATATTCACACAGCCCTTGATGAAGGGCTCCTCGAGAGTGTCGATTACATTGACTTATCGAAAACTTTCAATACCATCAGCCACCGACTTCTCACAGCTACCCTATCTCAGCTAGGTCTCTCACAAGGCCCCCTGGACTGGTTCACTAACTATCTCACCTCCCGCTCACAATGTGTGAAAATCAGAAGCACACTCTCCAGCAATCGGCAAGTTCGCTCGGGTGTCCCCCAGGGCTTGATCAACGACCCACTGCTTTTTTAGCCTTTACCTAAACTCACTCCCCAAATTACGCTCTGAAAAAATACTACTTCACACAGATGATGTGGTCCTCTTCTCATCCCACCGTGTCCTGAACCACCTCCAGAATGCCCTCCAAGGTACTTTCAACCAGGCTGAAAACCGGTTCCTTGACCGGAGACTCATAATCAATCTAAAGAAGACAAAGCTCATGCTTTTCTCTCACAATCAGAACATGCACAAGGACGTCCACCTCTCACTACTATCCAGTACAGTCCTTTCCCTTGAAATAATCAGTGGCTACAAATACCTAGGCATTACCTTCGACACAGCCCTCACTTTTCATGACCACATATGTACCTTTGCATCAGCCATAACTTCACGTGTTGGCCTGCTCTACTGCCACAAGAGCTGCCTCCCTCCTGAAGCCCTGAAGCTGGCCATCACCTCCTCAGTCCTCTCCCTAGTGGACTATAGCCTACTAGTGTACAGCAGAGCAGACAAAACGTCACTCAACAAAATCAAAACAGCACTAAACAAGGCCTGCCGGCTACTCACGGGGGCCCCCAGACTCACCCACACCTGTTCATTATATGCACAGGAAGAATTACTCGACTTTGATGAGAAGCTGTGCTACCAAATGTGCCTTCTCTCCAAGAAAATCTTAGCTGGCTTAATGCCACCTGACCTATCTGCTGTACTCAACCCCTCTGTCTCCATGGCCTCCACTCAGAGCTCCCACAAAGGTCCTTACAAATACCCAGAGTCAGGACATCACTAGCCCAAAGGTCTTTCCTTTGCCGAGCACCATCCTGGTTCAACTCCCTTCCTCCCAATATCTCATCAATGCAAAGGACTAGCCCTTTTAAAACCACCCTTAAGTGTCACCTGTTTACCACCCTCTCTTGTAAGTGTACATAATCTCCAGGACTCCAGCTGCTCGTGGCCCTCCATTTCTACCTCACGCACCTATGTGAACTAGTCCCAGGGCAAATAATGTTTCATGAATTTGTGTTTAGCTACCCACTTGTATAGGATCTGACCCACTTGCTTAATCATGTATATATTGTATTGAATGTTATACCCTCTGACTCTGCTCTCACTGAAACTGCTCTGTATTGTGTTATGTAAGATGGATATGTGATTGTTTGTAGTACCTGTCTCTGTACCTTGACGAGGAGCCTTTGTAAATGAGTCTGCTGACTCAAAGGGTTGCAATTCCGATAACATTTATTTATTTATTTATTTATTTATTTTATTTAGCTTTTGTTGACCAGGTAAGTACACTAGACAAGACAATTGCCTATTTTCAGGTACGAGCCGGAAGAGTACAGGAATTACAGATTTAAGTACATGGGACAACATGATACAGATTGAGACAGTTTGCAGAGTCAGGTAAGGCATATCTTATATAGTATATGCACAACAGAATAACACATGTAGAAACTAAGAGTAGTACAATAAGTACAAATTGAGATCCAGCAGATACAAAACTATATACAACTTAATGCCCCAGGAAGTGGAGCCATGGTTAGAGCAACACCCCGAAACATGGGCTAGGGTACATTATATAAACGGCAAGCAACCCATAATGGTCCAGAACACATCCAAGAAAAAGGAGTGTGGTAAAGGACCAGGAGAGATCAAGGGGGTTTGGGACAACCACACGCCGAGGAGAGTTTGAGGTGGTTCCCTAGGGAGGATCGAAGGCACACATATGAGTGGGAGGAGTGAACCTGGGCAGGAAATGAGTTCCACGATCTGGGAGCACATGCAGCAAAATCTCTATCCCCCATTTGAGTCTGGGTGGCAGGGATCTTAAGGATGACGGGACCCAGAGACCTGAGGGAATAGGATGAGGTGACAGCTGGGACAAGGAATTTCACCAGCCCGGGGGAGTGCCAGTACTAAGGACCTTGCCCATGAAACACCCCAGGACAAAGTCTAGGTGATTTTATGGGGAGAGCCAATTCAGCTTGCTATACAGGTCACAATGATGGGTAAGACGAGGGGCAGCCAGAGCAAAATGGCAGACATTATTGTAGGCAGTGGACCATCTAGAAAGGTGAGATTTGGAAGTGCGAGCAAACAAAAGTGGCCTGTAGCAAAGCGAAGGGAGAAACACACCTCTAGCAAGAGCAAGATGGGCAGCAGGAGTAAGGTTGCTCTTAGCTCTGTAGCCCAGACCCAGTTTGCAGTTGACAGTCTTACATACATTCTGAATATGGCGGCCAAGGTCAAGCTGCGGGTCAAGTGTCACCCCAAAGTATTTACAGTTGTCAGTGGCAAGGATCGGAACACCATCGGGACCAGTGATGCATAAGGGGGCAGGAGAGGCCTTCATCTTGGCCAGGGACCCAAAGAGCATGGCCTGGGTTTTCTAAAAATTAAGAACCAACTTATGGGATGTGATCCAGGACTGAATGTTCCCAAAGTCCTCACTCAGGTGGCAGTTAATGACCCCTATGTCCGGAGAATGAGCGAGGATGACCAGGTCATCTGCATAGAGGATGGGCCTACAACGGACAGAGGCAGAGGGGAGATTGTTAACAAAAATGGAGAAGAGCAGGGGCCTCAGGACAGAGCCTTGGGGGACACCCATGGTTACAGAAGTAGAGCCAGAGAGCTCCTTACCATATTTGACAAGTTGCTTTCTGCCATGAAGATAGTTGGAGAACCAACAGAACACACCAGGTGATAGACCATAGGACCTGAGCTGAGTGCAGAGCATGGCATGGTCAACAAGATCAAAGGTCTTGGAGAGATCTATAAAAATAGCCCCAGAGTGTTTGCCTTGGTCACTAGCCGCCCTGACCCAGGAGGAGACTGTGACAAAGGCAGAGGATGTGCTGTGCCCTTTCTGAAAGCCATGCTGCACAGGCGACAGCAGGTCATGCGACTGAAAATACTCTGAGAGTTGCCCTGCCACAACTTTCTCAAAAAGTTTGCTGACCGCCGACAGAATGGCTATCGGACGGTAGTTTTCAATCAGTTTGGGGTTGCCCTGTTTAAGGATAAGGACCACCCTGGCGACCTTCCATATGTCAGGGATAGCCCCAGATGACAGGGACAGATTGAAAATATGGGCCACCGGGGAGGCAATACGAGAGGCACCAAGACAGAGGAGCTTCGGTTCCAAACCATCATGGCCAGCGCTGGAGAAGGGGAGAGGCTAGACAGCAATCTCTGCACCTCTTGCAGCATCACAGGTTTAAAATCAAAGAGCGGGCGGGGTAGTGGCGGAGCAGAGGCCTGTTCACAGCTATCACCTCCACTAGGGAGGAATAGCGAGGTGAAAGCAGACAGGTCAGAGAAATACAGGTTAAATGCATTTGCGATGGTTAGTGAGTTGTTGCAGCTAGCACCATCGATAAGCATATCAGAGGCCACACCACTCGAGGAACCACTAACTATGTTTTTAATGTTCCTCCAGAACCTCCTTGGGTCCCTAGCTGAACTCAGCAGCACAGTTTAGCAAAATTCACTCTTGGCAGCCCTTATAGCTTTCTTGCACTCATTTCTGATTCTCCTGTACTGCTGAAATACAGCCTGATCCAATGTGGCCTTGAAATCTGCCCAGCACTTGTCTCTAGACTTCATAAAGGCTAAGAGGCTCCCATGTAACCACTTAGTAGCAGACCCCCTGACCCTCCATCTGATGAGGGGGGCATACTTATCCTGCAGAGCCCTGAAAGTGCTGAGTAAGTGACTGACAGCAAATGAGGAGTCCTGGGCATTACATACTGCAGACCAGTCAGTATGCTGGAGATCGTCATGAAAAGAGCCAAGATCATAGATATAGTGCCATGTTGGTGCAGTGCTAGTTCATGTAGAGCTGCCCCGACATGGATCCTGAAGTACACCACCAGAATGGATAGTGCCAGAGCACTATCTGCAATATCCAAAGGGACCCATGCAAATGAGCTCATTGGGCATGCAAGGCACTAAAGGGCCATTTGCAGGCCCATTATGGGCTCATCTGCATGGGTAGTGAGGCAAGTTATCACAGCACTGCCCCATCCCAATTGTCTGGTCCCACAGCAGTGTAAATATCCCCTGGTGCCTAGTGGTTACCCTCTCCCTCTGATCGCCAGCCCATAATACAGATAGGCATCCCTGGTGCTAGTGGTTCCCCCTCCAATTGCCAGCCCGTAATAAAGATAGGCATCCTTGGTGCTAGTGATCCCCCCCTCTGATCACCAGCCCTTAGGACACTTGACAAATCTCCCTGGTGTCTAGCACCCCTTGTGACACTGAACACCCACCCCTCAGTCTCATTACCAGTACTTCAGGGCATACAGCAACTGGCTCAGCCCTCCTCACACCTCCTAGACTGTCCGCCAGTATGTCCAGGCTGGAAGCACCTGTCTCATGTATAGGACAGGGCACGTCACCCTGCCCTATAAATGAGATGCACCAGGGATACCTTATCATTATTATGGGCAGTGCACAGAATATGGGTGTAACCCCCTTCCAAAATTGCCTTGATGATGTTGGCCACATTATCTGTAACCAGAATTCTTGGCTCTAGGCCATCCTTCAACAACCAGCTTTCAAAGGCTGCCTCCAACTTTGAAAGGATGTTTTTGGAGGTATGTGTATCAACAAAGCCAGCCACACACAAAGCAGCCTGCCACTAAAGTCCACGTGGCTTCTACCAACACCAACTTGACCATCTGCAGATGACTCCAAAGAACAATCATCATCACCAAGGCACACCCAATGCACTGTGATTGCCACATAGTCCAGCACCTCATTACATGTCTGTTGTTATGTGTGTAACCCCCTTATCAATGGGGGTTCCCGAAAGGTCTTACACAAGCTTGCCTAATTGCTCATTGCCTGGTTGGTGTTCGGCGTTATTGCCATTTAAATGTATTGCCAGTGAGTGACTGCGTGGCCTCCGTGTACTGTCCCTTTAAAAGCTGCCTGATTACAGATATAATTAATCTGGGAGGGGAACTGAGTGTTTGCATGCTCGGATCCTGCCTGGGCTGCTGACTAATCGCTTCGTTTCTGCCATCGCCAATTGTGCAGAAGGAGCCCTGTTGAAAGATGTAACTAATTGCTGGAAATCGCTTAGAGTAATAATGATAGGGTAGTTTGTTCTAACCTGCCTTCTTTGCAGTAAGGACTGTTCTGTTTAGCTCCACCATTTTGGTCCCAAACTGCCGAATTGGACCAATCCAGACTTGAGGACTCTAAAATGGAACCTGTTGAAGTGGGACTGTGTGGCTTACCAATTTTGGGATTCGTAGTTCTGGATGGTTGGCACCTTTTGCACCAAAAGGGGGAGCTCTTACTGTGATTGACAGCTGGACCAACCAACCAGACCTTTTGGATCCAAGATAAACCCCCGAGCTGTCTGCTGGCAAGCCAGATCAAAGCTGAGAGCTGAAGAAGAGGGACTGCTCGTGATAGCCGAGCAAGCGTGTCATAGTTCAAGCGGGAGAACTGTGCGAAGGCCTAGTTAGCGGCCTGCTTTTTGGTTCATTGTGTGGAGAGAGAGAGAAAGAGAGAGGAAGAATACTTTTCAGACTGAATCCGAGTCTGGAGAAACCCAGACAGAAATTAAAAAAGGGGATCAGGCTTTACCTAAGGAGGACCGAAGACTGTGCTGAATGCGATCGGCCTGCCAGAAACCTTTTTCCCCTCAATACTGTTGGGGAGTGTGGAGAACTTGGTGATTGTGACCAGGGAGCACTGTGCCTGGTGCAGTAAGTTCATCCTAACATATAAATGTGCTGTAAGCTGGAGGGGGGGGTCGCAATCTTTTTTTCCCCCAAGTTGAGCTGCGTGCTGAGGGCTGGAAGCTGTACCCAGCTCAAAACAGACTGAATCCACTACTATCTAATGCAGTTAGGCCCTGCCATGAGGGCTCTGTCATCCTACCCTGCTGCACAGAGAAGATCCATCAATGAGAGACCTGCCAGGGGATCAGCCCCTGCTCCATGCCTGAACAGGAATGACGCTGTAGTGCATCGTGCAGGCCCTGCTTCTTCTGGCAATCCAGAACCATCATCTATTGTCTCAACTATCGTCCATCCTATGTCCAGTTTTGGGGTATCGTGAGTAACCACCGGGGTAGCTCCCTGCAACATATAGCTAAATCAAAAGTGTGTCACCTGATTGCTTGTTATTTCTTTCCTTTTGCACGAACTGAGCCCTCCAGCTCCAGATTACAATTAGGGTGTGGTGCAGGTTGTTTCTTTTCTTCACAGGGCCCCAACCAGCTGCAACACCGGCCTACCCTGGGCAACAGTCCTGGATAGCCCATCTTTCATCCCCCCTGGGTACCCAGAGAGTGTAACTGTCTTAGGGAGTCTAAATGCCCACACTGTAAAGTAAATGATAGAGTAGTCAAACCAATTACCCTGATTGTGCCCCTCCTGTGTTACTACCCTCTGAATAAATCAGATCTACTTTTTCTGCAATTTACATAGACTGTGGTGTCAGTTTGTGCTCAAGGTATTGTACTATTACCTTGTGTTCTGCCTAATCTTGTTTTACAGGGGGTCCCCAGAGCCAAGCTGAGAAAACCAGTCCTGGGGGTAAGTGCCAAATGTATGTGTATTTGTATAGCATATCAGGGGTATTGTGGAGGTAAATATTGTGTATTACATGGGCCACTAGCAGGAAATGAGGGGGCCACAGTGTCCCAGAGGGCTGTGTCCTGGTTAGTTTGACCAATACCAACCCGGACCTTTGGGTGGAGGCACCTGTCACCGAACCTAGGCCCCTTAACCTGCTACTAGCCAAGCAGGCAGGGGTGGTAACCCTTGGGATAGTGCCACCTAGGGGTTACATGTGCATCTGTAGGCATGATGATTTACTCAGACTACAGTGGACCTCAGCACAACTACTCTCATATAACACAGGCAAGATTATTCATAAAAAGTAGTTGCGAGATGGTAGCATGTACTGGTGCTCAGCTGCATGCATCAAACTGTGGAATGTGGCACTAGAGATGAAGAAGAAGGCCAGTTGAGTCTCCACAGCAATTCAGCTACTACCCAATTTATCTCCTTGACCTTAGCATGGCCAGGAGCAAACTTGCCTGACTATTCCACAGTTTGCTGCAAAGTCAGTTGCCGCTGTGGCACTGGCGACACATCTGGGAATGATGGAATCACTGGTTCCCTATACAAAATACAAATCAGACACATTGGTTTAGTGTCAAGAAAAAATAAGAAAAAAAACCCAGCAGCATTCAACAATCCTTCCCTCAAAATTAGCCTATCAGCCTAAATCTGATGTTAAACAAATAAACTACAGAAAAAAATGAATCATCAGTTTACATTTCAGTTTACATGATGGGCACTCTCTCAGTCCCTCAAACTTTAAGCAGCGGTACTAGTTAATAAAAATGCACTTTTTACAATAGCAGGCTCCTTGAGAGGAATTTTGGGCCCTGTGAAAAGTTCAGACTTTGGGGCCCCTATGCAGCTGCATGCAGTAGCATGGCGGGCAGCCTGGGCCCCTCTTTGGTGCTGGGCCCCAGGAATTATCCCCGTCTCCCCTACCTCTCAAGGGCCCTGTACAACAGTTATGTAAACAAACCCCACAAATGACAAAACTTGAATCCTTTGCTTTTAATTTTTTTCTTTTCTTTATATTCTTTATTTTTTCTGACAGTTTAGCATAGACCCTTGCTGGGAGTAGCATTTTGGATTCTGAGGGAAATAGGGCAGTGCCATTCTCTCGCTGGTTATTTTGTCTGGTGTAACTGGAATGCACCACCCCTTCCTTTGCCTGCTGAGTGTTTATAGAACAAGCAATATGAACAAAGGGTGAAAAACAGGAAATGGTATGGGAGCTGCCATATTTCCTGTGGATCCACACAAAATTATAAATTTATAAAAAAGTAAGGGAACCAATCATCAGAAAACAGTAGTAAACAGCAAAATTTAAATCTGAAATGTGAACCTACCAGGCAGTGCAAAAATCTGGGAAGTGACAAACACTTCCTGATTAACTAGTACTACTGCTTTGAGCACAGACCGGCCCCCAACCTGCCACAAAGACTACAACAGGATAGAGTTGCAAGTGAAAGTTGTAAAAAAAGATACTTTTGAATTCATAGACCTGATGAAGGAAGGACTCGAAGGACACAGCAAAAAAAAAAAAATCTATAAGGCACTTTGTCCAAAAAGGCTTGGATGAAGTACAGAAAAACACTAATTATAGTGCAACAATGGACAGACTGTCTTCCTCTCACCCTCACCACCTGAGACCAGACGAAATCTGTAACATCTATAGGGGCAGGAGCACAGGAAGCACATCACAGCAGATTCAGAATCAGATTCCAATTCCGAATCTGAAATGGAACATGCATCCATATACAGAATTTCAGCCATAAAAAAATTCCAAAATCTGAAAAAACTACTGGAATACAATGCTTTGATTCCATCAAGCAGAATGAAAGCACCCTAGCACTGTACAGTACATTTCAAATGAAACAGTCTCACCCACTACTTGCTCTAGCATTTCTCAGTGAGTTGCGTTGGTTTGCTGGATCCAACATGAAACCTTATAAAAATTGTTGTCTAAGAGTTACCAGTCAGTTTTTCATTTCATTGTGATAGAACTGCAGATGCATTCCAGTTTAGTTGCAAAAACGCTTTATAAATGTTGCTCTTGAGCTGATCAACAGTTGAAAAACAACATAATGTGAGTTGCCAGTGCATTTCCAACTTTAAAAAACAATGCATTGCAAAACCAATTAATTGACAGTTTAATGTAAATTGTACTGTATACTGTATCCAGCAGGAAGAAAGAGGCCCTGCTGCTCCTGTACAGGTCCATGGTGCATGCACATCTGGAGTACTGTGTGCAGTACTGGAGCCCCTACCTCAAGAAGGCCATGAATCAGATGGAGGCAGCACAGGGAAGGGCTACCAAGATGGTTCAGGGGTAGTAGGATACCCAGAATGAACACTGGCTGGTGACTCTGAACATGAATTCCCTGAAG
Source organism: Neoceratodus forsteri (assembly GCA_016271365.2). Classification (NCBI taxonomy): domain Eukaryota; kingdom Metazoa; phylum Chordata; order Ceratodontiformes; family Ceratodontidae; genus Neoceratodus; species Neoceratodus forsteri. Next base: position 572,276,190 of record CM057453.1, read on the forward strand.
GAGAAAAGAGAGTGGGAGGAGAGGGGAGCATGACCGAGATCTTCAAATACCTTAAAGGTATTAAAATAGGAGCTCTTTTTTTTTCTGTTGTTTTTTTGCAAAAATGATATCAGAAACACCAGAGAGCACAACTACAAATTAGCAGGGGGGAGGCACAGGAAGGAGATCAGAAGGCACTTCTTCACTGAAAGGGTGGTGCCCCCTTTATTTTGGGTGGTGGCAAGGTGGAATGCACTGCCAGAGGTGATAGTAAATCTAAATCACAGTACAGCTGGGAGGTTTAGAAGAGAGTGGGATAGATTCAAGGGGAAGGTTAAGGTGACAAGGGAGGGAGGGGCAGAGCAACATGTAGCATATGTGCATAAATCTTGCATCGAGCAGACTCAATAGACCTTTGGGCCATCTTCTGCTGGCCTTTTATATATTCGTATGGTACATTTCTATATATCAACGTGTGTCTTTCTGTGGTAAGAGCTATCAATAGCTGTTTCTGCATTAGCTTGACATGTAAGGTATTTTGTACCATTATCAGGCCCTATGGGTGACAACTGTCTGAGTATGCATTAAAGGCATGTACCTGGACCACATTGGTCCATAGCTCTGAACAGGCACACACTATGCACCATTCATGAACTTGTTCTGCCCATCCATAGCTTCTCCTTCATGCATGTAGCAGTGTGCAGGGGCTGGGGGTAGGACACAGGTGAAGCAGTGGACTCTGGAGGGCATTCAATTAGATGTGCCCATCCCACCAGCAGACTAAATCCCTTGATCAATGTGGTGCAAGGGACTGTGTGCACCAGCATACTGTGATATTGTAAGGGGCCTGTGTAATATGGGAAGTTGACATCCAGTAGCCCCTAGCCCTCGTTGCATGTTAGGAGAGCTGTGTGCAGCAGGATAGTGGCAGACACTTGCCCTGGTGGGGTCACCATCTGCTGGTTAGGCATGCAGTGGCTCTGCAAGCATAGCCCGTGTTCCCTTCTCTGGCACTAGGCACAGTCGTGAATGACATGTAGCCATTCCCCACTCCCTGTCCTTCCCACCGACAGGCCCCACACTCAATTCTGCTAGTGCTCTAAGAACCAACCCTGAAGGAGAAGTGCCCCTCTTGTGCATGCCACTAGAGTCCAACAGGACATCCGATGCATGACTTTCCATTGTAGGGCCACCTAAATGACACATACAGTATCTGCAGTGCATTGGTATGATGCAAAGGGATCATCATGATGTAAGTGTGGGATTATCACATCACAGTAACAAAAGTAAATTGCATTCCAAGACACCTATAAATTCAATATCCCTTATCAGTCTAATGCATTAGCAGCCATTTTGGCTCTGACCAGAGTTTGCTTACATAAGGTGACATTCTTTTATACAGAACACTGCAGCCATGCCTCACACAAAATCATGGGGTACTGAAAATCTGCCACTATGACTTGCCAAAATTTCAAATCATAGATGCATTGTTTATTTTTTCAGAACACATAGGCAAAGTACTGTATCTTTATTCAATACTTTATTTTTTTTAATTGCATGACCAAAATGTTAATATCTTTGTTTTTGAAGTTACAAATAAATTACTGAATGAAAAAACAGTGGCATATAATAATAACAACTATTCATACTACATTGAAATAACTGATTTAAAAGTTCACATTGCATTATCCAGATGCTTAAGGAATAATTATTTTTGTTTTTGTGTTTTTTTCCTGAAAATTGAGGTGCTATTCAAGATGAGAATGTTTCTATTTATTGTAATGGAAATGTGATCCACTAGTTCAAATTGCTGCAATTTAAGCATAACTAACTGTCTTCTTCAATGGAAAAAAAGGAACTTGTATAGTACCAGCACAATTTTGCTGTGTTGGAAGAGCCATTTCTTAGCAGGTGTTACTTAATTGAAAAAAATGCCTATTTGTAGCCCTTAAAATAAGCAAACAAGCAGGTAATTGGTTCCAGAAGTTGTAAACATCAAGGATTCAAGCTGTGAGTGTGGGGGCGCAAGAAGGAGGGAGAAACACACACACATTTCAATGTATTTGCTTCATGTTTGTGTATGATGTTGCTCTCCTCTATCACCATCAAGGTGGCAGTCGGTTTTACATTTTATGGCAGCATGCCTACAAGAAGATCAAAACCAGACCCATAAAGAAAATGTACTGGATTGCTGACAATCTGGGACAGTACACACTCCATATCCCAAGTTAAGATTCTGGGCCTGATTTTCAAAGTGGCTAGAATCACATAAGGGACTTGTGTTAAAAGATTTTGACGCAAGGGGTGACTTGTGTCACAATTTGCATCATTCGCAGTTTTCTAATGCAGCCCGAGTCAAATCCTGACACAACTGCACCAAAGCCCCCTTGTGCTAGGGTTGTGGCAAACATCCTGGTGCACCAAGTTGCAAGGGGGCTTGTGCCACAGTGGGGCTGCAACATCCCCTTTTTTGGTATTTTGCAAGCCTTGCCATGCATGCAGCAAGGGGCACCACTTAGATCAGCCAGGAGGTGGTCTAAGTGGCATGCACCCATGGGATGGGGTCTGACACTGGGTTGCTGTGTGCAGAAGGAGCACAGGAGGTGGCATGGGGGAGTCAGGGGACAGCTGGGCATCAGCAAGAGTGATGTGGCACCCGGTGGGGTTTGTTCGCATTTTAATGTATTATATATGTACAATTACAGTATACTTATCTTCCCTGGTGCTAGCAGACCCCCCGATCTCTGCTGTCCCCCATAAATATTGTTGTATCTTCCCTGGTGGTCTAGTAGACCCCTGATTCCTGATGTCCCCCATAAATATTGCTATATCTTCCCTGGTGGTCTAGTGGACTCTCCCAATCCCCCAATGTCCCCGATAAAATTTTGATATATCTTCCACAGTGGTATAGCAGATCCTCCCATCTCCCCCAAAAGCATTTATATAACATTCCCTGGTGGTCTAATGGACCACCACCCCAGCAGACAGTGCCCCACTACCCAGCTCCCCCCATTCCTTCCATGAGCTGGTGACCGACACAGCCGTCTGTTGTCCACAACAGCCGGCCACCGACTGAGCTGTCAAGGAGCATGTACTGTATACAGTATGCTTTCATTGATTGACAGCTCACAACAATTCCCACAGGTGTGCCAACTGTTTGATGGAGAAGTCAACTTGTGGCACACCTGGGGAGATTGGCGCTAGGACCCCAATTCTTATAAAATCAGGTGCAGGGTCCCTGGCACACCCAGAGTATGCCACAGCCCTGAAGTGACTCAACTTGCATTGCTCTATGACCTCTAACTGTTCATCAAAAGGGGGCCTGATGAGAAGCAGTAGAACATTACGTTCAGCTCCTAAGACTATACATTTCTGAAAGTGTGCTTAGTTCAAACATGCCTCCCGCCCACCCCCAAGGAATCCACAGAAGGCCTGAGAAGCTGAAGAAATGCAAACAGGGCTATACACTGGTTTCCACCTGGAAGTCCATGTTCAGTTCAGTGTGGGATAACATGGGTACAGGGCTGTATCCATGTCCAGAAAGAACATAACAAGTGGTTTGCACTCTAACACTAACAGGCAGAAAAATGCAATGTCAAAATTTCTGCCCAAAAAAGCAAATTTTATTACCGTATGCCATGCAGACAGACAGAAAATTCAGGTTCACAGAACACTCAGGAGGACCTGAATTTTCTGTCTGTAAAGCAAAATAAAATGTGTTGTTTTTTTTGCTGTAATTTTGACTTTACATGTTTCTGCCTGTTAACACTGTTTGAGTGCAGCCCACCTTTTCTGTTCCTTGTTGTCGGAGGTAAGTGGGGCAGCATCTCCCCTGTTCTGTACCAGTCTCGCACCAGAGAGCACAGACCTTTCCCTTTTGTTTAGCTGTATTGGTGTCCCAGTAAACTATGCAATATAGCTGACCACCATGTTAGGGGTGAGAGAACAGTTCTAAGGAAATATGGTAAACCACCTGAAACTGACATGTTTGTGTTCATAAAACACAACTAGGCATTTTTGCTAAAAGTGTAAGTCTGAATTTTTTTGGGCATTTAAGGAAGGAAGAAATTATAATAATTTGGATTGTATATAGTACCTTTCATACAGTAGTTCGCATATCTACAGTGGCGTGAAAAAGTATTTGCCCCCTTCCTGATTTTCTCTATTATTGCATATTTGTCACACTGGATGTTTTCAGGTCTTTAGACAAGATGTAATATTAGATAAAGGGAACCTGAGTGAACAAATAACACTTGTTTTTTTTACTTATTTCATTTATTTAATGAAAAAAGTTAACCAACACCAACTGGCACTGTGTGAAAAAGTAATTGCCCCCTAGTTAAATCAACCCAATTAAAGGGATAATTAGAGTCAGCTGATTGAACACAGCCAGGCTTGATTACAGCCAGCCCTGCTTAATGTAAACCTCACTTATTTTGACCCTTACCATCAGAGTCACGTTGCCAGCACAAAGATTCAACAAGCACGTTATGCCACGATCAAAGGAAGTTCCTGAAAAGATCAGAAAAAAAGTTGTTGCTATCTATCAGTCTGGAAAGGGTTACAAAGCTATTTCTAAGGCTCTGGGACTCCATCGAACCACAGTGAGAGCCATAATCTCAAATGGAGAACACTTGGAACAGTAGTGAATCTTCCCAGGGTGGGCGGCCTGCCAAAATTACTCCAAGGACACAGCGTAAAATCATCCAGGAAGTCTCAAAGGATCCTAAAACAACATCAAAGAACTGCAGGCTCTCTTGCCTCAGCTAAGGTCAGTGTTCATGACTCCACAATCAGAAAGAGACTGGGCAAAAATGGGCTTCATGGGAGAGTAGCAAGGCAGAAACCACTGCTAACCAAGAAGAACATAAATGCTCATCTCTCATTTTCCAAGAAGCACCTGGATGATCCACAGGCCTTTTGGGAAAATGTTCTATGGACAGATGAGTCCAAAGTGGAACTTTTTGGACAACATGGATCCCATAATGTCTGGCGTAAAGCAAACACAGCATTCCACAGTAAGAACATCATACCAACAGTCAAACATGGTAGTGGTAGTGTGATGGTGTGGGAATGCTTTGCTGCCTCAGGACCTGGACGACTTGCCATAATTGAAGGAACCATGAATTCTGCTCTGTACCAGAAAATTCTTAAGGAGAATGTCCGGTCATCTGTCCGTCAGCTGAAGCTGAAGCGTAGTTGGGTCATGCAGCAAGACAATGATCCAAAACACAAAAGCAAGTCCACATCAGAATGGCTGAAAAGAAGTAAAATTAAAGTTTTGGAGTGGTCTAGTCAAAGTCCAGACCTAAACCCAATAGAGATGCTGTGGCAGGACCTGAAACGAGCAGTTCATGCTAGAAAACCTACCAATGTTACTGAATTAAAGCAGTTCTGTGAGGAAGAGTGGGCTAAAATTCCTCCACAGTGATATGAAAGACTGATATTGAATTATAGGAAGCGTTTGGTTACAGTCATTGCAGCTAAAGGTGGCGTAACCAGTTATTAAGTGTAAGGGGGCAATTACTTTTCACACAGTGCCAGTTGGTGTTGGTTAACTTTTTTCATTAAATAAATTAAATAAGTAAAAATAAACAAGTGTTATTTGTTCACTCAGGTTCCCTTTATCTAATATTACATTTTGTCTAAAGACCTGAAAACATCCAGTGTGACAAATATGCAATAATAGAGAAAATCAGGAAGGGGGCAAATACTTTTTCACGCCACTGTAAAAAACCCTTTATAAACTATGAACAACTGGCACCAGCCATTCCGTGCCAGCAAATAGGTTAAATGAGCTTAAAGGGACACTGTCAACCTGTTGTGCATCATATACTGTAATTTCTCATTAAAACACCACATTTTATGGTTGCTTACCTTCTCTAAAACTCATTGATGTTGCTGTTTGCTTTGTCTGTCTCCCTGTTTATTAGAACTGAAATGCATGATAATGTATATTTATAAACAACTTTGTTTTGTTTTTAAGTCCTGAATCAATACTTCTTGAATACTTCCTAAACACTAGAAGCATCCCCAGACAGTGCAGTCATTCATGTGGCAGTAGCCACCTAAACTGCCACTGCATCATGAGTGGCTAGACTGTATTGGAGGTATTCCTAAGTCCAGAAAAGATGCAGTGGGAGTTGATCAAGGAATGTAAATAAACTTGTTTTGGTGTAGTAACACCAGTATGGTGGGCAATCATTTTTTCACTTTTTAAAAGAAAAAAAGAATTAGAATCAAACTACTAGTTACTGTACATCAGCAGTTCTTTACAGAACAACAAAAGAACCCCAGAGCCCCAGAACCCCTTTACAGAATGTTAGCAAACATAACATTTGTTTTTTAAACAAGGGACACTTTGAGGCGTAAGGGGGTTGACAGTGTCCCTTTAAGAGAGGGTAAGGAAGGGCTATGTATTAGATGTAGCAGAGAGAGAGAGAGAGAGAGAGAGAGTGAAAAAAGAGGGTGTCATGCATGGGGAGGTTGAGTGATTTGCTTAAGGTCACAAAGTGAGTAAGTGGTGCCGTGAAGGTAATAATCTATTTTTCTTTTTTAAATAATTGAAAAAGGTCCCTTAACCCCCATGGTAAACTTAAAAAATGTTCTTTGAAAGCTATACTCAAATTTCAAATTTTGCCAGTTCAGTAGGAGTCTCTTGAGTGAAGTTTGAATTGGCTGTTCTGCTGAAAACAGTTGACATGTGGTACCATGTTTTAATTAAAACATTTATGAAATATGGTGTCCTGTAAAATGCTTTGTACATGAATAAACTGAGCATATTTATAGATGTTCTGACCTTTGTCTCCATGAATCTGAGGACCTAGATGCCTTCAGAAGAAACACCTAGTGCAATCCATAATAAAGATTGAACTAATTACTACATAGCTGATTTTTTACAATGTTTCTTAAAAAGCAAAATATGCTTTTTGTAAAACCCTTTCTGAAAAACATAATGTTGACAAAATACAGCGTATACATTTTCTGTAGCAATTCCTTGTTCATTAATATTCTGGATATTTGAATGAAACTGGATTCTTTCTCCTTAGAGTTTGTCTAATCTTGATGATTGTTTCCCACTTGATCCCCTACTATGTGTACAAAAGTATTCGGATACCACCAACCCTCACTTGGTAACCTCTGCCTGTACAACTGTTTTCTACAACAGTAAAGAAAAACATTTGTGCCTTCCCCCTTCATCAGTTCAGGTCTCCGTTGTTCAGACAAGCAATTGTCAGTGCCAAGTGTTTGCCACTTGTATTGCTGTTGTACTGGGTCTTGCTTGTACACATTTTTGCAATATATATTAACCCAGGATAGAGCAGATGAGATGCAGTGCCTCATTTTCAGTGGGCTTCCACATTTTGACCCCAAATTTCCAACAATCTCAGTGGGAAGGTCGGGTTGGGGCAGAGTAACGATGGTGGTGGCAACAGACATCAATGTACGGTTTTCTTTCTTACAAGGCATATTAAAAAAAAAACAAGGGATGGTTCTCTGTTTATTTCAGGTGCTGACAGAGGGGGTGGACTCCCCAGTGTCACACAGTGAAAATGGGCAAGGGGGTAGTACTGGCACTAGTGATTGGGGAAATGTGACAAAGATTGTAACATCAGTAAACAGATTTAGAAGGAAGAGAAAAAAAATGCAGTGACAAACCCAAGGAGAGCTGTGGGCATCAGAGTAAAGTGAGCCTTAAAGAAATAAGAGGGGCTTCAGGAGAATGGAAATGTCAAGCAGAGCAGACAGTCCCAATAATCTAAAGCAATCTGTTAGGACCTGACTTCAGTCTACTTGGATCAGTAGCAAAAGTGAGAAGGGGAAGAGCGACTGGTTGCTTCACAGTGTGACTGCAGTGTACTGTCTGCCTCTGTCTGTAAACACCAAGCAAGCCTATGTGTTGTTGGTTATGAGTTGAGGTACATTAGGTGGGCTGCAGCAGGACAGTGCCAGTGGTGTGTGCTCCTTCCTACGCCATGAGCTCTCTCCTCTCCTCCATTAAAGCCCCCCTTTCCCTCCTCCAGCATGTCCTTCCCACAGCTGGGGTACCAGTATATGCGGCTGGTGTACCCGGGCTCAGAGCAGCAGCAGCAGGGCATTGTGGCTGCAGCAGGGATGTGGACTCTATGTTGAGGGGTAGGGACCACAGCAGGCTGATCATTACAGATCAGCTGTGCTTGCTGGGTGGTGTTATGCAGATCAAAGGAAAGAGTTGCCCTATGATTAGGTTGGCTCTCTCCTTTGAACTGCATAAAATTGCCATCCAGCAAGCCAGAACAGTGTCATGATCAACCTAGCTGATGATTGGTGTGACACTGATGAGCCTCTTGCAGACTGCCCTGCACTGGATGACAGTGACACACCTCTCAAAACCAAGTATCATAACAATATGCTTGCCATTACGCAAATGCAATGGCGAACATAAAAATGCAATCTTCCGGTGACCATGGTTTGGCAATGGAACTGGGTCACTCAGGGGGAGGAGGACTGAGTACCCCACAGGATGCACTTCTCTTCTGGGGAGGGAGTATTGTTGGCTCGCTGTGAAACTGCCATCTGTGTGACCACGGGTGGTAGCACACATGGAATGAATGGTTTAGGTAGGGCAGGCGCCCGTTGACTGTGAAACACATGCTTGTATGTGTGTCCCACCAGTTCCAACTCACTGGGGTGCCCAAGGGGTGGGGGTGAAAGCCAGGAAAAAAGCCAAGGCTGTGCAAGATGATGCCACACTCCCTCACAGGCCCCACACTGTCTACTGGGCTCTCTGCTGCCACATCTTATAGCAGTCTCCTCCCAGGATAAGAGGGGGGCCCGGGGGGCCCAACCATGGGAGCAATCTGTGGGGCTCTGTATGGCAATGGAAGTGTAACCCCCAGAGACAATGGGCGACAGGGCTGGGAGGAGCAGCAAAGCTGATGGGGGCCAGCTGAGGAGGAGGAGTGAAAAGAGAAATTAAAAAAAAAAAAGCCAATCATCCCAGTCAAAACATGGTTTGGTTTCTATGGGCAAACTGTTTTATTCAGCCCCTTGGCCTTGATGGCCACACAAAATGAAACTGCACCCCCCTTCCCTTCCCTTCAAGGTATAGTATGGTGAAAGAGGACCAGCTAAGCTCTCTGAGGCAGTACAGGTGGTCCCAGCACATAGGATATACTCTGAGCAAAAACAGAAGTTAACAGAAGAAAAGTGAATCATGCATTGAACCCACAGTGAACAAGCTTTGGCTTTGCTTTGTAGGTGGGATTGAATGAACTCAAGAATGCCTTATAGATTTCAGCCTTCAGAGTTGAGCTTTTTTTTACTTTAGCATTTTCTTGTGACACTGGCTGCTGTGAGGAGTGAGCGCAAAATGATGAGCTGCATCTGCTTTCTGACACTAGTCTCTTTTTTTTATTACAGTACTGAAGCCTTCATTTTTTTTAATTTACAAACCGACACTGGTGGAGAGAGACTGGAAGGAGCATGTTAGATAGTCAGGCAGGTATATAATGTAGTAAGGTAGTAGGCTGGGCACTGGGGAAGCCTGTGCAAACTGAACCACTAGTGGACTTGCTTCCAATTTGCCATCACACATTCGACTTTGGCAGGCTGTACAGAAAAACTGCATTTTTCTTTATTTTCCCAGTGCAGTCACTGTTTGCATTTCCAGCAACATGCAATGATGCAATGTAGACCTTTAATGTAGATTTACCCTGCTAGTACTAATGTATCCTTTCTGCTTTAGATTATGCTGGAACTAGTAAACAAAAACCTGATGAGTACATATGGTGTGAGCAACATGCGGCAAGATGCCTCTGACAACTGGTTCCTGCTGTTTGTTGCACTGTTCACACTCTTCAGAGGCCCCCATACCACACATAGGCTCATTCCCAGTCTACAGAAAGTCACTAGAGAGAAAACTGCTGCAAATTCTGACCCCCTCTGCTAAGATCTCTTGGCACAAAACCATTTAAAGAACACCAGAATACCTATTCCAGGTTTTAGGTTGATCAGTACCATTTCCAGCCTAAAAAAACCCTGCCCCCATCAGTTCCCAAGCCTCAAAATGATATATGTATTTTTGAAAGAGGTTGGCATTTTCTCTTAACTCTACAGAGAAATGAGACAGGGTTGCTCTATCTCCCCCTCTGTTGTTTACCTTGGTAATAGAATCCTGACTAACACCATCAGAAAATCCATAGAAATCAAAGGGTTCAATTAATGAAACAAAAATTTGAGAATTGCACTGTTTGCAGATGTTGTCTTATTATACAGTACCTAAATAATTGAGAGTGAGTTGCAGTGTACCTTGCAACTAGTGACAAAATATGGCGAGCAGTCAGGCTGTCTTATAAACTGGAAGAAATCCAAGACACTTCCAATAAAGCCAGGGAAAAATACAATAAATTGATCTAATTTTCTGGTATTAATAATAATAAAAAACAACAACAAACAAACCAAAAAAAAATTCTACCTTACCTTGGAATTCATTTAACAACCTTAACAATCTGATAAGTTTGAATGTAGACCATTTGGTAAGTGCCATTGGTCAGGATCTTTGACATTGGAAAGGACTCCATCTTACACGGTTAGGTACAGTCCAGGTACAGTAATTGCTATTAATAATACTACATAAGCTAATACATGTATTTCAATCTACTGTATATCACTTTGCATCCCTACAAGTTTCTTTTTCAGAGATTGATAAACATGTAACACAATTTTTATGGCATGGTGGTAAGCTCAGGTTAAAAAAGGCAAAACTAATGGTCCCATACTCAAGATCAGACTGAACTTACCAGATGTAAACATTGGACTACAGTGTTGGAACCTTTAAAGGAAGTCTTAATTGTATACCCCAGGTATATTTTGAGACTGAACATATTCTATACTGGACTAAATATTCCAGACTGGAGGTCTGTTCTATTTTGAATATTAAGAACAATATAAAACTCACAGGCAAAGAAAACATATTTTTAAAAGATACTTTGGCAATATGGGCAAAGGTATAAAACTCTGGTACAAAATGGAAGATAAATAAAACTTAAATACACATGGAAAAATAACTTCCATTTTATTTTTGAAGAAAATTGTATAACATTGTGAAAAAAAAACAAGAGGCTGAAGTAATTGATCTATATATACTGGTAAAAATATTAAATCTTTACAATGATTACAAGAACAGTTCAATTTACCAAAGACACATTTTTTTAGTTACTTACAGATTAGAACTGTTCTTACAAAACTGGTTCCACAGAATCATGATTGTCAAAAGGTAATGACATACTTTGATCGATTTGATATGAACAGCCATAACAGAACAAAGCTAATTTCAAAAATATAACAGTATATTTTGAATTTAAAAACAGAGGTAAGAGAAAATCTTAAAAAAGATAACAGGAAGAACTCCATTTAAAGATTTCAGCAGAAAAATGTGAATTTCTCACCTCCTTGTGGACACTTTCAGTAAACAACAAATTAAATCAGATATCATTTTATATAATTCACAGAATGTTTTTTTTAACCCCTATTTGCTTAATATGTTTAATGCATCTATGTCATTGTATAGCCATGGGGTTGTCATGAGATAGCTACGTTATCCCATATATTTGGTCTTTGCTCAAAATTGTTGGTATGTTGGAAAAAAATATACAATAAATATGCTAATAGGCATCAATTTAGTAAAAGAAACAGAAATATGCATTTTTGTATCCTCTTCATTTCAAACTCTTCCTGGTGGGAATGCTTTAATTTTATTAAACATCGTACTTACTAATGCTAGAAGATGCATAACATGGTTCTGGAAGAAACCTAATTTCTCAACATGGGAGCTATGGCGAGTTCTGCTATTATAATGCATGCATACAGAAAATAATTATTACTATATCTCTAAACATTGTAATAAATATTGGGAATGTTGGAGCCCATTAAAAAATCTTCTAGATCACAGAAGAGTGTAGTAATCTCACGATAAACTATATTCACATTTCCAGTTGATGCATGCCTGAAATAAAAAACATACTATTCTTTGTAATACAGTAGTATGGATTTAATGTTGTGTACAGGGGAATTGATTTAACTGAGTGATTTAAGTGATTCATTTCTGCATCTCTGAACACATATGTTGTATAAAGTACATAACATAAACTAAGACATTGTGAATATAATTCCTATGTATCTAACAAGAAAAACTTCTCTTTTTGTAACAACTACTATTTTTATATAAAAAGTTAGATTTGCACCAGAATTGATGTGCATATAGTTGAAAGGGTATAGACACTTGCCATTGAAGTATAGGTGTAGCATGTTCAACAGGGAAAAGCCAGTAGAGGAGGGAAGCGCAGTACACTGTTCATGGTGTGCCTATGACAAGGAACAGTAGCCATGTCGCCCAATGGATTTCTAAATGCTTGGGGGGGGAGCTGCCATGTGAGAGCTGCTAGGGAGACAAAGTTACAGCTCTGCCCATGACAGGGGCTTAGTGATTAGGATTGGACTTTACTCATGCCCCTGATGAAGAGTAGACTGGCCAAACTCACTGGGTGGAAACCTTATAATAAAATAAACATGAATAATCTTTTTAAAGCCATTGCCAGAATAAAACTGGAATGAGATAAATCTGGGAAAGTTTTTTTCTCATTTTATGTGATTATTTCTTTTGGGGACTGAGAAGAGTTTCATACGTTGGAGTTATCTTCAACTAAAAGGGACTTAGGTTTTCCATGACCCATTTTGGACAAAAAAAAAGTGCAGGAGTTTGTTTAGCATTTGAGCTATCCAGGCTACAGTACTGTATGTGGTTTGTGAAACTTAAACTTTAGGAGACTGTTATTGTAATGGTTTTTAAACATAAACAGTACTTTGGCCCTTTTCAAGGGTCAGTAAGAAGGGCAGACTCATTTTAAAATAGTCTAACATGGGTTGTGATGCTGTGAAAGGTCTGAGGGAGGAGCAATCTGCAGGTAAAAAGTAATCTGATGGGAAATCAAAATTGCTAGATTGCCAGCCAATCATTCAGAAGAATATAATTTAAATATGCAAATTATTTTTGAATATAAATGGGTCTGACCAGCCCCAGAGCAGGCAGCCTTGCAGAGCAGTCTGAAGGTAGACCTCAAAGGAAGCAGCCTACCAGATAGAGTCTGAGGCAGGTAGCAGACCATACCAGATACAACCAGCCACAGCCTAGCATGACTTTTCACTGGTTAGGGCCTAAGGCTTATCACATCTAGGTATTAAAAGTGTAGCAGATTCTAAGCAAAGACATTGATTTATGGTTTTCAGTAGAAGGAAAAGAAATGTGGTAGCTGTGTTTGTCTATTCAACGATGCAGGAAAAAAACACAAGAAATATGGCCACAGGTGACATCCTTTATTGGACTGCTGTTAGAAAACTGTTTTTGAGACTACAGCAACTTTCCAAAGTCATACTCTATGAGGTCCCTGGAAGTAGAGCCAAATTACATGCCTTATAAACAAATAACTTATTGTAAGCTGCTCTGCACTTTTCATAGCCACTGTAATGTCTCATTGTCATCTGCCTGTTCTGTCATTATTGTAACTTACTGACACAGACGCTTTGAAAAAGAGCACCTGTGCTCAAATGTTTTCCTTTTAATAAGAAAATAAATGAAAATAAAACAAGTTAAATGTTGTTATTAAATGAGAAATGGCATAGCCTGTTTGAACATCAAAACACTTCAGAAATGGCTAATGGCAGAGCTGAGACAGAGTTCCTCTCCACCTTCAAGGATTAATTCCTAGAGCAGTATGTTGAAGAGAGGACTAGGTTTGAGGCCACACTTGACTCTGCTGTCAGCTAAGGGGAACTGTTATCTCCATTGTGAACATCAAGGAAACAATGGGAGACAGTGAGCACAACCAGGTAAACTCATTCCTTGTGACAGGGAAGACAAATAATGCCTCGACTACAATGACTCAAAACCTCAGAAAGGAAAGAAAAGGAAAACTTTGCCAGGATGGCTAAGGGGCTGGAGTAGATGCACGAGGCTAATAATGCAGAGTGCATTTGGAATTTGTTGAACAGGGTACTCAAATCAGTCACAGAGGCTTGTGGCCCTGTAAGAAACAAGGGGAAAAGGGTCAAGAAGTGGCTCATCCCCGTTTAGCAGGAATTTAGAGCAACTGATGCTAAATGAAAAGAAAGTCTATGACTGCTGGAAAGAGATTGGTCACCTCCAGGCCATAGAGAAGTACACAGTAGTACTAAGGCTCTGCAAAGCTGCAATTAAGAAAGACAAGGAGGGACAGACAGCAGTAACAGCTGCAGACAACACCACGTCCTTCTTCCAGTACCTGAATGGAAAGAGGAAGATGATGGAGGAGATTGGACTTCTGAAAGCTGGGAAACAATGAGAAGAATCAATAAGAGAGTCAGGGGAGATGGCTGCAATCCTGAAGGAAAACTTAACCCTTAGGCTGCCGGAAGATTTGGAACCCATAGGTGTTTACCACATGGTTCTTGGATCGGGAGGATGCTTGCTGGGATGAACCATGGCATCAGCATTAGCCATGATGCAGCCTGCTGACATCACCCAACCTGATAGATGACTAACTGGTGAGGAGTAAGTCAGGTAAGTCCCAAGGGGCAGGTAAGATACACTCTAGTGTAATAATGAAACCATTGCCAGGCAACGTGCAATAATATTTCAGGGGTTTGTCCATACAGCTGTGGAGTTGGAGGCTTGGAAAGTTGCAAATCAAATCCTATCTTCAAGAACGGAGTTGTCAGAACAACAGGCTGGAATACCAATGTCTTATTATGGGCACAGGGCTAAGCCTTCTGCCCCATGTCATAAAATATGCATAAACCATATAAACAATGAAAGACTGGCTCAAACCTTACTTTACATCCTACTGTATACAGTTCTAGATAAATACGAATAACGTTTCCATCACAATCTTTTGTAGTATATAAAAATAGATTTTATTTTGCCCTGCACAATATAACTAGTTACTGATAACTTTTGCATAGACAATTAAAACATTTTAAACACAGTGAAAGCAGCATAAATACAAAACAACAAAGGTTTCAGAAAATAAGAAAAAAAAAAACAACACAGCTTGCAGTTTTAGTAACTTTTGCAAACAGTAATATTGTCCTTGCATACTTCATAAACAACTTTGTCTTATTAGCATTTCAAAAATTTCTCTTAGTAACTTATTCAAATACTTTTCCTCATCCAAAACTGTTTTTATATATGATTATTTAGATTTTAAGCTCTACCCAACATGCTAGTATCTAAGAAGTTCCTATGCAATCTCCCAGCTAAATTCAGTTAGAATATTATAACAATTATTTAAAATAATACTCAAGACATCTGCTTAGCTGTAGAGTCTGGATTTTTGTCTTGATTTTAGAATCTTGGTGATTTCTTCTTCTTTGGATGGCAAAATTCCTCATTAGTGGCTGGGTATTGTTGTTTGTTTGTTTTTTCCTGCTCACTCTCAAACCCTGGACTTTGGACCCATCTGTTGTCGACACAGCACTGCAAACTTACTTCTTTGCTGATGGACATCAATAGGAAGTCTCTGTCCTTCTTCTGGTTTTGGAAGTAACTTCAAAGACAATAAGAAAAAAAACAAAAATGTTAATTCCATGAGTACAGAACCTCTCAGTATCTCAGTTGGAAACAGACTAACCAGCCCTTCTAGGAACTGGCATTTATTACCTCTGGTCCAAAGTGTCATCACTGTCTTGCACTGACATCACTGCATCCATTTTAATCGGTTCTTACAAACAGGGTGGGGGTGGCTAGTTACTCCCTTTTCGGACAGTCCCCCTTTGCAAGAGGCCAGTTTTTAAGTTTAAAATTAATTTTCCTTCTGACTTTGAAATGCAAAAAGATACAGTCTTCAAACAAACATTTTTTGGATTCAGCTCATTAAAAGCAGTCTTTTGATGTGTCTACCATGTCTGTGAGACAAATATTTCCTGAGATAAGTTAATAATGATTATAACATTAGTTTTCAACAACATTGCTCAAAAAAGGATTTAATGAGCTTATAGTTCATGTCCTGGGCTCCAAGATTAAGCAGATCTCTCTCACATCCAAGGTTAATAAAGTCCTTTATAGCATCAGATTCATTTGGAGACGGCTCTTCCTTTGTGCTCACCCAACCATGTAGGTCAAGTATCGCTAAGTGACTGTTGGCTTACAAAGTGGTGTAACTTCTGTGTTTCAGTAGGCAGATACATAAAAGTCACATTTTTATATTTGTCATTACACCAGCCCTCGTTTAAGACCAAATACGGGTATGCTTACTTTGACTTTTCTTGTCCTAGGACATTTTTATGGATAATGCCTGTCCCTTACCAGTTGCATTCACACAGCTTGGCTAGTTAATCAGTCAAGATTTTAGTTATCAAAAAATGTAGTTTTTGTGTTGGCAGAATCCAAGGTAGTCTTGCAACAAATAAAAATTCTTTACTCCCATTGAAGCTTATGGAAATTTAAACACAGTCTCCCCATCCTTTTGTTTTTCCTGCTGGCTACTTGGCGTGAGCCAGTACTATGCTGTAAATCTTATTTCACCAGATTGGTATTTGGTGATGCAGTCTTATCAGTAAGGGTCTCTTCATTCAAGCAAAGAGTCAAGACGTCTTTTAATATTGCTGTAATAGAGAGGCCCATTTTAAGGGAACCTTCATTTTAAACAGAGAGTCACAGATGCCATGTCCCCTAAGTTCCAGCTAGGCAAGATTTTAAATCCCTTCTCAGAGACAATTTTTCTCCATTGTTAGAGAGTTCATGTAGACAAAAATTTAAACCAGTTGTCTTTGTAAAGACTCCTCCCAATTATCCACAATAGTTTAATAGTATAATTAAAAGTATAATAATAATAATGCAGAATAATAATATTATTAAAAATATATATATTTTTACAAATTATGTTTTGTTCCCACAGAGTAAGGTCAGACCATTGCCTTACTTCAGCATTGGGCAAGGCCCTTGACAACGTTATTAAGAACAGAATAATGGAGTACTTGACTAAGGCCAAGGTTCTTGCCCTCTTTATAAGGGTCTGATTATGTGAAACCAACATGATCATCTTTTTGAGAGGGTGAACAGGGAGGTGGACAGGGAAGGGGCAGTAGACATAGTCTATTTGGACTTCAGAAAGACCTTTGACACTGTAGCACATGACACTCCTCAGGAACAAAGTACACCAGTGTGGTATACATGAGGTGGAGTGCATCTGTCTTAAGGACAAGAATCAGACCTCTATGGTACATGGGAGTAACTGCCATCCACCTCAAAATATCAGCAACACATGGAGCCTTCCTATTAGTTGGAAGGGGGTGGTCATGGTTCCTCACAAGAAGCTACATTTCTGAAGATGCTGAGTATGGGCATATCTGGAGAGCCATAAAACACATACAGAGGTGCCAACCAGGATGCAGTACAGTACCTTGCTGTATTCCTGCAGAGTGCTGCAGTATGCTGAAGGGAACAGTGCAGTTCATTGCCAAGCCTTTTGCAATGCAATATTTTGTGAAATGTCATTTACTGCCAGTACTGCACTGCATCCTGGCTGGCTCCACTGCATACAATAAATGTAATGTCCATACCATAAATAGAGTCCAGTTATCTGCCATGATATTAACTCACAAGACATTAATCAATTATTCAAGTTTAATGCAGATTCCATGTAGTAGTAGCAGCAGCATTTGTCATTGTTTTTCTGATTGCAGGATCCATGCAATAGTAGAAGCATCATTCATTGTTGTTTCTCTGACTGCAGGATCCATGCAATAGTAGCAGCATCATTCATCATTGTTTCTCTGATTGCAGGATCCATGCAATAGTAGCAGCATCATTTGTTTTTGTTATTTCTCTGATTGCAGGATCCATGCAATAGTAGAAGCATCATTCATCATTGTTTCTTTGATTGCAGGATTGATGCAATAGTAGCAGCATCATGCATCATTGTTTCTCTGATTGCAGAATCCATGCAATAGTAGCAGCATCCTTCATCATTGTTTCTCTGATTGCAGGATCCATGCAATAGTAGCAGCATCATTCGTTGTTGTTTCTCTGACTGCAGGATCCATGCAATAGTAGCAGCATCATTCATCATTGTTTCTTTGATTGCAGGATCGATGCAATACTAGCAGCATCATTCATCATTGTTTCTCTGACTGCAGGATCCATGCAATAGTAGAAGCATCATTCATCGTTATTTCTTTGATTGCAGGATCAATGTAATAGTAGCAGCATCATTCAGCATTGTTTCTCTGATTGCAGGATCCATGCTATAGTAGCAGCATCATTCATCATTGTTTCTCTGACTGCAGGATCCATACAATAGTAGAAGCATCATTCATCATTGTTTCTTTGATTGCAGGATCCATGCAATAGTAGAAACATCATTCATCATTGTTTCTTTGATTGCAGAATCGATGCAATACTAGCAGCATCATTCATCATTGTTTCTCTGACTGCAGGATCCATGCAATAGTAGAAGCATCATTCATCATTGTTTCTTTGATTGCAGGATCCATGCAATAGTAGAAACATCATTCATCGTTGTTTCTTTGATTGCAGAATCGATGCAATACTAGCAGCATCATTCATCATTGTTTCTCTGACTGCAGGATCCATGCAATAGTAGAAGCATCATTCATCATTGTTTCTTTGATTGCAGGATCCATGCAATAGTAGAAGCATCATTCATCGTTGTTTCTTTGATTGCAGGATTGATGCAATAGTAGCAGCATCATTCAGCATTGTTTCTCTGATTGCAGGATCCATGCAATAGTAGCAGCAGCATCATTCGTCATTGTTTCTCTGACTGCAGGATCCATGAAATAGTAGAAGCATCATTCATCGTTATTTCTTTGATTGCAGGATCAATGTAATAGTAGTAGCATCATTCAGCATTGTTTCTCTGATTGCAGGATCCATGCTGTAGTAGCAGCATCATTTGTCATTGTTTCTCTGACTGCAGGATCCATGTAATAGTAGAAGCATCATTCATCATTGTTTCTCTGATTGCAGGATCCATGCAATAGTAGAAACATCATTCATCATTGTTTCTTTGATTGCAGGATCGATGCAATAGTAGCAGCATCATTCATCATTGTTTGATTGCAGGATCCATGCAATAGTAGAAGCATCATTCATCATTGTTTCTCTGATTGCAGGATCCATGCAATAGTAGAAGCATCATTCATCATTGTTTCTTTGATTGCAGGATTGATGCAATAGTAGCAGCATCATTCGTCATTGTTTCTCTGACTGCAGGATCCATGCAATAGTACAAGCATCATTCATCATTGTTTCTCTGATTGCAGGATTCTTGCAATAGTAGAAGCATCATTCATTGTTGTTTTTATGATTGCAGGATCGATGCAATAGTAGCAGCATCATTCATTGTTGCTTCTCTGATTTGAGGATCTATGCAATAGAAGCAGCATCATTCATTGTTTCTGTATTATTTTCTGATTTAGTGACTGAATTGGGGCTGGCAGTATAGCCTAAAGATTAGAGAGTAATGAGCTGTGAATGAACTTGGTACATCCAGCAGACCTGGGTTTGATTCCCACAACATGGACTTACATACTATGTGACCTGGAGCAAGTCACTTAACCTCCCAAGTGTTCCTGGGTTGACCCTAAAAACAGGCCTTGTGCTTAGTGGGCCTTACCTCATTACAAAAAGAAGAAAAATAAAAAAAATAGCAGTTGCTAATGTTTTGGAAT
Organism: Neoceratodus forsteri; assembly: GCA_016271365.2. Taxonomy (NCBI): domain Eukaryota; kingdom Metazoa; phylum Chordata; order Ceratodontiformes; family Ceratodontidae; genus Neoceratodus; species Neoceratodus forsteri. The sequence continues at coordinate 572,295,876 of CM057453.1, forward strand.
ACTTCTGATTCCTTCTTCAGAGTATGGTGGTCTCTATTGGAAAATAAACTTACCAATGAAATTCTGTAAGGCAAATACTTGACAGATTGTTTCAGTATAAATCTAATACATTTAATTTTTTTCTCTCTTTACAGAAGGAACAAACCTGCTTTCCAAAATTGTTTGAACAAATATCTGCTCCTAAAGAGATATTGTTACAGCGGAATTCATCTCAGAGTTGTGTCTGATTGATAAAAAGTTATTTTTATACAGGAAACAAACATTAGAGGAAAAGAACCTTTATTTTCAATAAGAATGTCCTGTACTCATACACATAAGACAAAACAAACATATAGATAAAAATGTATAAATTCACTGTTATGCAATACAACTCATGTTCACGTGCAACAATTGCAGGATGCCCTAAATGTTTTTCTCAAAGCTGTCTGAAATTCTTTTACAGAATTTTTTGCATTTAATTCCACAGGACAGTGTTCTATGAATTAGCCAAGCTTGTTTGAAGCATCATGTCACCAAACCTATTATAGACTCGCGGAGAGGAAAATTTCAACCTCTGATCTCTAAGTGTATACCTTTAATTGCTCTGATCTCTTAAGATCACCATGTGTCTCAATGGATGGACAATTTTAGAGTTCAACATTTTAAAGCACCATGACAACCAGTTTAGTTGTCATTTGTCATCCAGTCCTAGCCATTTTAATGCCTGGTATACAAAACAATGATGAGTCCCAAATTTGCTTGAGTTAGCAAATCTGGCCAGTTTATAATACGTTTGGTTAACTCTTTTTAAAGCAGTCTTTGGTGCATTCCTATAGACTAACACTTCATACTCCAGTACTAGGATAAGCAATTGCTGAGTTAACTTCTGTTTAGCTTCTTTAGTTAAGCTGATTGAAATCCTTCTTAGTGCTCCCAATTTCTGGTTTATTTTCTTTCCTGTTAGATTAATATGTTCTACATATGATAATTTCATATCCACAAATACTCCCAAATATTTATAACTTACTGCATTTTCCATTTCTTTTCCATTAATCTAATGGCTAATTTCCTGTCTGTTGTCTCCTTTATCCCATATTGAAAACATATACATAGTTTTTTTTTAATATTCATCAACAGCCCAGATTTCTTGAACCAGTATTCCATTCTATGTAGGTCTTCCTGAAGTTTTCATTCGAGTGCACCATGACTGTTAGTGGACGCCACCAAAATGGTGTCATCTGCATACAGCCATACACCCTCTCCCTTTCATCACCCTGGGCAATTTATTAATAAACACATTAAAAAGTAAAGGCCCTAAAACAGAGCCTTGAGGGCCTCTTTAATTATTTCCTTCAATGATGAATTTTTGGCTCCTAGTGATACCCACTGCTTTCTGTTAGTCAAGTATGACTTAAGCTATACAAAGGGTTCTGAATGAACTCCCAATTCATGCAATTTGTGTAATAATAACTGGTCCACCAGGTCGAAAGCTTTACTGAGATCCATGAACACAGCCCCAGTCATTTCTCTCTCATTCATGGGGGGTTGCTACTAAGTTGCAAAAAGTCCACCAGGGCTGTGTCTGTGGATTTCCCTGCCGTAAACCCATGTTGTCAATTAGCAAGCAGATTATGCTGCTCTAGGTACAGGTAAAGCTGTCTGTGGACAAGCTTTTCCATAATCTTTGACATTAATAAAAGTTAATGTAACAAAGTTATACATTTTGATTGTGTGGGTCATTTTCTTTAAATGTAAACCAAAAAAGTGTGTGTTGGTTTACTTACTCCATCTTAATCAACCGTTGTGATACCAGTGAAGGCTTCATTATAAATTCTCAGCCTCTTTCAATACATATATAAAAACTGTGTTTGAGCATTGTGATTTTGTTTAAATACAGCAAAATAAAAATAGTTAACTTTAATCAAACATGCTTATACCTTACCCTGGTTTAGGTGCTATGATTCATATCTTTGGCATTCTGTGGGATAGCACACCATTAAAATAATTAATCAATCCACTAAACAAAGTTATCTTGCCACCATTCATCAAGACTCCAGCTTGGCATGGTTAAGCTGCTTGTAGCTTGTGTTGGAAAAAACAGGTTGCTTATGATGGGGTGCATATAGCCACATAATGACATCATTCCATACATAATGTAATGCAGTGTGCTGCCCCATTGTTATGGTGATGATTCAATATACCTGAATCAAAAAAATATTTATTTAGTATCTGGTGGCCATATGTTATCTAACAAATAATAAGATATCTTTAGCTTTTACCTGTTGTACATTGCTTGACAGTGAGTCAGTCTAAAGAGATTTTTATAAATGCATCCTAACAGCTTGTAGGGTGTGAATTTGCTTAGGTTTCTGCTTTCTTAAATATCCCACTTTTGGTTTAAAAAATTTATGTAGGCCTAGGCTCCCTTCCTACAGGCTAGAAGTAAACCACTTGCCCTAGTAAACCTTCACACAAATGATAGCAGCTCTTTGAAACAGTAGTCTATTTGGACAAATTGCTCTGCTCCTTTATATAGGATTTTTATGTTTTCTTGCACGCATGTGCAAGAAACATAGTGCCATCATCCGAGTTTTTGTAGGTGTGGCAACCTGTCTTCCAATGCAGTCAGTGTGTTTGCAAGCACGGCCACAGTTTGCCAATGAATGCTGCAGCTGTCTATGACAGCAGTTGAAAATGCAATGCCGTACAGTTGAAAGGGAGAGCTCCGCTTCAGTGAGCAGCGATAAGACACATGCTCATGCACTCCACCCACACACACACACACATATGCATATTGCGTGCTCATGATCCCCCCCATGCACACACCGTATGGCCGACAGGGATGCCCAATCCCCCAGTCAGCTCCACTGTTTCCCCCCAACAGACTACCGGGTGCCACGCTGGGAGCCCACCCCAGCATGGCAACAGTCCCTATGGCCGACGGGGGTGCCCAATCCCCCGGTGGCTCCACTGCCCCCCAAACAGCCTTCCAGCTGCCATGTTGGGAGCCCACCTCAGTGTGGCACAAGTCCTACATCGTCAAAGGGAAAAAAAAAACCTGCAAGACAAAACCTTTTCTCGCTGACTGTCCTGAACCCTGTCCTCCCACCCATGCCCACCCTCTGCACACTGTACCTCCCCACCCCCAACCCCATACTTACCTCCGGAGCTCAGCGCGATGATCTTCAGTGGACTGGGAACACGCTCTGCACTCTTCAAAGCCGACCGCGAACTGAGGAAATGCCGTAAGCTGTATAATAGAATAAATAGGGTTTTTCAACTTTGCTGCATATCTCAGGCATTTTGAGTTTTTCACCAAATTTTCAACATGGGGTTTGGGACCCACCTCATGAATTCTGTCACTGTCATTTTGTTAATCAGCCCGAAAGGTGATTTCCGCGGTCATTGCATGGAACCACCTTTTGGGACCAATTTATGAAATGACAGTGTCATATCATGGACGTGAAGCTCAAAACCCTATGTTGAAAATTTGGTGAAAAATTCCCATAAATGACTGTTTTATGAGCAAGCATTGTGCTGTTCCTACACACGCTCATAAGTTCACAAATTTTCAATATTTTCACTCCAGATTTTCAACATTGCCATTTTATCACACCTCCTTATGAGCAGTACAGCTGTCATTTTCCAAATCTCACCCAAAATGTGTTTCCATGCATGTAGCACACAATGGTGCAGTCGGTGTGAGAAATTAATATTTGGGACAGATTAAGAAAATCACAGTAACACTGTTCATGAGTAGAGGTGTTAAAAAGGCTATATTAAAAAATTTTTGAAAAAATTCCCAAAAATAACTGTTTTACGAGCATGCGTTGCACTGCTCCTACGCACGCTCATAAGTTCACGAATATTCAATATTTTCACTCCAGATTTTCAACATTGCCATTTTACCACACCTCCTTATGAGCAGTACAGCTGTCATTTTTCACATCTCACCCAAAACATGTTTCCACACATGTAGTGCACAATGGTGCAGTCGGTGTGCAAAATCAATGTTCGGGACAGATTAAGAAAATCACAGTGACACTGTTCATGAGCAGAGGTGTTGAAATGGCTATGATAAAAATTTGGTGAAAAAAATGACTGTGTTACGAGCGACCATTGCGCAGTTTCCACGCACCCTCGTAAGTTCATGGATTTCTAATATTTTCAGTCCAGATTTTCACCACTGGCATTTTTCCACACTACCTTATGAACAGTACAGCTGTCATTTTTCACACCATGGCCGAAATGTGTTTTCGGACTTCCAGCGCAGAAATGCGTGGTCGCTGTGGGAAATCACTGTTTGGGACAGATTAAGAAAATCACAGTGACACTGTTCATGAGCAGAGGTTCCAAAATGCCTGTGCTGACAATCTGCTGTAAAAAATCCCAAAACTAATTGCATTACGGGTGTGCATTGTGCAGTTTCTACGCACGCTCGTGGCTTCACCAGTTTTTTTAATATTTTCACTGCAGATTTTCAACATTGCCATTTTTTGCACCTCCCCATAAACAGTACAGCTGTAATTTTTCACATCCTGTTTGAAATGTGTTTTTGCACCTGTGGTGCCAAATGGCATAGTTGTTGTGCAAAATCAGCTTTTGGCTAACGCACTGATATTGCCACTGTTCATAAGGTGGGGGTCACAAAAAACCCATGTTGAAAATTTGGAGTGAAAATGCCAACGAACGCCTGAGGCATTAGGGTTCCTGACCATAACGCTCCACTCTGTAGAGATTGACAGGCATCAGGAGTGCGACTTGGGATTCTCGCCTGTAATGCTCATACCATTCCACACCCTGCAGCCAGTGAGAGGCATCAAGGTGTGCCTTGGACTCTTCAGCCCCAAAGTTCACCCCATTCTCCTATACAGCACCCATCTCACCATATTTCCTGATGGAATGGGGTGAGCATAAGGGCCAATGACCCCAAGGCACACCGTGACACTTGTTGGTGTCTGCAGGGTAGGGTGTGGTGAAATGGCATGGCCATTATGCCTCATGACCCAAAGGCACACCCCAATGCCTGTCATTCTCTGCAGGGTGGTGGTGGGGTTGGCTTCAGTTCAATACTTCACTGCCATTCCTATTATGCAGCTCTCTCCTACACTACCAATGCCAGTGCCAGCAAGCAAACATCCGGCATTGACAAATGCTTGTTCTAGACTGACACACCATCACTCCATCTGAACTATGCTGTTATAGGGTACTACCATCAGTCCTTGATTTCATACTCTAGGTAGGGACAATATCCATAGATTTGACCAAGGCCTTTGGCACTGTGGATCATAACAATCTCTTCTGCAAACTCCTATATATGGTTCTGCTCCCTTGCACAATATCTTGGTTTCAGGTTCTAACAGTCCAACAGATCCCAGCTCTTCAAGGTCAATGGTGAGGTCTCTCTTCTTTGTTTCATCAGCCTTAGGGGTCAGACATGGCTCCACCCTTGGCCCTCTGTTCCTCTATTTCTTTCTGAATGCTTGCACTATCCACATTACATATATACATCTCTGCAGTGACAACACTATCATCTACTCCTTCTAAAGCCATCACTTACCTCAACAAAACACTCCAAACAGCCTTTAACAGAATCCAGACTTGGATGGACTCTTAACAAATCATTCCTGAATTATAAAAAGCAAGGTTATGACAATCATTGGGAAATCCTTATGACCATAACACATCCAATTCCTACCTCCCACAGGCCAATCCCTGGAGTCAGTACAGACCTTTGAGTACCTTGGGCTATGTCTAGACTCAAAACTTTGCTTCATAGACCCAGTTGTTAAAACAATCAGAAGTGTATACCAAACACTCAAGGCACTCTTCAGCATCTGCATTTGTCTTTTTTCAAGCACTAGAAAGCAAATTCTCATGCACTCACCTTTCTCTGGCTCTGAAATACAGTATGGCCATGAATTCTATAGAACTGTCACAACTCTTTCATTGCATAAACTCCCCAAATCATTTAATAATATCTGCAGCTTTGCATTGGCATACAGTCAAAAAAACCTCACCACTCTTCTCTGCAAGCATTTCAGTCATCTTGCACCAGAAAAGAGAGATGGGGCCCACCTATTTCTGCTGTTGCAGGCTTGCTGCTTTTGAGTATCTATCTGGGGAGTTCTTAACTCCTTGTGGATGCTGTTTAAGACCTCCTGATTCAGAGACTGCTTGTGACAGACAGTTTCTACATGGCTGAGATTGTCAGACTGTTCAACTCACCCAGTAGAGGAACTGCAGTGAGGTGAGTGTGGGAGGAAAAGGTTAGTTTCTAAAGGCTTAGGGCTTCCTAATGTAGTCTAGATGACCTAGCACCTCCTTGCTTTTTCAATGAAAACATTGCAGTGTTTTTTTTTTCTGTATTTACCTGAATTGCCTTTTCTACCATCTGTGACCATCTGTGGAACAAATGCCTGAAAAGCCAGATGAATTACCTCTAGCTCCAGGATAGTTACATGCCAAGAGGATTTATTTTTGAACAAAGTAGCTTGTACCCCCTCTTGACTGAGATGGCCTCCCCATCTTGTCAAAAAGTTATCTGTAGTTAGGTGACTACTAGAACAAAGGGGTTGAAATGGAACCCCTGCTCTGTGGTTCTTTTTTACCTGCCATCAATGTAGGGCTTCCACTGGCTTTGGAGCTACCTCTGCTTTGTTATCTATTTGATCCCTCCTTTGAGACAACAGCTGTTTGAGGTAGCACTGAATTTACCTCATGTAAAACCAAGCCTAAGTGACTACAACACCATAAGGCTCAGGAGTCAAGAGAACTCCTTGACAGTAGACAGCTGACCAACTTGGAATGACCTGGCAAAAGCCATTAGGTCCAGAGCATAATATATATGCAAGAATGCCCTGGCTAGGGTCAGATCTATTAAGAAAATGTGATGTTCTGAGTTGGGGGCAGTACAGACATTTCTACATTCAGGAGGAATCCTAGTTTCTACAATGTAGCCACTATGAAGTCTTAAACCTTCACAAATGCTTCAGGAGTCCAAGTTTTGATTAACAAGTCATCCAGACATGGACAGACTGCCACCACCTGCCTACAGAGGTAAGTTGCAACCACTGACAGGCTTGGGGAAAACTCTAGCAGCAGAAGAGAGTTTAAGTGGCAAGGCACTACACTGATACATTCTACCTCCCATTATGAACCACGAACATTTGTGGTGGGAGCATCTGATTGCAATATGGAGCTATGCATTCTTCAGATCCAGGAAACAACTGGATCTGACAACTGGAGCAAAACCAATCTCCTTCTTGTAGGGACAGAATTATCTTCCTCAGAAAATCCATCTTGAATTTTGCATCTCTCAGAAATTTGTTTAGGCCTCTGAGACTACAGATGGGCCCTCCTGACTTTTTGGGTACCAGGAAATACTGTATTTTGAAAATAATCTCTTTCCTCTTTTCATGCCTGTAACCTCCTCCTCCATCTCTTCTTCAAGCAAAAGCTCTAAACTGCATTTGTAACTAGACTCTCTTCACTTAGTTCAAGGCTGGTTACTAGATGGTACTTAAAGGGTTAAACTGGCCCCTCAGAGTTGTCCTCAAGGGAGGATTCCTGTTGGAGACAAGGGGCTGGATTTTCAAAGCGTGGCACAGGGCTTGACACTTTGAATCTGTTGGTATGCCAACATCTTCTGCCACAGCTGCACACAATTGTCAAAGCTCAAATGCAGTTGCCACCATTTTCCTGATTTAGAGCAGCTTGCACCAAACCTGGGGTGCAAGCACAGTGAAAAAGGTTCCTGTGATTGACAGGTGCCCTTACATTCTGCCGAGGCTCACTGTCCCGACACTGACCTGCCCGGGCAGTATCGCCCGACAGGTTCAGTATCCAGGCAGTGAGCAGCCCAATAGTGAGGAAACCCAACAGACATTACAGGGGTAAGGTAGTGGATGTGACAGCTTCCTACCTTACCCCTGTACATGGCAGTGAAATGGTGGAGGAATTGGAAGGCTGGCTAAGCTGCCTCGGTGGTGTTGTGGGGTAAGGTACTGGCAGCTCAACCAGCACACTCAGGGAGGTGTGGGTTCTATCCCACCTTGCGTCCTGCAACTTTTTACACTGTTGCACCCCGTAACTGTTTTTTTCTAACTCCGAGGTCCGCTCTCTCGGAGTTAGATATTTTAGTTTAGGTAAGGTCTCCAGAGGCCTAGAACCCAGTGGGGGTTCCACTGGGAAGGACACCTCCATGTCTCCATCTGGAAGGAGGCAGACTACAGCTGCCTCGTCTTGAGGAACTAGAGGATCAAGGCCAGTATGGCATCATACTGAGTTGTGGAGGCCTCCCTTCAAGGCAAATTTTTGGGATCTGTGAGGGTCTGCTTCTGCTGTGATGAATGCTTTAAAGAGAAAATCACTTTAAACAGAGCATGTCTGTAAATAAGCCTTGCATTAAGGATGCTATAGATGTGTGTGAGATAAAAATCTAATAAAACGTGTACCCCTTGAAAGAGTAGCTGAATAAATGGGTCATAAGAAGGAGGGGGCCCAGCAAACGTTAGGGCTGATAAGTCCCTGGGATAGGGTCAGGCAAGGGAGTCTGTTCTTTGGACCACTACAGTCATCAGTGACATAGACTGATGGAGGCATGCATAGCCAGACCAACTAGTTCAGCATCAAAGCGTAGATCATAGTCTGATTTGCATGTACCAAAGCTATGCCACTGACTGGCACAGCACCAAGTGCTTGTAACAGTGTTATTGGTTCTCCCTCGATTCCCTTTTATAAATTGTTGTCCTAAAAATTATAGGGGGAGTGTCTTCCAGTTGGTGAAATAAGAATTTGTGTGCAAGTAAATGAAGGAGACTGTCAACCCATTCATGGATGTATTATTTCTTTTTTTACTTAAATCTTTGTAATTCCACCAATAAAGTATACATTCTAAGTGGCTGGATTTTACATGAATGTAGACTTTATTTATGGAATTACAAAGATTTAAGCAAAAAAAGAAATAATGCATCCATGAATGCGTTGAGAGTCTCCTTCATTTACTTGCACTCGGTACCAAGTGCTGGTATGTTTTGCCACCAGGGCAGAGTTCACCCTGCCTGGGAGATGCCTCTGCTTTTTTTTTTTTTTAATTTTTTTATTTTCATCTTTATCCCTCCTTACTGCCTCCGGTGCCCCCTCCTTCTGTCCGCTCATGTCCCCCCGGTACCTACCTTAGGGATCTGCCCCTAGAGTGCCCATCCTCCTCTCCTTGCACATTGGGGTCTGTCCTGTAGGTGGTCCGGGTGGACTTAGGGAGAGACTTCATCTGGGCTGCGGAGGATTTTTCAGTTTTCTCCTGGCGTCCCCACTCCCCAGGGAGCCTTGCGCTAGGGCGTCGTCCCAGTGGGTAGCGTGCTTACGCATGCAGACCTCACGCGCCTCGTGGACGCCCCTCCTGCCCGAAGGTGAAGCTCGCCCACCCTTCCTCTGCCGGTGCTTCCACCGGCTATGGAAGGAATGCAGAGCGCAATGCGCTCTTGGTAACCCACCCCTGAGGGAGGAGAGCATCCGTTGGGATGCTCGATCCTCCCTCTCCCTGCCGACCCCCGGCCACCCGAGTCCGTTCCCGAACCCGGGTCGCCGGCGAGTCGCGAGGTGTGGCGTCCAGTGCCTCAACCCTCAGCACCACCGGGCCGGCCCAGAGATGCCTCTGCTTAATAGTTTGGGAAGCACTAATACTCCAAGGTTCCTGATCATATTGTGACAAATACTGTAGAGGCAGCAAGCCCCTTTAGATCAGAGAGAGGTACACTAATTTTCTAAATGTGTCTACTGTGCAGGTGTACCAGTTGTGGAAAGTTTAGCCTAAATTCTAACTGTGGGTACTGTAAGAGTGTACTAATTGTGAGAATTGACTATACTAAGTGTGAGATGTGGTTGGCAAGGGAATTATCCTTCATTTGCTGTGCGACACCACAACAGCAAATAAATGCATCCTGCTTGATCCGAGCTCCAGTTTGGATTTCCATTTGTATGTGGTCTCATGTTATTGGTGCTGGTACATGGGGAAGGTTGCCTGATCCTCACTGCCCCGACCCAAGGTGGCAAAGGTAGCGGTAAAGGTAGTGGTGCTCCTCTGGTAAGACCTGCCATCTAATACCTATAGACACAGAGGTGTCCCTTACACGTTCTTTAAGTATTTTTGCTCTAGTTCAGTTTGGGTAGAAGTGGGAAATCCTGCATCCCACTAATAGTTATAAGGGACCAGGAGGGTGACAAGCAATAAGTCAGCTATGCAGTCCTACTGATTGCACTGGGCAGTTGAAGTGGAGGCAGCGATGGCATTGCCATATTCCTTGCCCTTACTGTGGTTGCCAGGTGAGGAACTTACCTAATGCTGTCTGGGTCCCTATAGGGTGGGTGGGAATGAATGATCTTTCCCAGCCTGGAAGATGGACACTTTGTCAGAGTCCATAAGGGACATAATGGCCACTCTTGCTTCCTTGGCCTTCAGCAGGGAAGTTTCAATATCAGACCTAAAAGGAGCTGTATCTTCAAATGGAAGGTCATGGAACCTTTGCTGCAGTTCTTGGGATAAGTTAGTGGACTTCAGTCAGAACTGTCTCCAGGTGACAATCCCAGTAATCATGAGCTGTGGTGTCATTAATCACCATTATGATTTGTAACATCTGCTTGGATGTATCCCTACAATATTGCACCATGTGAAGACAATTTTCCTGGAGGTACAGCACTTGGTTGCATAACCCATATAAACAGTCTTTCTAAAAGTCAGAGAAGCATCAGAATAAAATATCTTATTCAGAACATCAACCCTACTACTCAGCTTTTCAGGGAAATAAGTAGAAATAACAGATTTAAAGAAGGACTCCCACCAAAACTTCTACATTGCAGAATTAGAATAAGCATACCCCCAATAAATCTCATACCAAAAATTAGATTTCTACATTACTTCATTTTAAAGTTGTAGGGCCTGATTCTAGTAGCAACCCTACACATGTCGCAAGTTGCGACATCGTAGGGATGCAGTTGCACCAGAGACCCTGCGCCGGATTGTCTATTGGGCAGGGTCCCCACAGCTAAGTCCTGTGGCTTACACCAACAGTAAACTTTTGCTAAATGGAGGGCACAACAGCAGATATTGCTGCAAGCCTGCAGCATTGCCCTGTAAAAAGGTGAAGGCACCCCCCCACCCTGATCCCCATAAACTGTCACTCTAGACATGATTCCCCACGAGACATATAAAATCCCCCCTCAGCTCCAATTCCCCCGTAATAGCCAATCATAAACCCCCTCAGCCCAATTCACCATAATATTAATGCAAACCTCCCTCCCAGCCCCGAGCCCCGGTCCTGACCCACACACCCTTCAACCCAAGTACTATGGCACCTGTAAATATATAACATGAAATAAGACACATATCCAGTTGCCCGTCATCCCCGGTAGTCTAGTGGCCCCACAACCCCCCACCTGGCAGTGCCAGACCACCCCGCTGCCCTCCAACCCATACCCAGCTGGTGACTGGCATAGTCCATCTCTTACCATCGTGGCCAGCCACTGACTGCACTCTATTTGAGCACATACTACTGTAAATATTGCACGCTCAATGAATGGCAGCTCATTCAAGGATTCGCAAGTTGTTTCTGTGACTCCTATTTTTCCAGATCATCCAGCTTGTCTTGGAGCCCTCGTATTGGGCCTGCTTGTTCACGGAGCATGGAGCAATGTCCTTGAAGGATATCTTCCTGGCTCAATGCTTTTTGCTCCGCAAGACCCATCCTGGAGTCGAGGTTTGTTAGGGTCCCAGCAGTGGTGTTGCTGGTGGTGGTGAGATCTTTCATCTGGCACATGATGGTTGCAGACATTTCACAGATGGAAGGCTCTTGGCCTTCTTTACTGATTCACACCATGTGGTTAGACGAGCAAAACAGGTGTGAGCAAACTCGAACAGGGCAATGCGGTAAGGTTCTTATGTCCTCCAGTCACTTTTGATGGTCCTTAGCCAACTAGACATATGGAGAAAAATCTGATTCAACGCTGTGTTTGGCAGCTACTAAAATGTCAAGTGGCCAGCTTGTTTGATGGTCAAGCCTCGCCCATGGTGGTGCACAATTTTAAAATGGGGGGGACATGCAATCTCAGAATGTGACAGGGATGTGCCATCTCAAAATGTGGTGGGACAATCAGTCTCAAAATGCAACAGGGACACACATCAAGGAATTTGGTGGGGACTGGCAATTTCAGAATATAGTGGGGATGCATGCTGTCAGAATGTGACAGGCACACTATTTATTCTGAAATTGCTTGTCCCTGCCACATTCCAGAATTGCACACACCTACCATATTTCAAAATTGTGCATCACATCCCCTCCACGTTCCAGCATTATGCATCCTAGCGACATTCTAAAATTATACATCCCTGCTACATTCTGAAATAGCACATCCCTTCCCCATTTCCAAATGTCACATCCCTGCCACATTCTGAAATGGCGCATCCCCTCAAATTCCATAATTGCTCATCCCTGCCAAGTTGTGTTTCAATGCTACATTCCAAAATTGTCACTGCCATGTTCCCAAATTGTGCGTCATGCCATATTCCGAAATTATGCATCACCACCACATTCCACAATTGAGCAGCAATGCATCATTCTGAAATTGGGTGTCACCGCCACATTCCAAAAATATGTGTCACCTCCACATTCTGAAACTGCGTCACTGCCGCATTCCAAAATTGTACATCACTGCTACCTTCCAAAATTTGTACGTCATCACCACCACATTCTGAAATTGTGTGTCACTGCCACATTCCAAAATTGTGTGTCACAGCTGCATTCTGAAGCTGTGCATCACCACCACATTCCAAAACTGTGCATCACTGCCACATTCTGAAACTGTGTGTCACTGCCACATTCCAAAGCTGTACACCTCCGCCACATTTGGAAATTGTACGTCACCGACACATTCCAAAATTGTGCATCACCACCACATTCCGAAACTGTGTGTCACTGCCACATTCTGAAATTCTGGGTCACTGGCACATTCCAAAATTCTGCATCACTGCCACAATCTGAAATTATGTGTTCCAGCTACTTTCGGATACTGTGTCATTGCTGCATTCCACAATTGCAACCTGGTGACATTTCAAAATCTCATACCTGCAGTATTTAAAAAATTGCACACAACTTTGTAATTCTAAAGCCATGTATTCCACTGCATTCCATCCCTCCATCACATTCTGAAGTACTGTACCTTGCATGTACACATTATGGAAGTGCATGTGCTGTCCCTCCTCCCCCACCAGTGTCAATTTTCCATTTTCAGATGTTTACTACACTTGCAGTTTTAAGTAACATAGGAGAAATAAGTCATATAAGGTAGTTTGCAGGGAGGACTAGGTTGTGAGTTCAGGAGATTACATCATCATCAGCTCTTCACTGAAACTGGTTTTTTGAACAGGCAGTGAATTAAGAGTTACAAAATGACTTGCAACTTTTAAACAAAGTAACTTACCGATCTGATTTTTGGCATGAGGCTGATTGAGGATATGTTAATCCAAATTCTGAATTTATTGATGTCAAACATTTTGGCCTCAGTCCCTCTTTAAGCTTCTTAACTGTCTCTGCAGGGAGGCTATCAGCTGCAGGCTGTGTCTGGAGAACATCACAGCTCTCTTAAGAAAATACTTCCTGTCCAGGTTTTTGCTCATGGAAGATCCTTGCAGTGTTTCTTTCCAGACATTGTTTACCAGGGACTGGAAGGCAGGGGTAAAGGGCAAGGGAAGCCTCCCAGCAGAGGTGTTAACCAGGAAGTCCAAATATTGAAATACTCAGGACAAAGCTGTACTGTGCTCTCCAGATCAGGGCATCGTTACCAGCCCAATGCACATGCAAAAAGACCAAACTTACTCACACTCCAGAGCTGAAGTATGAACTCAGAAATGAATTTCCAAACACAGTTGTTCACCAACAACCATTCCTTTATTTTGTAGGCTCCACTAGCCAATTTTAAGTCATACAGACACTGATCTATGGCCACTGTGATTTAGGTCCCTTATGGCACTCAGAGTGCTGGCATTCTGGCTATGGGCAATCAGGGCACCAAATGTGGGATTCACCACCCCCCTCTCTGAGGTCTGCCCCCTGGAGTAGGAATCCTTAAGTGGGGGTGTGTGGGGGACATAGCC